>JAOPFQ010000001.1:6995000-8195000 GCA_030064505.1 Chouioia cunea
CAAGTTATTGCGAGGAGTGCGATAAAAAAGATTTGAGAATTAGATTAAGGAACAGATTGATTCCCCCTCCATCCCAAGAATTTGTCTTGCTTATATTATTCAGGTCGCTGTACTCTTCTACGTCAAGTAGTTCATTAATTAAAATTGAGACGCAGGCTATTCATAATTTGAGTAATCTGTCAAGAACCAAAGTAAAATCAATTTTCCATAAAAATTCCATCGTTCACAAGGTGCTGAGTATACGGTACGGATAACAGTTTCCGATTGAGGCTTCCCTCGCTTTCAGATAGATAAATCTTCCGTAAGGAGATCAAGTCTCGAAACGACGATGGGATAACTTGTTTTCAAGATGAGGATGGCCTCCATTGTCACGTTTTACTTTGCGGGCTTATGCAAAGGAAAGTTATACATATATACATATACATATATATATATATATATATATATATATATATATATATATGTATATATACTCGTTTAAGTTTACAAGCAGTAAGCGCAACGAGAACAATAACTTTGACCAGTTAATATTTTACATCCCTTCTCTCGTCCTTTTACAGTTCTCCCCTTCTAAACTTTCGACGGCGAACTCTGCGACGAAAGTGAATTAAATCTCTCTTGTGGTCTTGGTATGGAGGAGGGATTAAGTTGCGGAAAACGGCGCGCGCGGTTATCAATTATGCATGTATAGTCCATTCACGACCTAAATAATTTTAAAATATCGTGATCAAATTGAAACATTTTTGTTTGCAAAAAGAAATCGACAAATACCCGAGATGAACGAAAAATAAAGGACTTTTATTTTTATGAGACACAGAAAGCTTTCGTCTCGCGAATATAGTCGTATTCGAAAATACATTGTACAATGAATTAGCTGCTAATGATGCCTCATGTCGAGTTTTCAGTGTCTATAAGTACCCTGAACGCCACCGTTTATTATTTTACAACGATACGAGATCAATAAATACTGTGTCCTTAGCTTTGTTCTTTTTCTCTTTGTTCTCTCCCTCTCTCTCTCTCTCTATTGCGCGCGCGCACGTTTATTTATTAAACCCCTCTAACGAAAAACATTACGCGTCGAATTGTCTATTACTGTTTTTTTTTAATTTAATCCGAAAAATGCAAACGGCGACAATAAGTCTCAAGGACGGCGCAGCTTCAACGTTAATTAATTATCCAAATGCTCTTAGTGCCATGCGTGCAGAGATCGTTTTCTGTATTATTCAGGGGCAAACTTCCACGCAGTTCAATTAAGAGATCTTGTGACTATCTGTGTACGCGTACGGACGCGCAAGTGTGTTTGTGTGTCTATTGATCGAATCGATTCCTTGACGTGGTGCAATTCGATTAGAGATAATTCCTTTTTTTTCGAGGACATGATACAAGGTGTTAATGAGTATGCTAAATTGTCAATTTGAACGTAAACACGTGTCACTAGAAAGTTTATTCATGCTGGTGTGTGTGTGTGTGTGTGTGTTTGTACAGCGAGTAGGCAAAACTTATTGAAAACTCTGAGTAAAGAAAAAAGTTTCGAGCGCAATGTGATTAAATTTTTAACTGACGGTCATTCATATTCTCGCTTCTGATGTAAAGTTCCATAAATCAGTGTGCATTTACAATGTATAACTTGCAAAAGTAACACAGGAAACAGCATAACTCGAAAGTCTAATTCATTACCTAGCTTGATAAAAATTAATTGCTGTCATATTCAATTTGTCGAAACAAGTTTCACGTCGTTCTTTTCCTTGTAGCTATTTATAACTTGAAAGCTCACAAGAAAAAGTACCCGAGAATTCATTTTCTACCCCAAAAAAACAGTTTTATGAAAGTATCTTCCTTGTAAAAATAAAATGAACAATACAAGGTGACCTGGCAATTTAATGAATTTCAACAGTTTCAGTTTCATTCTTTCTACAATATGCGCGTAGGTGTGTATAGCATTCAAGCTGCAAAGAATTAGGTGTAAAGCTGAGGCTGAGCTTTCATGGATTATGAGGGCGCGGCGCTAGTTAATAAAAGACCACTTAACGATTGCAGCATTTACGTCAAAAAAAACCGGGGAATTCTTACACAACACGATCGTCCATTAAATATAGATATGCGTGAACGTGTGAAGAAAAAAAAGAGAAAAATTTAACAAAACAATTGTAAATCTCGCGATACATCAAGCAGATAAGTTGAACGTCAAGGAAGGAGAGAGACAGAGAGAGAGAGAGAGAGAGAGAGGGAATGTGCCAAAGCCTTATGCTCAGTAAGTTAAAGTCAATCTATTTTGGGCGCGGCTGTACTTTTGTACGCTCTTGCGAGTGAAATAGCCTTTTACCCTCATTCACGCATACACTTTCGTATACAAGTGTCCGCGATATTTCATCTCGTGCGAATGAGTTTTCTTTTTCATTTTGTATTTTTTGTTTCTAACTTTCATTTTTGAGGTCGTATAAGAGTTTAGTTTCGATCGTCGTAGCATTTGCATAGAAAACGTCACCTTGCAATTATATATCCTTTCCGTACACACGGCGAGAGAGGAAAAAAAGAATGTACGTGTGTGCATGTATGTACGTACGTGTATGTGTGTACGCGCGTGGGCGATGCCTCTCAGACGCAATTTTCAGGGAAGCTCGCGTGACTCCAGCGGCTAAATTCTACTTCGCTTGGCTTTACCTTCTAATAACATTCAAATCAGATAAATGTCCGAAAGGGAGGGGGGTGAAGAGAAGAAAAAAAATCCTCCTCCGCACCCCTTTCCGTGCGCTGGCATTGAAACGTCAAGCGGTGGATTTTGTTTGCTTTTTCCGGAAAGTGGAGTGTGTAGGCTTTTTTCTTTTTCTTCTTTTTTTCGTATGCAGGAGGTGAGTGAAGGACAGTTTTTGTGCTCCGCGCGAATTTATAATTGTGAGATACGAATTGAAATATTTCGTTTTTATTAAAGCTTCTTTCGCGTTGCCTGTTCGAAACTTTTCTTTCTGTTTTTTTTTTCGTCGGAGCTTGTGACGTGCGAGATTAAGCTGTGCGACGTGTTTTATTGCATTTAAATGTCGGGACGTGTTCGTAAAAAATTAACGAGATCGGGATTAATTAATTTCCGTGCGTTTTAACAGCTACCTAGCTTTAACATATTTTTCTCGATTAAAATCGAGCACATTGAGTAAGTACACGCTTTGCATATACAAACGAACTGAAAAGTAAACATTTTATAGACCATTCTATTTCCCAAAGAACAAAGATGTATTAGCATCGTATAATAAAGTAACCCGTCTTGTAAAAGCCACCAACAGCAGATTTAAATCCAATTACTACCCCATCCACGAACGATTCCTCTCGCCGATAGAGAAAAAAAGGAAAAAAAGGGAAAAAACGGGGAAAAAGAAGCGATCCCTAATGAACATAGGCCGATATCGTCGGCCCGCATGCATATACCATAGTCGTATACGGCTTCGGAGGTCTTTCCTCTCTTTGCACTCGGTTATCTCAGCGTCACGCACGCGCGCGAGTCTTTGCGTGGCTTCCAAAGCGAGAAAGGTCTGTTTCTTGTTTAATTTTTACCAAACAATTCAAAGCAAACTTAAGGAGAGAACACGCGCAAAAAATCATCAATGCAATCAAAGCACGCGTTAATCGATTCTCCCATTCTCTCCCTTACTCGCTCGCTTCGTTTATTGGCCTAGAATCGGAGAGACGGAAAAACAGGTCGCTGTCTCACACACACACACACACACACACACACACAAAGCTATGTCCGCCGTGCAGCTAGCCTTTTTTCCTTTTGTTGTTTGTCGGCTGAAGAAAAGAGATTTTCACACGTATACACATGCAAGGGTAAAATGGAAAGAAAGGAATGAAAATAACGTACAGAGGAGAGAAAAGAGATTGCTTTATCGGCGCCCTTTGACCGATACACTTTGACAAACTCGAGTTAGATACTTTTCTATAGCGTGTGCTCGTGTGTATGCGTCTTTCGAATTAAAAAAAAGACCTTGTGAAGGATAGCCGAAATGTCCGAGTAATTGAGTCGCTTTGCATTTCAAATTCTCAGCTGTGATTATGCGACAACTGAGTGAGATCGATCAATTATTTTGAGAAACAGAATAATTGCCGGTGAATGGATTGGGTAAAACCAGTATAGACAATGTTTCGAGTTTATATCGGATGCTTGCGAGGTAAGAAAATTGAACGTGCCATGTCTTGACAAAGATCAATATACCATGTTCTTTACTATCCGTATACAGTTAACCCTGACAAAAAACCGTCGTTCTTTGCCGAAAGCTTTTCAAGCAAAATATTTTCAAATCTACGTACAATCTCACCTCCCTACTGAAATATAATAGAGTTTGCAGTAGCAGCAGCACGCGAGCGCCAAAAATAAATTAAAAAATAACGTATGCCAATCAATAGCGCAAAAATTATTCAACAGCGGTGTTTGTAATTATGTACAAGTCTTCTCTCCGGTGATAACTCGCGCGTTAAAAATAGTCACGAAAGAGCGAACCCAATAGTTGCTTTTTGTATCTTGTAGCTTACGAGCTTAAGTGCTAGCATTAGAAAATTTCAAGGGTACACACGTGGACTGTATGCATTTTTGCGCGAGTAACGTCAACAAATAATAAGAAAAAAACACACACACACACACACGCGCGCGCGCAAATCTATCGTCTTCGCACACTGACGGTTCTCGATGGAATCACTTACCGACGGGTTTAGGAAAGAAAACACACACACATGCACTGGTGCACACACGGACAACAAAGTATATGTCAGAGAGATTGCAAGGCGTTACGTAATCGCGCGAGTCTTGCACATAACGAAAATAAACGCGGTACGCCGCAGCGACGACAGATGATGATGCGAACGAACTTTACAACTTGCGGCTCTCGTCCGACGAGTAGCCACGTGGCTGCTTCGAGAAAGAGACAGCAAGAGAGAAAGAGAGAGAGAAAGAGCGATAAACTCGTACGTATATATACGTCTCGCACAAAGTAGAATCTACCAATTCAATGCTAATAATAGTTCAGAGAGACAGAGAGAGGAGTAGAAAAATCACAAGTATGCAGTACCACTGCACTATCGTACTATAAGCCGCGCGGGGTTCGGAAAGTGGAGGGGGGGGGGAGAAAAAACGACACGCGAATCCAGCTCACACTGGAATCTTCGGGACCCAGATGGGTCGCCAACGGCGTCTCGCAGACTACCAGTCAAACGCGCGAGGGGGAATCACCGATTTGCGTGCAAACGAATAACGCACACTTGGTCTGTTGGTTTATTGTTGCTGCTGTTATTCGTTTTGAAAAATCACCTTTCAACAACTGTTTTCGTTCGTTCTATTTCTTCTTCTTTATTAAATTGTGGAATTTTCCCAATGTATTTTTGTTGTTACGAGCTAGCTATTTACCAGATTTCGCAAGACTATGTCTACGTGGGCTTTTCGGATAAGATAAGACGATTTCGTGCGAGTGCCAGTGATTGTAGCAATCGGTCAATTATGCGTGTATAAGGTAAGGACTGAAAGTGTGATCGTACATATATAGTTTCGAGTGATAACATTTCCACGAGACCGCGTGCACATTGATTGATAATTGTTTTTATCGTGAAATTGTTGGAACATTATTGTGCTACTGTCTGCAGTAACTGCAGTAACTGGTCGAAATACCTTAATGGTCCGTTGAACCAAAAGATAAGAAAAAAAAACAATTATAATATCACTCGTAGAAAATATATCTGCTATAGACAGGCGCGCGCGCACACATAGTTAATTACGGAACTGTCGCACACATTTCCAAAAGGACTGCTGAATCGTTTTAATTGCTGCCTAAGTTCAGCGGCAAGCTCTCTATTGTGCTCCCGTATGTGTTTACGCTCGTTAAACAGTTGCATAGTAAGCACTAATACTCACTCTCTCTCTCTCCGCTCAATATACCTAGATTCTCGCATTCGACTATTCAGACTTGAGTGATGAAACGACGACGCATTAGTGAAATTGAAAATTATGCCCCACCCTAAAAAAAAAAATTAAGAGCGCACGCGAGGTGATTATAAAACGAAATATTAAGTCGTAGCGCAAAAATAAGGCTAATCAGCCCCGACATCTCTCTTTGTCGACGATCCTTCATATAAGTGGATTAACCCTCCCTCTCCTTCCTGTGGTAACGTTAGATACGTGCCAATACTATCGTGCAGCCAAGTGCGCAAGCACCTCGTGTATCCGCACACGGGAAATCTGTTTGCCCAAAGGTTGAAACTCGATCCTACCGTTACTGGCTTTCTTTAATGTCCTTTGCACACACCTTTACGTTTTAAGAGACTTTATAATACACACAACTAACCTCTAAGTGCTTGTCTTTGATTTTGTTTTATTTTTGTTAGAATGCTATCGACTATCCCTTGATAAATTGATTATTTTACTTTTTTTTAATTGTCCTTGGCTTTGTAGTTTTTGGATATTGAAAAGTATATGTCCAACTATAAGCACTTACTCAAATTGATGGAACTTGCAACGAAATGACACGGAAACTCACCTGAAACATGTAAAAAATACAATTCGTTAAAATATTTGTGGCAATGATAATACCGATTAAATTTTCCGTGGTATCATAAAGGAAAATGGCTGTTAGCCGTGGCACAGAGTAAATGAAAGCAGCGAGAGGAATGCGTTATCAAAATATATCTACGTGTATTTATTAAGCCGAATAAATATGTAGTTCAGTTGCAAAATTGGCTGGTAAGTTTATTCTGCTTTATCGCTGACAAAAAAATAAGTCAATTTACATATAACGTACGTTTAATATTTATGTGACATATTGAAATAAAGTAAAAAGCTCAAAGCTATGTTAAAGCTCTACACGCAAGAATTACTTGTTTGAATGAAAAGACAAACAATCCCATAAAAATTGAAACATTTTCAATAAATTATTCGTCGTCCCTAAGAGAATCGATAATCAACTCGACGAAACAAAAAAAATAAAAAGGAAAAGAAACCACGTCAAATATAGAAATCACGCGTGTTCGTCATCGTCGATGTCATCATACAGCTGCAAGAAAAGAAGCGAGTGCTTTGTGAACTTGTACGTAGTATGTGTGAACATTCTTAAAGAATGTCAGCCGCCTTTCCCTTTTGGTCTTTTTTTTCCTTCAGCGTTGCCACGACGAGCCTCTTGACCCCTGACGAAGACGACAACGTGTTGTCTGCAATTCGGCAGTGTCGATGAACTTGTGTTGCCGTCGCTCCTTTTCACCGTTACCGACATCCGCTTCTGTCTATTCACTACGCACGCGCGCGCATACTTGTATACAACTGCCAGATTGATATTTTACGATCGATCGTTATAGTTCGCGCTCTCTGATGCTGAGTATACTGGTTTTTCAATGGCACTTTAGACAGATTTGTTTCGGGTTTACTATTTTATATCGCTTCAATTAATTATTCGCAGATGTTTGTATAGTTTCGTTATGTAACGTATATTAAGCAATCCTCGTTGGTTATTTTCCAAGAGAAGAGCATACAATGTCCAGCTAGACAGATCCAACAAAATATTCGACATTAACAAGCTGTTTACGTGTCCTCGAAAAAGGGGGGTAAACGGTGCACTAAAAACGAATGAAATTTTCGAAAAGTTCGAGCTTCGCAGAGCTTTTGAAAAGTGTTCTCATTGAAACCCGTTGCCTCCACTGAAAGAGCAGCACTTATACGTTGCTATAAGCTCCGTTTTCTCGTTCTCTCTGGCAGCTTAATACTCTGAAATAATCATTTATAACATCAACCATCAGCACACGTGCAAACGAGTAGCTGTAAGCTCAACGTTCAATGGGAAACGTCGATCCAAAGTAGAAAACTTTCTCGCGAGACATCTATTAAGTAAAAGAAGCCCTGTGTCTATCATAAATCAATCGTCGTACCTACGTATACGTGTGTATATATAAATATATCCAGAAGCAAATATAAAGAAGCGCGAGTGTGGTTTTTTTTATCTGCGTTCTGACGCACGACGACGCCCGATAAGATGCTGACTGGGATTTTCGAGGTCGAGAGCTATCCCTTCTTTTCAAGCAGGTGCACGCGCGCGCGCGCGCGCGTGTGTGTGTGAGTATGTGGTAGAGTTAAAGATCGCGCAGGTGACTGTGAAGATTTGTCGACATCAGCCGGACGTATACTCTTCAGTTAGACATTTAAGAGAATAAGTCGAAGGATTTTACAGTGTGACTTTTCTATTATTTTGCCAATTAAAATTTTGCGGATATCGTTGTTCGGGTATGACCGTGTGAATTAAACCGCAAAAACGCTTGGATTTCTTTATGAGAAAAACAAATCGATGTATTCGAAACAACGTCGTACTCGTATGATAATTATACAACGTCCGTTATAAAGTTTCGCTAGTGATTTGGAATCTATCTAGCGAACCAATTTAATCGGGTAGTAGGGTTGTAAAAATACGTGCGTACAAATAGAAAATTTCGAGGTTCAATCAAAGATTTCCATTGCAACGTCCCGAAAAACAGAGAAAGCCAACAAGACAAACATTGTAAATACTTTTCGTGATTTTGTTTTTTTTTTCTAAAAATTTCGAGCTCAATAGATTTGTCCTTGTGTTGCCATCTTTATATAAAATTAATTTTTACCTAATTGCAGACCGAAGCGATTCACGAGTGTGCATATAGTCTCGATCGCGCCAGTCACATAAATCCAATTAAAAACTTGTGGCTGGCAAGCGAAGCAATCCTGCTATATAATCTGTCACGCTAAGCTTCGCGTATCTCTCTTTCAGCTTGTGAACAACAACAGTCGCGTATGCGTGAATAAATCTATCTCTAACCGTTGAATGTTTCATCGTATATATATATATATATATAGAGAGAGAGAGAGAGAGAGAGAGAGAGAGAAAGAGAAAGTGTTCGATCTTACTGACGATCTATATTATCGTATACTCAGCAAAAAAATAAAAAATTCATACATAACTGTAGAGAAAATCTTTAATTTTAATTTGCTACGAAATAAATCAAGAGACGTATTTATCTCGTGAACATAGCGAGCGAATAATTCACTCGCGGAGATATACGTATATAAAAAACGTACAGCTGTAATAATGATTTCCCTCGAGGGAGGCATTTACCGTTCCTCAAGGCCGCGAGTCTTTTTGTTTCTTTTTTGCAAATTCTCAAAATCTAATAATATCGTATCACAGCGTGCAATGATAATAAATATTTCGTAAAAAAAGGAACAAGAGAGGCAAGCAAAGACACGTGCCGTTGGATTGTTGTGGAGGGAGTGGTAGGGATGTTGCGCGCGCCAGACTA
Source organism: Chouioia cunea (assembly GCA_030064505.1). NCBI lineage: Eukaryota > Metazoa > Arthropoda > Insecta > Hymenoptera > Eulophidae > Chouioia > Chouioia cunea. The sequence goes on from JAOPFQ010000001.1 coordinate 7,004,283, forward strand.
AAGGAGGAAAGGGAAGGAGAAGGAGGTAAAGCGAAAGAGGGGAGGAGATTAGGGCGATCGTTACAAACCCGAGCCAAGGTTCGGCTCTAACCTCACCTGGCCAAATACACTGTTATATACACTCCCCGTTATATGTTTGTTGTGTGGATAATTTACATATACCTTTTCCTTTTCTTTCCTGTTTTTCATTCGTTTGTTTCACACGCACACGAATACAGGACACTTGCTCGCTTTCTCTCAATCGAAAGCGAGAGTTTCACTATTTGTTTTGTACAACGCAATTTTTGACAAACTACTTTGCGTTAGACTCGAAATAACATGCAAATGAAAAAAATACTGACTAGTCGAGGCGGAATTGACTTTCGATGAAAAATTTTCTTTTTTATCTATGTGGGGTAAAAAACGCATTATTTTTCTTTGAGCACGATTAACTACTCGTTTTGATTCCATTTCTCGCTTCGTCTTTCTTTCGTTCGATTTGTTATATACCAACACAACCGTTCGTTTTCTTCGGTTGCACTTTTGTTTGTATTTTTGTCGTATCCTCTCGTCGTCATTTTTCTTCTATTTTGTTTTTTTATGGTGAATGTCACGTTGATTGAATCGGAAAATTACCGGAATCACAAGGATTTGTATCTTCATTTTTCTTTTTTGCGTGTAATAAGGTGCAAGAAAAAACGGGAGATACAAACTTGAGTATATCAACGAATCGATGATGCTTAGTGATAATAATTTTTGAGCAGAGAAGAAGAATCGAGGGTTTATATAAAACAAGTTGACCAAGCAATGGGCTCAATGATCCGCTTTAATTACAGAATCGCGGTATTGTGCGAGCGATAATGGGCAAGAAAGAGGTAACTTTCTGTTGACTATATATACATATATATAATCTAAAGCATAAGAAGTTGCTGCGCGTGTTTTCGAGAAATAAACTAGAGTGAAAGAAAAAAAGCACGCGGCCAATTAAACGCTCGAGATTGTAAATTTGCGCGTAAAAACTCTTTAAAAGGTAAATTGATTGTAAACGCAAGCGCGACACTGCGAATAATATAGATATAGGTTAAATTTTTAATTCCAAATGAGAAAGTTTTGTCGCACGTACAATTGAGGATGAAGTAGAAGAAGAAAAAAAGGGAAACAATTTCACGGAAAAAAGAGTGCAAGCTGTCGATTGCAGAAGTCCGTGGAGAAACGGCGAGGATCGTGCGTTTGCCTCTCGATTTCTCCACGACAATACGAGTGGCATTCACTTCCCTTTCTGTCTATCAGTCTGTCTCTCTTTCTCTCTCTCACTCAATTTTTTTTCTTTATATAGAAATGGAGTGATAGTAATCGGATTTTCCTTCGATTTGCATGCTTATTTGTTTTTTTTATTAGAGAGCCAACGTTTTTTATGTATTTTACGATGAACGAAGAAACGGAAAAGTTTTCAGCCTGTTGATGATTCAACTTTTCATCGTTATTATCGTATAAAAGTACACACTTTAGATTCGATACGAAACTTCAAGAAGATTTATATTTATTTGGAACGAGGAAGCTGTTTTAGTTTCAATTTCAATTCCTTTGAATCACTGCACGTGTATAAGAGTGAATTTCTTCGACTGACATTTTGTATACACGATTTGCCATTAAAATATCTCGCGTGCATTGAGAGGTCTCGGATGGTGTCAAGATATATTTTGACAAGTAGCAATTACATAGAATTTACTTTCGCATTTCGTGAGAGAGAGAGAGAGAGAGAGAGAGAGAGAAAGCGAGAGATGTGTTGATTCGCGAATCGTTCCGCGAGTGTTCTTCACCTCGTATTTTTACGAATGTTATTGCAGTCGTTGACGTTTCTGATATTCTAATGATATTCGTGTTGACAGAAGAAATATTTATCAATGTATGATCTTTGAGTACTCGATAAATATACAATTGGTCAAGTCGCATAACTAAATCTCGAATTTGCAAACACCAGGCATACTGGCCCCGCCATTATATGACAGAGATAATCGGAAAGAGTAAATGCGAGTTTTATAATCGTCCGTCACGCGAATGAAACGCAGCAGCAGTAGCAGTAGCAGCAGCATCAGCAGCAACCTCAAAACTATAAAAAGCCACGCGGCTCATTTGAATCATTTAACCGCATGTAAGTGTGTGTGCGATCTTCTCAGCTATTTCTCTCGAGATCTCGACTCGCTTACGGCTATATCTAAAATAAGCGAGCGTAAGCTATTGGGATTTTTCGGTAGAAAAGTCAAAAACTCCGAGCTTTGCAAGCTTGCAAAGCGAACATACGAACGAACGAACGAACGAACCACGGGTTAACCTAGTTAGAAAATTTTTGGCTGCGTCAATTTAAATTTAGAGAATGGGCTGTGCGGGCCGCGCGCGCGTACTTTCAAACACGTGTATACAAAACATATACATGCCGCCACGCGCATTCTCGCAATTCCAACATTTTCACGACCCAAGCACGTGCTTATATGTGCGCGTGTACATTGCTCATTGTTTCTCTTTCCCTTTTATTTATTGGCTTTATTGATTTTGTGAATCACTTGAAAACGATTGTCAAGCAAATCAGTGTTTATCAATAGTTAATCGTTCTAAAAAGATTTGTCGTTATCTAATAACAAAAAAATACTCAATTGTCACAAGGAAAAATGTGAAATCATAGCGGATTGAGTATTGTCAAGCCTAAAGACAAAGGCAACGCGATCGATCCTTGAAGTATATAAATTGGCCAGTCAATAACCGAAATCTTTCGACTGATTCATGCAAAAAATCGGGTTTTACAAAGACAAAAAAAGAGTCATTGAAAAAGTCGATCGCGCGCGCGTGTGTGTATCTATGTATATGTGATATTGAAAGTATTATATTTTGACGCAAACGCGCTAGAGAAAGTGAGAAGATCTCCCGATTCATCCTTGAACGTGAAGTATGTACTAGACATTTGCTCGCTTGTAACGTTTAAGCTTTAAAACAAGTTTCATTATTAGAGCCCACTCAGTCTCGTACCTCTCTCTCTCTCTCTCTCTCTCTCTCTTTCTCTCTACGTGACCTATTGCCTGTAATTCTCTCTCTCTCTCTCTCTCTCTCTCTCTCTCTCTCTCTCTGACTTTCTGTGTGTAACGATTTTCACTCGAACGGAAGTTTTGCTGCTGCGATCAGCTTCATTCTCGCCTCGCCAGTAGGAACGTTAATATTGTTTGATGAGAAAGTTACTCTTCCATAGTGTCGCCCAACTTTATGTACATGCGTCTATTGGGAGTGATGACGCGCGTATAACAGAGAGAGAGAGAGAGAGAGAGAGAGAGAGAGAGAGAGAGAGAGAGAGAGAGAGACAGACAACTAGAAGAGGTTGCAAGCAAGCGAGTTTCATTCGCAATGCTTCTAGGTAACGAGTAGGGTGGTTGTCTTTATTATGTCTGCCTTGCGGCGCCTATTCAATTCCTTGTAATTACTTTGTGCTTTACGAATGAGATAATTGTTGTCGGCTTACACTATTCCGTTCCTCTGCCTCTTCCGCCATCCTTCTTACAATTGGTTTTCTTTTGCATCGCGTGTCTCCCTTACGAAAGAAAGCCTGACGAGCAAACTTTCGTACATATACGAGGGGAATGTTTAATCACTATCATCAGCAAGTCAAACATTGCGTTTGTAGCAAGTTTTGTTCCATTCATAAACTAATCTTGGAGTATGTATAAGGGGAACGTTCGATTGTTATCATATGATTTACGTAACTTGTCAATTGAGATATTGACGTATAAGAAAAGCTGACGAGCAATCTCGATTGACAAGACATGAAACGCAAAGAAACAACTCAAACCCTTGATCAAAGAAACAATAATAATCGTTCTTAGCCACTCGGCAAAAGCGTCTCTCGCAACTGCTCATTGGCTCAAGGGTCCTCGAAATTAAGACAGAGACAGACAACAACAAAAAAGGGGCAAGCTTATCTATCGGATAGCATACACAAAGAAGCAAATAAAGAGCGCAAAAAAAAGGAAATCGAGTTGCATGCAAATGAAAGAGGGAAAGAGGGAGAGTGAGGAGGAGAGAGAGGGGAGAGGGAGGAAGACTATACACGAAGTAGAGCAATATACAGTAGCAGTGACAGCAGCAGCAGTCCTGCTGCCGAGAGAGACATCTAGAAGCGCGAGAGGGAAAGAGGGAAAAAGGAAGAGGAGGGGCGCCCGATCAATACGGGACGCATCTCCTTGCCAACACACACATACGTATACGTATATAGTGCACATCTACACTTTTCTCGCTCGCTCGCTCACTCTCTCCTGCGGGATCCTATCGATTTGCCTCCTCACTCTCCATTCTGCCTCTACTCGGTCTTTTTAGTATAGCAGCAGTAGTCGGAGGGCGGCTACGGTCAGACACGTGTGCCTCTCTCGTTCATTTGGGCCGGAATCTTTTTCTCTTTCTCTCGTGTGTCTATCATGTTTTCATTACAGCATAGGCTTATCCAGATCTCTAGCCATGTCTTTCGAAGGTTACAGGTCGTGCTGGTTGTCATTTTTCAGATGCAACTTAACTATTTTCGTGAATTAAGCAGCAACCATTTGTATATGTATTGAATAGCGATTGTTATTTATCAATGAGAAACTTGGTGTTTTTATGGAACGATTATCGACGACAGCAATTACTGAACCATTTTCATTCTTAAGCAATCATCGTTGAATGCCTTCGCAACACCCTCAAAGTAGATAACATTTCAGTAGTACAAGCACGAGTATGGGAAGACAAATCGGACACTTACCGTATTCGTATGGTTCTAGATGTAATTCCAAAAGCCTCATTGGATTCCCATTCAATAAAATGTATTTCTCGACGCGCCTCTCGAATGTAACGCCCAAGTTTATTGTATCTTACGGAAGAAATCCGATAAATAATTATGAGAGTAAATAAAAGATAAAAGCAAGAACAAAAACAATCGGGTAGATGCTGAACAAACAAGAGAGTATAGCCGCGAACGCGTATGTTTGCGGTTAATGAGGACTCTGCGTAACCGCAGGAATGATCCGTTGATAACGTCTATTAGAGCATAGTTGAACTATATCTATGTAGAGAGAGAGAGAGAGAGAGAGACGATAATTAAATTATGGCATCTAGATACTAGTGGTAGTTTAATTTTGTGCATAAGTTATTCATCGGCCAAGTTGCCTATTTCTGCTTAGCCGTTTAAAACGCTTTCCATTTATCGACAAATTAATATTTAATTTTTCTTTCACCTTAGCTGTATATACAATCGTTGAGTGCGTACTTAATTATAATAACGTACCCAGCTTAAGGCTATGTATTACAAAATTGAAAAACTTTGATAACGAGACAAAGTTAATTACTTTTTTTCTCTTTTTCGAAATCTAAAAAAGTAAAAACATGTATCCCCCCCCCCCCCACTTACACCTCTTTTGCAACTAGAAACATCGTGTGAAGGGCAATAAGCTACGAGTCCCGCTACAAACGTCGACGAACGACTGCGCTTTAGTGCAAAATGCAAGACAGCGCATGTCCGACCCAATTGTGCCGGTCTATTGGAGTTCAAAGGGAGCATGCGCCCTCGACCGTCGCTCTCGCATACAAACACACACCCAGAAACATAGACGATAAGGCCTAATAAGACCAGGGGAGAGAGCGAAAGAGAGAGGAAAAACGCCGTGACTGAAGAAAAAAAGGCAAAATTAAGTCGGATGAAAAATGTTAGTTTTTCGACGATCGGCTTTTGAAAATAAAATGAACGAGGCACGTTTGTGTACGCACTCACACACACACACACCCCCGTAAAGGCACATAAAGAGAGCAACGTGTTTTCTTATCTAGTTGGACAAGACCCTCGTATTTCACCGGCGTTATAATATATAGGTATATAATAGCGGGAAGGCTTTCTGCTGTGCGGTGAAAGGGATATACAGGATTACGAGAAAAAGAGAGAGAAAGGGCCTCTAGGTATTATGTTAATGGTGCGAGCTTTGCCGAAAATCTACGCAGCGCATCTTGGTTATTATTTAATTTGCAATACATCGAAGCCTTACCATTAATTGCAATTAGTAAATGAACAACCGTTTCATTCGTATCATTGTCCAAATATTTCATCACGAGTCTTACCTCCAGTTGGGTCGGTGAAAATGACTAGTCAATAAGAGGTTTGCTAATTCAACGAACATAAAAAATAAAAATTACAAGAAAAGAGAGAGAGGGAATTGAGTGAGGGAGGAGGGGGGGAAATTCATAACTAATTCAAAGCGCGCATATGAACGGTAAATCGAATCTACATTCAAAACCAAGCAGAGAACAGCCATGTACCATGTATATATACATATGTAACATTAACTCGAAGGGCGGCAGTGCTAGAAATCGAAGCTGTATACACTACATATAGATATATGTATATAGACGAGGTTGCATTGGAAAATCGTTGAATGACCGCGCACAGCAAATGAAATGAGCCCATAAAGAATTTGAATCACGTTCTCTAGCTACGTTTTTATTTTTATAATTAAAGTAACTATTTTTTAAACCTTTCACTCTCCATTCAATTGTTTTTTTTGTTACCTCTCTTGTTGAAATGGTTTTTTTCTGTTTTCGTTCACCACGAATGCTATTAGCTTTGTGACTGCAAATTTTACGTTGCCTGTGTCAACAGTGGTAAGCGATCGAGGGATTTTCATTGTCAGCGAGATCGAGATTCGCACGTATATCAAAAAACTATTGTGTTATAGACAGACCGTTGCTAGTCCACGAGTATCGTGGATTTCGATCATTAACGCTATTGAACAATGCAAAAAAGAAAGAGGGTAGACTCGTAAAATAAATGATTAATCATCGAAGTAGGTGGTGGTTAGGCGAGGAGGGAAGGGGGGAGACTAGACGAAGAGGAAAATACGAATCAGCTGAGTTATTGGTCTTAGATCGAGGAAGTAACGTCGTCGCCAGTCGATTCATCAATCAGACGACAAGACTTCCTATCTTTATGTGCTTTTGGAATGGCGTTTTTCCCGTTATATTTTCCTCGTGGTCTCGTGAATTTCGAATTTGCGAAGGGATGACGAGTATAACGCGTAGAATGTATTTGATGAGTATAAGTTTGTTTGAAATTTTATCAAAGAATGCCCAAGAGAAAGATGAGAGATATATTACCAGAGCTGTCGATGGAATTAAGAGCATCTCACATTCTCGCTCTCCTCTAACGATAAAAGAATAGAGTCAAATTGTCCAGTGTTCAATTACTCGATTCTAGAGATAATTGATGAGCGTTAAAAGCGAAAAGAAAGTTTGGTCGTTTTTCAAGCGAATTGATTGACGTAATGAGAGTGATTGATCTACTCGTATTTGACATTTCTGTGGTCTCATCGATTCCAACGTCATTTCTTCGCGATGTTTCAAAAAAACTGCAAAGTCCATAATTGAAGAAATTAAATGGAATAAATGACAATCGGCCAATATTATTAACCTCGATTAATTTTGAAGGAATAAAAGAGAATTCATTTATCGCAACAAAAATATATATCGCCTCAATCGTTAAAAGCTTTTAACGTTGAGATAACGAAAAAATTTGGATTCGACATTCGCGTGAAACGCAAAAAAGGGGAAAAGTAAGAAGGACACACAAAAGCGTTGCTAAGCATCGCGAAGTATAAGCTTCGCATGGAGAAACTTGAATGCCAAGGCGAGTATAGAAACGATGAATGGAAAGAGAGAGAAGGCCGTACTGTATACACACGCACAGACACAGACACTCAGAGGCAGATGGTCGGGATGCGTACGAACAAGCGTACCGCAATCAAAGAGAAACTATCCTGACACCGTTGCATACCGTGTATTCTCCCCTCACTCCTCTACGTGTTCTTTGACCTCTCGAAAACGCAGCAAGATAATTAACGAGTTGCGCTTTGTTTTCTCACCATCCCAGATACGTTTGTACACAAGTTTGAAGTGGACATTTTTACGTCTCTACATTTTCCTCTACAGCTTCTCCCTCGTCGTGTATCTCCTTTAATCCAAAGACAAATGATCTCTCTCGATGAAATATACCAGCATGGATAATTATGTAATCTCGGACGGTGAAAAGGAGAGAGAAAGAGGTACGTGTCTCTAAACAACGTCGAAAAGCCACACGTCCAATATTTATCCAACAGCGTAAAAAATAACGCTGTTAATTTTTAAACAATATTATTCCAGGTGTCCGCTCAACCTCGAAAATTTATCACAGAACCATGGGCACTTTAATAATTAAAAGTGATGCGTGAGATGTATGTACATATTTACGAGACTCACCTGTGATGCGCGTGTCTACTGCATTTCATGAGAGAACGAAGCTCGTCGCTGATAAGTCGTAGACTCCGTACAATTAGCACGATTCTCACTTGCCGTTATGCATGTGGCCGTACTTTTGATCGGCTGGACTTTTTTTCTTTTTTATCTGAAAATACAAACAAAACGTACATGTTGCGATGTTGATTGACGTATGAAACGATTGGATTCGTCCATCTTTATCCCCCCGAACAAAATATAAAAGTAGACTCGGCAATTGACGCTCGAACAACCGACAAAACCAATTAATTCAAGGCGTATAAGGGGAAATATACAACAAAGCATAATCATCGCGATCGTGATGAAGCACGAATACTCTCATCTGGTGATTTATAGCAAAACAAATAGTATCCGTCTGAATTTTTATTTCGTATCGCAAACTGTGCCAATGTTGTTATTTTTTTTTATTTGCCTCGATGCTATCGATACACCGTTGTTGGTCATAACACGCGTTCTATTATTAAAGGAAAAAAATTTTTTTTTTCTTCGAATCTCGAGGGGTCAACGCGCTTATACACGCGCCACGTGTCGGGGTATGGGAGGGAATTCGATCGACGCAAACACCATCCCACACGTGTCTACTGTTTCCGACCAAGTATAGTTAGGCGTAAAGAGATCGTCCTTGAGTAGGGACTTGTTCTTTTTTTTTTCATCGCCTCTCCTTGTTTTTAACGAAAGATGCGAACGTGAGATAAATATTTCATTGATAACCCCTCTTACTTAGAGTCCAAGCTTTTTCCATGCTCTCTTTTTCGCTTTCTTGTTCTACCAAATCTCACATGTATATACTTACCCCGTTCTTTTTTATTTGATTATTTCTTTTATTTAGCGAACCTATGAACAATTTGTGAGATATTCGATTAAATCATTCGATGTCATTTATCGAATTTTAATCTATTTTTCTCAAAAGCTCACGTAGCAAGTGGATTTTTATTCACGTTGCTTTATACGCAGAAAAAAGGAAGAAAACGTTGGCTAGCTTGATTAACCGCAACCTCAATCATATGCAAATGCGAAAGCATAATTATTACGGTATGTTATTACAGTGTTGCAAATGGTTGCAATTTGCATTAACAAAATTTTAGTAGCCAAGTATATTTGTACATTAACCGTGTACCGCGTACACTCTCTGCTTGTATATAAAGCTTTGTAAATCCCACACGAAGAGTCTACAATAAACATTCATTTTGATTTATTTTTACATAGCAAAGTCTTTCCTCCGCGAGAAACGGAGAGAGAGAGAGAGAGAGAGAGAGACAAATACAGAGACAGAGAAGTCGTATTTTTGTCTCTCAACAATAACACCGAACGAGAGAAGTTGGAAAAATTTTCGTGGAATTTCACAGCTAATCGCAATTACAGCGTAGGCTAAGTTTCAACAAAGTTGTTTCCTCATTTTCTCAAGATTCGCAACGGCAACGTTAGCGGTGGTGACGGCTGCGGCGGCACATTTAAACGCTAGAGAGCGAGAGAAGAGTTCGCCAGGCTAAAAATAAACCTCGACGTGTTATAGTAATTCACGTAACCCGATAAGCTTATAACTTCCTCGTGGCGCTGCTTTTTGCCCTTGTATCGTACAAAACTGGCAGTGTAACTATCCAAGCAACGCTTGCATCGCGTATTTTCTCGTTACGCGTAATAATATTATTCGCTCGTATTTAAACAACGAGAAAACGCTAACTTTTTTCTTTTTTTTCACGAATACCAAACATTTTGCACGCGTCGAATTTTCTCGAACAAATTCGAAAGAACGAAAAAAGAATAACACTTTGAATACCTTTGCCACGCCTATAGTGCATCACAGTCAAGGACAGAGTAGCATTGGCACGAGGAGCTTGCAAGCTCGCGACTCGACCGTACGTGACTTATTCGATGATTCTTTGTTGTCTGCCACGACAAGCTTATCGTTAATCGACTGTACTCATCAAACCTTTTTTTTTCTTTGTAATGTTTGAAGTTTGTACGACGTGTTATTTCAAGCGCCTTGTGTTTGAAGTGCTGAATCGCATTACACGTATATTACACAGCTGAGCGAATTCTCGTTGAATTTTGCATAAATTTGCAACGCGCTGAAGAAGCGTAAAAGAGAGAGAGAGAGAGAGACCTTTTTGTTTCTACAGCCGCGGTTCAGCATTCACCCGTTCAATCCGTGGGGATCGCTCGACTGAAAAACGTTTTTGCCAAAGGGAAAAACAAAAAAACAACAGCTTTAGCAAGCACACGATATTCCTTCACTCTACGTACAAGTTTATTTATTTATAGATGAACGCATATTTCAAAGCAAAATTTTCACACGGGAATTTCACAATGATTCTCCTCCCCCCCCCCCCTCCCCAACAACAACAATAACAACAACGACAATTAGATACAGCAGTTTAATAATCTTAGTAGAAGAACGTTGCCTTAACGGAGAGCATTTTTTTTAGTTTATCAGTTAGAGGGGCCGCGGTGCGAGACACCATCCAGTTTCAATCTAGCAAACTACATCAGATCACCTAGAAAAGTCGACGAAATTGCGGTTTCCCGTGTTCTATATCTTTCTCTTTCAACTCCCCCCCTTCCTCCCCCCAATGACGACGACGACTTTAGGCTGCAGCAGCCTCGGGACATCGTACTTAGCTATACTTGCCGTGCACCCGCCCCAAAGTGAGATATACGAAATTGGAGTTTGTCTTGAGTGAATTGGTTGGCCTCCAAAAAAAAAGTTTTCCAATTTCTTTAGTTTTTTACGCTTAAGCCTACAATAAAGACCACCAACTTTCAAAGAACTTGCCAGAGACGTTTTTTGTCGTTGATTTCTGTTTAATTGAGATTTAATTCAGTGCAATTGATTCAATAAAGCGTGGAGGTAAGACAGGTATATAGTCGAATGAAATCTCGTGATCGCGCACGCGCGCATCAGAGCGAATGAATTTGACTGTTTCTCTCTCTCTCTCTCTCTCTCTCTCTCTCTTTCTCTCTTTTTCTCTCTCTTTCTCTCTGTATTGCACGAGGACGACGCGAGAGAGCTATGCTATTTGCTGATGTGTTATTTCAGTGCGCGGCCGTTATACCTGCCCCACGTTTTAATTTGGGACTCGACTAGACAAGCGCGACTTGCTGCTACTGCTGCTGCTGCTGCTACTGATGCTTCTGGCACTAGCTGTGCTTGTCTCTTGGCAGCCCTTGTCTTTACTACGACTACTACCATTACTACCACTATTACCACTACTCCTACTACTACTACTACTACTACTACTACTACTACTGCTACTATTACTACTACTACTACCACTGCTACCTTAAATACTACTACTACCACGACTATTACTACTAATACTATTGATGAGTATAGACGTTTCGCATCGTTATCCAAACGGCTTCTTTCTTTCCTGTTGGGTTTGTTGGGTTTGTTTGCAAGTTTTTATATGAAAATGACGTATTGGTGGCGTTACGTCAGCGAGCTGTATAATTTGTAGACACGTGTATATTGGTTTTTGCGACCATAATGTCTCGTCGATTGGTCGTACAATGTTTCATGTTTACTTTGGCACATGTTTTGATTATTTTGGCAATATTTCGAGTTTCTTACAATAGACAATTTTTTGAGTAACGTTCTCTTGGTACGTTTGACAGGCTACTTTGTTGTTTGAATTTGCGGTAATAGGAAACGATTGCGTGCTAACTAGAAAATGAGTCGTCGAGAGCTAATAAAGAATTTGATGACACGGAAAACGTACAAACATACGTATATATTTGATAGGCTCGCCGGAATTTTCCGTGCGACATTACGCGAGACAGTCGGCAGAGAATGTTACAGAAAAAAATGTGAATCAAAACTGATAAATATTCTACAAACAATTGACTGACATCAGTGTAGTCCGATGTATACACAGTGCACGTATATTATATCCGCGAGTTCTCGCGTGCACTTGCGTGCGTGCGTCTCTGTGTGAGATACTCCATTCATCACTGATTAATTATCATCGCCAATAATGCAAGGCCGACAATCAGCATTGTGCATTTTTAGTGGAGAGTGCGTGCATTTCGCGTCATCGTCAACGTTTGCCAATCTTTTTTCTTTTCGATAGCCCATTAGGAAATGGAATAAATGTCGTTGTTTTTTAAATACTTCATGTCGATTTGATGCAAATCAATCGCTAGTCAAAATAGTCCGAATTTATACATGCAAATATATATATATATATATTTGCATGTATTTATAGGTATAATTTGTCAACGGTTCATCCCTCCCCTCTTCCCCTGAGTATATAATAAAAGGAGGCTTTTGGACGACCTTGCTATACTTTTACGCTTAGTAAATATATCGAAAATTAATTACGCCAAAAGCCGATAACCTCAAAATTATGAATGGACTTTTTTTTATTTTCGGAAAATCGATAAGCTATTGGGAATAAGCCTTTGATGAATATCGATTTTGGCGGTGGTTTTAGTCATAAAATCGATTAATTCTCTTTGCCAAAAAAGCCTTCATTACCAATTTTACATGGTTTCGCGATATCTAAAGCAACAACAGTAACAACAATTGATTGGGAAAGAAAAAAAACGCACGCGCGCTTATTTGAATTGCGCCAAAGCGATAGAGAGAGAGACGCACAGTGTGTGTATGTGATTTGTGTGAAAATCGTTGCGTGCCAAAACGTCTGAGTAGTCGAGGCTAAAGTTTTCATTATTCGCGTCATTTTTTTTCTGTTATTGTTGTTTTATAAGCTCTGTAAAGCAAATATCACGGAAGCTTTGAGTGGCCGCAGACGTCTCGTAACCTTGATACATTGAGAGAAAAGATGCTCGCGTGAGGTCGTTTTAAAATTGTCAACCTTTATCCACCCATCATATATATATATAAGCGGAAGGGTTTTAAACTATATCAATACTTTTATACGAGTTGCTTTTTTACTCTTCGTATATTGTATTAGAAAAGTCCCTTTATATTTTATGACTGCCAGTGGTTGGCAATAAATTTCGATATCCATATTCACTGTAATAGCTCTTTTACGATATGGTTATTAAGACTCGGCTCCGATATGCCAAAAACTATATAAAGCAAATTATTATACGCACCAATAACGATTACAATCGAGCAGAACATAAATACATTCACTCCATTTTCGGGGGAGATTATCCGAAAGGCGAGAGAGAGAAGAAGAAAGAGGAAAAAATGATCAATCATTTTGACGATCAATTATGAGATTCAACGAGCAAAAAATTCATTCTCTCCAAGAGAGTATTAGCATTGATTTTCGAATACAAAAACAAAGTTTTCACTAACGACTGCGCTACCTCAATTTTTTTAATAGAATTCATGATCGGTTATCATTGCACTCTACTACCCGTCTCTTTCCCCGTTCTTTCTTTCCTTTACCAACTGATTGAAACGATCGCGCTCGTTTCGAAAATATTGCGAATCCCATTACGAAGATAATAATTCCAACCGTGATTACAATTGCAAAGTTTTGTTTTATCAACGAATTGAATAAGATAAGACAAATTAGTCGGCAGCTGTGTGTATAAGAGGTCAAAAAGAAAAGGAAGAATAAGAAGAATGGAATTCATCTCTATTTTGATCGAAACCAGCCACGCGATCGTTGCGTCACGACGATGACGACGACGACGACGACGATCAAGAAACCACGGAAATAAAGGTGGATTAACTCGTGAGATTTTTCTTTTTTTTTCTTTCTTATCTTTTCATCTGCATTCGTATAATTGCTAGCGTGCATGAATGAATACATTCGAAATTGGATGCTCTGCAAATTGATTGTCACGCGTCGATGATACGTTTATTCGGTTTTAAATGTCGCTAAAATGACTACAGTTTTGGTACAGCGTTTGATTGAAATTGCAATGTGCGTAAATTGTGGTTTGCACGAATTCGTTTGAACGACACTAAATTCATTTAATGGATTCAACTTAATTGAATATGAAGAACTTTTAATTAGAGAGCGAGGTGTAAATTGATGATCCGATAGTCGTTAATTGCGCTAATGAACGAATCAATATTCGCTAATTTGTACTTAATAACTTTACAGATCGTTTACTTATATCATCGGCTGTAAAGTTTACAAATAAGATCGTAACTTTCCATTTTTGAACGATTGGAAAAGTTGAATTAGGTTATTTTGGATCTTACTGATTTTACAAACGCGTCTTTATTCCGAAATATTCGTTAATTATCCCAAACACATCGTACAACTGATTGTTAGTCAAATCTCTCTTGACACGTGACAATTGAGAGAACGACAAAATAGAAGCAAACAAGATGTACGACAGTCGCGTCGCGCAAGATAATTAATGACGATTAACTGCAAGCGGTACTTGAGTAGGCAACGCAAGTCGACGAGGGCCAGCCGATCGATTATCCAATTAACCGTGTGCCAGTTGTCGATTATTCCATTCTGCTACGACAGTGCACGTACTTCCGGGGCGTGCTTTTCGCGGAAATCTGCGCGTTGGCCATGAGATTGCATCGCGATGAACAAAACAAAATGTTTTTATTTATTTATTTGTTTTTTTCTTCAAATTAACCGTCGAATGCTCATTTTCTTACGAAAAATTCATTGTCTTGGTGAGTCCTTCGATAATCAATATAATTTGTTATTACTAAGAGTGAAAGGGACGAGAACAAGGTACCTGTTGTCAAGAACAACGACAAAAAATCGAGTAAACATGTATAACATAATAACGAGTGCGCAAACATAAAATCGTTCCCTTGGATAAAAAGGAAAAGAAAGAAGGAAAACGTAATTAAAAGCGTCTACAAACACGCGTGAATTAATCAGTGTGCAAAGCCGTAAATTCGGCTACTAAAAATACACAAACACACAGCTCGATGCGTGAAAGCTATGCCACGCGAATTCCTTTGTCGCTCGTGAAAATTCGTTAACGGCCGTTTTCTATATTCGTGGCGCGTTTGATGAGTATTATATATACACACGCGCGCACGTACCCATACACCTATGTCTGGTTAATCGTTTCTCTTCGAGCTACGGGATTAAAGAGTTCGCGCGGGGTTGTAAATCATTGTCGGTTATTACATGCTCTGCAGCTGTGCGCGCGAGCTTTGAGAGCACTCGGTTTACGAGCCACTAGGGAATTCATTTCGCATGAGGATTTTATTGTTATTCTTTTTTGTTTATTTTTTGTTCTTTCTTTCTTGCGACGAAAGACAAATGGGATTTTTAGAGATTTTTAGTGCCCCACTCGTTCTAATTCGAAATGTTTTATTGGCAATTGCGAATCTTATCCTTTTTACGGACTACCTGTGTTAATATCGCATCTGCCGTTCGTTTATTTCGCGATAAAATATCCGAAACTTGACACAGTTGGCTTGTTTATCAATAAGAACGCTTTCGGCTGTCGAAACACGTTTCGACAGTTGAAAAAGGTATCGGAAACTGATGCTTAATTTAATAAAGCATCGCCAATAACGTATCGGAAGTACAAGAAATACCCTGGAACGCACTAATCTGTAACTCCAGTAAAAAAAGCTCCAAAAATTTGATACCAAGAATACGAGTGTTCTTGCGAATTGCAGCGATCACACGACGTGTGAACTAGCTAACGGAAATTTAAACACTTGAGTACATTAGGCTTAATTGAAACTACTCGAGCGGGTAAAATTAAATTAAAACATTTTAACGGTTTTAATTTGAAGGCTTTTACGTAGTAGCGTGCACGCGTTTTTCCAACTCGTGGGTATTTAATATCTACGTTGTGAAACCTACGGAAGAGGAGCAGACGTTGCATCGACTGACCGAGTGGGTTACCGTCAAATAGTCGTTCATTTTTTACGGCAGACCCACTTCTACGTAGCCAAGAAATTTTACAGCAGACGGCTAACCGCTGATATTGCTTATGAGCTCTACCTCTTCATTTTTATTTCAACGGATAAATAAAGATATTGATTCGATGGCGAGGACGATTATTCGCGTATACCTATACGAGTATCAACGCGAATGTTTACGTTAATTCAGCGGAAGTCACAAGTTTGTCGAGCTATAATTTCCGTGAACAAACGAAAAAAAATGTTCGCTAGCAAAATAAAAGATCGTTACGCGAAGCGTGGAAGGCTACAATTGAAATGTAAGTTATCTTGGCGAAACGATTAAACGAAAAACTTTGATTCAGTTGGGCGGTAGTTCAGACGCAGCAAGTTTCAGCGTATAAATCGAGATTATCTGCAAATAATTCCGGTTTATCTAGTTATTGCACAAGAATGCGACCCGCATCGCGGATAATCAGCTTAAGCGTATCTCGATACAACTTTGCGCGAATTCATTTACGAAAATGAAAATAACCACAGATTGTATAAAGGATATCGCACAAATTATACAAACATACGTACTGGCTATATGTAATCCAGGTACTCGTAACTCTCGCGAAGGGAGCAGCATGGAATATTCAGCGGTAACGATTTGTATCTCTTACCTGGAACATACGAAAAGACAGCACAAAATTAGACATTGACAAATCGATGATTTTCCGCGAGGAAGATTGGAAAAAGAAGACAAACATTTCGACAAGACATTTAGAGGCACATTAACGAAACGACGCTTTTTCATTGACAGCGAAGGCCGCGCTCACGGTTATAAAAAGCTGTGAAGCTTTCGTTGAGGCTTTCGAAAAATTCATCCGTACGCTATGATGAATGGATATTTGAATCCATGGCAACAGGCAAAGTATATCGCCCACGTAACGGCTCTCGGAAATAGACTTTCTCTTCTTTTACTTTTTCTCTCGTTCGTTCTCCCTCTGCGAATTGTAAACGTCCAATGTATATTTCCATTGGACGTTTAATTAAACTGCGAACGCGCTGACGGTCGACACACATTGTTACAAGGCTGTAAAACAAAATCGAACGAGACGTATAACAAAAACCGACTGTCTGTTTGGCTTTCTCAATTCGAGCTTACGTAACGTGGTGCGTGCGCGTTTCTACGAGATTCTACAATATAAGTATAAAAAGCATCGTTGACTTGGCGACATTAACCATCAAAATCCCTTGGCGTTATAAAGCCTTCGCTTCGTGTACCAATTTCACGCTCGATTTGCGCCTTTTGCACCGCCACACAGCCCAGCAGTAGTAGCAGCAGCAGCAACAAAATTTCCGCCCCCTTGGACGATCTTCGCCACGTGCGCAAGCTCTGTGATCCATCCTATTCTAATTCGGTGACGCGCAAGCACACTTCTCTTTCTCCCTCTTCTCTCCTCTCTGCATCATCTCACCACCGCTCTAATTCCTTCTCGCGAGTGAGTATTACATTTGTCGGAGACGACCTTTTTTTGTCCTTTGACACGCTTTCAAGATGAAACGCTTGTTCAATTAACAAAGGACAAAACAAAAATGTAATTATTCGAAAAGCATATAATTGAATTTGCGCGACATCAAACGAGCGAGCAGGTCAAGTTGTAGGCAATTGAGTCTTTTTCATCGTACATGAAAAAGACTCGAAGGAAAGTTTAAAATTACGATCGTAAACCGGAGCCGAAATAATTCATCATCGGAAGCATCACAGAGCAATAAAGATGAAAGTCTCAATTTAATAGTGTAATTTGTAAAAGAAACGGTGTCTTCTTTTTGATAGGTAGTATGGGATTCTATTTAATTATAATTCTGCTCTCAGAAGCACGTTCGATTGCCGCGGTATACCGCATCCACTCTCGAACGACTATCTAGGGTGAGCAGCAAGTCCTTTGCAAGAGAGAGAGAGAGAGAGAGAGAGAGAGAGAGAGAGAGAGAGAGCTACATCGAACATTTGCAACCGAGAGACCTCTCGTTCCGAAATTGAATTGAAATTTTAACGTCAAGGTTTTTAATCGAAATAACTTATGCATACCGCGTGTTCGCTTCGAAGAAATAATAATCGTCGGAGATTGTGCTTTTTTCATAACGCAAATGTTACAACGAAATACTATTCGAGTCTTGACGCGGATAATGTAGCTAGTGTTGTGAAATATTGCATTTAATATTTTGCTCTTTTCTATTAGTTACAAAAAAAAGTATACGTTATTTAGATAGTACAACTAACACACATGCATGCACACGCGAGGGTCACGTTTTAATTGCTTCTCTTAATCAAATGACAATCCGATATACTACCAACGTGAGCTTAAGGTACCACGTGATGTGTGCGAATTCCAACCGCGCTAAGCGATAAATGTTTACGACTACGAATGTAAGATGCAACTTGTATTGAAATAATAATGCTCCTTCGCGTCGTCGTCGTTTTGATTAAATGCGACAACACTCGACGAAACAAAAAAGATGGATAAGTCGAATGCTATCGAGCTTTTGCTCTGTTTCTCTATTACTCGAATTCTGTAATTGTCGAGCAAGCAATCTAGTGAAAAAAAAAAACGAATTCTCCAAGGGCTACATTTCTTTCAATTATATCGAACTAAGTGATATCACCGATATGGGGTAACCGGAGAAGCTTGCAAGGGAGAGAAAGTAAGAAAAGGACGAGTCAGAGAAAGAGTAAAAGTTATGTATAGCCGCATCTGCGGCTCTTCTACGAAAGCTTCGGTCTACTTAGCCAAAGTCGACGGCTTTCTCTATCTGCAAAAAGATCTTTTATATAGAGTAAGCTTAAAGCATGTGCGTATGTGTGTGCGTGTACGTGCGCAAAAGAGCGCTTTCTCTCTTTTCTATACTTTGCTCAGGACTCGAGGAAATAATTAGACGACGAGAGACTTTTTTCAAAAGTGTCTTCGTAGTCTCCTGATTCAGTGAGATGTCAAGGGTGAATGGTTAGCTGTCAACGAATAAAAAAATAACTGTCCAAAGTCGAGATTTATGGAGGTGTCGTCGAGAATTTTGCGAATCAAACGAACAATGCTCTCCACTCGGAAGTCGTAAGCTTCCATGAAGGAGTCAAAGTGGGAGAGAGAGAGTGAACAAAAAAAGTCGACGACGCAGAGAGGGAAAAATATACCATGACGTTGAGCTCGCTAAAAATACGAAAAAAAGAAGCTCGGTTAAGTGAGAACCGAGGTTGAAAACAGGAGGAGTACGTAGAAACACGCGTGACGCGTTGCAAAACTAAAAAAAGAATCGAAGAAAAAATAAATCTATTCTCGAGAGTAGATTATAATTATCACTCGCACTCTAGCAAGTTTAAAGTGACGTCGAATATTAATATAGAGCACGAGGGAGGAGAAGTCACGGAAGCGATCAAAATCGCGTGACGTATTCAAAGACACTCATCGCGATTGAGTTCAATGTATCCAATTAACATAAACTTCTCCTCTTCGGAACCAAACATTGTTCAGGAAAAAAAAATTCTTTTCCGAAACAACAGCAACATCGTTGTTTGTTTACAGCGGATACGTCTAAGTACTGTTGATTGTATAAACAACTATTAGTTCTCTCCAGCCTACTAAAACTCAACGTGCAAACTTGGCTATATTTTTGGTAGCTTATTTTTTTCCTATCGTGTTTGGTTATCTAAAATTCAGAAGCGATCAATTCACTTCAGTGGTATAAAATCAAAGACGTCATCGGAGGCAGATACAATCGATTATTTGGTTTGTCGATAAGATCTTTACGCATTTGATTTTTAAGACTGAAAGGCTATCCGAGTATGAACAAACAAAGACGAAAATGAACAAATTAAAGGGTACAGCGTTGATTTATGCATTCAAAGAGCAAACTTTCGCGAAAAAGCGTTAAAAGTACAGGCACGTGTTTTTAGCTTTCGACAGTTTTTTTCCCAACTTTTCACTCGGTCTAAGAAAAAAGCCGCGAGTCAAAAAACAACCTCCTGGCAACCGATAAATTGAACAAAAAATCGACACGTGTCAAGCACATGTATTAACACGAGACATTATCCAGTAGCAGCAAAAGCAGCAGGAGTAGTAGACGATGAGCAATCGGTTCTCCCAAATAAAACTTTTAGCTTGACCTCGAGCTAGACGTTCGCGGAGCGGTTGCTTCGTCTAAAATTAAGCTTTCTCTTTCTCTTTCCCGCTCGCGTTCGCGCATAAGTTTTCCTTTCGTCTCTCTCGCTCTCGCGAGCATTTTAAAAACGATCGATGAGGCGCTTTTTCCCACAAAAGATTTATTCTAAAAAAGAAAGGGAAGAAAAGAAGAAAATCTCATGAGCGCGGAGAGCCGGTCGATCGGCTATTTTTACCGTTTGCATGCCAGATGCTTTTTTAATTACGATTGCAACTGGCTTACTTCCTCTCTCGCACTCTTTATTTATTTTTGTTTTCATTGTTTTTTTTTCGGATAGCGTGGGGATGTACAAACGTCTGCCAACATTCGATTCGGAAGCTCAGCGCTATTCATATTTTACGTCCGTGCACGTATATACAGCCAAATGCATAGTATTCGTTGGAATCGAGATAAAGATTTTTAAACGAGAACCGTGCGCCGAACGTAGTCCAACAGACAAAACACACGATTACAACGTTGTCTTTCGATTATCGACTGCTCCGAGAAAACGAAATTAAAACTACGAGCCAAGTACGTATTTCCAAGCCAAAAAGGCACAAAAATTCTATATCAATGTTGTTTGTACGTTCAACGAATAAAAAAAGACGAAGTAGGATGACAACGACAACGATTAACGGTTCGAAAATAAAAGTGTCACGGCTTTACACCGTAATAACTCGATGAGAGTAATTTCGCGAAATACAAAATAAAGGGTAACAAACTCACTTGTCGAAAACAAACACACAGTTGTCGTGCTGCACTTGTATCCTTAATAGCAACGACGAAGAAAAAAGTAAAGCGCTAAGAAGCGAGACGGTTGAATTTAGCAAACGCTTTGTACTTATAACTATAACGAGACATGAACCGAATTGCTCGCCGTCTCGCGTTCGACTTCCAGCGCGGTACGTAAATTCGTCAATTAAAAAAAGGTGCGCAGATAAGGCCGTCGTTGTGCGCGCGCGAGAGAGAGAGCTTTTTTAGTGAGATGACGCCCATCAACGTAGCGACGAGGCTTAAAATACAGTTATCTGGCCTCGTTAACGCGCCGCTTTTTTTCTCTCTCTCTCTCTCTCTCTCTCTCTCGCTCGCTCTTGTCGCAACGATGCTGTTAAACACCGAGATAGTTTCTAGTTTATCACGGACGTTATAGTATAATGAAAACGTTCGATTTGTTTTTAGCATTTGTATCGTGGATGGTTTTCTTTTTATTTAAAGATAATAAATCAGTCGCAAGGTGATTGTGTAAAAAAAAGTTTTACGATTTCCTTTTCCGCTGACGATTAGAAAATTTAATTATAATGGAGATATTTTTTATTTCGATAATTACTACTTTTGTGGTATCGTGTAACACATCTTATGCTATTTATACGAAAAACCTTCGAATCCATTTGAACAATTCAATTCGATTGCATTAGCGCGTATCTTAAAATAGGGAGAAGAACGAGAAAATTGTGTAACGTTGCTGTTGCGAATGGAAAATCTCGTTAAACGGAACACCCTCGCAGCTTTGCAGCGTACATCTACCCAGGCATTTTCTCGAGTATCAACAACAACCTTCGAACGCGTAAAACTGTTAATGTCTTGTACAAAAACAAAAGAAAACTCAAAGGACGAAAGAAAGTGTATATAGATAAATCGTACGTACGCGTGTGTGCGAAAAGTGGATGGAAGCTTTTGCGCGAGTAATTCGAGCTCTTTCTTCCATCAATGTCGATTGCGCTATACGATGCGTACGCAGAAAACGCGAGTGTTTTACGTGAAGACACTTCAAAGATAAATAAAAGAAAAGTGCAAGATAAAAAACAAAAAAGAGAAAGTTTTTATATTTGTCGTAGAATAATAAAAAACAAACGAAAGCCGTATGCTTCGATTACGCTTATGTGGCAAGTATATACCAATTGCAAATAAACACACGTCGGGATTTCCACACGATAATTATCGGCGTCACTGAACGAAGCGACTTAATATAACGCGATGTTCTCTAATTAGCTATATCTTGAACGTACACCAATTGCGGATTAGCAACACATCGTTGAACAATAATTTTCACGTAGAATCTATTTAGAAAAGCTGCACCACGATTACGATATACACACCTAAACAATTGCGAAGTATTTGATCTTGTGATTATTTACGCAGCCTCGTGCGAGTCCCAGCGTAAAAGCTTTTCCAATTCACGTATAGGAGTATATATACGATTCTTGCTTTATCCGATATCAACGCTCCAAACCAGAGAGAAAATACTTAAATCAGCAATCTCATAGTTTAATCCAGACGCTGTAACTTTGCTCCTCTCGTCGTCGAGCTTTCTCTCTTTGGAGGGCGTAAATTACAAATGGAAACAACGACAGATATGTTTTTGTTTTGTTTCTTGTTGTCTTTGTTATTGCGTAATGCACGAGAAGTCATTACACAACACGGTGCGTGGATAATTAGTCGGAGTGCTTCCTGTGATTATTGACATTACACGTGTTTTCCTATTTTTTTTTTCTTTTTTTGCTCGTTCTGTATACACGCCTCGGCAAATTATTCAATTCGTCGTCGTGCGCGAGTTAATCGTAACGTACGCGCGCTCAAAGATTCAAAGATCACAAGTTCTTCGTTTGTTGTTCGAGCAAACTCTTAAATACACCGTGAGAGTCTATTCGAGTTGGTGTAAACTTTATGCGGGTTTTCAAACAATTGTTGTTGCAAGTTCGCGTGTGAAAACACTGATTCAGCAAGGGGACGAGCGAAAAAGAGCTTTCTTCTTGGTCATGTCTATATAATCGAGAATGCAATGATTGTTATTACATTGGAAAAGCTTGATTTTTTTATTACGTCATATAGTCAACGGAATGAACAATCATTCAATTAATCGTAGCCTTCTATATATGCTGAAGGTCGTGTTAATTTCTAGATTACGTCGTACAATATCTTCCTTGACGCTTGACCGATCGGACAATATCGCTGAAATAAAAATTTTACGGGTGGTTTCTCTTTACGAAGGTTATTCAAGTGAAATCTCTTTAAAAGAAGATGAAAAAACAAACACAGTTGCTTCCATCCGGAACGTAACGTTCTCACGCCGAAACAAAAAACAAAAGAAGAAAATACAGAATAGAAAAGAAGGAATAAAAGAAACTAGTCCAATCCGCGTAATTGCCAATGTCGTACGCGTTGCGTATACGTAATCCTTATTAAGCGTCATTTGGCGGTGGCGTTTCCGCGAATTCACTATAATATCAGCCTACGTTGTGTGTACCGTTGCATGTGTGCATACACACACACACACACACACACACACACACACACAAAGGAAGGCAAGCGAGCGAGTTGTAATGGGAGTGGCATGTCTGCGTGTTTCTGATGCGTGTGTGTGTGTGTACGTATGCACTTTCGCGTGTGGGACGATTCTCTTTATATCTATCAACCTCTATGTAGGCGAGGCCGATGCAATATGAGTTCATCGATACACTTTTTTTTCGTTGTATACGTGTACATCCAGTGCTTGTCAATGACGACAATATTTTGTTATGCTACGCTTACGAACGAGGAGGCTTCTAAGGCACACGCGTACAATTTTTGTAAAAAGAACCTTTGAAAGTTTGTATAGAATAGTTGCAAAATTTCTTGATATTTTTATTGGTTTCGGCCCTCGTTAACGCAGTTCAATTGAATGTTTCGAGTGGAATGTCATAAGGAAATGACGACTTGCGCGGCAGTAAATTGACAGTTACGAGCCAACCTGGTCATTTGAAAAACTCACCTATGTAACAGCGGAAAAACAAATGTGGATGACACACATATATATATATATACATTATTTCCAATGATCGTTTAATCTCTACAATCATAAGGCCTTAAACTCTTGGAAAAAAAAGAAAAAATCTAGCTGTACGTCATTCTGTTTCATTTTCGCATTCGTATATAACCAATAAAAAGAATTCCAGCATTCTTCTCGGTATAATAATTTACGTCAGCGTGTTAATTACAATTAAAGAGTGATTCACGCGTAATAATTGTACTTTTTTTGTCTAAAGTGCCACGGTATTTTTGACGTTACGAACGACATCGTATGGAAAAAGCATTTAACCCTAATTGCAGGGAGCATCCAACTACCCTTTCGGAAATTCAATCAAGCTTGACGTCACTCAAAAAAAAACCTTAATTACTCGCGTGGAAAGGTGAAAGAGAAACGAAAGAAGAGAAGATACAAAAAAACAAGAATGAACCTAAGAAAATAGCTTGCGCTCGGCCAATTAACCCTCGAAATTCCGGGCCGATCTAATGGCGTCGAATGTCAAGACTCAAGAGCGAGGCGGGCAAACCTAGCGATCGATGAAATCTTCCGTCGAGTAGATGTAGGTCATGCCAGAGTGCTTCGTTCTCTCTTGCTCTTTCTCGCGAATCGACTCGACTTTAACCACGTATATGCAGATGTGATTGTTTAAACGAGAAAACAAAAAATAAAACAAAAATTCGCTCGACTGGCGTATTGGTGTAACGCTAATCGTATGGACTACTGGAAAATAAAGAGAGAGATAAAGAGTACTCGAAACTTTCGTGCGAACGTTCAAGAGATTAGAAAAGTGACCTTTTTAACGAGCTGATACCCGTCAAAGTAAAGGCTAAAGTTTTGTTTTTTTATCAAACAGAGCACGATCTTGTAAGCCCAACTTTCGTAACGCGATTTTACGGGAAAGAGAATAAAAGCTTGAGCATCCTATCGTTTCCGTATCTCGATAAAACAAAGAGATACATTGCGAAACGAGATGCAGTCAATTAACGAAAAAGAAAAAGACGGAATGTCGATAAGGATAATGAGATAACAATTTTCGCGTTTAAAATGTCGCTACATATCCGCGCGCGCGCGCACAGAGAAGAGTTCAAATCAGTTCTAATGGCTTTTAATGGATTTTCTTGCTAGATTCACCAGCGCACAAAAGCCCTTGTTCGAAAAAGTAAGGAAGACAAAAAAATGAAGAAAAACGAGAGAGAATTGAACAAATCGATGACACGTATAGCAGCTCTCGATACAAAAGTGAGAAGAGTTCGATCTCTCAAATCGAAGCGACGCTTTATCTCCACAAAGAACGAGCTGCTTTATACGTGTAAAAAATATTTTGAGCTTTATACGCGTGAAAGATTGGTAGCCATGCGTTATGTATTTAGAATATTTAACAAATAAATTAGACGTTAGACGAAGACAAAAATGGGTATAACGTAATATCGGCAAAGCGATGGTATATTCGTCAATCGTTAACCTCTTGAAAAATAATAACTACGCCGACAGAAATGAAAAAATCCGGAACCGCGTAAAGTCCCATAAAACTCTCCTCTATCGTCTATTTATCCATCGGCACATGCGGCAGGCCTCGCTGTCATCCATGACATCACGGAGGCATAGAGGAAATGTGCTTATATCATCGGTTTCTCTCTCTTTCGCTCTGTTGAACCTCGTCTCTAACAATAAAGAGCAAGTTCTAGTCGACGCCAGGGGGTCGCTATTTGGTTAATAAATTTTCCAAATGCTCTCTCTCTCTATCTCCATAAGAAAAATCTAAGAAGTACAAAAAATCGCAGAAAGAGAGGGAGTCGCCCTCCCCGCATTATTTATTTAATCGAGCGACTTTGCCCTGTGACGTAATGCCGATGCCGCCGCATGTGCTCTCTCTCTTTCACTGACGTCATTGGCGCTCGGCGCGCGCAAACGCGCAACCAACTCCTCAGGCAGGCATCCTACTGTACTACGACTATACTACGTGAGCGCGCACGGAATGTACATTTTTATTTCTTCTTTTCAATTTTTCCTTCTTTTATCCTTCCCTCTTTTTGAAAATACTTCATGTTCAACATGAGTGTATTTTAAAGACAAAGGCGTTACGCGAGCTTTTGCGTGTTTGCGCGTGATTACAAGTACTTTGGCTTGCAATGTGAGACGATGAATAAAAATTCTATTTCTCTCTCTCTCTCTCACATACACTTTTTTTCTCTTCTTTGCTGCTGATAGCATTATTTATTCATTGTAAAGTGACGTGAGTGCGCTCGGAGTGAAAGATCAATTTACAAATATCCGTTTACAGCAGGTTTACCTCCGTGAGAAATGTGAGACCTGCACTTTCGTGCAAAAAAATGGTTAATGCACACCGAATAAAACAACAAAAATGACCGAAGTAGATGGCTACGCATAATTACAAGCAGAGAAAGGGGGAGAGAGAGAGAGAGAGAGAGACAGACAGACCTTTATTTTTTCACATACATTTGAATGTTAAAGGATATTAAAAGCTTGAATAAAGAGGAAGACAGAATGTCACTTTTTCCTCCTAACATTCGCAAGTCAATAAATATTATATTACTCGAATAAATTGCAACTTGTACATTCGGTATATCGCGAACTCGCGGCGGGAAAAGAAGGATCGATTATTGAGAAAGACAAAAGAAGATTAAGAAGAAAACAACGACGATTTAACGAAAAATTACGACCGTACCACAAAGACAACGAGGCCAAGCAGCGAAAAAGCTAGACACTAGTTTAGCAATAAATCAGACTATATGCGTGCGTGCGTGCGTGCGTGTGCGTGCGTGCGTGTGTTTGTGCACGCGCTCTTCTCACGCCAAGATAGTCAAGGCTGTATACGCGTCATCCCGAGAAAAGAAAAAGAAATGAGTTCCCCCCTTTCAGCCTCCCCCCTTTTGCGCGCTAAATATTCCTCCCAAATTGAGTGGAGTCGCGCGCTCGAGTTGCGATACAATTATAAATACCTAATCTGGCTCGTTGTCAGGATCGACTGTTGACGTCATACGGCCTGTACGAGTACAAGCAAGTAGCCGTGAAAATCTGGCGGCGGGTCTGAAGACTATATCATCATCGTTTTGTCGCGCACGGATCATGCGTTTCACTCTTTCTTTTTCTTCTGTTTTTGTAACACGAAACGCGTGCGGTTGCACTAGATGCTCTTTTTGTTTGTCTCGATCTGATGATTTGGTCGCTCGTAAATGCGTTATTTACGGGTAGCTGCTGTAAATCTCGTTAAAGCGGCCGTTAAAGTTTGATCATTCCGGCCGGATTTCCCTTGATGTGGTTTTAATTTTGACGAACAGATTTTTTTTAGCTTGTAAATTATTTTTATCTTGTTCACAATTCCAAATTGAGTCGTCGATTTGATAACGAGCTTCAAAACTAATATCGATTATTAGTACATTAAAGAAGAGTATACGTTTTTCAGTGCTCGGCGTTTATCAGTTAGATCAACTCTCAATAATTCAGATAACGTTATTTGATTGGAACGCACGGACTTGTAATTGTAATAAAATAACGCGTGATATAGTACCGGTTAAAACGAAAAAAATCTGGTGCAGTATTTTGTCGCGTGAATAAGACTGTCCGTCTATAATACGTTGTAGATCGACAGCATGTAGAAATACCATAGATGTACAATCATTCGACCAACCAATTCACTCTACTTTAAACAACGTAACGAAGTGAGCGATAAATTGTCGAGCGAACAAAATTCGATTGACTAACAAAACTATCATCTATACTTTGACGCGTCAAGTAAAAAAAACCAGTCAAGCTGTCTGGCACACATCCGTATACGCGAGAGCCTATACCTGTACGAAATCAATATAAATATTCGCCACGTATAAATATTAATTAGACTTGCGACTAATGCGATACACTGTTGGTCAGACGCGGGTCTCTCGCGCGCAAGTACGTGATTCATCCGCGCACAACACTATAGTGCAAGCTCTTTTAATAAAGGGTCCGTCGTTGACGCAAAAAATGGATCGTCAAATTCGAGCGATAAAACAAAGGAAAAAACAAGAACATAAAAAGCCCCGATTGTCAAACTCGA
The DNA here is from genome assembly GCA_030064505.1 of Chouioia cunea. Lineage (NCBI taxonomy): Eukaryota > Metazoa > Arthropoda > Insecta > Hymenoptera > Eulophidae > Chouioia > Chouioia cunea. The sequence continues at coordinate 7,032,363 of JAOPFQ010000001.1, forward strand.
TATTTCGATTATTATTGGCGATTTACTGGAGTGTGATCTCTTTGACGTCAACAATTATATAACTCATCCAAGCTGAGCAGATCGTATAATTAACCTGTACTCGACACTCGTTGTGTTTATTACTCGCGACAGATTGACTATATAAGCGCGATCAAACGGTAGAAAGAAAAAATGTACAACGGAAAAAATGTAAGCGGAGGGGAACACAATTTAGCATTAATTTACGGATATCGGTAAAGTCAAATTATCGTATTCGATGACGCGATCGCTTCGTTATTTCGAAAAGTTGAACTTGTCTCCGTAATTATATACATGGGCATACACTCGGATATGTGCAACTCGCGAAGGCGTTAATGGATATTTTATTGTTTTTTCTCGATGTAATCATTGCCGAAAATATACATTTACGCACGAGGCATGGTATTATTCGTTTAACGAATACTGCAGGCTTTCGCGACGAATTCGTAAAATAAATATAACAACAACAACAAGTCAGCGATTATTTTTAGACGGAATGAGACGGATAAAAATGAGATGAAATACTGAAAAACTCATCTAAATTAGTCAAACGTAATGAAGAATTTCTTTGTCGAGATGTATATCTATATGTAAGGTAAGCGGCGCGAAGCGACAATTTCCAGGGCATAATTACTTACATATACATTTGCTCGGGGAGACTCTTAATTAAAATGCTAAGCACGAGGCTAGGATTTATACGAGGCGCACGGGAAAAAAGACCCTATGGAACGAGAGACTAGCTTACGACGATGAGCTTACGTTCGCGATGTGTGTGTGCACGCGTGTGTGGGTGAGAAAGGTTAATTAAACGATACTCGTAAGGATGTTTTGACACAATGGTTATTTTCACCTTCCTCTTATTAGACGACTTTTTCTCTTGTCTCCTCACGCTTTCTTATCCAAAAATCTAAAAGAGTAAATTAGTCAAAGTATGTCCCTTTCCTTCGCCTAATTTTAACGTTATTGCGTATGGATAGCTTTGACGCATACTGTTTTTCCATCACGTGAAGCCCATTGTAGCGAGACTTGAGAAATTCTTTCCACAACCTCTTCTACCTGGCCGAATTCGGTCGATGTCTTTTCGCTTACAAAACGTGAGGATTTTTCTATCCTAGTCTACAGCGAGTATTTTACAGCTATTGGATGTTCGATAAATACAATTTGCTTGTTTTGCAGTTGGCATTTCTCGAAAGTAGATGCATCGACGTCAAAACAACAAAAAACGGAAAAAAGCCATAAGTACAATCGTCGCGTGTCAATAATAACATAGGTGTTGAGAGTGTATCGGTTGCAGTTGTATAACAACGAGAATCATCAATCGTCACGGTCCCGTTTACTTGGAGCTAATTCGATCGATCCCGATTTATTTTCATACGCGCGCTGATTCATTACTGCAATTTATCCAATTAAAGTCCTTTAACTTCGATTTGCTCGCTCGATGAATATGCGAAAATAACAGCGATATGACCTACTACTACTACTACTACTGTGCTCTATCTATACTACGCTATCAAAATGGTGCGTTATTTTTTTGTTCGTTTCCATCCTCCCGCCTCGTCGCGATATTTCGTTGTCGACGTCGTTCAATTTGGCAAACGGTATACATGTATATGTGTAATCTGGCACATAGATATACGACGAAAGTGGTGGTGCGAGTAAAATGTGCGTGTGAGTGTGTGTTTGTGCGAAACTATGAATATTGACGCGACATCAAAGTTTGATTGATTGATTGAATCCATCGCACGTGACGTGCGTTTATACGCATAATCATCACACGGAAACGTTTCGTATTGCGGTATTATCAAAGTATTAACTTGCTATTAAACGAGTGTTTGATATCCTACAATATCACCCGTAAATCGGCTGACGATGGTTCAAAACTACTTTAGTATTTTCATACGTGAATGTTACTTTATAATTCGATTTGTGTGCCCATCTATTCGCAAACTGTTTTCAGATGACAACCAAACAGAAGTCGATATTCGTTTGCGTTTTTTCCCGGTGTTTACAAATCATTGGTGCAATTTCACAAGTGTAAATCGATACTTTGCAATCAAATAAACGCGCATAGTGTGTCTATAGTCCCTTGCGGTAACAGGCCATGACTCGCGACCTGACAATCCACCACCCTGGAAGAGAGAGAGAACGAACGAAAGAGAGAAAAAAAAGTTCAAACAAACTCCTCTGGGGCGACGTATCTAGGCTAAGGCGAGTCGCACCCTGTAACAGAAAGAATAACTCGGCGCAACTTGCAAACGCGCGTAAACTTATCTATTACACGTGTACGCGTCGAGTGTGAAGGGCATGAGAATTTAATTTGTTCGATATATGTGAACAACATTACGATATTCAAGAGAGTGTATAAACGAAAAAAGACATAATTCGTGATAGCAAGGATCAATAACTTGTCCCCTTGTGTTTTTAGCTTGCATAAAAGAGAGATTGAGAGAAAGAGAGAAAGAGAGAGCTCACCCTTGTTTTTCAACTTTTTACTTCAACGATAGAGAAAAAAGAGAGCAAGTTTCTCAGAGAGCTACCCTCAGCCATAACTCTCGCGTTCGTTCTTTTATCCTCTGAATTATACTATCTTTTCCTACGCGCGCGCGAGCGCGAGGAACTATTCCCGTGCCAAATTTATTCAGCTGTGAAAGAGAGACTTGTTCGAGCTGCAAGGTGGATACTTTTTCCATCCTTTCGGCAATCAAACACTGAATTGAATAAACTATCTTCTTGTTCAGCGAATTTACGCTACGACGAAAAAAGCACATATATACGTATACATATACGTGTGTAGAGAGAGAAAGAGAGAGAGAGAGAGAGAGAGAGGGATACACAACTGACGTATACTCTGTACACTCGGAGGAATTTTTCGATAAAAATTTCACTCGGGCAAAGTCAAGCTAACTATAATATACTCTCTCGTTCTCGCTTAACCTATAAATTTATAGGTTTGGTAAATGTCAACCTTTATAGGTTAGTATAAAAAGTTTGTCAAAGTTGCGGTTTTCCATTAAAATAACCAGGCTTCCTATAATAGCATTTACTTGCGATATTAGCGAGCAATCTTGAATTCATAAACAGGTCTGTTTGTTAATGCTGAATCGATCATAAAACTTATCGTTGTACAAAGTCTATTATTCCCGTAAACGCATTCAATTATTTATCTCAATTAGAAGAATAGATCGATGTGCAGGCAACGAGTTCTATAATCAATCGTTATTTATTTATTTATTTGTCTCGATCGATATATCTTGTATATATCTTGTACGCGAATATGAATACGTATAAGTACGTATAGACCGGTCGGTCGTTTGCTAAAACCTATTAGAAACGTTGCGAGGCAATATTATTTATGGCGCCTTAATTCATTCAGCGCAAGCATCCAACCAATCGTAGTAATCAAATATTCGGGTGTTTGAAACCCTCGGCTACATCCCAATCTTAGCCAATACATCACTCGATATATCTGCGCCCGAATAACGTGCAGATATATCCAAAGCAATTCGAACGTAATCGCTCGACAAACGAGCGAAAATAAACGCGAGCTTCGTAAACACGGACAACGCAATTTTTCCATTCCCCTTCACTTCGAAAAAGCAGTAAAAAAAAAGAAAAAAGCTCGGATCTCCATCTCACTCTCGATAGAAATGTCGTGTCCCCTTTGGTTTTTTTCTTTTCGGGGAGAGATTTACGCTTCGAGGCCGAGTCGAGCGATCACGAGTTTTCCTCGTAAATCAATGCCACGCGCGCGCCTCGTCGATCAATCGGCCAACCAAACTCAACGCTAACGAACGAACACACTCTTTCTATTTGTATATATACCAATACGAAGATCATTACGAGAGAGTGAGATCTTTCTCACGTTATTTCTTTTGCTGTTGCTGCTGCTGCTGCTGCTGTTGTACATGAAAACGTTGCGGAAGCAAAGTTTGAATGTGTTATCCAATAAAAAAAAGAGTAGAGTAGAGTAAGAGGATTAGAGATCCCCTTGTCCCTCTCTTTCTTCTGTGGTTCTTATGAAGCGCGCGCAAGCGCAGCATGAACACGATTTCAAGTACGTAAGCACTATCAGGATTTCATTGTGCAATAAAAGCTCTTGTCTCCGTTGCGATGTATATATACATTCATGCCTATCAGGAGGAATTTAAATTTGCATTCTTCAGGGAAGCGCTCGTTGTATAGTTTGCTGATAAAAAAAATGTTTTCTCTCGTGCGAGTCTATTTCACCGTGTGTATATACGCCTTGCTTTCTCGCAAACTGCCTTTGAACATAATATAGCTATGATTGACGATAATCAATGGTCAATTTTGCGCTTGATCACGGCATATTGACGTATTGGTTATAACTGTGACGTTAAGTTGAACTAATTAACGCAGGGAGCGTGTGATTTCTTTTGATCTCTACCACTTTCTCTTTCTTTCTTTTTTTCTTCGTTACATTTGAGCTTTCACACCCACAGCAATATAAAATGGACTATAACTTGTGCTTATCGTATTGAATCACGACAATTCATACCACAACCAAGCATTGGCTATAAGCACACACACGCACACACACTACACAGTGAAAGAGTAAAAGAGAAGAGTGCGTGTCCTACATGAGGCTAGGGTTGGCCAAGAATATCTGCACTAAATCCTTCCCTCTCTCTCAACTGGTATTAGAGAGAGAGAGAGAGAGAGAGAGAGAGAGAGAGAGAGAGAGAGCGTGCCGACGGCGAAGACTTTTATTCTATTCTACCTATAGTCATACCTTTGAAAACGCAACTCCCGTAAGCTCCCGTAAGAAATCGTCAACCCAGTTTTCCTACGATTCGAATATGTTGTTTATTATGTTTGATAAGCTTTCGTTTGTCGTGATTACACAGCTATATTTTTGGTGGTGTAAGTATATATTTTCGGACGATCAGCAATCAAATTCAAATGCACACAGTGGATTGATATACTCGAGTGTGCTGTGCGAAAGTCGACTTTGTTTCTTCAGAAAGCTCATAAATGCTTATTTTCGTATATACATCCTATATATATATATACACATATACATACATATATATATGTATGTATATGTATATGTATACTCGACGAGCTTTCCTCATCTTTCGGCTTTCGCACCAATCAACATTAAACCAACTCGCAAAACAGAGTTCCCTCCCACCGATCAAAAAGAAAACAAAAATCAAATAAAATGAAATTTCGCACGCTATAATCGAGGTAAATCTAAAAACTAAAAATGCCTCTCTCGCCTCGAAACCATAAACCTCGAAAGTATCGTGAGAGAGAGAAACACGGTCGCACATAAAACAAAAATGTAACGCAACAACAGAGCAGCAGGCCCATAAAAAAACAGCGAAAAAATGGCATCGAGCTTAGACAAAAGAAAATATTTATCCATAAGCTTTCGCGTCTAAAAGTGTGAAAAGTGAGAGTGTATTTGTGTGTGTGTGTCTCTATCTTAGGTTACACACGTACACGTATATAAAGTAAGCTTACTTGTGAGTGAGTGCAAGCGTCCGCTGCTTAATAATTCCTCGTGAAATCGACCGGCGACGAACGGTCACGGTGAACTATTTTTGTATGAGCTTGCAAGCGCGCTACTGTTACTGCTGCTGCTGTTGCTGCTACTGATGGCTGCTGCTGCCAAACAATTCCCTTTCCGAATGCAATTTCGCGCGAGGAGCGACTTTCTGCGAGATAAATCAAATGAAACAAATATCTTTCTCTTTTCTTTTTCACCGTCGTCGTCGCTGTTGTTGCAAACTCCTTTTTTTTGTTTTTTTTTTGTTTGCTAACGTGATCGATGAGCGCTTATAAGCGCGAGAGAGGAATTGGTATAAAGGTTCAACTGCTTTCGATTGATCGTTTGACTCGTTGTTATCGATTAAACTTTCAGCGCTGCTAGCGAAAGTAATAATAAAAGTCAATACAGAATTATTACCGGCAGCGTTACATATCTACGTGCATACGAGTATAAAAAAGAAAATAGCGTTCGTAATAGAATCTCATAATTCGAGCCATTGCGCATCATTCCTTGTGTGCGTGTGAAAAAGTCTGTTGTATATATATAAACGCGCGATCACGTAAAACTATTTGCTTATTCAGCCTAACCCATCTGATCTGTTGGTGGTGCTTTTGAGCTTGCAGCTAGCTAACAGCATTAATTAGAAAACCACGCGTAACGTTAACATTATTACTCAACGTTTATACGCGTGTACTCTCATACGTACGTACAGATATAAAGTTTTACCGAACGTGTGCGTGTCGACGTGTATATGAGTTTGTATGTGTGTTAGTTTAGCGCACGAGACTTCCTTTTTACGGGTACACACGTGCACGGCGGGGCCATTGTTTAAAAAAAAGGACAGTTTAGGTATTATCGATTGAATGAGGCAAAAGAAGCCATTCAAACTCTCAAAGCTTTTTGCATACTCGAGGAGAAGATGGTTATACACTGTTTCTACTACTACTACTGCAACTACTTATCGGTCGAGCTTACTTTTAGGCATTTGCGCAAGCCACGGCATTCTCATTTGCTAACTTAACTTTTCGCGTTAAAAATAGCCAGTAGTCGCGCGAAAAGAGCCGTTACGCAATTACACAGTGTGTGTGTGTGCGCGAGCGCGCTATGCGAGCATATGCAATGTTTTTTCTTTTTTTTTGTTCAAAAGAATTTTTTCTTCTTCGTCGTCTTCTTCTTCTTCTTCTGAAAGATAAAAATGGCCGCTGGGAATTTCATTATTGGGAGAATGAGACCAGCAAAGCGGTTACTTTACGACCGCAAGCTCGTCTTTTCGGTGTATCGTTTATAACCTAAGTTAATCGCCATGTGGTATACTAATTACGACGTATGCTCTTTGATAGAACATACATTTCATCCATTGATCTCTTTTCATGCCACAATTCAGTGGCTGACTTAGTCCTACACTTAATTAAAACACACCAAATACTCTTCATTTTTATGAGCATAAAAAGCGAAGCGCGCAGCTTATTGATTTTCACCTAGATATTCTCAATATTCCATCATTTTTTATCTCTCGCTCGCTCGTTCGCTAGCTCGTTCTCTTCTCTGTCGTTTAAAAAATGAGTTGAACAAAAAATTAAGATAACGTGCAGTACAGTATCAAGTTATTTCTTTATATATAGTGTACAATCGATATCGCACCGGCTCGGTCGAGTTTTCCGAACCGCGTCAAACCCGCGGAACTGTATTACAGAAGTTGAAGAGACGTCCATGTAAATCCTTGTAAAAATGAAACGTTAATCTTTGTTGTTTATTTATTCGTTTGAAACTATTCGCAGGAACGCACACACACAGACATATAGGAGCGCGCACGCGCAATGTTGTCAAACAGCAACGAGACTCTACATAAGCGAATTGTGCATGGTACAGGTAATTCCATTTGGGTATGTACGGGCGAATTATCGCACGCGCTCTCGATGCGTCGTCGCGTGAAATTAACTTTCCAAACGTATATGGATGCGCGCGTGTGCAACGCTTACCGACCTTTTTCTCACTGGTGTGTCAATGTTACTGGCTGACGTGTGAAACACACCAACTAGACTAATGAAGTTCTCTCCAACACGTGTACATGCGTGTACGGAATACGTGTCTCCGGGATATTGGCATCCATCATACGTGCATTTGAATTTGATTTCTCTAGAAATCGGCTTGACATTTTTTCACGCGTGAACATTCAAAATAGTATACTGTTCATCGATTAATGTTTTTCATTTTGATCTAACAACTTGATATTCCGTGCGAGAAACAGTCAAAACCAAGCGTGAGGCATATATCGCGAAGGTTACATCCGTCATTGACTATTATTTTCCGACCTACATATTCACACACAAAAGCCTTCTGAAATTGAGTAACACTAGATGTTTCACGGTAAGTGGAAACTGTCAAACTATTGCTGGTCGTCTGAACGATACGAGAACTTAAAAAAAAAACTTCGTCAGTACGTGCTATACTTGCATATATCAACAACTATACGATGATCTCACTCTGCAAATTGACTAATTCTCGTGCGCGATGTATGCATCACACGACTCAATTCGTTTAATGGAATCAAACAACCGTTCTCAAAGAGTCGCTGTCGTCGTGAAAAAGATCGAGAAACGATCGTTGGGAAAAAGAGCCGTCGATAGAGCGGGTTCTTGAAATATTCACGAGAAAGAAAAGCTCAAAAAAGGTAATTCTGGTATTTGACAAAAAGATTCAAGTACACACGTGCATACTTCCAAACGATAAATCCGACGATTCATCAAAGCTTCATAGTAGTAGAAAAATAAGAAGAAGAAGGAGCCACAACGACAGCGTCGTTACACTTTCAGACAACACTTGGCGCCGGTAGAGGAAAAAGAAAGCATCCAGGAAAAAAATAAGAGAACGAAACCGCCGATAAGACCAAATAAAAATAATTTTCAAAAATCAAACAATCAACCAACGATTTAACCTTCCGGAAAGCGTGATTTACCGACGTAAATCAAACTGTCATACGTGAATTCAGTCAATCAATTCGGAGTTTTCGTAAATCCTCGTTTCCGAAATGTATGTATAGATTCTTAACACTGGGTGTATTATGTACATGTATACCCACGTAAGTGAATCAACTGAAGACTGTACGCAATCCTATAAAACAAATTCAATCGCAAGGATATATATTATAGGCCTATCTTCGCTGAAAATTCCACGCTAATGCATTTATACGATATATACCGCTTTACCGAGAAAACCTTCACTAGCAACACGTTTGTGACACACTTTGCCTCGCCTGATTAATCAATAACTTTTTCATTCCCACGTCGGGACATGCATGTATATATGCGGTGCACTCGCGCGCTATACGCTTGACTCTTGGCAAACAGCGAGAAATGTTGATGAATCAATCGCTCGGACATAACATCACGAGATAAGATAGAAGATGCTAACGTTATCGTAACAGCTTTACGTCTGAGTCCAATTGACTATCTTCATTTGGCAGATGAATCATCTTGCTATTCTCAACTTCATTCAGAAGTAGATACAACTTCTAGATAATCCCACACAAATGGCAAAAGAAAAGATGATCAAGTTTTCACAGGATAGCCTGTGCAAAACCAAACAAGGCGTGACTCATTCGCAAGCTCGGAGCTTGCATCCCGTCGAAAGCACCACCCAAACTCTAACCTAAAAAATAGGGGAATTTTTAGTGTCCTATTCACAAAGTGTTTACAGGGTAGAATGAAATAAAAAAGTTCCCGCCATTAACGCATGGTGTGTGCAATGCCTGTGGTGCAAGTACAGGTATCCCTCTCGCTCAATCGGTGTGTCTAGTCGGGTGGTCCCGTTTTTATCTCTCTCTTTCTCTCTCTATATATATACATGTGTATATATATACATATAATGCATATATATATCCCTCTTACTCTCTCGTGGTACTGTGGCTCGCCTATTGATCGCCGGGCGCGAGAGCGAGTCGAGTTAAAGCTACGCGCGCGCGCGTTCGCCGGCGAATTTCCCGTCCATGGTTCATACGTAAGCTCTCCGCGTTTTTTTTCCTCTTTACGAAACATCGAAAAAGCATAGTACATGAGTACACATAAAATTATAGGTTAGGTTAAAGAACGATAAGTATTCATCCGATCCACGCGTACGCACGCACGCACGCATGCACGCACGCACGCACGCACGCACGCAAGAACGCACAAACACACGTACGCACATACGAGCGCACGCACGCTGAAATAAGTGTTTCTATTCTTTTTTTTGTTTGCTATCTGTTTTCGTCGCTTGATTTAATTTGGACGTGATGATGATGGACTCACCGTAGAACGCAGCTGTCCTTGTTGATTGGTACAATCCTGCTCCTGTCCCCGAGTCACACACGCGCACTTTATTGAACACACTTTAATTTTTTATATTCTTTTTTTTTCTTTTCTTTTTTTTCCTTTTGTTGCACTGACTGTTGTTGCAGAGTCGCGAGAGCTGGCGAGCCACTATCTGCACACTCTGCGCGATCCTCGAGAGCTTTTTGCCAGCTGTTTTCTTATACACACTTGGCACTCTTAGCCTCAGCTCGTCTCTCTCTCTCTTTTTCTTTCTCTCTGTCTTATTAATCTTGTCTACTAAATCAGAGCGGCCCTCGCCAGCTTATTCGGCTGCTGCTGCTGCTGCTGCCTGCGATCTGCTCAGCTCTGGCTGCCTACTCCCCGCTCTACGCTCTTGGCTTGCGCGATCGTCTGCTGCTGCGCGCAGTCACGGCCCCCGCCAACTCTCCCTCTCTCTCTCTCTCACTCTTCCTTCCGCCCGTAAAACTGAACGCAGAGAGCAGCACCGGGCTACTTTGCTGTGCCTAGTCGGCATGTGTGCGTGTACGTCCGTGAGCCGACCAGCCGAGTCTACCTTATAGAATTGAATGTTAGACGATAAGAGGAGCTTGCAAGCACAAGATTCCGTAAGGGATGAACTCGTCTCTTGGATTTTTTTTCAAAGAAGGGGAGGGGCGGATCATTTACTGTTTTACCGATCTTACAATCAACAAAATTGATCGTTATAGACCAACGTCTATAATATTCGTTGGTACTCTACCGTATTCACTTAAATTGTAATATATCTTACAAACCGGTCTAGAAAGTGCTTTGAAACTTAAAGGGACCAATCTAATTAATACTTCTTATCGTAAGTCAGTCGGTTCGGTGCATCTATCACATCGTTTTATTTAAATTAAAATAAAATCATTTTTTCGACTGTTTTTGCTAAGTGGGATAAGCGACCGTATAGAATTAGTAAAAAGATGGATGGTTAAAGGGACAAGTCAACATTCATTGAAGGCATAGCGTACTTCAAAAACAATTAATATCACAAAATTAATAACACTTTTTACGCGTTAAAAATGTACTAAAAATATTATTTGTACATATTTATTTTAATAACTCTATGCTATAATAGAATATTTACATTAGCTGTTTTGTAATAGAATAAAATGTATTTTACATGTTCGCTTAGGAGTACAGGAAACGCCAACTATCCTTATTTTTTCCATACACAACGAACATTTATAACGCTTGTTATAAATATGTAACATCCATATAATTGAACATTGGTTTGTTTCGTAGATTGAAGACTGGGCTGGAACGGCTTTTCACTTGTTACGCGCTAGTTCTGTCTTACCGACCTTGCGATCCAAACGATGGTTTTGAGATACTCAAATTGGATATTTTGTCAGGTTCTAGATGTACAATAAGTAAGGACACTCTTTTGTATTCCAGCAATGGAGCGCTTTCGTTTCGAATGAAAAGGTGATATGTTTAAACTGAATAAAAGTTTTGAAAACACATTTATCATTAAAGAACCAGCACTCAAACATTCCGTTTATTTTCTGAAACTGTTTCAAAATGAAAACTGTCGGAAATGTAAATTCAAAGCGAGAAATGATTCGGAATACGTGGAAAATATTTTAGCCAATCAGAATCTCAAATTATTCGAAAAAAAAACAACTTTTACGCTTCAAGTTCAATTGCAAGTCTCATTCGAAGTCGACCATTCGACCCACAGACGGTGCAGGCCTTATTTAACGTTGCTTTCGATTGGATAGTGGAGACATCCAACGGCTCTTCGTGCGAGGAAACAGTTTGGAAATCGTCGATAATGTAGACCGTTGCGTTCCTTTTGAACAAATCGGATAAATAGTAAGCAATATAAGTTCATTTTTCACGATGTCTATTCAAACGCATTAGTTTCTCTCGACATATGCAATAAAATGATAAAAAATCGATTCTACCGTCATTTGATTGCAATGTTTAATAATTTGATGTAATGGTTTTAAACAAAATACATGAACAGTCTTATTTTCTGTTAAAATGAAATGCCCAATATCAATATTAAGATCCCAATAATCTGCAGGGCAACAAAAAAAACTAGCTTCACTCATGCGGCACATCACGAAGAAGGTGTAGCTCGTAAAAGTGCTTATCGAATCGACCCTGGCAGCGATAGAGATACGCGCAATAAAAAGAAGGATCTAAGTTGAAAAGGCAATTTAGGAGCACGAGATAGAAAGTAAATGTGGGTGGTATGAAAAAGCGAGATAAATGTCTTGTCGAAACGGAAGACCGCGCCACTCGTGGCAATGTTACTGGTGATCAACATCAAAAGGCTTCTGTTTAATGTCTTGAGAGACGAACGATCTCCCTTTCAGATACATTTCGAACGAAATCCAACTCGATCAAAATATTACCCCCTAACAAAATAAACAAGTGAACGTAGAACGAGTGCATTCGTGCGATCCATTTGCTCCATCATGTTTTAAGTATTTCTTTTTTATTCGTACGAAAAAACGTTTCGCAGCTTGGCTTATTTTAGCTTGTATTCTTTTTCTTTGTGGTGTAACGATTTTTTTATTTTTTGTTACAATCTATTTCTATTCATCGAGGTCAGCTTGAAAAATTTGGAAAAGAATTTCCTTGAATAATCACTTGAATAATAGAAGGACAAGAAAAACCATTGGTGGCTCAATTACGATCTATCGATCGACTAAAGCTCGACGACTCAGCCCTTACTTCCTGTCGGAAAAAACTAAACGAACGCGTGACTTTTTGGGACAACGAGGCGAAAAGGAGAAAAGATGCATAAAACAAAGCTCTTTAACTTTCGCTTAAAGAAGGTCGGGGATAAAGCAAGTACGATAAAGCTTGATAGGAGAGGGAAATTTCCGAGTCCATCGTCTTTTTCATTTTCGCCAATAAAGGAAGAAAGTCTAATTTGGCGCCGGTCAACTCGAGGTATATATATGTATATACAAGCAAACAGAGAATATCGCTGCCAAGAGGAAAATATCGAGTGTACATGGGGGCGTGTGGGATGTCTCAAGAGAATTTCTCTTCTGTTTCCTGCCAGATGTCCACTTTTCTCTTTCTCTTACACGACTAATAAAGCTTGCTCTGTGCACGGCTTGGCGACAAACCGCGGCGCAAAATTCCTTGGATTATATCTTTTATACTCGCGGCAGCAGTGCGCGCGAGTGTTCGCTAAATAACCCACGGAATTGCTTTAATTGACCATCTTGTTGCGCATTACAGTCTTTTTTCCATTCTTCTCATGTGAACGGCGAATCAGCTTTATTTCTTGTATGTATAACTTGTTTATTCGAGCGACTTTTACGGGGAATCTAATCATTGTAAGCGAGTATTATGAAAAGTACTTGGATGTAAGGAATTCATTACGAGATCACTCGCAGAAATTTATACCGCGTTTTCAATTTAACGTACAGGATGGAAAATTAACTGCAACAAGATGTTTTTTTTTTTCGTTAACAAGATGATTTTCCCATGAGAAATCGAGATTCATCGCCTATATCAAATACATCTTCTCGTTTTATTTTTAATATACACCTATAATAACATTCGAAACTGTGGTAAAAAAAAAAAAGAATCGGAGTACTCCAATCCGAAAGCGTTCACACGAACTAACAAGAAAATTCGATACTTCCCTACTTCCCTAAACAGCGTATCAAACAACTATCACAACTTTTACATACATAGATTCAAGTGCTCACAAAAGTAAAAGAAACGAAGAAAAACATCATTCAACACCACCCCCAAATATACTCCCATAAGAACGAGGGTCTGTACGTCAGACCACAGCCACATACACTCGGGTGATAAAGAGCTCGTTTCTTGAAAAGCCACGCCAACAAAAAAAGAGCAACGTCTCATTTGTACGAGGTGCAATCAGGCTCTACTAGTAGCAGCAGCACTACCAACACCACTGAAAGAAAAAAAAAGAAAAGGAGCACAAAGAGCTCACCGTATGTCCAAAAGCATCAGAAGGAAATTCGAGAGTTTCTTCTTTTTGGGGATGAAACGCTGTAACAGCGCGCGCGCGCGCACACACACATGGCTAGAGTATCAAATGACACGTGTTTCCTAGATTTTTCCACGAGGCGAAATAATTTTCTCTCTCTCTCTCATTCATTCGTGGCTCCCGGAAGACGTAGAAGGTCAGTGCGGGAAACGTATTAACGTTTTTCGTACGACGATAGAAACTGGTCGTCGTTAGACGTAAAGTTATAAATCACTTGGTTTTTTTGTCGGTGGATTCAAGGGTTGGTGACATTTCACGAGCTTTTTTCCGGAGCGCGCTATGTGTATCTCCTACGCCAGCCGCTAATACTTTTTGATTTATTTTACGTATAGTGATTAATACTTACCTTTCATACATGGTTATTCATCTAATGATCTCGTTCTTTTTTTCGGCGGAAATGACTACAACGTTTGATATATGAACGCAAAGTTGAGGCTTATTAACGTCAATCTTGTGATTTATTGTCGCGATAATTAGTTGTCAATCAATTTGACGGCGAAACGTACAATTTTGGATTCAAATTAGCACTTTATTAATGGACAAATAATGGTAAAGACATTTGATGGACGGAAAAGTAACGATAAATAGAAAAACTGAATTGCATTATTCGAGTTAGTGTAATATCGATGGAAAATACAAAATTTACATCGAATAAGTTATAGAAATAATAACAATGAGTATAGGTGCATCATTAATATCGTATTCATCGTAAGGCATTTATGTAAATATCGATACACAAACGTACAGTCAATACAAGAGTATACGACTGTCGCGCTGGTGAAACTGAAAATTCACGAAGTCATTCTCATACAGCAAACACGAAGGGAGGTCATTATTGTCGAAAATTTACAAAATATGTGCATCGATTAGTCGAAAACTCCAGCAAGTATGTCCCGCTATACGGATTGTAATAATAGATGAATGACTTGTTCACACCGCTCATACAGATGAATGCTTTGTGAAAGATACCTAGATGTACGTAATACAGAGCGAGAGATATAGGCGGCATTGAAGGACTTTAATCATCATGACTTGTATAATGTGTTGGTCTCGCGGCAGCGATGTAATAACAGATCGACCTTCTCATTGAAATGTTCTTCGGCAAAACTTCCCTTAAATCTAAGCATTGATTGTCGTGTAAAATGCTCGATTAGTTGATTGATCGACGAATGAAATACGTAACACAATCAACGACAATTTATATATTTATATACTATATTTGCTGTTACTTTTTTTTAATAATACAAATTATTGTATACTTTGAGAGATTAGTACGTTCCATAATGATTATTCAGTTTGTTGTTTTTTTATTCATGTTTCAGGTATGATTTAAGCGAACATTCGGCTCGCGTGATGTCCACGAGGTAGGTCATATTCGAATGATTCGTGAAAATTCCTTGATACCTTGTCTCCATTTCTATAAAATTATTAATAATCCGATTTGGAGTTGAAACCGATACAGTCTCTTACATACGTCAATGTTCTTTGAGTTGTAACGATTTACACGTTTTTACTTAAAACTGCTTGAATTTCATACATTGATAAAACCAGACGTTTTTTTTGTGTTTACAATATTGCAATAAAACGTATACTTTGTCATTGAAAAGGATAACGTTATATCAAAATAAAAAAAGTACTTAAATACATGTTAAATACATGGTAAAAATAAGAAAACCTGTTATCCAATAACGCGACAAAAGGAAAGTATCGAATCTTTCATCGCATACGACTTTCAAACATATTCACGACAATACTATCTCGCTCTTCTTAAAGAAGCTCTTTCTCTATCTATCTCTCTCTCTCTCCCCCACGTGAATTTCAATTTCAATTACCACACCTAACGATGTTATCTCGATATTAATTGGAAAGAAAATCTTTCCCATCGCGCACTTACATGCAAATGCATAATCCAGCCGTGTAAATCGAGAAAAAAAAAGAAAGAGAAACAAACAACAAGGAAAGAAACCGGATTCTCCTCGTTTATTGGTTTTGTGTGAGAAAAACGAGTTTGCGCATATATGAATAACTCTCTACAGTCGCGCATATCGCGAGTTGAGGGGAAAAAATAATATCGCGCCTGGAAAACTATATTCTCCACGCGCGCTTGCTTGTTTTCGCGTAAGTAATGCTAATTGAGATGTACGTTTAATTTAATTATACACTAGCTGATTAGATTTTAAGGATATAAGGGCGTGTACCGAGTTTGTTTATCCTTTAACTTGATAGCGAAAATCCGTGTACTCGTATATGACATATTTTGAATAAATAACAGAGCAATGATATAAGATGGAATTGCACAAGTTACAATTTTCACACGGGAAAAGTCAAGACGTTGTAATCAATTGCAAATTTATTGCAAAACGAAGCTCCCAACCCTGACCCACCCAGTAATAACAATTCATTTTTTTCTTAAGAAGAAACAAACGAGTGTGCCAACGTCTTAACATAATATCAGCCATGCCCACACACACACGCGCGCGCGCGCGCGCATGCGAGAGAGACAAAGTTATTATGTCGTCTTTTTCAGTCGCGGCTAATTATATGCGCGCGTAATTGGTTAATCTACGCAATGTCTCAGACTTCCTCGAGACAGAGAGAGAGAGAGAGAGAGAGAAATGGCATGTTGAGTTTTTTCTTGTCCGTTTCGCAATTGAACCTCGTAAAAGAAAGTTCGTTCAACCCTCTTGACTTGTAATATGAAATAATTTGCGTTCGAAACGTTCTTTTTTCTTTTTCTATACTTTGTGCACGTAGCAAGTATATAATATCGATTTTTTTTGCACACAGAGCAAGCACGATTATTATCTTGATTCTGCGAATTGGCCGCAAACGCGGTTTTTGCATGCACGCAACGCACGCACAGCAGTGTCGTCGCGTTATAATAAATCATTAAAAGAGCTTGCAAACTATCTTCAAACGCGATAAGGCATATGTTTTTAATACGTTGTTTGTTTTCCTTATTATTTGTATACGCGTATCATTGAAAAAAGCGAATACGTTTACTTCGTTTCGCTCTTTCAAGTGAAGAAATGTAACGAATTTTCGAAAAGTCATATGTGTTTTAGCACACATCCGTCAAATCTGTCCCTCTACACAACAAAGACAAATATTATCCCATTATAGTCGATTGCGAGAATCTTGCGCGTGCGAAGCGGGGCATTACATACTTATATATATATACACGCACACGCACACCACTATAAAGCTAGAGAACACATGGTAAAGTAGTGGGGACCGAACGACCATGACGTCAGACGTGTTGGTTCTCTCTTTTCTCTCTCTTACTCTAGAGTCCATTCAGTCGCTCAGCCAGTCGCTCGGTGGACTTCTTGGCACTAGTATACTTGCCGCTCCCTCTCTTTTTTTCTCACAAACATTTTCTCTCTTACGCAACCGGTGAACACCAAAATATTACTTACAAAAACACGCGCGCGCGCAAGTGAAGTGCACAACTTTTAGCGACAAGGATTATGTGAAGTCCACAAGTGCCTGTGTATGCGTGTGCGTATGTGTGTGCGTGCGTGCGTTTTGCTTAGTGCATGGATATTTTCCTGCGGTAAGTGTTTTTTTATTCGCTTATCACGTGATTATTAATCGCGCGTTTTTGTTCTCGGCAACTCGTTTTGTATTCCGAGCGCGGAAAACAAAAATTCCTTTTTCAAGAGTTCAGATTTTGTTTCTTTCTTTCGTATTCTTCTTAGCCCATCGTTGTATTTTTAGATAATCTACAAGCGTACGCGCGCGTGCTAATTGCATGGACTTTTCGAAACGGATGTTGAAGCAGCGATTTGTAGTTCTTTTTTCCCTCCATCTCTCTTGATTACGTAAATGAAATAGAGAATAATTTAGCGCGATAATACAATGAAAGAGCTTGTTTTACGACACTCGGACCCGGCAAAATTGAATTGTTTGCGCACTTTCACTATAACACATACACAGTACTCTGCGCTCGCGTCAGTGTAAAATCAATTGAAACTCTGCTGCGTGTCGTTGCACCCGTGACAAAAAAAAAAGAAAAGAAAAAAAATCATTACCTGTTATACCGCAAGCGGATCTAGAGTGAGGATTTATGTAGCGACAACGACGATCGTTATGTGCAAGAGAGGAAACATGTACGATGACGTGCGCGTTGATTTGTTTTAAAGGCGCGTTAGCAAATTACCGAGACGTTTCTCGTGGGTGCACGATTGTTTCATACTTTGCATAGTACTTTTTGTCGTGGGTTGGCAATTTCTTTACAAACTCTCAAGAATCATCAGGGAGGCGGGATTTTTTAAGACTATGTAAAAAGGAAAAAAACACTACAAATAGGAATACGTAAGGTATACTCGAATAATAACATCAATGGCTATTGAATTCAAGCAACTGAATCGATTACAATCGCGCGCTACATAACGCAACTTTGATCTGTGCTGCATCGTTTTTCACATTAATATTAATGGAAGAATAACAGTCTTATTAAACGCCGTCGAATAAATTAAATTTAAAAAATTAATTTTTCCTTGTTAAACTGACTTATTATATGCTACTTTTCCCACGTTTTTATTTGAAATCACTCAAGCTTGAAAAATATTTAATGGTGCATTAATGTCTTTTTATGTACCTATATATATATATATATATATATATATATATATATATGCCAACTAGTTGATGAAGTCATCGTTTCTCTGAAATCAGCAACTCTCGTTTTCCTCCTCTTTCTTTTATTATTAAGACTCCTACTGCTTTTAAGATGCTTATATGTATATATTTCCATACCTATTTTGGAATAAAAGTAAGCAAAATGTCGAGAGACCAAAAATTTAAATATGTATAATGCGTATTCGCCGAACCGGAGAGACCAGAGAAAAAATGTTAATCTTATCCTAGTGCATTCCTCGTATTACGGAATGACATACGTCGATGAGAAGATGCACAACCAATCGTTATTGAAATATCATGTATAATATGTAATTACCATCCCGGCACAATGATAAATTATTGCGTGGAATAATCGAATCGCTCTTGTAGATACATCAAAAAGTAAAGGAAGAGAAAAAGATGGGGGAGGGGGGGGGGAGAAAGGATCGCGAGAGAATAGAATAAGAATTCAATTCGATAAAGGTACAACACGGCAGGATGCGGCTGAAATGCTAATGGAAGTGAGTTTAAGTATCGAAACAGTTATTATTCAATCGATAGATCTCGGGAACGAGTTATGAAGAAAAGGTTTATTATTGAGAGAGAGAGAAAGCGACACAGATCAATGCAATCGCACGAGTCATTAAAGCAATTTATTTCCATCCTCTCTTGTTGGAAAGTTCGATCGGAAGGAAAGAAGATGAAGAAGCAGACAAAAAGAAAGGCTCGCGCGAGTAGTAATACGATAATCATTGTGTAGGACTGCGAATGAAAAGCGCAATGTCCCTCGAGAATCGAATACAATAGGCGACCCTTGGTGTGCACAATGCGGCCTGACCATTGGAACTGCAGTGTACACCGATCGCTCCTCGCCCCCCCCCCCCCTCTCCACTCTCTCTTTCTCTTTTACGAATGTATAAAATCAGATTTCAGAGATAACCATCGTCGACAATAATGACGACGACGCTTGTTATACTGCTGCTGGTACTGTATGCTGTCGGATCGTGGGCTTTCAACTGTCCAGACAATCGGCTATGTTACTGTTCCGAAGAAGCACCAACAGAATTTCGCGTGCATTGTGGCCAAGCTAATGCCACGCAAATGTTCGACTTGTCGATTCAAAGACACGATCGACTTGTGATCGAATGTGCTAATTCGCCGGATTGGTCGGATTTCATGCTCGGCTCGTCTATTGATGTTGGCGCCGCAAAAACACTGGTGTTTACCGGCTGTTCGCCACCTGGACCCGTTAATGCTAAGAGAGTAGCCGAACAGTTGGGGGTCATTGGCGTTGAGAATCTCAAGTTTGTCATACTCAATGGGAGTCTCAGTCGATTGGATTTCACGGCCTATCCAGATGTCAAGAATCTGATTTTGTCCAACAATGATCTGGGCAACGTTACCGCCGATCTTTTGCAAGGTGAGTGTGTCTTCTTTTTATTACGAATCCGACGGAGAAAAAAAACAAAGAAAAAGATTGATTGTCGATTGAGCGAGGGCGCGAGTATATAATGTATAGTCAATGACAAGGTGAATTGGTTTTGAAAGCGATTCACGTAGGGGGCTCTCCGAGTATGCGATGAAAATCTTTGAATAATGACGAAACATATAGCTATTGGCTGCTTTTGGTAATTGAGTTCTATACATACTTTGCTCCGACGATTTTTTCTCGAGCAAGGCATCTCAACGAGATAACGATCGGTAAATCGATCCGATGGGAAAATCTGCCTGGGAATCACATCTGGAAGATTTTCATTCACTTTCCGAGAGAATAAAATTGCTGGTCATCTTATCGACGAACAAATTTATTTAAATATCATTGAACAAAAAAAACGAGGCGCAAAGTTAGAACTAGCGAAAGATGATAAAAACTGGGTTTGAAAAGCACGAAAACAAAAATCAGTCGCCGTAACGGAGATCTAAAACGAAGATGTGCCTCTTTGTTTTTATAAATATAGATTTGAAGTCGTTAAGGCTGCTGGAACTACGCAACACAAACATCCGGCTGCCAATGGGGTTTTTCGATAACGCGAGTACGTTACGCACTATCGAGTTAGGTAGCAACCAGCTACGGCATCTGGAGTCTGGCACCTTCGACGGTCTTGGTAATCTCGAGCTACTAAATCTCTGGAGGAACGACTTCCGTAAACTCGAGCCCGATACCTTTCGTAAGCTCACGACTCTCGTATCGCTCGATCTCAATCAAAATGCCCTCAGGACTCTGCCGGTCGATCTATTCAAGGTAACATTCTCTCTCTCTCTTACAACTATAGAACGTTCTGAAATTATTTGCCCTTGAAAGATTGGTTTCGATGCGCTTTGCACTATGGTGTATTCGTTTCGTATATCGTTAGTAATTACATTACACTTTTTTTCTATGGTAAATTTGTAATACTTATTATCGACACGTTTGATTGAATCGTCCTCGATTTCTTCGAGCAATTTCAAATATTTATAAATAAACGACGTAAAAGTAAAACGACTCAATTGTTACTCTTCAAATGTACTGTTCGTTATTGACCTCCTTAGAAAAATGATACGTTACGGTATAGGTTGGAATTGAACGAAAATGCAAGAAACGCTATAATTCTATTACACTTAACAAAGAAAATGATTGTAGCCTATAGGAAATTTATATAAATTTGTTGTTGTTGCACCTCCGTGTCTAGGATCTGGCAAACTTGGAGATAATAAATCTGAGCTCGAACAATTTCTCATCACTACCAGTCGGTCTATTCAGCGCGAACCACAAGTTACGAGTAGTAAAGCTGCTGTACAACAAGCAAAATCTAACGGAATTGCCCGCTGCTCTATTCGCCAATCTCACGTCCTTGAAATCGGTCATGATCACTCGTAACGGATTACTCAGACTACCCGAGGACTTGTTTTGGGGAGCGACTAAACTTGAGAATCTCACGATGGACAGGAATTATTTGACCACTCTACCCAAGAGATTATTTCAAAGCACTACGAATTTGTACAGTCTCAGCTTGTCGTTTAACGACATGAAAGAATTGCCCGATAATATTTTCGAAGCTACGAACAAGCTGACAAAACTTGATTTATCCAAGAATCATCTGACGTACATCAACGAGTAAGTTTTTTTGTCTTCTAATTTACCAACTCGAGTAAAATTCTCAACGAATCGTTACTTTTAATTTCTATCAGTCGGATGCTACTCGGACTAGAATCGCTACGGGTTTTAAATATAGAAAACAACGAACTCATGTGGATTCACGTGGACGCGTTCAAGGATCTTGGCGATTTGCGAGTGGCCAAATTCGCCAACAATCGTTTGACCTTACGTACAGGTCTCTACGATATCTTTGGTCACATTTCACCGTTTCACCACTGCCATTCGCTCGAGAATCTCTATCTCGCTCACAATAATATTACCGAAATGCACAGCGACTGGGTCGTTGGTAATACTCGGTTGCGCACTCTCGATCTCAAGTACAACTCCTTCAATTATCTACAGGTGAGAAGTCCTATTTTGTTTGCAATTTATCGAAACAAACGCGTAAACTTTAGTATTTGCATAGCCTTTTATTGTTTATTCGGGACACGTGTAAAATTACGCGGTTTCGCATTTTATAGCATATTAACGCCAAAAAAGAGAAACATTTTACCGTCTTTCCAACTATTTTGTCCTCTTAAACTGCAATTGTGAAAGCGTATTATTATACTTTCACGGTATAGTAACTAAAAACCAGGTAGAGCCGGATTTTTTACCCGGTTTATTGAAGGTGATCCTTTCTGAAAGGCACGTCATTATGCCTTGCGACTTTCGAGTATACAACGTATATTATTTTCCGTTATAAATAGCATTGATCACGATTTCAATGTAAGAATAGAATAAAAGCGAAAGAAAAAGAGCGTTCTAATTCTCTCTTCGCTCTGTATCCAAACGAACAGACGGAAGATCTGCAATTCGTGTCGAGTAGCGTGAGCGTGGATTTGCGGCAGAACAACATCTCGCGCGTGGTATTGGCACGATTGGAGGTGATGGCGATGAATCAGAGTACGCCACGCGACGTCATTGTCGACATTGCCGACAATCCAATACGTTGCGATTGCGAGGTATACGAGCTGTTGCGTTACCTCAATGGCGACATGCATCCCAATGTCCACAACTACGTACATCTTAAACCTGGCAATCTTACCTGCGAGAGTCCGGAATATATGTTTGGCGTGCAGGTTGGTACAACGAAACAAATTTCTTTTCTCGTTCTTTTATCCCGCTGATATATTTTTCGACGTTTTTTCCCGTCTATCTTTATGCTGACTTGCCGTTGTTTCCTGCTCCAGGAAGTCATCGTGATAATTCGTGCTTTGATAAAATTAAGTACAATTTTAACGCGCGGTGATTGTATCTTGAGCTGATTTTCTAAAGAGTATCGTCGCGTTTTTATATTGAACTTGTGTAGACAAATACAACTTAACTTTAACGTGTTTTTTGTGTTTTTTTAAAATACATTTTACATTACAAACGCATAATTTACGTATAAATCGTAAGAGCTCCCGCGGTAAATAGTTGTTTTATTTGTTCAATGATGATTCATAAACCTGTTGGACACGACAAAAAGCTTATTTCCTTGGAAGAAGAACCACTTATCGCGCTTAAAAATAACTTGTCGCTGAGTCAAGTGAAAAAAATAACGCGTTGACTCGAATTTATTCACCAAATCGCCAAATCTTATTATAACCGAAAGTAAAAAAATATATCCATCCTCAGGTATTCGATCTCAAAGCTAAATCTCTGAAATGTCTGGTGGAAAGCGAACAGCCTCGTCCAGGTGATCCGTGCTCGCCAAACAGTAACGCCTGTAGTTGTTGGTTGCGTCCCGAAGACAAAGCTTTACTCCTCGATTGCGCAGCTCGGAATTTGACTCGGCCACCCGAATGGATCGACGCTGAACACGTAGCGAAAGTCGAGCTCGATCTACGCATGAACAAACTCAAGGAGCCACCGTCGATGTACAAGAAGGGTTACGAGAAAGTGACGAGCTTGAATCTCGCCCACAACAAGATATCGTTTGTGGACGAGCGACTTGTCTCGCCAAATCTCAAGGTACGATTGATCGCTAGCGAATTCATTTCCATGTACACCGCGCGAACGCGAAAGTTTAACGTTGTTGTAATTGACATGCCTTAGGTGCTGCTACTCGAAGGCAACAACCTCACGAACATCGAGCCGAAGATCCTCGAGAGACTGTCAAACTCCACGCGGATCTCACATCTGAGCTTGCACGATAATCCATGGCGTTGCGATTGCTCGGCGAAGGATTTGCTGACGTTCGTACATTCGAATTACCTGGAAATACCAGATTTGCAAGAAATCATGTGCGCTGGTACAAACGTGTCGTTGTCGAATCTCACACCCGAGCAGCTCTGTCCCACGTCCAACCGATTGGTCGTTCTTTTATCGTCGATGGTCAGTGTATTCGCCGTGCTTCTGGGATTCGCGGCAGCGTTATACTACAGGTTCCAGCGTCAAATCAAAGTATGGCTGTACTCGAAGAGCATGTGTTTGTGCTTAGTGACGGAAGAGGAAATCGACAAAGACAAAGCTTACGACGCGTTTATCAGTTTCTCGCACAAAGACGAGGATTTCGTGATGAAAGAACTAGTGGCGAAACTGGAGGACGGCCCGAAACCTTACAAGTTGTGCATTCACGTACGAGATTGGGTAGCCGGCGAATGGATTCCCATGCAAATTGCCCGGAGCGTCGAAGAATCGCGTCGTACGATAATCGTCTTGTCGCGACACTTTATCGACAGCGAATGGGGTCGATTAGAATTTCAAGCTGCACACAAGCAAGCTCTCAGTGAAAAACGTGCCAGAATCATTGTCGTGGTGTACGGTGATATCGGACCAATCGATAATCTCGATCCTGATCTCAAATCTTATCTACAAATGAATACTTACGTGAAGTGGGCTGATCCGTGGTTCTGGCAAAAGTTACGTTACGCCATGCCACACTCGGTGACCAAGACAACGACCGCGTTGATTTCCGATCATCAGCAACAACGTAAAAACGACAATATCGTTATAGTTAGTAAACAGATCGAAGCGAATAAAGAAAAGAGGAAGATCAACGACGCCAAGGTTACGTTCGCCGACGACAAAGCTAAATCTAACGGTATCAAGGATAACGTCATCGGGATTAACAAGAATTTTAGCGGCAACTTTGAAATCAGAGCACCGCAGTGCACTACGGTTTAATCGACGCGATTTTTATTTTTCTCCTCGATTTATCGACTGATTGTACTTGTTGTGCTTATGTGTGTAATAGGTTAATCACGAATGAAATACTTAACAAGTTAAATTTGTATTGCGCCTTCGTGGATTTCACGATTGTCGCTTTGATATGTACATTTCTAGATGTCTTTTTCTCGCACTTTTGAGATACGACAATCTGGTGGAACCAAAGCATTTTAGTAATAATCATATACAGTCGCGAGTATACACGTTACAATTTACAATATATCTATTACGCACACTCGAAAAGAAGAAACAAAATATGAGAACTCTACGTATATCTTTGCTTACGTGTCATCTGAATACTCGTGGCTTTTTGAGAACAAAATAAATGAGATATTTTTATACTTTGACGAACAGAAGGAAAAAATAAAAACATTTCTAATTAGAAGGTCTTTGTACGAGACCGAGTAAGTTTGTTGCAAGACTGAGCGTCGTAAATATAATCTCTGTTTAAGTTTTGTTTTTTATAATGCAAATTATTTTAATTTCTAAGATGTACATTGCCTTTTCTACTTGTATTAGCATTTAAATACTTGGATCAATTGAGTGTGAAAGTATATACGAGTCAGTGCAGACAAACTGTGATTGTATGAACGTTCGTGTAAATTGTCGTAAGCCATTATATTTTACGTACATTTAAACATTGTGTATCTTTATCGTTACCATGTCATCTTTTCTGTAAATAAAAGTTAATTATTCGTACACCTACAGAGTTTAATTTTATCCTTCTTATCTCACTCCTACTCTTATCAGAAAAAGTTTTGAAATTTTCGACTAACTGATTTATTCAGTCTCGCGATATGACTCACTCAAGGAAGTTTTGATTCATAAATCATTTTCAATTAATTAAAATACTCCATCCATCTTTGTTATTCGACCCCATACCTCGCCAGCAAAAGGAACAAAATGTCGATTCTAAAGAAAAATAAAAGAAATGTTTGAAAATTTCCTTCAAATAAAATTGACAAAAGGAAAGCTCACTGAACATCGTACATCAAGACTTCATCTGTACCGCGTTCAACGCACATTTAAAATAAATGGAGTAATGATCTCGAGTGTGGTTGGGATCGATGATTATGTAGTATACACACACATATATATATATACGTGTTTGGTTTGTAATCTGGCAGAAAATCTCCGTAGACATACCACCGCGCCCCGGCAGCTGAACTAGTCGGTAAGTAAGGGAAGATAGCAGCAGCAACAACAGCAGCCCTGCGCGAAAAGCTGTGTACTGCAGTGCTTGCGCACGCGAATATAGGGGAAACGGGGAGGGGAGAAGCTATTGATTTCGAAAGGGGGTGGTTGGTGCTGCTACTGGTGGTGCTGCTGCTGCTGCTGCTGTGTATTCACTCTCATCTCTCTGCTCAGAGAGCTAGAGAGAGAGAGAGAGAGAGAAAGAACGAGTGAGTGAGAGAGAGAGGGTGAGTCTCTTCACCGCGCCCCAAGGATGCACCTCGCGTTGACAAGGTTCGCGCGAATACTTCTCATCTCGGCCATCTTCTGCGTTGGTGAGTTTTAATTTTTATTTGGACTGCAAGCTCCGAAGATAGACGTTGTAAACTCGTTGTTTGGTATGGATGTTTACAGGCTTATGCTCCGAAGATGAGGAGAGGCTGGTACGCGATTTGTTCCGTGGCTACAACAAACTCATTAGGCCAGTTCAGAATATGAGTGACACTGTCAACGTCAAATTTGGACTGGCCTTTGTACAACTGATCAACGTCGTAAGTATTGTTTTGTTTCTTGTATACAAATATACATATCCTAACTTTGCTTAGCAGACGCAGAGAGAGAGAGAGAGAGAGAGAGAGAGAGAGGGAGAGAGAAAGAGAGAGAGAGAGAGTTAACCCGCCCATCTGCACCACCGCCACCTATCTCTTTCATTTATATATGCTCTCTGCTACTACTGCAACTATGCTAAAAAAACCCTTTTCGTTTTTTTATTCACAGAATGAGAAGAATCAGATTATGAAATCCAATGTCTGGCTGCGCTTCATCTGGACGGATTATCAGCTGCAATGGGACGAGGCAGATTACGGCGGTATCTCTGTACTACGACTACCGCCCGATAAAGTTTGGAAGCCAGACATTGTACTTTTCAATAAGTGAGTATGACGTATTATAATGGTTTTTTTATCCGGATTGCTTGGGGATATTCGTAAACAGTTGCTTTTGTTGTAAACTCGATTTGACGTACGTTTTTCCACATCACATTTCGCGAGGATCTATTTTATCACAAAATTGAAATAGCAGTTGTAGTTTGCACGTCGTTGATCCAATAAAAATTACTTACAAGAATGAAATCCACTTGCAGCGCCGACGGTAACTACGAAGTGCGCTATAAAAGCAACGTGCTGATCTACCCGAACGGCGAAGTGTTATGGGTACCTCCAGCGATCTATCAAAGCAGCTGTACTATCGATGTTACGTATTTCCCATTCGATCAGCAAACATGCATCATGAAATTTGGCTCATGGACCTTTAATGGCGATCAAGTCTCTCTGGCGCTTTACAACGACAAAAACTTTGTCGATTTGTCGGATTATTGGAAAAGCGGTACTTGGGATATCATTAACGTACCTGCTTTCCTCAACGTCTATGAGGAATTTCCAACCGAGACTGACATCACTTTTTACATCATCATACGACGTAAAACGCTCTTCTACACCGTCAACTTGATTCTACCTACTGTACTCATCTCGTTCCTCTGTGTTCTCGTCTTCTATCTGCCAGCCGAGGCTGGCGAGAAAGTCACTCTTGGTATAAGCTTTGTTGTTTTTTCTCTCGTTACATCGTTTGTTTGTTCCTTTAAATAAGTTAACGAGTGTCTCATTGGATGAGTTAAGATTTTTTTGTAACGTCAAGTAGCAACGGGGGTCGAAGAACTGTCGTTGAAAAAAGAACCAAAAAATAGATTACAACGTGAAGTTGCATTGATTTTTAAAATTGAAACGATTACTTGTCCATGCGGTTATTCGCGTGTAAAAGGTGAAAAATAAAGGATGCTACGAAACTCTACGCATAATTTAATGTTGCATAGGAATCAGTATTCTGCTGTCACTGGTTGTGTTCCTGTTGCTTGTAAGTAAAATATTGCCGCCTACGTCTCTGGTGTTACCGCTTATCGCCAAGTATCTCCTCTTCACTTTCATCATGAACACTGTCAGTATTTTGGTGACGGTCGTCATCATCAATTGGAACTTCCGAGGACCCCGCACTCACCGGATGCCACAAATGACCCGAAGGTACATGTTCTTCTCTTTATTTTGTTCTTTTTCTATGTACGACGCTTGATTGCGATGAATCAATTTTAATCAGTCGTCCACATGCTTCATTCAATAAACGCCTGATTTTACCGCTCTACGTAGCTCACCGTGAACAGATGCATCTGAACGACAAACGCTCACGGAGAAAATGGACATCGCGTAGATTGTTTCGACGTTGTTTCATTTTATTCGCTGTAATGACTTCAATTACATTTTCGAAACAGCTCTCTACACTCACTCCTCACTCGTAAATAGCACAAATATTTTGATTGACCTAGTTCGTGATTTATTTGAGATTTTATCATGGTAATTAACTGTGTTGCCTTGTCGTTCGGCAGCCATTGTAACTGTTAACCAATTTCTTCTCGTATGCCACATTTAAAGTGACTAGATCGTGTAAAAAGCCAAATGTCAATTAATCGAGTTGCAGCAGTTTGTGTTTCCTGTGCCAACGATGAATCGAGCATCCGCATCGATACGTTATCGTTGTCTTTCTTTGTACAGTGATTAAATTAACGGGCTAGATTGACGATGTTGAGTTACTCGAAGCACACGGATAATTATAAATCCCATCCTTAATTGGGTCAGTTGAATTTATTTAAAGACCGATAACGATGATTGACGCGGCGCTACGCATCATCCGGGTGGAATCTCGCCTTGATCACAAAGAATCCAATTACATCGTTCAACGTTCGTTTTCTTCCCCAACCACATGTATATATATACAATCGCGTGCATATGAGAGACGAACAAATGCAATGTTTTCGCAGAATCTTCTTAAAAATCCTGCCAGCAATGCTGCTAATGCGCCGACCAAAGAAGACACGGTTACGTTGGATGATGGAGATTCCAAACGCGACGTTGCCAACATCAACGTATTCCGGCAGTCCCACCGAGTTGCCCAAACACTTGCCAGCTGCTTTGGCAAAACCTAAAATGGAAATGATGGAATTGTCGGATTTACATCATCCCAATTGCAAAATCAATCGAAAGATTCAACATTCGGGTGCTGCGTCAGCTGCTGGGCCAGGTTCTGAAGCGTTGACCGATAGGCGTGGATCCGAAAGCTCCGATTCCGTGTTACTTAGTCCCGAAGCTGCTAAAGCTACCGAAGCAGTTGAATTTATCGCTGAGCATCTGAGGAACGAGGATCTGTACATTCAGGTAAGTCGTGCATTATTTCTATTTATTTTCTTTTATTCCTCGCTTTGCGGTATCGTATCTCGTATTTTTTTTACGAACCTGACAGTTCTGATGGGAAAAATAGCGGCATATATTCCTAGCACGTGCTTTCTATGTAGGTTTATTTATGTACGGAATAAAAATTGACAATCATTTCGGAGAAATTACGGGCAAAACAAATGTAAATCAATTATTTTCAACTTTATCAAAATTTCCATTTGAGATGGGTCTTTGTTTAACGATGCTTCAATCAATAAGTCATTATAACGAAAAATCATAACGAAGGCCCTTGTTTTTTTTTTCATCGTGTACAATACATTTGTAGCGCGAAAAAGCTTATCCGCAAATCTCTGAGCTTATTCGAATTAGAGAGCCAAACTTTTCTGGTTCTCCCAATGGGTGTGACCCATAGCTATACACATACAATGCGTATCGTTTACCAGATTCGTGAATCAGACGTTTGTGGGCGTACGGGAATTCTGTTGATTTAGTTTCGAAACTTTCACGAGTGAATTTAAACGTGAAAAAATGACTGCACCAGTCATTTTCTAAATACCAAATATAACGAAAATTAATAAAAAATCAATCGAATATGTTTAGACCCGAGAGGATTGGAAATACGTTGCGATGGTGATAGATCGATTACAACTCTACATCTTCTTCCTCGTGACGACAGCAGGGACAATCGGCATCCTCATGGACGCACCCCACATTTTCGAGTACGTTGACCAAGATCGCATCATCGAGATTTACCGAGGCAAGTGAACGGCTAAAATTAAAAGAAAAGCAAACCAAAGAAAAAAACATTAAGATTAAAATAACAAACGCACTCGCACTATCAAGGAATTTTTTGAACAATCGACGCCAAAAAAATCGATTTTCCATACACGCGAGCGAAGCCGCAATGCGAAAACAGCCAAAAGGGAATGGACGATGAAACATACGTACTTAAAAAATTTAAAAGAATTTTTGTTGACGAAAATATAAATCTTAAACGGTGAAAATGACTTCGCTC
Organism: Chouioia cunea; assembly: GCA_030064505.1. NCBI lineage: Eukaryota > Metazoa > Arthropoda > Insecta > Hymenoptera > Eulophidae > Chouioia > Chouioia cunea. The sequence continues at coordinate 7,062,572 of JAOPFQ010000001.1, forward strand.
GCGTCACGTCGGTATGATACTTAAAAAAGACCGGCGAAGAATATATAAGATAAAACGGTATAAAAATAGAGGAAACCAATTGCTTTTGTCAGTATATATGTATATATCTGATTATGTTGTATACGGCTGCAACGAATAGCGTCATTAATGACTGTGCTATATTATATATTGTAATAACCAGAGTAGGGAGAGCCGCGAGAAGATCTTCCTCTCTCTTTTCTACAGAATGTTTATTGTTTTTAACGAAAAAAGAGAAAAGAAAAAACAAAGAAAAATAAGAATAGCATAAAAATGAAATACGTGCAAAGAGTATGAAGTTTTCAGAGATTACTTTATAGCGTTTTTTACTTGTGTGCGAGAGGGGGTGGGGTAGGGGGAGGGAGGATACGGAAATTTTATTGTGAACTATTTATTATTGCGTACGTATACCGAGAGACATAAATATATAAGTGTGTGTGTGTGTGTGTGTGTATATATATGTACACACACATCATATAAATCTATGAGTGTTTTTTATTAATCGCATATCCCGAGGAGTATTTTATCGACCGTATATATATACCAATGCTCGTAAATTACCTACACACACGTACCATATACGTTAATAAATTAATAAATGGATGTATAGTCGAGTCTGTAAAGTACTTTTCGAGCTTCTCTATAGACCATGAGTTTTACGTGATATAAATACAAAGAAGTGTGTTGTTTTTTGATTTGATAGTTGAATTTTAAACGTGTGCAAATACATAGCCGAAAAAAAATATATATATATATTACAAAAATAAATAATAACAAAAACAAAGTATATACGTCGTTTGAATGCTTATGCGTACGTCGAACGCTATTACGACGAGGGTAAGAAGGAAAGAAAAGTAAAAAGTTGGTTATTTCGTGGACGAAATCAAAGAGTTTGACTAAAACCGTAGAAAATTGCATTTGAAGTACTAAAAGAACACAAAACAAAACACAGAGGCGGAACCGCAGAGATTGATTTGCCGAATCACAAGTCCGAACAACGAAAGTGTTCATGCACAACAATGTTTTCCTCGTTGAGTTATCTCTAGTATAAACGACCGATTTTCTTCGTTATATACGCGCATGTATACATGTATATGTAACGTCCCGCCGTGTCTTGCATATATATATACACATTCCTTCGATGAATCGCTCGCCTCCCCGCGCGATGCACGACAGAGAGAAACAGAGAGAATTTCGAATTTCACGAGACGTCACGTGTCTTCCCTTATATAAAAAAAAAATGAAAGCGCTGTATGGAAAATACAATAACTAGTTTAGTACCGCCACTTTGTTAACGTAAAAGTAAAATAAAAATAAATGTGGTCTTACAAATTACTTTCATGCTCGTAGGCCTGATCGCGTGTGTATTTTACAAGCAGGTGTTCGTGCGCACTTTCTGTCTCACGTGATTTATCGATTGATTTTGAGCGAGATTTGTTTAGTTTCGTTCCACCGAATGCGTGATTACAACAAACCAATCTTAATAATCGACCAAGAATCTTTTTAAAATGTGAAGCAACACGATTTGTAACGATATTTCAACAAAAATAATAAGATAAGCCAATTGTACTTTTCAACGATTAATCAATTCGTAAGTTAAACATACTTACAAATATGTGCGTATTTTAATAAAGACATTCTCCGAGTAATCGACGACGAATGAAGATTGTACACAAGCCAAACAATTAAAATGAGAAATTGTAAGAAAACATTGATAACCAAATGTGAGGGCACTGCTGAAATTACTTTGTAAGACAACGTTATGAAGCAATGTGAGTAATATCACGAGACATCGGTTAAGAGGTATATTAAATTAAAATAAAATGAATATATATATAATAAATATTAAAAATGATAAAACAGGAAAAATGCTTTTTCATTGCCCGAAGAGGACAGATGACTGTCTGAGGTAACACGAGAGTAACGTCAACTAATACAAATTACAACGGTGATTAATGTAACGGTTAATGAACTTGATTGATTAGGACATTAGTCACAGACTACACGACAACTTTTATTGTACTCTCTGAGTTTTTCAAATATGTCCACACTATGCAACAGAGAATAGCGGGCTTGGGAGAAAAAAAAGGCAAAATCGCTCGTTTCAGTTTATGCAACTGTGTAATAATCAAAGAATCATATATTTTACTATCGAAGTAGACAAGCATTTATAACCACGAATTGTTAATTTATTTCTAAGCTGCTTAAAAAACAGGCGATGCGTTTCAAAAATTTAGCGATGTCTCCCATGAAACGACAGCGAACTTCTTTCAAAAATAAACAATTTTGTCGATTTCTATATGCGCAAAGTCAAAGGGTTTCTACACGCCACGTTTCTATTTCTAATTGTACGCGTGACCGAGGCTGATAGACGCATACAAATATATATTATATATAACGATTGTAGCGCAACAAAAAAAAAATAAATCAAGCGATTAACGTGTAATTGTTAATAACTTTAGTATATTAAATATTTGGTAACGATCATTGTCAACCATCGTTCAGTCTTCAATCATTGACGATGATTACTGATACCACATACATCATTAATATATAAATAAACGATAAATTAGTTAATTATTTGCGTGTCGTTATTTTACAATTGGTGTCTTTTCGAAAACTTGTGGCACGTGCACACATCGCACGTTTCACTCGAAGAAGTCTTCGGCCGTTTTACCATCGTGTACATGGCTAAAAAATCATTTGCTAATCGAGATTACGTGCAGTTTTGTCCTTTTGCAAAATACAATATATACGATGTGCAGTAGCGCATATTTGAAAATGACCGCCAACTTTGGTGAAAACCAACGCGGCGGCGATACGGACTATGTAAAAATCTGCCTTGACGACGAGAAAAGACCGTTGGCATTGTTGGCAACACTGACACGAGCGAGTTTAAATAGCCAGATGTCGGTTGTGAGTTGCGCTGCTTACCGCCAAATTTCTATCAGCAAATTGTTTATTTCATAAGGTAAGGCTTAATATTTATTAATCGACCGTGTTGTGAATGTTGCACAGACAATTGAAGTTTCGGACAAAGGAGCTTTTCGTCAGTGTGCTGTGTATAATCGTTTTGTGTTTGTTAATCGTTAACCTCCTTATTGTTTACACATCTTTTTAGGTAGCAGCGCATTCATATTTAAGTGTTGAGCAAAGTATAAAAAAGAAATTTTGGAAATGCCGAGGACAAAGCAGAAGAGAGCCAAGAGGAGTAGCGCTGGTTATGAACAAATGCTTCGCGATTTCAATCGACTGATGCAGTTGAAAATTCACAAATTGGAGCTCGACTTCAAAAGTTTAGAACAAAAATTCGATGCCTCGATACAGGTTGCGCTCACTCGTTATCCTCCAGAAATTCAGAATATGACGCTGCAAGAACTGTTGACAGTCGATAAAACTCCAAAGAAAGAAAATTTGCCCCCAAAAACGCCGAGGATCGTGAGGGAAAGCGTCAAGAAAAATTCAATAAAGCCACTCAAGAGTACGAATTCAAAAAGAGTTACAGCTGCATCCGACGATGGTTACCAGAGCGAGTCAACGGCAAGTCAAGCATCCAAAATGACTTTGGGAACAATTCGTCGCTCAAGAAGTACATCTCGAGACAGAACCAAGCAGAGGTCCCAGCTGCTGGTGAGCACGCAAAAAAATACTAAGAAAGAAGTGCTCAAAACTCCAGATACAAAGACAAAAAATTCATTTGTCATTACTCCAAAAGTCAAGTTGAATTCTGCAATCAATGTACTTAGAAAGCCAAAAGATGGAGAAATGGTGTTTAGTACACAGGGAAGTCCACTGTTAGTTTCTACCACGGTGAACGATAAGACAGCAAATATTAATGTTCCATTGACAAATGGAACAGTAGTATCTCTGTTACCATTTAATGAAACCTCACTGACAGAAGATATACGTTTGGATGATGAAACAAAACATCAACTGAGGATCTTGCAAAGCCATTTGAACAAAGTTTTAAAATAATTACTTGTGTTTATAGTTGAATAAGTGAACTGCTTTCGATCAAATGTATTGTGTATGTAAGTTGAGAACGTGATTTTGTTGAATCTAGTAGACTGCATCTATAATGATAATATGTAATTTTATATAATAAATTCTAAAAGAACAATTTTTGCATGAGCCTACACAAAAGATCATCTATAAAATTGTATACTTTACACTTTTAAGACTTTAGTAGGTAATAAACTCATTTTTTTTTTATAAAAATTCAATGTTATACTTTTTTGATAATGCTCTTCCATCAATATAATTTTTAAACAATAAAGCTTAAATACAGTTTAAAGCGTTTTATAAACACAACACAAGCTATTGAATCCTCATTTTAAACGAAAAATGTCTACTTTTGAATAGAACGTATATGTTACTAATTAGTTTCAAAAGATGCCTCAGAACGGCAGCACTGTACTGACAATTTCGAAGAAGCTTGCAAGAGAGAAAGAGAGGGTAGATATAGAATTAGTAGCGTCAGAGAGGTGAGAGACGAAGCTGGCGACTGGACGCCAAACAGTCAACAAAAATGGCGAGTACGAGTCATTCCGCGTTTTCCCATGATGGGCAATTTCTCGCTGTTTGTGGACCAGATGGAAAATTAAAAATTTGGGAAACAGCAACAAGTCGATTAAAGCAAGAATTTGTGCCAAATCTACATCTTTCCTCGCCTTGCAGTGTCTTGGGATGGATCGTTGTCGGCACGCACGCCACTACCGCGGTATGCCATGTGCTTTTTACTTCTGTTTATACCGATTTCTTGAAAAGTATGATATTGAGAGCTAAAATCTTTTTAGCAATCTTGTTTTTCCATGATTTTTAATTTAATTTCATCAATAGTTGACAATTCTCCATTGTTTGTGTCGAAATAAAAAATAACATCTTTTCACGTGTCATTTTTAAGGTTAACTTTTTAAATTGTGATATTTGATCGGCCGGTCATTTTATGTATAGTCTACTTTTCCTTGTCGTATGAATTCTTAACTTTTAGACTACATGGAGTCGTTTTAGTAAGTTGTTAACATTGTAAAATTATTCATTACATTCCCAATATTTTAAAGAAACGTTCCTTCAATGTTTTATTTTGTGCAATGTTTAATCTTTCCACCTTAAGATTTGTTTAGATTATTAAATTACAAATATTTTGATATTTTCTAGGCATCACCATGGAAGAAGCGCAGAAAGAAGTCCATTACAGAAGACGAAGAGCAGAAGGAAATAGTGGCTATGGGTTCGGCAAGTGGCAATGTCACCCTTTACGATATCTCTACCTCGTCTATAAATGACCAACTTGAAAATGGACACAGTTCAACTATCACAGCTTTAACGTGGTCAGCTTATGCTGGTTTGTTTACGGCTGCCGATAAACAGATCGTAGAATGGAATTTACAAGACAAGTCAGTTAAATGCAAATGGAAATCAGGGAAAGGAAAAGTAACTTCATTAGCAGTTTTATCAGAAGGAAAAACTCTCTTATCTGGAGAAAGGACAATAAAATGGTGGGATTTGGAGACTAAACAAGTAATTGGAACTTTTACTGGACATGCAAATCAAGTGAATGCTCTATGTTGTGCAAAAATAACAAATGAAACTAGTTATCTATTCAGCAGTGGAAATGGAGATGATTATCTCAGTGTTTGGTCATTAAACGAGGTAAACAGTTTGTTCTGTTACGCTTAATTTTATCTTTATTATTTTATCGTATAATCAATAATTTATTCTTATAAATATACTTTATTAATAATATCTCCGTTGTTGAGGTGAATTACAAAGAGATACTTTCAAACTTAAACTTCAAATATTTTTATATGTAATACTTGTTTTTAGGTAAAGAAAGACAAAGTTCCTGTGGCAACGTTAGCTCTTCCAGACGAAGTGCTTTCATTTTCAGTTAAAGCAATGAAAGACTCTCAAATCCATATTTTATCTGTAACAAGATCAGGACATGCTCAACTATTTAAATATCAAGCTAATGGTACTTCTGCAAAACCTTTGAAACCAACATTAAATGTAATGATAGCTGCAGATGCAGGTCAAAAAGAATCGGTTCAACAGATTCCCATCTTACAAGCAGAATTAATAGATGATTCAAAAATATTATTAGCTCATGGTTCATTTTCGGCTTTAACTATCGAAAAAATTGTTCCTGATTTCTCTGATAAAGTCCAATGTTTAGTGAGAACAGATACAAGGAAACAAAAAGATAAGAAAGAAGAAGTCATTATAAAAACGAAAACAACAGAAACAGAAGAAAATGTTGAATACATTACTGCAGGTATGAAAACTAAATTTATATATTTTGGATTTACCATATTTTTAGACTTTAAATAATACATGATTTCCAGGTTCTACCGAGGCTGGTCCGTCAGTTGCAACCAAAAGGAGCAAATCTGGCACTGGTTCACAGCTTCCACTTAAAACTAGGTTAGAAAATTTAAGTATGAACGAAGAAAGTACTCCTAATAAAGCAACTCCAAAAGGCGAAAATCTAGCTCAATTGTTGATACAGGGTTTGCACAGTGGAGACAAGAATTTATTATCAACTGTATTATACGTCAAGAAAGAGAGTGTTATTAGAAATACCGTTGCTAAACTTCCTGTTCAAGCTATAATTCCTCTAATAAAAGAATTAACAACCATGCTCGAAGGAAAAACTTATGCGTAAGTAGAGCTTTTTTTGTATTTTTATCGTATTATCATTGTAATTAATAGCTCACGCTTAACTTAAAGTTATTAACAATGTTATTAATATAGTTGTATCTTTTAAAAATTTTAATTTTCATTTAAATTCTACTTTAGGGCTACACTTGCGGTCGTATGGTTGAAAGCATTGCTTCAATCTCATGCAGCAGCGATTCTTGCTCAGCCAAATATTCGTGAAGTATTGGCCCCAATTTTGAGTTTTATTGATGCAAAGCAACAACTTTTAATGCCAATGATGAAATTAAAAGGCAGAGTCGAGCTTATAGCAGGACAGATTGAAGAACGCGAAGAACAGCAAGAAAAAGACATAACAGAAGAATGCCTATTGGTTTATGAAGATCAAGGTAAGTTGCAATTTGTTAGAAATTATTACCCGAACAGCATTTTTATAAAAAGTACTCAATGTAAACTTTTGTTTCAGATTCTTCAGACGAGGATGTGGAACTTGGTAAAGTTGAATTAGATAGCGAATCAGATGACAATTGGGAAGAGACATCAGATCAAGAAAAAATGCAAGAGGACCTAGAAAACGGAAAATCAGATGACGAAGCTTCGATTTCCAGTACAGATTCGTGAACACCTGTAAATTGTACATTTTTTATTGACTACTTATTGCACTGTATAAAACCTTGTACATTGTCAGAGTCTTATTTTGTATCTTTGACTTTTCGTCGCGACTTTGAAATATCCATATTAAAAATATCGAACATAATTTTTTAACACATTTCTATTTGAAAACAAAGAAGACAAACTTCTTTAATCGTTAATGACTTAGATGAATGACAAAATAGATAAAATATATTAATAGTTAGTTTATGCTATCAAGTGCAGTGATATAATTTCTATTTAAATCAATTTCGCATTGATGGTAAACTGTTCAATCAACGTATTTCTCCTTATATGTTTACACGTTTGTTATAAAAATAAATAGAAAGAAAATTTTAATACTTGCTTTTTTATTTGTTGAATTATCACCTTTATGACATTTCATCTACTTATATCACAAAAATATAAATAAATCGTTACCTACGTTCACTATGAGAACTTGTTGTAAAAGTACTTGACCTTGAAATATAGCGCAAGGAAATCGAATTCTAAGTTATAATTGTTCTCTCGAATAAACAAGAAAATAGATTAAATGCCAATTACGACTGAATAATGTAATAATCGTCATGTTGTAAATGGTCACGATTTTTACAAAATATTTTCTCGAATAAGATTTGAAAACGTTACGTGTTTTTGAACATTAATGTACATATCTATTTAATGAGGTTTATTTATAAATAATTATAACATTATTTATCGCGATTGTTCTCGTAGTTACCGAAGTCATTTCTTGTAATTAGCCTTTGGCACGTACCCTTAAACAAAATTCAAAACTATAATTACGATAATCGACAAGGAGGATAAATAAGGAGATTATACCGTATTTTCAAGAAACAATGTTTCGAAAGATAACACATGCCTATATATGTACATGTATACCGGCACTTAACGTGTTAATTTTTATTTTATCGAACATAATATATACGCTTCTAAAACCAAAAGCGTATCTATTAATAATGTTGTTATTCCTTTGGAAGCATTGTGCTTTGCGCGGTTTCTCAATTAATCTTATTCTTCTATATGACAAAAAAATGTTGACATTGTTCAAGCCACGAGAAGTCATGCGATGCTAATATTGCTTAATAATCGCCGAGATGCGTCTCTGTAAAAAATCGTCTTACCTTTATCTTGTTTTCATGATTCCAACAATCGAAAGAATTCTTAATTCGTACATTTGCTTTCAACACACGCATTTACGTTAACGAGCAATAGATTACAATTGGCCATTTTTTGCAGCAATTATCGAGGATCCGGTTAGAGTTGACCGGTATTTTCTGGAAATTTATATTTAATTATGATATCAACATTATTATTAATTTGCACAATTGACAAATTCTAGCCAATAAAGACTACTGCGTTATAACTTATATTAGCAAAACATTATTGTTAGTAGTAAATTATAAATATGTCATTAATATTATTATTTTCATATTATACTTGATGTTTAAAACGTATGAAATACACGTATTACGTAAGGTGAAATGTTTATTGAAAGTGTCTTAACGAATTTTCCTTAAATCTCTCAATGATTGATCTACGTAGTAATTGTAACAACTAATTTTTTTTTAAATAATAACCAAAATGAATGGAATGTAGCGCAACTTATATAAACTACAATTATCTTATTAACGTTTAAGGTGTGGCATGACAATGATTTTCCGAATAAAGAATTTTCACAGTCAAATTAACATCGAATTATAAAAAATGCATTAGAATGTACGATTTGTTCTGTATATATATATAATAAATAATACGATAAATTAAACTTTGACCAATATAATAATAATCGCGTCACATGCTTATTATTGATCAAAAATCGTAACGAAAACACACGGAATATAAAATGTCTTTGGATGGAAAAGTGTTAATAAACGACGAGTTTACGTAATATTTAAAATAATTTAGCCCTTTTCAAACAAACACGTAATAACGTTGCGACTTCCACAGTAAACGATAATCAAACACCTCTCTCTCTCTCTCTCTCTTTCTCTCTCGACAAACAACGAAATCGTCAAAATGTTCGCATGATAATTAACACGGACACGTGCACTTGTCTGCGTTGGAAGATGCAACACGACGCGTGCGGGGATCATAGGTCACGAAATCCATCAAATCTCCAGCTAAATTTGTTAATTTCGATTGACTATAAAAGCCGATCGGTAAACTGTACGAATATCAATCGGTCCTGGTCAGGCAGAAGGGTAAGATTGTCACAGAGCTGGTGTTGGTCTTGTATCAGTGCGAATTTTCAATACCGTCACGATGCGTGGTTGCATCGTTCTCGCTCTCTTGGCGATGGCCAGCATGGCCGTAGCTACTGTACCAAACGTTTACTTGAAAAAAACCGCCGACATGGAGTATCTGCAGAAGCAGAAGAAAATCTTCGATCTGCTTATGTACGTCGATGGCACCCACGTCGATGCCGAATACTTCGAAGTTGGACGCAATTACGACATCATGACTAACGTTGACAACTATGTGGACAAAGTAATTTATTTTTATTTTTCTCATGTGAACTTGACTTAACGATAATTTATTTGTTTGTCACTAGTATCATTGAATGTTATTATTTAAAATATTAATCCTTGTGAATTTTCAAATTTTGCAGGATGTTGTCTACGAATTCGTCAATATGTACAAGTTGGGCATGCTTCGCAAGGACAGTTTGTTCACGTATTACAAGAAGGAACACCGCGAGGAGATGTTATTACTATACCGTCTGATGTACTTTGCCAAAGACTTCACGACCTTCTACAAAACTGCCTGCTGGGCTCGTGTACACATGAACCACGGCATGTTCGTCACAGCTTTTACCACAGCTGTCATTTACCGCGAGGACACCAAGTTCATTCGTCTGCCAGCCATCTACGAGATCTATCCCAACATGTTCTTCGACACCAAAGTGATCCGTGACGCCGTTCGCACAAAGATGACTCGTGGTACACGTATGACAATGGATATTGACGTGATGAAACGCGGTGGCGTGATGACCGTGGATAACGTAGAGACTTACTATCTGAACACCAACAACATGGATATCTGCTTGAACCCAATGAACGAGGTCGAATACAAATTGAACTACTTCATGGAGGATGTTACTCTCAATGCCTACTACTATTACTTCCGTATGGTTTATCCATTCTGGATGGACACCAAAGATTACAAACTGCCACGATTCCTCCGTGGTGACATGTACTACTTCTTCCACAAACAGATCATGTCAAGATACTACCTCGAGAGATTGTCCAACGGCTTGGGAGTGATAGAAGATTTCACATTCGAACGAATGAATCTGCCAGCTTTTGTCTCGGACATCACCATCGGCAACGGCGTCAACATGCCCAAGCGTGACTGGTGGAACGTTGTACCATTCTACAAGCTCCGCCAAGTCGATGTAAACTTTCGATTCCTTTCATTCCATGCTCAAACTTACTTAAAGAACAATGACATCTAAAAGAAATGCCTATTAATTGCAGATGATCAAGAACTTGGAAGTCCGAATTTTGGAGGCCATTGACTCGGGATACTTGTACGACGAGCAAGGCAAACAGGTCAACATCTATACACCTGAGGGTCTTAACTACCTGGGTAATATTATAGAAGGTAACTGCGACTCCTACAATATTAAATACTACGGAGCCTATGACGTTCTGGCCCGTGAACTTTTGGGACAGAACATTGATTGCAAATGTAAGGATTACTACGTCCCAAGCTCTCTTCAACTCTTCTCTAGCAGCATGAGGGACCCTGCTTTCTACAGACTTTACGATAGAATCCTCACTTTCTTCCAAAGGTTTGTCTAAGTACCCTTTTCTTCTTCCGATTAACCAAGAGTCTTATGAGCTTCGCGTCTTTTTTTGTACAGGTACAAGGCCCTTCTGAATCGTTACACCAAGAACGAGCTTATATTCCCAGGTGTCAAGATCGAGAACGTGGAGGTCGACAAGTTGGTTACCTTCGTTGACAAAAAGGACTTCCTGATCAACAATGCCGTGGCTGTCGACAGCTACAAAGAAGGCAAAAACTTCAACATTAAGGTCTGGCAGTACAATCTCAACTACAAACCTTTCACCTACAAAATCGCCATCAACTCTGACAAGGACACCAAGGGTGTTATGCGTATCTTCTTGGGACCTGTCGTCGACGAAGAAAAATACGATTTCTACACCTACCTCGTGAACAATTACCAATACTTCTTCATGCTCGACGAATTCGAAGTCAACCGTAAGTTTCTTATTTTTGAATCTGTTTTTTTCAAACGTCACGATTGAAAGACTGTTCTCTATTGATTTCTTTATTTGCCGATAGTGAAACCGGGAATGAATGGCATCGAGCGCCGCAGTGAAGATTCCTATTACTTCATGCACAAACAGATGACCGGTGACGTGTACTACAAACAGATTCTAAAGGCTCTTCAGGGTCAAGAGCCACTGTCGTATACCGAACGAATGTGGGCTTTCCCAAGTCACTTGATGCTACCTAAAGGTACCGTCGACGGTATGAAATTCAAGCTCTTCTGCTACATTGGCCCGTACGAAGAAGCCCAAGTATACGAAGTACCAATCTTCGGCGTGTACAAGGTCTACAGCAAATCCCTTGGTTTCCCTCTCGATAGACCAATGCTTCCACACTTTGTGAAAATGGACAATGTGTACTTCAAGGATGTCGTAATCTACCACATGAACGACTATAGTATCGACTATAACACGAGCTACAACAACCGGATGAGGGACTACCTTAAGAACTACAAGGACTACAATACGAAATACATAACCAAAGACTACGACACGGAGTACATCCACAATGATTACGACAAGAAGTATCAACGTCGGTTTTAATCTTTTTGTAGAGAAAAAAAACAACGACAACAAGGAGCGATTCGATCGCGTCGCACTTACATTTTTTTCTTACGGGAGAGTTATAGTACTGACAGTTGCTTAAAAACGTTAAGTTTTTTTCTACTATTTTCATGATAATGAATCGTTTGAGGCCTCCGTTTCGTGGGAAGTTCTTGGACTAAAAATAAATAAAAAAAATTAATTAATTTGTATTTAATTCAATAATTTCTGTGATTTTTATTACGTACCAGATCCTTCCTTACAAGTACAAAATCTTGTTTATCCTTTTATCGTATGCCGTTGAATTGATAACATGGTCTTTTCTAATAACTACACCTATATTTGTAATACATACTTGAATTTGAAATTTAACGAACTTTTAAATTGAATTAAAACAATAGTAGGAAAATATAAATAACATTTTAAAACCACTTTTTCTTATTTGCTATATATATATATATTTCGATAACTCAACTCAATAACGCAATTTTTAATTTCAATAATACTTCATACATGACGCACAAAATATTTGTAGCACTTGAATGAAACGATTATACTCGAACGTGAAATTTTCTTTATAAAAACAAAAGTGTACTCAAGAGTTTTCTAATTAACAGTTCACGTGAAATCCACGTGTAAATTATTTCCGTATATCGAAATATCAATGTAAGTTAATTATTTTGAAAATAAATGTTCAATTCAAGAGTAAACGAATTTTCAATTTAAATACAAAAACCTCACGCTATTTATTTACAAATGTTTGATATAGTTCTTTCACAATTTAACAAAGATAATATATATTATGATAGGAAACAAAAAATATACCGAGCATGAAACAATAGAAACGACTCGTGCAGTTTGATAGAACGATTGTCACAACAAAGCACGTTATTAAAACGTTGTCACTCCTGTAACACTCGTTGCATAAAAGATAACCATAAAAAAAAATGTAATTTTTACACTGTACGAATATCATAACACTTATGTCGTAGACACAATACTGATAAGAAGCCATGAATTAATACTAGCTCTAAGTAGTAATCACATTAACGTTAATCACGTCGCGTTTAAAATTGCCTTTTTACCGAAAGTAAGCGTTGTCGAAAAGACCCGTGCTAAACGTTCTTTAGCACGGGTTGAAGATTATTGGGAGATGCATCCGATCAAGTTATTCGTTTAACGTAACACGATGATTTTGAGGTAGTTACCAAATACCGTATGTATCATGATTTGATTACAGTGGGTTAACGCAATATTTATTTATTAATTATGTTTATGAAAGCTACTCTATGTACATTCGAAAGTTTGATAATATTATGTTTACGCGCGATAAAATAAGAATTCGATATTATACCGCAATGATTGCAGCAATATCACTGTTTTTTCAAAGCTGCGTTTTTTAATAACAAAAGGAATACGGTTCCTTCTCTAATCAGCGTTATGATTTAACGCAGAAAACAAACGAGAAATCAGACCTATTTATGTATTCGCAATAATAATCATTTGAAATAAATGTCCAAATAACAATAAAAATGTGTTTACTAGAACTACGAGATTGTCAGAAGGAATTGAATTAATCGACGTACGTCGCCTTTTTTTGTCGACGAATTTGTCTAAACGATAAACTTTCAAGTACTCAAGCGTAAGCGACAATAAACAAATACATAAATATTGCAAATCGTGATCAATGAGTGCAATTAATGCGATATTATTATCGACTCCTTCACAGACAACCTCCTCTTACCATCCCTTTCGAAATTCGTGAGGGTCAACGACGTGACCTGAACAAAAAAGATTAGCGGCTCTTTTCTTGCAATACCGAGCGCAGATGATATAAAGCCTTAAATCCATCAATTCCGTGCCTGCAGTGCGTCCTCGTAGTATTGTTGAACAACGTCTTCTTCCTCGCAGAGACTTCTCCTTGTCAAGGTCATTTTCGTTCGTACGATTAATTTAACAAACATTGTTCTCAGTTTGCAGCTTTTAGCTAGCGATTTAGCATGAAATACGCCGAATTTTGTCGAAACTAATTGTTTTCGCGAAGCTATTTTTAAATATTTTTGTTTTTTATTTTCCTTACATTTTTTACAATCTTACGTAAATAGATTTGCAATGGCGCCCGGTACGATTACGAGATTACATTCACGAATAGCGGCCAAATTTACGCGTCGATATTCCATGCGAAAATAACCGTTGCATTATCTTATAGAGTTTGGTCAATTCCCTAAGTTTGTTTGAGTGTAATTTCAAACTTTTTGCACGTCCAACAGAAATCGGTAGAAAGAAGAGCGAACCGAAAATGTTCGTTAGGCTAGCACTTTTGTGTGCGCTGGCCATTGGTTGGGTGGCAGCTCAGGCTTACAAATCCGACTACCAGAACGAGTATCCCGCCGATAAGGACTTCTTGCTCAAGCAGAAACGGGTTTTTCAAATTCTCTATCACGTCACCCAGCCGGAGCTTAAACCTGAACTTTACAAGGAAGGCCAGGAATTCAAAATTGAAGTTAATAACTACATTAACAAGGTAACGTAGCGATAAAACGCATGATTACGAACATTTCTCTTTGTTGCACCTTCAACATTGATAGGATCGATACTAACGTAAAAAAATTAAAGGATGCAGTGAAAGAATTCTTGCACCGTATGGAGCACGGTTTGCTCCCTCACGACAGTGTTTTCTCGATCTATTACCCGAAGAATATTGCGGAAACAATATGCGTGTTCAAGCTGATGTATTCAGCCAAAGACTTCGACACGTTCTACAAGACTGCGCTGTTTCTTCGCAATCGTCTGAACCATCAAATGTTTACCTACTCGTTTTACTTGGCTGTTATGCAAAGACCCGATACTAAATACATCAGACTGCCACCTGCGTACGAATTGGCTCCTCATTACTTCTACAACGACGAGCTTCTGGAAAAAGCCCATCACGTTAAGGAAATGGGCAAGCTGGGTACAGGGCCTATTCAATTAACGACGATTTAAAGAAAACGTAACGAAACGATCGATACAAGGTTAAAACGAAAATAAATCTTTCAGAGAAAAAACACAGTGCCGGCTACGACTGTTATATTCTGCCGTACAACTACTCGAATTATTACCTGAGCGATGAATACGACTACGAACAGAGACTGAATTACTTTACCGAGGACATCGGTCTTAACAATTATTACTTCTTTTTCCGTAATCAATTTCCGTTCTTCTTGAGTAGCGAAGAGATGGGATGGCCAAAAACTTATCGTGGTGAAGAATATATCTATGGTCACAAACAATTATTCTCTCGCTACTACCTCGAGCGTTTATCTAACGAGCTCGGACACGTCGAAGACTACGATTACGACAGACCCTTCTATGTTGGTTACTGGCCCACTATGTCGTATCCTAATGGCATGCATTTCCCCTCTAGACAATGGAACAGTTATTTACCGAAGAACAAGTACCACAAGATTCACGTGAGTCGTTGTTTCGTCTTTGCTTGCTCGATAGCTATTTGCAAAATTTTATTAGACGTTAAACGCAATTGTGTTCGATTGTTCAGGAAAGTGAAGAGTACGAAACTAGAATTAGCCAAGCTGTAGATTCAGGTATAGCTGTGACAAAGGAAGGCAAGACCGTGAAACTCTACACGGACGAGGGTCTCACCGTTCTGGGTAATATCATTGAAGGTAATGCGGACTCGTGCAACGAACAGTACTACGGCAACATCGACATGCTCGGCCGTAATATTCTTGGTTTCAACCTTGCACCTCTCGATCTCCAAAAGCTTCACCCAAGTGCTCTCGAACACTTTGTCACTAGCATGAGGGATCCGGCGTTCTGGAGACTTTACAAGAAGTTCCTTCATTTCTACTATAAGTGAGTAGCTGGTTTCTCGCTCCCGTTAGCCAATAAGATTATTTGATAATATTATTATTATTGGTTTAATCGGAAATCAGATTCAAAATCAATCAGAAGCCATACAACCCAGAGGAGATTCAATATTCAGAGTTGAAGATCGAATCGGTGGAAATCGAGAAGCTCGTCACGTACTTCGATCTCTTCGACTCGACAATTAGCAACGGTTTGGCCGTCGACAGTGAGCAGCAAACCGAAGCTTATTTGGTTCAGGTGCGTCAACATCGTCTCAATCACAAACCTTTCAATGTCAACATCAATATCAAGTCCGAGAAGCCACAGAAGGTTGCTATCAGAATCTTCCTTGGGCCCAAATACAACGTTCATATGCAGGCGATTGATTTTACCGAGCACTACAACGAGTTTTATGAAATCGAAAACTTTATCTACGATTGTAAGTGTATTTCGATTCTGGGCAACTGCATGACAAATAATGCAATCGATGTTTATTCAAAAAACGATATTTATTCGCGATGTTTTTATTATCGTTGTTGTTCTTGATTACAGTGAGCGCTGGTGTGAACAAAATCACGCGCAATTGTCACGATTTCTTCTTCGTTGATCACGAGCACGAACCAAGCGAAGTTTATTGGCAAAAGTTATTGAAGGCTATCGAGGGTGGTGAGGAATTGAAATATCAAAAACGCATCTTCGCATTCCCCGAGCGCCTACTTTTACCGAAAGGTAAACCCGAGGGTATGCCGTTCCAATTCTTCATCCACGTAGCACCAATTCAAGGCGAGCCAATGACGTACTCGTCGCGTGTCTTTGGCGAATCTTTAATGGACAACAGACCGTTCGGTTATCCACTCGACAGGCCTATCAACGAATTCGATTTCCATGGATCGAATTTCTTCTTTAAGGATGTAATCATTTACCATCAGTCTGAGCATGACCACACTGTTATTTTTTAAAAAGCTTTTGCGTTTAATACGTTTGTACGATTTTTGAAAGAGAAATAGAGAAAGTATGACGTTCAACATATCTGGTGTAGTTGAAAACGTATTTTTTTATATCTATTTTATCACCTGCTACGAATTCAATGATATTTCTGTTTTAAATATGACCAAGAAAGTATGCGTATGGTGGTTTGAAATAAATTATATCGATGCCCGCATGGCTGCACCTTCACGAGACAATTGAGAACACTTACGTGATTGGATAGCACTAGAAACGCATTTCCTTCTCGCTCTGCTCCCTATATCGCCGTCGCAAAGTGAATGTTTACACGGCAACCGATCGAATCTATTACTTTCAATTATTTGTCGATTTGAACAGATTGGGTCGGATCGGATCGGTCAATAGCTTTTTAGGAATTTACAGGTTTTTGAGAGTTCGTTAAACCGCGAGAAA
Organism: Chouioia cunea; assembly: GCA_030064505.1. Classification (NCBI taxonomy): domain Eukaryota; kingdom Metazoa; phylum Arthropoda; class Insecta; order Hymenoptera; family Eulophidae; genus Chouioia; species Chouioia cunea. Next base: position 7,079,983 of record JAOPFQ010000001.1, read on the forward strand.
AACATTCCCAAGCCTAATTTACGACGTGTTTTTATGTCTTTCCAACGCGAGATGTATATATATAACTATACACACATACATCTTAGTGACTCGCTATTTTCTAGTATTCTTCAAACGTAATGACAATGACACTTTTCGTTGGCTGCTCGCTTGATTATGCCGTTTGATTGTCAAAAAATAAAATTAGCATGCAAAGAATGTTCATGGAAATGTTTCACGGAAAATTTAAAAGTCAAGTATAGCCATTCAAAAAAGAGACAATAAACCATTTATATGGATACTAGATTCAATGAATTATTTTTTAACAAAATTAATTTACAGTTTACTCTTCGATAATTATTCTAACGATATTAAATGCTATGATTACGTGTACTAAGAATCGGCTACGTTTCGAAAAACAAATCAATTTTCAGAGGGAAAAAACGAAAATGATTTCGAGGGCAATGAGACACGACGTGATTCAAGTTTAATGTATTCGGCATTGTATTGATGTACTGTTATAAGCTAGAGCTTGTACAGTTAGATACACCTGGAAAGGAACAGCTTCAAACGTATTGCCACGACTGAATGGCTATACTTCACGCACATGCAGCATTTACACTATTTTCAATGCGGAATTTTATATAAAACGCACTTTGCTATAATCTATAAAAAGTGCATTTAATCGATCTACAATTTAGACATGACAATTGTTAGACGATGTGGTTTCGTGATATAGTATATGTATATGAGTCGAGTGTATAAGATAATTGGCAGGAATATACGAGGAAGTAATCGAAGGAAATAAGCATTTATGGAATCTATTATTATCATAATACAATTTATTAAAACGGTTTCGTTTTTTTGCTTCTGCTAGTACAAAGTCTATAATAACTCTTGATGAGACGACGTCATTTTTATCATAAAAAGAAGGATAGACAGAAAATGTTATGGTTTGTACAATAAGTGATATAATGGAATATGAGCAGTAGAAAAAAATAACAAATTGAAGAGTACTTTTTCACTTTTATTATCGAAATAGTGATGTGTAGTGAGAGAGAGATGTATCGACGACAAATATTCATTAAAAATGTTGTAACAAGCATAAGTTATGTTTTCATTTCCTCAATTTCCAAAGCTTCCCCCAAGTTGGTCAAGGTCACAAATACGAGTAACAGATCAAAGGAGTTAGGGAGCAAAGTATTTCTCCAAGAATGTGGGCCGTTAGTCGTCGCGAGAGAGCCACATGCACACCGTCAGGGAAAGAGAAAGAGAGAGAGAGAGAGAGAGAGAGAGAGAGAGAGAGAGAGAGAGAGGAGAAAGAAGGAAGGGAAGGAAGAGAAAGAAGTCCATCGCTTGAGGATCTCACCCGTCAGTTTTCGACGAGAACCAATCGCGACAACATTGCATGTGGACATTGAGCTGGATTAAAGTTGCGGACTTCAAGATCACCAACCATAGCTTGCGCCATGGAGTTCCGGACATTTATCGTGAGTTTTTTTTTCCGTTGCTTAAAGGAAACGAAGAAAACGCTTGTTCTTTTATTTTGTTGCTGTGACATCGTTAGGTTTAACGTTGAAAGAAAATATTTATTTTTCAACAAATTATTTACAAAATATATTTTTGCTCGATTGTGTTGTCAATTGTATTATAAAGAACTCATCTTCTACTTTCTCTTGTTTTCTAAACTTTTTTAGTCCATCTTTGGATATTCGATGAAAACTCGAATCGATATTTCGATGTTCTTGAATAGATCGTTGCCAAACTTCTATAATCTTAAACTATATAAAGAATTGATCAAATCTCGAAAAACTACAAACTACCGAGTTCTGTAATTACAGATAAATACGCACAAAAAAAATCTGCCGATGAAGTGGATGCAACGATGTACCGGTGACGTACAGTTTCTTTTTTTTTTAACACGGTTCGTCCGCTTTTATTGCAGCTTGTTTGGAAAACCGGTTTCCCCGTGGGTCATCGTCTCTCTTTCTCCGGCCGTTAACTGTAACGCGGGCGTGCTATCTTGAAGGTGCCGTAGTCGTGCATCACCATTTGTATATGTATACATATATCGCGTGCGCGCAACAACTAGGTTAAATATATTTACTATACGTGACCATTCTCAACTCTATTGGAACTGTAAGCAGGTCCTTGGATTTGATAGATTCGCCAATAGCTTCTCGAAAAGAGATATACGCGAATATACGTCAATTGAGAATAACAAAATATAGAATCGTTGATTGCTCAAAGCGCATGAAACGAAGAGAAAAAGGATTAAAAAAATAATTAAATAACGAACACGCGTTACAAAGTAGATCATTATAAGCGGAGTTATATAAAACCAACTGGCTCTGCGTGTCATCTGAATTTTGCATCACGCAACATTGCACAACTCGAAAATCTTGCGAGGCACAGACCGGTCCACTCACACGACGCGTAGTGTTCTGTTATTTTAAGAAATTTAAAATTACTCCATATTTTGTATGCCCCGCTAATTTATTCCGATTTGATCTCTATTTCGTTTCGAACGATAGTTGTCAGAGATAATAGTGTGAAAAACCAAGTAGACACGTTTGAGAATAAAAAAAACGTTTATCCAGTAGCAAATCGATTGTCGTAATCGTCACGAATTATGTAAAATTGCTACAGAAATCAGAGAAAGTCCTCGTTGTAGATTAAATTAATCCTTCGTCATCCAAGTAATATACGGAAGTTTGATGTATTTATGAGTGCTCCGTGATGCGAGCGCGTTATTTGCGGTTGTAAACACCATCCTGGGACGTAGCTTTTGAAAGCACAGCTGTCAGTGATCGAACGTCTTCTTTATTGGTCTTCGACAACGATAGCATTAAACAGTTTCGCCGATAAAGCCTACACAGACGTGCGAAAATATACGAGACAAATAAATAAATAGTCATCCATAGATTCTAATAAACGACAGTGCGCAGTGAAATCGAGAACTCGCGTTAAACGTTTACACCAACCTCCTTCGACAAAAAAAAAAAAAGAAAAAAAGAAGAATACGAAGTATGCGGAAAAGAAGTGCAGATACACAAGTGTTATAAGTGTGTAGCCCGTGGACCGGGTACCGTTAGTTATATATCGTGTGCGTGGTGTGATGTACCCGTGCGCGTTCTAACGGGGATTCTCTTTCGCGCTGCGCAATATCTATATATACTACACGCGCGTTTTACGGCACGAGGATAAAAATTATCGCTTGAAGAATTCGACGTTTACATTTTTTTGTCTCCTTAATGCCTATTAGCTAGCGGTTGTCGATACTATGACGAACAAAATTGAAAAAAAGAAGAAGGAAAGGAAAAATTTGGGATAACGATAGATGTAAATGAAAAAACTGTTATGTTTACACGCACAGATGATCCTGATTTGCGCGTCCACTTATGCGGACGATTACCGGGACAAGGAAAAGAATAGCGTTACCGATAAGAATGCAATACCTGACGAGCCACCAGAGGGTTATTATGCGTTCGTCGAGTCACCAAATGCCGAACCGCCGAAAGTCAGACCCCCGCCTTACATCGACAGCGACAAGGAGTGTCATGGTTATTATCTACGCTACATCTAGAATTGTAATCGCGACGTACCAATGACGATTGACGACAATAATAACGATTGCTTTATTGGCAGATACGGGAAAACAAGGCAAAGGGTTCGTGTCTATACACAATATCTGCGGCGACTTGAACAAAGGCTACATACCGAAGAATCCGATGAAGCAGAGTTTCTCTGGTGCTTCTTATCCATTGTACGACGTTTATTTATTTGATCGATTTAATCAGAGTAGCATCATCGCAAGGTTTAACGAAATATATAACATCGACTTTGTCTTTTGGTTGTTTTACAGTGAACTGATTAGAAATCACACTCTCAAGTTTTTGAGCAAAGCTTTGCCGATACTGAAGGCTGACGATTCGTTGCCGAAAGTAGCTAAAGTCCAACCGTTTTCGCAGAACTCGTAAGTGTATAGCAAACGCCCGAAACGATTACCAAACGTTCATTGTGTATTTATAACAATAGTCCTGTATTATTTAGAGTTGACACCGATCAGAAACGTAGTCTCCGGAAAAAGAGAGCAACGACCGAGGATTCGAGCGATTCGAATCGCAACGGCAGAAAATTTTGCGAAAATGGCGGCGGAGTGTAAGTCTCTTTACTTGGCAAAGTAAAGAAAGTTCTATCTCAACGTTTGTTTAAAATAAAAATACATTCCCAACAGAATGTGTATGCTTTACAAAGCCATTCAAGGCGAGCCATTGTCGCAACCAGCAGCGGAGCGTAGAGACGAACCAGTCACAGGAACGGGAACAGGAGCAACTGCGGCAAATTTGGAATACAGACAACGTACACCTACAGCTGAAAAAAGCGAATACACGGGACCACCAACGCCATGCCCGGCTAAAGTCGAATACGCAACACCCGTGTTTGCTAAAAATTATCAAGGCGTTTGGCGTTACGTCGTACAAATTCCTTACGAGGGATATTTCACGCAGACCATCGAGGTCACGCGATGCATGTGAGTACATATGTGTCTATGTTAATTGAACGGGAAATCGGTATTGCATATATTTGTCGGTAACGTATGGCAATATACCTCTATTATAGAGTCGCATTACGAAGGAAATATAACTTTTGCAATGGTATTTTTCATCTTGTTACAATGTCGCGTGTCATTGTACTACTGTCGATCTCTTATACTTATACCTACAATATTGTAACGATCAAGTATACGTGCGATTTCTTTTGGAAAATGACCGATCGTTTGATCATTTGCTTATTTAGGCAATCGAGGTGTCATTATCTAGACGGTGGCTGTCTGTCGTCACCCCGTTGGACATCGCTTCTCGTCGCTGAAATTTTCTATCCGGACACTTTCCTAGAAGAGAGCCAAAGCGGTGTATTACCCGGACGACGTGATCCAGTTGCTGGATCGCCACCACCCGTTCACGATTTCCAAAATTACCAGCAATACCTTCAGAAACGTGCTGGTGAGGTCGAAGGCCGCAGCAGCGGCGACAGCGTTGGTAACAGTAGCAGCGCCGAGGCTCGAAGTACTTCGTCGGGTTCGCATCATTGCGATGGCGTCGACGATATGGGCTGCTTCCAAGTGAGTATTGTTTTTCTCCCAGTAGTATCTTCGTAGCGCAACACCCATAGTATTCTACAGAGTAAACAACGATAATAATTGTCTTTAGGTTCGATTATACTACGACTGGTTCCTCGTCCCAGGTAGTTGTAAATGCTGGCGTCCGGATTATTTCAATCGCTACGTACGTCGAAGCAATCCAAGCCCGGAATTGTAAATGCGACTCTATTACAATACTCTAATTTAATTCAAATATACAAAGTTCAAACGTTTCGCGAAACAAGCGGAATTAATTCGACGAATGAGTGCAGTATTTCAATTGGATGATATCTAGTTTTCGTTGTGACAAACAAAAATATATATGACAATATCCGTAAAACGTTACTGTTGTAAGATTGTATTAACGGGAGAATTTCGGCACTTCTTCAAAAGAGAATATGGAAAAATTGTGTCATTGGTGCACGGAATTCAAGTGTCCAAGTTCTTTCGTTTTGACTGATTTAATTGTCGGGTCAAGTAAGAGTAAAGTCGAATTGTGTCTTTTTAAACATTCACGAATACGTTTTGGTGCGACATTTAAGAAGACATACATTTTTATGACAAACAATGACTAGTTTATAATTATAATCGGTAATTCACTTATTATATATTAGGATAATATGTATATTACTATTCATATTTTGTAAATAAAATGCATTTCAGTTATTATTATAAGTATATAAAGAATCGGAAACATTTTGATTAGAGCAACAAATAAATACAATGAAATAAAGAAAAATAAGTTGGTTTTTGACGTCACTTTTATTAAAAATTAACTTTGAACATTGCGTGAAATACCTATGCATCACTGGTACGTCTATAAAATGCTTGATACCCTTACCATTATGTAACAAAACTATTGTACTATAATGCTTTAATTGCTCTCACTCCGAAATTTGCGTCATTCATATAACAAAAAAAGAGTAATAGTACAAAAATTAATAACAAAAAGCTTCGTAAATGTTGGCTCCTAAAGCTTTCAGTTCTTCGCTCAATAATAGCCTTTGCAGCCAGTCAGATGGTAAATCGCCAGAAGTTGGATTTTCTGGCACCTGTCCATTTAGTATTGGAATTATTTTAGCCATTGGCATTGTCACGGCATTCAGATTGGCAAATGTATCGCTATTTGCAGTTTCATTATCACTCTTAGCATTATCGTTGAAATAATCAGATATTCTGTCCATCAATAAAGCTAAGCCAGCCCTCAAATTATTTTGCATCAGTTCTTGGACTTCTTGACTTTCCATGAGATCTAGAGTTTGATCGATCAATTTAACAAGTGGTCTGTCGTGTTGATTGGCTTTTGTTAGATCTGGATTAACAATATACGATGACAAATTCTTTACTGGATCTTCTTTTTCCATAGTAGATAATGTAGATGATATTGCCCAATAAATGTGTTGAATGTCTCGCAGATGCAACTTATCTTGCAAAGAGTAACTAGAAGTGATTTCTTGGACTTTCTCTTGAATCAATCTCGATAGTTTTTTCATTCCCTCATCCATTAAATATCCACATGCTGACAAATATTTTTCTTTTGTTCCATCGTCTATTTTCTCTAAACTTTGAGAAGAATCATCAGGAATTTTTGAATCCTTAAGCATAGATCCACCAAGTACATTCAGCTGTATCCTTAAGGTTATAACAAACATTGTGTAAGAATATATGATTGTAGCAGTTCTTGAGATGGCAAGTACTTTAAGTGTGTTCCATGCAGAAATTTTATTTGCAGTGCCATCTCTCAATTCATTCACGATTTTTTCACAATCAACACACTTTGCAACGGCATTCCTTAAATTTGGAGATAATATCAACACTGTCTGATCGCATGTTCTTTCCGTACTTTCAAAATGTTGTCTTCTTCGACTCCTTTCCAACAATTCATTCACCTCCTTTTCTTGCCATTCTCTAAGTTTACCTCGGGCATATCTTGCAAGCAAGATAAGAGTACCGAAAAATACTCCGCCGAATAAAAATTTGCGTCTGTGGTTGTAAAAAAAGTTTCTCACTCTTCTAAACATGATTCAACAATTCATTATACAAGTTTATCAATCTTAATATCTATGTTATAACATCTCTTAATGAACTTTTATTATCTCTATCTAATCAGCTTATACGACTATTTCTCGATTTCGTACCACTGAAAAACATTCAAATAAAACTAAACGTTTATAATAGAAATACGTGTTGTTATGAAATAAGTTTATTAATAATTATTAACCTACCTTGAACGACGATTATAAAAAATCCATAGCTATACTTATTATGCTATCATAAAGAGATATAAGTTGAAGCCGAAAGATAAGTTTACTCAAAACGGTAAAGTTGATCGAATACTGGCGATACACATAACCAACAATTTGTAAATACGACACAACCTATGTGCATATGTCCTTGAGACTTTGATGCCACTGTATAATGCTGTGAAAATTTGGATTTTTGTGATTGTAATTTAAAATTAACTTTGCTTAGGAAAATAGAAACGTTTGTCATACTTGCGATATCGTTGTAAGTAAAATCTCTGGATTCAGTTTCACGAAATCTTTACAATGTTAAACCAATTTTTTTTGGTTGCGTATTAAAAAATAGTATCTTATTATCCGTATAATCATTGCAAGTTTCCCACAAATGGCGATTGCAATGACAAATTATTCGAAGAGTCATAGACAACATAACTGAATTTGACGAAGAACTACACGGTTTAGACTTTGGTTTGGTAGATTATTTTAATTTCTTCATTAATTAAAATAATAACTTTTAGTAGAAATCCATTTTATTAATATTAATATTTATTTTTCACATTTATAAAAAAAAACTTTAATATATTTTCAAGCAATGTGAATATTTGCCTTTTATAGAAACATAATTGTTGTAAACACGTTAATCTATAGAGTATAGATTGACGAGTATATAACATTGTTTAATCATCATTTAACTTTTCACTAATTATTTTTCACGAATATATCTTAACTAGACATTTTGTACAACCATTTTGTACTAACAAATGGATTTCTTGCAAAGCACAAATATTTTCTAAAATATTATTAAACATTACGCTCCATCTAATTTCGATCATGATAATCTATTGCAACTCATATTTTTTAAATAAAACATACTCCTATAGACGAAAAGCCCAAACATTTATTTTGATTATTTATTATTTTTTTATCAACGAACGTATGCTTAAAACATGCATATATTCTCAAAATATAATCTATCCCCCGATTTTGAAAAAAAAACTCGTGCAGATCCAATTAATAATTTTCGAGTTATAGCATTTGAAAAAATTCACATTTTTTTTCAATTGTTTATAACTTTTTAATCAATTAATATTTTAGCGTAAAACATGGTAGAAGTGGATGACCTTAACACAGAAATTCAAAATACCAAATATAAAAAAATCCCGAGACCTTGCTCCAGTTTTACCTAAATCTAATTTGTTTTTTTGTCGGATAAAACCCTGCTAGTGCTCCAGGATAAAATTCAATTCGACATCCGATTGTTTTACTTCCTCCAATGAAGATTCCGCACATCGGAAAGTCGCGAATGATTTTAATTTCATAGGAGTAAATATTTTGTAGCATATAGCTAAAAGGGTTTTAGAATTCAGACAATGTCGACTGTCGCGTTCCTGTCGACCAGCGTTGGAACATTGAATGTGAAGCATTCGTAATGTTTACTACCGATCCTTAGTAACGCATAGGAGTATTTATACATACTGCAATATGTAATAGTAGTATTTCGATGGAAAGTTAGAAGTATACTTCGTGTCCAAAATGGTTTCTATCCTGGAACACAAGGAGTTATATCCATTTATCATTACTTTCGTGTATTTTCTAACCCGTCTAGTAATTGTCTTAAGTAATTAGATCTATTAACTAATTGTATAGCTAACGATTAGATAACATTAATACTATTGATATACTGCCGAGTTTCGATGTATTCGCGACGAGGGATTGAAACCCATCATATTTTCAGTGAACACTGAATAGAAGGAACTTATAGGTAGTCTGATATCGTCTAAACCAATTTTTGCTTGGGCTTTAATGGGTTAATATCGCCAATAAAAAAGCCATTTCGGTATTTTCAATTTGTATTTTAGAAGTTCTAGCAGTATAGATTGTAGTAAATAATTAATCGTATCATCCGATCCATTAATTTCAACGCTATGTAAATTAATAAATCATTTCAATCGATATTAATGTTGAAAAATAACTTAATTTTTTGTCAGACAACATAAGGATATATTATTATTCTAGTTTATCAATAACTTTCAACCATCGCAAGATTTATACACACTTGCATTGTTTTTTTTAATATTTATAAATGTCTCATATCCGAGGATAATCACATAAAAAAAACGGTGTGTGTTCTAGTGATTTTTCAAATAAATATTTATAAATATTTTTTGTACGCAATACAAATGATTTTTTAAGAGGACATCAACATTTTTTTTACTCGGCATCCCTATTTGAACATTCACCTTGATCTCTCCCTTCTTCTACTATCTTGATTATCTCTTTCGCTGGATTAAAGACCTCATTTATTTGAACGTTGCATTATTAAATTATCCCAAAGCACATTTTTCACAAAAATAATGTTTAAATATGCGTTCAACAAAAAATTACAACGTTTGATCGCTTATTAAATGATAATAGTAACAAATGGGGCAATTAATAAAAATAAGATGGTTACATTTACTTTGTGACAATGGGATCTTGGAATTAATTTTTTAAGCGCCATTCGCTCCTTGGCAATCTAATAATAGAGGAATTTACTGTTATCTGCACAAAATTTTCATCCCATAAAAATCGTATTTCTATGCAATGTGAATAGGTCCTTTACGCTCTATACCACTAGATGCATTACCAGCTGCAGTATCTTTTTTTTTGTAGTACTGGGTATAGTTATTCATACTCCTATAAATTGTATCATCTTTTCTTTCTTCAAATTCTTGCTAAATGACAATTATTAAATTCAAAGAGACTATATCATTTTCATCAAGTAAATTTCAAAAATTAATAATAACTATCTTGTTTATTTGTTGGGCTCTTTCAAATATCTTGAACTTGATTTCTTTTCTTTTCTAACAATAGTTGTTTCATCTTCACTGTCGTCTAAAAATGCATTTGTTAAAATAATACTTTTGTCATCTCATGTCAACTTATTTACTACAGCAAATTCACGAAAAAAGAAAATATTTGGAAAAAATGCACGACAAAGCTCACATTCGGAAAACATTCGAATTGTTGAGTGATGTTTGTTCGGGGAGAGAGTGGCTTTGAAATAAAATTGAACAATAATTTATCTAATAAAATAGTGTATCTATACAAGTATATAATTAACTATTTCTATTTTACAACATAGTAATAAATTTATATTAATATACAAATTTTATATACAAAATGCACTTATAATGAAAGCTGTAATATATATGTATTTCTAGGTTGCCTATCGTGCTTCTGGAGACTGCCAGAACAAGACAATCAAGACCCAAAATTGAAGTAAAGCCTGAAACGATGATTTAGTCACTTTACTATGAAAACTTGATCTAATTTATGATAGTAATTCTAGGTAGACTGCTTACAATATAAATTATTACGAAAATTCTTGCCAATGGATAGCGTCTTAGAAAAACTCCAATTCTTATTCCCACAGCGTCTAAAGACGAATAAGCTCTTTTGACTTTTCTAGCAACTCCAGTATCGAAAGGACTTTCCATCAAGAAACTTGGTAATAAAGCTTTGGCATCGTCGGTATCGTTGAAATTATTAAAAGTTGTGACCTTTCTCCAATTTTGATATTCATGCTGAAAATAGATATTATTGCAATGATAATGTCAAATGTTCCGTGACAAATGCAAATTACAATTAAATTATACCTCTAATTTTTCAAGTTGCAACCTCAAAGCATTTCTGTCTGTTGTTAAATGTTCCAATTCTTGTTGTTTTAATACTAAAGTTCTGGTCAAATTAGATAATCGAGTTTCGACTTCTGAATTTGGAGTCACGGCTGATGAAAGTTGTGATCTCAATCTCGAGATTTCAGACTCTTGTTTTTTAATTTTCGCTAGAAACGAATTGTGCCGCAGTGTCAGTTCCTCGCGTAACGAATTTACTTCCTATAGAAATAAAAAACGGAAGAATCGAATATTTAAAAGAGCTACTTTAACGCGAAAAATTGTACTTTTATTTATTGATTAGTTGAATTACTTCGCTTCGAAGTTTGGAGTCTTCCTCTGCATCGATTCTTCTTCTTCTTTCATTAGCAATCGATTCTCTAGCTTGTATACTAGCTTCCATTGCTCTTTGACGAACTTTTTCGGAGTTTAGCTCGGCGTCTATTGCTTCTTGTCGCGCCAGACGCAGTTTATCTCTAATTTGACGATTCTCTTCTCTCAGAACCTCACGCTCTTGTCTGCCAGATGCAAATGAAAATTCATTGATATCGTTAATCAATTTTGAAGACGAGGTCAAATAAAATGATATTACCTCAGTTGATTGAGTTCAACAAGAACACTAGTGTCATCTAATTCCGTTCCAGGATTATTTCTTAATTCATTGATCAATTTATCTCTTTCTTGCAAAGTCCTTAAAGCTCTGGCACGATGTTGTTCAAGTTCAGACTCCACGGCATTCAATTCGAATCTTGTCTTTTCTAACGTTGAAGTAAGATCAGAAATTTCTCTTATAAATCGCGTTCTTTCGGAAGTTATTGTATTTATTTTCTCCCTAAGAGATTCAATTTCTTTTGTGTATTCTACCCCGAGTTGTAGTTCTCTATCTACTGATTTTGCGTTTTCTGCAATAGGAATCATGGATCCATCCAATTCGGAACTATCTGCAAATTAATATGAAAACAATTCTCGTGTTATTTCTTCTAAACATAAGTAAAGTTATTTACATGCAAATTTTCCAGTTTACCTTCCGTATTAAAATACCGTGTCACATCTCCACCTTCATTTTCAATTACATTAGACATTTGATGAATCTCGCGTGATTCGTGGTTATTGCATTGGTCGTTGCTAAACACATCGATCAAATTCTCTTTTTCGTTATTGATTAACGTAGCATTATCCAGCTGTATGAGCGATTTCGATTGCATATTCATTGACCTATCTGTGCGTGCTGGTGTTGGCGGTGCTGATACAGCCATTTTAATAGGAAAAGGCGAACCCCTTGCGTATGCTTTCGGCTCTGAATATCTGTGAATCGTCAAATATTTGTTGGATTAATTGAATTCGCGAATGCTCCAATAGGAATGTGTATATTGGTAAGAAATAATTGTGTACCAAAGGTTAAATTCATATGAAAAAAACTTCGTTAGATACAATGATATTTTGCCGCTGAAACGTAAAGAATAAACGAATTCGACGGATTAACCGATAAAAATTTTACCTCTCTTCGTTCCTCAAAAACTCCTCAACAGTCAAATTGCAATCGGGGGGTAGTGACCTAACCTCGATGAGGCTGGAACCAAGCGAATCTCTTTTACCATCCTCTTTCTTCAATACTGCAGCTGTGCTTTTATCAATATTATTCAAAACTTCTTCGGCTTTACCAGCGAGGTCTGATAGCCAGGCCATTGTATCCCTCAAATCAAAACAATATGCTTGACAATCTTGAAACCACTACGTTGTTTTTTTATTTTTTTTTTTGACGCATCAGCTGTTTATAGTTGATCAGCTGATCAACTTTGATATCTCCGTCTGGGTGCGCCACCATCGCGAAGAATCGTGGACGCTTGCAGCCGATGTGCGTCCCAAAACAATATAGACACGCGTAGTACGCACGTACGAAAAGCGCGTGTGTTTGTAAACACGTAAACTGGGTCAACGTGGATTCCGAGTATTTTGATGCCATGCGATTTAAAGGGATTGAATTATGATAGGGGGATCTTTGTTTGTTTGGACATTGTTGAATCGTTTCTCCAGTGTTTCATGCCATGTTGCACTGTTCAATATATGCGCACAATGGAAAAATCTAGAAATTGGATAATTGGCTACTTTCTACGAGATATTTGTGGGAAAATGTATACTGGCATATCACTTTCATCGGTTTGAACGGGTTATTGTCACGGTTGCTATAACAATTTACTGTAGAATATTCAGTCTTTAAAGCGATTCAGCTAGTGTACGAGTTATCGTAACATATGCGTCTCCCTGCACATTGGAGGTCTATGACGTTAATGGACATATCCAGAACTAAATCAAGAGATTTTGCTAAAAAAATCAATCAATCGACTGAATTAACTGATGCCATTTAAGCATATTAATATTTCTCGAAAACAAATCTTTTATTTGTCTAATGAAATAACAGTCCAAAATGCATAAAATAACAAATAATACGTATGTTTAAAAAATGCATGATAGGCATTGATCAGTGAATGATGTTAACAAACGATTGACCTTTGATGAGCAATCATTATTGCCCACTTGTTTTTTTATTAAAAATAAATATATTTTCTTTTCTTTTTTTTTTGGTATAACAAAAGATACATCATTATAATTTTCTAACGATTATTATAATTTGTACTGAAAATAATTACGAATACTGACGATAATAAAAATAACGAACACATATAAACATCTCGATTCAAGAGAGAAAGAGAGAGAGAGAGTGTGAAATGGATACATTAAGAACGTTTATAGCCATGACGCTTCACAGAGATCCTATGATAAATCACATATTACTTATAATCTAATCGTAAAATTGAAAATCTCGTGTACGAATGAGTATTTAACACACCCTAGGTAGAAATCAATAAAAAAAACGAATGGAATAACGAAGTATTGAACGATGCCTGGCATAAAAACGATCGACATGAATGTTACACTGATATACATAGCCCTAATAAGGACTGATTTTGTTGTCGCTTAATTATCCAAGGTAATTGACGAATGATTACTTCTTGGCTGGAGCCTTCTTGATGGGTTTCTTAGCTTTCTTAGTAGCTGCCTTAGGTTTTCTGGCAGCTTTAGGTTTAGGTGGTCTAGCGGCTACAGATTTGAGCAATTTCTTCTTGGGGTTAGCCGGCTTCTTTTTAGGTTTGACAGCAGTTTTTTTGACACCTATGCTTTTCTTGACGATGACGCTACGCTTGACAACAACTTTCCGAGCATTTTCACTACTACCAACTGCTGTACCAAGTCTAAAGCTACCGGATGCACCTTTACCCTTGGTCTGCACGAGTTTTTTTGCGACGACACCGCTTTTCAGATACTTCTTGATAAAGGGTGACAATTTTTCAGCGTCAATGGCATAAGTACCGCTTATGTATTTCTTAATTGCTTGTAACGACGAGCCACCTTTCTCCTTCAAAGCGACAATTGCAGCGTCGACCATCTCTGCGGTACGCGGATGATTAGGCCTTGCTCTTGGTTTTTTAGCGGTCGATTTTCCAGCAGCTTTTTTTGCCGAAGCTACTGCTGCTCCCGAAGGAATTGATGCCGTTGCTGCTGTTGCTACCATCCTTGACAGATTCTTGTGTTCGGTATTATCGCACGTGCTTTAATCAAACGCGCGACCTACGTGTCTGCTGTATGCACACGGATAGACAATCAAAGTAGCATTGCTTCGACTGAGCGCGCGCTATCAAACGTCATAGAGGAGCGCGTACCTCGCTTAGAGACCCACGCGCACTTGCGACTCCGTGGCGCTCGATTTCAGCTCTGTCATCGGTACGGATTGCTTAGCTTTCATTTTGATTTTTACTTATCAAATATGTCTTTCGATTATTAATTCCGTAGTTCGCAACTGCTTCGAACAATGACGTTTCAACTTGTACGAAAATTTCGTGGGATTGTCAAGCTTGCAAGCTCGAGCGAGAGCTTTTTACGCGTGCCGCTATGCTCGACTCGTTGCACCCCTCGATTGAAATGCTACAGTGTTATTTTATTATCGTTGCTCTCGTGGCGTTCGTCAATGATCCCGTAAGTAAAAAGACGAAGCTTGACGCAAAACTTTAAACGATCAAAATCCATCGAATCTATCCGGAGATAATTGCTAGGAACGCGAGTGATGCAGTTGCATTTGAATTGCCAGGGCTCCCGAGGGCCCCCCCGCAAGTTGCTTGCCACTTGTGACTTTTTTGCTAGGATTTGCGAAATTTCGATTGTCGCAAAATTTCTCGCAATTCTCGCTGTTTGGCGGATTGGCTTAATTTTTCGTCGACGAAGAAGAACATTCGGAAAGCTTTCGAGCTCTCTTGCCATTCGAGTCGTCCATATTTTTGGTGTATCCGACCTCTCTGTGTCGATCGGACGCTAGTTCAGAGCGATGAAACCTCCTTTTTGGATATGGTTAATGATTGTTATTTTCAACGATTGTATTTTATTTGCTCTTACTTGATAGCGATGTTGAGTATTTTTCCAGTGTTATAGGTATACTTCAATGTAGGAACACTTAGATATTTTTCACGATCGTCAGATTTGAAGGGTGGAAAAATAACAGCTATAATCTTCGTTCTCGTTGTACATTGTAACCAACGTTTCAGACAAGCTAGTTATTTATTTTTATGTCGTATCGAATAGGAAAAGTGCGTTTTTCCAGAGACGACAATATGGAGCTAATTGAATATTAAGAGTTTGGGTAGCCGATTTTATTCTAGAATGCATCGTTAATTTTTAGATTGAACGAGAAATGCTTGGATGTAATTTATTAATTTTTGATCGCTGAAATGTCTATTCTTTTTGAGAGCGTGAATTCCTAAACCCTGATACTTATATCGGTACTTCACGTACGGTGAACAAAGTATTGCGTCAAACGGTGATTAGATCGTATTCTAACAGAATTATAATACAACGCTCAACTCAATGACTTTTATAATACAAACAACTACGTATATTAATAGCGAAGCTTGTAGTTTTAAATAATAAATATCTTTAATTGATCACTTTTTGTTTTATCGCATACAGGTAACATGCTTGATGAAAAATACATTGCTACAATTTGCAAAAATGTGCTTTTATTGTCGAGAAATAGCGTATAATTGATTCATCAATACAGAAAATTAGCATACGTTTTTTTATCGTTATTGCGTGTTCCACGAGGAATGAATGAGTTTATAACTTGTAGATGTTGGAAATATGATAGTACGCTCAAGAAGTTATTCACGCATTGTGTGTGATATTTGTATTACTACGTTTCTTTACCACACGTATTAGTATCGAGAAAATCACGAATCTAATCTTAATAATATCCAATCCGGAAGTAAAATGCAATATTACATTGAAACCGATGGGAATGATAAAAAGTCAAGGTGCTTTCGAATCTATACTAATTATAATCCTATCGGATAATCTAAACCTCAAGTCCTTAACTGACACCCATTGCTACCGGGCCAAAACACCATCACTTTATGAATTAAGAAAGAAGACATCGTGCCATTTGCAAAAAAGCTAAAGTAAAATTCGACCAAAAATCTTTTGTCCACGTTGCCTCATTGTGATCAAAGAGCTTAACGCGCAAAAATTAGCAAAATGGATCGATAATACGTAACCAAGCCATAGCAATATTTTGCAAAGGGAGCGACAAATTCATAAAGTTTAGCAAAGTGAACGATTTAAGAAAAGAACAAAAAGAAAAAAAAAAGAAGTTAAAGCTCGGTCTTGAATGTCTATCTTTCTCACTCGCACTCGTACGAGATTAATGCATCATGCATCTTCGTTGCGCTGAAGCATTGCCCATTGTCTGCGCATAAGAAGCGCGAACACCAAGCGCGAACCTCGGAGAGAAACCTCGCGAATCTGCTGCAACCCAATCTCGACGTTTTCCTCAGGGCAAGTGGTTTTCCCCCGCGGAAATACTTGGGTTTTTCATTGCTTTCCATAGCGTTTTCGACCCGACTTTGCATCCGGTTTGATACTTGAATCTTTGCTTTAGGATTTTGTACGAATTTGTCGATCATTACCGAGTTATATCGACGAGAAACTCTGATTATTCGAAAGCTCGAGCTGATGCCGCGACTAAATATCGTCCGAAGAATCTTCAATTTCTCAATATTTTCATCGGCGAATATTAACGATTATACTTTAACCCGTTAGTTTAAAGTTTTCCTCGACTCTGCGATGTGTATTTTATTAGAAAAAGCTTGGGGAAAGGTGCTTTTTCAAGCGGAGAACGAGACGCTTTGTTGCGCGCGCGCGCAAACTACCAAGTTCGCCAATTGCGTCGCTTCGCCGGATTGTCCTATTTGCTGAAAATAGGGATTTATTTAACAAGAGCGGTTCTTGATGATTTAACGATTAGAATGGAATCGATTAAGGTATCCACGCTTGGTTTCGTTGGGGCAAAGTTGTACGAACGACGTCGATTAAGCCAGACGTTCACTGTATTATCGTGAAATAAACGCGCTACGCCAATTTTTCTCACGTGTACAGTGTTGACATTAGGATAACGTGATTATTTTGGAAAATGCAAGAGTGCGAATCAATTGAACGAACCCCGTTCACGGACGGCAAAACTATCGCCTTATTTTACAGTTGAAAAAGGGTCGTTTGATGGTTCGACGCCTATTTTGAGGAGTATGGCGTTACATACCTTTGTTATAAATTCTACGTAATAGATATGCCAAGCTATGACAAACGTCACGTTTTATTATGTTTAATAAGAACTTATTTGATTTCTATAGGTCTACGTTTTCTGTATTTTTTTGTAACGTTAAGCAGTCAAGTCTCACTGTGGAAATTCGTACAAATGACGGCGTACAAATGACCAAGGCATCCCATGCACATTATCTGAAACTTGAATTTGCGTAAATCATAATTACCTGTTGGCGCTACAATCCGTAAATCAAATAATATTGCGTTAAATTGATTTTCGTCACAATTGCCAAGTTATACTTGAAATGAGTTTGCGCGTTGACAATTTTATTCGTATTGAATATGCTTTGCATCGACGTCTATCGAGTATTATCATCATGGTTTTAACTTTATTTGAGGGATATGTCGCGCGGACGAGATGTATAACATTGAAAATAGCTAGTATCCAATTCGAATTGAGCTGGCTGTGAATGCGTTACAACGTTTAATACTACAGGTACTAGCGGTATTATTTTGATTTGACGAAAACGCACGCGGATGCGTGGGTCGATTCGTTGCAAGCTCGATGAACTGGAACATTTATACGAATCAAAGGCGTTAATTGATCTAGCGCGTATAAATAGCAGCAAAATAAATATTTTACACTCATACAGCAATATGGGAATCAGATGAAATATATCGAATAGTTCGATTCGCCCCTTACGTTCATTCGGCATTAGCCATGGAATAAACGCATTTCATCGAGAAACAGACGCTAAACGACGATAATTTCATCAACATTTTTTGAAATCAATGCAAACTTGTGAAATTTCACGATGGGGCAGAGGATTCCCTCGGAAAAAATTTTATTCTTGGAGTGCCATAATAGATGGGTATTTAAATGTACCGAAAGAACGTAAGTTTCCTATACAGTGGCTTTGTCGTACCCAAAATCGTCGGAAAATATCGTTAATGCGCCTAATCGGACAAATTTACAATGGTTTTATCAGTGAAGAAATCGTAAAAGTTGGAACTACCACGAAATTCGCAAATCCTAGAAATGAGCGATCGACTTGCAGAGGCTTATCCGCTCTGGTGATTAAAACGAGACTCGACTTCTTCACTTCGCAAGCTCGTAGTTCAATGGAAACTGGTCGGTTTATCGAAATTCAAAGTTTTCACGGTAGTTCTGTCTCTGTACCATCAATTACAGGTAGAATTTCGCGGATAATCAACTCCACGATGGAAAAATAAGATATTTTCCATCGAAGGTGCGACAAGTGTCAAAAAGTGAAGTCTACGAAAAGCTTTCGCAAGCTCTCGTACACGTGGAATTTTCGAATTCTTGTCATCTCACGGCGTTCCCCAGAGTTTGAACCAGTGACTCGTCCGAATATATAATCGAAATACACCGTATGTCATGGGAATATTATAGCTGAATTTACAGAAAGTGTGCCGCGAGAAGAGCTGATCGCGGCGCGCCAAGTGCCAAAGTGCGCGTAGGCCTTTCTCCGAGGTCCGTGCTCACATATGACTATCGAGCGTTCGCGACTGTAGCCGCACCAGACATTGAGTCAGTTGTTACACAAATAACACTCGGCGTGCATTTGCGAGCTTACGAAAAATCGACAACAAAGAGAAGCATGGCAGACGTCACGGAATCATCAGCTTCAGCAGTGGCAACACCAGCGACTACGGCAAACCCTAAAAAGACAGCAGCCAAGACCAAGAAACCAAGAGCAAAACCCAGTCATCCACGTACCTCGGAGATGGTTGTTGCTGCGATTAAAGCTCTAAAGGAGAAAGGTGGTTCGTCGCTGCAAGCGATCAAAAAATACATCACCGCGACGTACAAAGTCGACGCTGAAAAATTGTCGCCTTTCCTTAAGAAATATCTCAAATCCGCTGTCGCCTCCAAGGAATTAGTTCAAGTCAAGGGTAAAGGTGCTTCCGGAAGCTTCAAGCTATCGGCTGTACATCTCGAGACTAAAAAATCCAATAGCCACGCGACAACCACCAAGAAGCCTGCTGCAACAACCGCAGCCAAGAAACGATCGCCATCCAAGAAACCCACGGCTGCCAAGAAACCAGCCGCTTTGAAGAAGCAAAAGAAGACCGTCGTTGCAGCAAAATCCACTACAACAGCAGCGGCAACAGTTAAGAAGCTTGCGGTGGAGAAGAAGAAAACCGTCAAACCTGTTGCGGCTAAGAAGCCGAAACCCGTGAAGAAGGCCGCGACGACTACGAAAACCAAGCTTGCGAAGAAACCTAAGGCAGCAGCTAAAAAACCTACTGCAGCCAAGGCCAAGAAACCAGCAGCCAAGAAGGCAGCCGCTAAGAAAAAGTAAAAACGCTACGAGGTTATACGTGTGTATGCGAGAGCGTCTGTTGATTTGCATTGTGAAAATGATACGAACTTGTTTCGATTTGGATGAAACGGCCCTTGTCAGGGCCAATCTTATGCGTTTTTTTCGCTTTTAAGAGTCAAACTGTACTGATATTTATTTGTATGCTTTCGTTATAAGTTGTACATACATATTGCATAAGAGTATATTTCATACATGTAATAAATATCATTTTTTTATAAAAACAAAAAAAAAATCCGTATACCCTTTAGTCGATTATCCTATCAAAAATAAATGCCAAATGACTAATCAAATATTTCTTTTTTTCACCTCATTTAGATTCGTCTGTTTTTGCAAAACGTAAACGTCTGCTTCCACGTGAGAACGCAAACCCTATTATTTTATTTATTTTTTGTGCAAATGTTAAATTAACGTCGTATACACGTAACGCGATTAACGATGTTGTACTCGGGGCGTGTTCTCGTTGGCTTCTGGCTAGACAAACTTCAACTCGAAATGGTAAGTAAATACGATTCGCGGTTATTGTAATCGTATGGATAACCAAAAAATATACTTTCGTTGTTACGCGTTCCGTCAAGCGTAGCGTAGGTTCGCTTAACGTTTACGCGATAATACGTTTTAACGAATTTCATCAGTAAAACAAAACAAGCGTATATCCTATTCGAATAGACACGACATCTACTTGATTCTACAACTATAAAAAAGAACTTGTTTATAATCTAAGTTTAGCCTTGATTCTACATCCTGAATAATAACGTCGATTATAAATAGATTCGGAAGAATACAAATCGATTTGAAAGCCTAAGCAGGAACGTTTGGTGTTTCGTCTGAAGTAATATAGTGATTCCGCTTTATTCTGTTATTTTCGTTGCAATTTCGTATCAATAAAGCACCAACTGCCGTACGTCTATTTCTGATATGTTAATTGACTTGATTATTCTCCTGATAATAACGACTCACTTCGTTTGTAATGTAATAATGGCAAAAACAAGCTCGTACGTCCATTACTCTCATAGGTATTTCACGATCGTAATTATCTCGTACCTCAACACTCGAATTAATTTAATAACGAAATTAAATTAAATGGAATACCAATACGACTACATACATACACACACGGGCGAGTGACACCCACGTTATTGATCGAGGTATGCTTGTCTGTTACCATTGAAACTACTTATACATTTGTCCGCCGTTTACTATACTGATTTTATGGATTTAGTTCGAGGCGTCACGCTGTGCAACCCTTTATCGAATGGAACACATCTCTATTATAAATCACACTCGTTCATATTCGCACCGAGTTTTCTTTTTGTTGGAAAACTGATAAAATGTGCCTTTGTCCCTATTCAATCGTTCGATATACATGAGATTGATTATTTATGTGACGCTTTATCCATCCTTATTTATGATACGTTTACATTGAATTTTCATTTTTTTCGATTCATATTCATTGCGCTAAAAATCACGGATAAAAGAGATACGTTTTGAAATGTACGACACATTGTAACGAGAGTAGCGTGTTACCATCAACTAAGCATTACTATGACGCGTGGGGAAAAAACTATTCTGAAGAAAATAAAGAAAGAAATCTTTGCATCAATTTTGGAATATTAATATTATGCTCCGTCGATTGAATCTCAGCTGCACAATACGCGGTACCGAGCTCGCCTTTCTGAATTCTAGAAACTGGTTGCATGACTTTCATTTCTCGTTTAAGCCTTTCACTTAGCGCAATCGTCATATTATCGTAAAATCGGATAAAATTTTACCAATAACTTCATAACACCTGCGCTCGCTCCGTCTTTCGTGTAACTCTTTTTTTGTTGTTTATCAACAACCAGGTCGTTTAGTTGTCATATTGAATTAATATCGCGAGATTGGGTATTATCGCATTCAAAGTCCACCGTAATAATCGCGATGGACGATATTGAAATCAAAGCTGAGACAAAGTAAATAATTGTACGCACATCACAGGAACAACGCGAGGAGCAAGAGAGAAAGCGCATAAAGGGTCAATTAGCATGCCAACGATATCGTCGTTTAATCCACAACTTCATACGCGCGGTACCGCTATCAAAAAATCCATCCTGCGATTACGTCAAATTCGGTCAACAAGTACAAGTACATGCTCCAGAAGTGGTCGATTTGACATATAAATTAGAAAGCGATCGCGGCTGCCTCGATGCCACGATACCTTGGGGTCCAAGACAATCGGGTTTAATATTAACTGCCACTGCTGCTCCCGAGGATATCAAAATTGCGCGGATGATCGACGGATGTGCTGTTGCTTGCTCGCCATACAGGTGTCCTGCTGCTAGGAACGTTTTTAAAATTATCGATGTGGATACTCTAGCCGAGGGTGATTGCCTTACATTTGGGCGACAGTTTTATTTGCAGGTTTTGTTTGTCTTTCTATAGCGCAATAATAATAATTGCACGCAAACATCGGCAACACTATTCGTGCTGAAAGCAATCATTGACATTATCACGCGTCAATAGGATCATTTTATGAATACTTGTTTAGAGCGAATATGTTTTGCAACTTTTTACAACGAATGAACATATTTAAAGCTACGCGACAATCAATTCGTAAATAGAATTTTACTAACTCTGTTCAGAAATAGCGTCGTTGTATTGTCGATATTTTATGAATATCTTATCTTGTAACCTTTGTGCAAACAATTGATTACTTGTTGCACACATTGTCGTGAACTGTTTCGCTCTAATTTTAGCTACCTTATGCAAATGAAATTCTATACCTGAGATCGGAAACGCCTCTCATCGATGGTCAATTTGGACCCAAGTATCACAATCCTTTACGCTTGAATGTTACCAAAGATTGTTATGCAAAGTGGAGAGCTCTTTACTGGAACAGCCATCAGAGATTCGAAACTAAGGGATCACCTATCCCGCCATGTTTAAGGTTTGCCATTTACAAAGGACGATCGCTTTTTTTATAATAACAGTTACTTCGTTTGGTAAAAAATTTATCGTTTTATTCGTGAAATTTGTTACAAATGCGGTCTAACGAGTATAAAAATAATAGGCGCATATACACACTGCTACACAATTGGCAGCAATTTAACACGGTAAACTTAGAAAACACTTATTTGTATTTCGTAATAATAAAGTAACTCTTTGAAACAGAGATTTCAACAAAATAGACTTGTTATAATAATGTACATAAATAAAAAACTCTTCACGAGCAAAAGAACAGAAAATCCATCATTTCGATAACTACAATATTTACGTGACTCTCTTTGTTTGCCAGCACGCTAAAGATTGTCACCGAACATTTCAATCACGCTTAAAACGCAAAACGTAAAACCTTACCGATACTTTTTATTAAATCCATAGGATTGTGATTCAACACGTGATGACTGGTCAATGCCTCGCAATAGAAAATCTTAAATGGCATCGCAGTCTTCTCGGTTACGAGTGCGGTGCATCGGTACACACTTACGCCGACGTCCATCGCAACGAAACGTCCGAATGCATTTGGAACTTCATCATCCCACAAAATTAGGACTAACGGAACGAAATCAAGTATTCCTCAACATTATTAACATTTATACAGACGCGATGTAAACCCCTATTTTAAAACACTAAAAATCCTACAAACAAACCAATCTATGTACAGATTATCACTTTTTATTTGTTTGGTCTATCTATTTATTCGTCGAACTGAATCTTTTTAATTTTTTTCTTTTCGATTTTCACTTCTTTTTTTAAAGGAGTTAGCGTAGTTGTAGTATGATTTAATTCTTTTTCCTTCGACTTGTCCCTAATTCGGAACTTTGGTTCTAAATATTTTTTCTCGCTTTCGTCGCTACTACTTGAAGACGAATATGTTTTTGTTATTGGAACTCGCTCAATATCTAGAACTCCGTATCTACTCTCGTTGCTAGAAACTGAAGTATTTTGTTTGTCGTCGTTAAACTTGAATGCATCGTTAATGAATTTCATTATCTGTACGGATGCAGGTTCTTCATTAGACTTTGTAACCTTTTTTCTCGATCTTTTTGGTTTTATTATTGCAACTGGATCTTGTTCGACTTCGGCCGATTTAGATTTCTTTCTTTTTTTTATTGTTGCCCCCGACTTGTCATCTTCATTGACTTCACTCTCGTTTTTTCTTTTTTTGCTTTTCTTTGTTTCTGATTTTACTTCTTCCACGATAGTCACATTATGTAAATATGACTCTTTAAACATATTTTCAAACATTTCTCTATCGTACTCCGACGAATTCACAATTTTGTCTTCTTCGATCTGCGTATCGGCTACTTTCCATTTGTTTCTTAACTTATTCCTAACGTTTGTCTTGGAGTTGCTTTGAACCAAAACTTCGCATTCGTTATTATTGTTATGCTTCAGGGGATATACTATTTCACAATTTACATTCGGACCTTTTTTCGAGCTCTTTGCTTTTTTTGACGAACGATTAGTATCTACGTCGGATTCATTAACTAAGTTACTATCTTCTATATCTTTTATTTCGTTATCACTGACGTATAGTTTTCTTTTGATCGCCTTACTTGTCGTTGGCTCTACTTGGACTGTTTTTTCTTTAAAATTCTCCATGTCAACAATGAAATTATTCTTGCCAATTTTCTTATTATTCGTATTTTTCTTCTTTAAAATTGTACTTTCTTTTAACGTTTTGGAAGATAATCTATGTAGCTTATCTTTCTGTTGTAACTTTGGATTTTTTAGCTTTGACTTTTTTATTGATGTCGATTTTGTATCACTTTCTTTAGTAGATGTTTCATTTTTCAAAATTATTAAATTTTCATCTTGATTGCGTATTCTGTTATTTTCATTAAAATCATCTGTGTTTTTCTTTCTTCGAGCAATAATTGAAACGAGTGGTCTTATATTCACTGAAACAAATCAATTTATCACTCACACATCCGTTAGTATTACAATTAGACGTAATAAAAGAAATACAAACCTGTTTTAAACTTTTTTTTCTTAGATTTCATTACACAAGATATTAAAGGTGAAGTATCTTTTTCAAATGCTTCATAATGCGAATCTGCAATTGTCAAAGTACTTTTTGTAACAACGAGTTTTTTACCAATTACTTGACGATCAAAAACCTAAAATACGATAATAATTACTGTAACATTATATTTAAATGAATAATATAGAATTAATCTTTATCATGCTACTTTTGACATACATTTTTTGGGACTTCAAAAATAAATATCTCTTCGTCATCTGATATATCACCCAAACCTATAGTTGGTTCCAAAGAACTTTCCGTTAATTCTTCATATTCAACAAGTTCTGCGATCTAAAAAGAAAATATACATAACAAGATTAGAAATTGTACACTTTTTAACGATCAATATTCACTTGCAAGCTTGCAATAAAAAAAATACGTTGCAAATACCTCCGTTATTCTTGTTCTTTCTGATTTGGTGGCAGTTAACTTCTCTGAGACTGATTGTGCAATTGGAGGAATTCGATTTGGAGATTCTGCCAAATTTTCAAGAGACGAAAACATTTCTTGCGATTGAATATTATTCAATACAGAATCTTCATCTTCTTGCGTTTCAGGGATGATAAAGTGTGTATTCTCTTCTCCGTTCTGTGTTTCCAACTTTTTTTCATCTAAAGCTTTCTCTTCGATGTGTTCTTTTGTATCGTTACATTGGCCTGTCAAATTTGAAGGCTCTCCATTAATATATTCCGCCATTAATTCTTTTTCACCACTAAAACTATTATCATCGTGTTCCTTTCTTGACACACGCGTTGGATTTTGAGAAATATTTGTATTATTTACATTGTTTTTAAGTGACTCGTCAGAATCAGAACTTTCATCATCTTCGTAAAGATTTAATCTTTTTAACTGTTGCATTCGCTTTGACAACTCAACGGGTACAATGTTATCAATTTCTGCATCATTATCATTTTTTAATTCAGCTTCGTCTTTTTTAATAAAATTCGTTTCAAAATTATATTCGACATAAGGCACGTTAAAGCTTTCAATATTACTTTCATTCAGCTGTTCCAAGAAATTTCTATTTTTCAAATCTGTAGGTATAATTACTTTGTGTTCTTTAACATCGACATTATCGCTATCATAATGAACACTGTCATCGTCGCTTCCTTTCTGTGAAGTTGCATTTTTTTTCTTTTTATACAATTTAATAGCCTCATCGTGGGCAGTGTCAAAAGTTTTCTTTTCGTCTTCGCTATATTCATCAGACTCATTCGCAGTTTCTGGTTTTATGAGTTGAGTTTTACTCTTATTAATTGAAACAGTTGTAGACATACTATCGTTTGATTCACTGCTATCATCGAAATTTAATCTTTTTATTTGTTGCATTTTTTCCTGAGCTTGGGGTGTAGGTTGGACGTCATCTTCCTCGTCACTTTGATCTTCCTTCTCGGATAATACGGTTTCCCTCATTTCACATTCATCAATTTCAGAGTTATTATCATCAGCAAATTTATCCATCCTATCTATAATTCTGTCCCTAGTTCTTTCACTTTCATTACTTGATAATTCATGTTTATTTTGCAAATCCATATGTCTGTGTTTCGTTTCACTGTTACTCGACTCATCAGTAGCCGCAAAAACAATTTTTTCGAATTTCTGTAGTGGTTTTTTTTGAAGTTTTGACATCGTTTCGTCTCTTGAATCATCACAATTTATGAGTTGAGTTTTATTCTTATTAATTGAAACAGTTGTAGACACACTATCGTTTGATTCACTGCTATCATCGAAATTTAATCTTTTTATTTGTTGCATTTTTTCCTGAGCTTGGGGTGTAGGTTGGACGTCATCTTCCTCGTCACTTTGATCTTCCTTCTCGGATAATACGGTTTCCCTCATTTCACATTCATCAATTTCAGAGTTATTATCATCAGCAAATTTATCCATCCTATCTATAATTCTGTCCCTAGTTCTTTCACTTTCATTACTTGATAATTCATGTTTATTTTGCAAATCCATATGTCTGTGTTTCGTTTCACTGTTACTCGACTCATCAGTAGCCGCAAAAACAATTTTTTCGAATTTCTGTAGTGGTTTCTTTTGAAGTTTTGACATCGTTTCGTCTCTTGAATCTTCACAATTTATGAGTTGAGTTTTATTCTTATTAATTGAAACAGTTGTAGACACACTATCGTTTGATTCACTGCTATCATCGAAATTTAATCTTTTTATTTGTTGCATTTTTTCCTGAGCTTGGGGTGTAGGTTGAACGTCATCTTCCTCGTCACTTTGATCTTCCTTCTCGGATAATACAGTTTCCCTCATTTCACATTCATCAATTTCAGCATTATTATCATTATCAGCACATTTATCCAACTTATCTCTAATTCTATCGCTAGTTGCTTCACTGTCATCACTTGATAGTTCATGTTTATTTTGGAAATCCATATGTCTGTGTTTCGTTTCACTGTTACTCGACTCATCAGTAGCCGCAAAAACAATTTTTTCGAATTTCTGTAGTGGTTTCTTTTGAAGTTTTGACATCGTTTCGTCTCTTGAATCA
Organism: Chouioia cunea; assembly: GCA_030064505.1. Classification (NCBI taxonomy): domain Eukaryota; kingdom Metazoa; phylum Arthropoda; class Insecta; order Hymenoptera; family Eulophidae; genus Chouioia; species Chouioia cunea. Next base: position 7,107,502 of record JAOPFQ010000001.1, read on the forward strand.
TCACAATTTATGAGTTGAGTTTTACTCTTATTAATTGAAACAGTTGTAGACACACTATCGTTTGATTCACTACTATCATCGAAATTTAATCTTTTTATTTGTTGCATTTTTTCCTGGGCTTGGGGTGTAGGTTGAACGTCATCTTCCTCGTCACTTTGATCTTCCTTCTCGGATAATACGGTTTCCCTCATTTCACATTCATCAATTTCATCATTATTATCATTATCAGCACATTTATCCAACTTATCTCTAATTCTATCGCTAGTTGCTTCACTGTCATCACTTGATAGTTCATGTTTATTTTGCAAATCAATATGTCTGTGTTTCATTCCACTGTTGCTTGACTCATTGTATGCCATAAGATCTTTTTTCTTTTCTTTTTGCATCTGTGTCTCTTGATTTTTTAACTTTGTTCTTTCCATTTTACTTTCTTTTTCTTCAATAGATGTACTAAAAATGGAATCTTTCAAATTATTCTTTTGGTCTTGTTTGATTATTAAACAGTTTGGAATACTCAAGACACTTAAATCTCTATTTTCCTTACCAAGATCTGAATTATTATAATCTAATTTTTTTTTTTTAAATGATGAATTTTCAAATTGTAGATTTGCTTCTTCTTCTTTACACTTTTCATTGTCATTGTCATCCGATTTAATAAATTGCTGTGATTGTACACTTTTGCTACTTTTTATAACATTTTTTAGATCATGCTGAGTTTCTATTTTATATGATTGTTCTTCGCTACTAAGCAAATGTGGTCCTTTAATTTTTTTCTTTTCCTTTCCTTGGTTGAATTTCTCGTTTTTTTGTAATGATTTATGATTATCAGAATTATCAGATTCTGAATTAGAACATTCCCTATTATCACAGTCAAATTTAAAATCGAAATAATCATCATTTGTATTGAATATTTCTATTTTATTAGATGAAGAATCGTGTCCTTTTGTACTTTGTTCTACAAAGTTTTCATTTGTAATTTGTTGATTATTCATTTCCAAATCTAAATCTTTTATTAGTTTGGCATTGATAGATTGTTTTTCAATATTACTTTTGATATAATTTTCACTTAATTTTTCAATTGTATTGTTGAATTTTGTACTTTTCTTAGTTCTGGTTGAAACTTTTTGTTTAGCAATAGTATAGGATAGATCTTCCTTGTTTAAGTTAATTTCAGAATCATCTTGACTTTCATCTAATAATCTTAAACGTTTTAAGTCACTTAACTGCTTATTTAACCATGGTGATCCAATGTTCTTTAATTTATATTTTAATCCTTGACAATGACGTCTATCATCAAGAAAATCTGACTCTACAGTGATTTTAGTACTTCCATTTTTTACTACAATTTTTTCGAGTTGCGACACTTTCTCATCTTCTGAACTTAAAGCATCATTATCATCATGTAGATCGTAGTATTCATCAGAATTTTCCTTTTCTTTTTCTTCAATGTTTGGTGCTTTTTCATCATTAGATTCTATTGACTTAAATTCATTTTCAGAATCATTATTTGATTCATCCTGCAAGCAATCGTTACTTGTATCATTCATTTCAGGTAAAGACGTATGATTCTCTTTTACAATATCTTGTAGATTTTCATCGTTCTTGAATACTATTCTGTATTTCTGTGTCAATGTTTCATCTCCAATAATTTTCAAAGATTGCTTTGTCTTTAACTCATTGTTGGTCTTAAAGTTTTCATTGGAAATATTATTTTGCCTTTTATTCTTTGACTTTTCAAGTATTTTTTTGTTATTCTTTTCAATGTCTTTATGAGTACTATTTTCATCTCTTGAATCTTCTTCTATACCTGAGTCTCTTGGTTGATTATTAGCATGATTGAATGAAAATGTACGTTTTTGCTGAATTCTGTGTTTCATTGGTATAGTAGCATCTGTAAAAGTATTTGAAAATATTTGTGTGCTTTGAGCTTGAAAGTTTTCAGAAATAAAGTCACAAGTTAAATCTGCTTCAGAAGTACCTGATACTTGTGAGCTGACATTGTCAAGTACAGATTTTAAATTTCTTTTCACACCTTTTGATTTTGTATTTTTTAATAATGTAGTAACAGGATCTCTTATTTTTTCAACTACTTTTTCTTTATCTTTTTCTGGAGCTTCCATTGTTATACTGATAGACTTGTTAGATGATGAATTTCTTGTATTGTAATGAAAACGATCTGTTTTAATAGATTTTTTTTTCACAAGCTTATGTTTTATTGGTAATGCTCCTGCAGTTTTCAAACTACCTTTACTTCTATTTTCACCTTCAATTTGACTTTGATAATCTTCTTCATTTATGTCTATTGTAGGTTCCCAGATGGAATCATTGTATGCATCTGCAAGTTCAACTTTTTTTAAACCTTTCTTTTCAACAAAAGACCACACAAAACAGTCATCGTGGAAATTTTTTAAATTAACATCAAAACTACTATAAAAAGTTTTAAAATCACTATCACTAAGATCTGACTCATCTGAAACATCTAAATTTTTTGTAGTTTTAGTCAAGATTTTTTTCTTGTATTCTTTAAAATCACTGTATTGTTTGAGACGAGATGTCTTTAAATATTTATTTATAGACCTAGTGCTTTCACGAATTTTGTTTTTATACGAAAAAGTATGAACTAACGAATCCTCTTTGAGACGATCATGTACCGTGTTTACCACTGGTAGCCAACTAAAATACTTATCTATACTTTTAGAATCCATTTTTGAAACTGATCATTTACTTATAAAAAGATTATTGTTGTCAACTCCAAGTTATAAAAAAACCTGAAATGTAAAATTAACTTATAACAGATTATCTAAATTAAATATTTAAAAAATTATTTAAATAGTATTAGTATGTAAATAAAAATGTATTAATGATAACAATAACAAATATCCTAACCTTACCATGTTCTAAAGTACAATATTCTCATTATACTATCAAAGAATCATTTCTTAATACTTAAATGGCTATCCGTGTGAATTGGGTATAATTTTTCAATTACTACTGACAACATTTGATTCAATAATTTATTAAAATGAAGATAATTCACTAATATGTATAAAAACACATTCTGAGTCGTGAAACCGACTTTGATTTCGATTCTTTCTACCTCCACGTGGGTATAGCGATTCGGCATTTGTATATCCAAACGAAAGTGTCCCACCTTGTGGCGAAGTTTGAAAGTAGTAAAAGGTATTGCAAAACAAATACCCAGATCAATGCTGTTTAAAAGTAACATACTGTTATGAGAAGGGCTATCATTTATTTATTTTAATTTATTTATCTAATAGAATTTTTTATGGGATGCAATAATTCTTTTCATCTGTAAACTTAAAGTAGTCAACAGCAAAGAAAATGTCACTGCAATCACATGCCTCGAAAAAATAGTGTTGTAGCTAATGAAGCCGGATTTGATGGACAGATATAACGACACACTTACACTATGCAGGGACTTGAATATTAGGATTCAAACATTTCAGAACTGGATGTCCATAAAGAACAGCCATATGAATATGTAAAATTTTGTAAACGAGTATGATGTGCTGAGTGTTCTAGAAAAGACGACAAATATCGATGGATCCTTAAATTGTCAGAAGACGATCTGCGAAAGCCATCGCTTAGTGTTCTGTGCATCGTGTTGTAATAAAAGATTTTAATAATTATTGTAAATACATTTTTTATATTTGATAATAAATTATATATTTTTGAAAGTCATTAAGATCCTTTTTAATAAATATTTTCACATGTAATGTTTTTGTGCCTAAAATACAGTTTTGAAAAACGACGAAAAAGCCGTCTTTCATTTCTTAAAATAAATACTTTTTTCAGCGGCCACTGTCCTACTATTTTTTTAATTACTATATCTTGGTAATATATCACTAAATCTTTAGCTCAAAATACTTAAAATTGTAAAAATAATGATTTTTGCAAATTTCATCTTTTTCTGAAAAATAAAAAAATTTAGCTAAGCCACGTAAACTATCTTATTAAGAAATAGTTAGAGACGTACTGTGAATTTTTTAAATTTGAAAAACAAAGTAGGTTGCTCTGAATAGATGATTATTGTGTCGGTGAGGTCAAAAAAGCCCTAATGTAGCACCTACGATTGGGGCAGAAAGTGTAACAGCTAAGGATTAAAAATAAATTGTTTCCTTTTTGTCCAAATATGCTCTCTTCAGTTTAGTCAACGATCTAGATGGATTCCGAGATATTTTGCATGCTTACTCTGAGGGGTGGTTTTCCTATTTAAAGTGATTGGTGAACAAGTATTTTTTCTAAACGTGAAAATCACTTGATTACATCTATTTTCATTGACTTGTAATCTTCGTTATTTTGGCCATTTTTCAAATTTATTTAAATATTTGCGTAAGTTTTATAATGCTGATTCGGCGATAGAATGGAATGTGAAAAAACCAGCTTCCACAAGACTGACGGATAGGGAGAATAAACTGTAGAGATGTGAAAAAATTGTTTAGTTTTCCATAGCGAATAATCTGTTGCTTCTGTAGGTGTGACATAGATATGTTTATACTTCCCTATTTTTTCCTTTTGAAGTAGGGTTTCCAGTTCATTTATGATTTTTCAGCTCGTTCATATCCACCGAAAGATGAATTCCACCTAATACAACTTTGAGTCCTTTGTCTTGTTCCCGATAATATGTATAGAATTGATTTATCTTTTTTTGAGTTCCTTAACTATAGGTAGGAATTTCTCAAATGATCCTAAGTGGTTTTTCACTTCGTTATTGGTTGAAACTTTTAAAATATAATTTTTATTAGTGATTAAATCTAGCACTTCCTATACCGCTCACGATGATTGGGGGTGATTGTATTTCCTTTTGTTCACGCTGAGTATTGGATTCAGTTGCTACTTTCTGGGTTCGGATAATTGATAACGAGTCAAATGTATTATTTATTTTTGCTGGCTTCTGTAGCCAGTTTTCCAGAGTAACATAGTATTGGCGCTTCTACTTACTCATGCTGTCGATCTTTTCTTTCTTTTGTTCCATAAATTATAGTCATTTTGACGTTAATTTAAACAATTTCCATGACATTGGGAATATTGTATTAGTTCAAAAACTTCTATAACTATATAGTCATTTTTTATGTTTATATTCTTGAGATTTATATGTGCTTCTAAACAAGTACAAACGAATATTGTAGATGATTTTATCTGTTGGTAAAACTCTCAGCCCTGTTATCTCCGTCAGCACTCTGGCGGGACTAGGGCATGCAAACGACACCGAATGAAAGCTCCTATCGACAAGTTTAAGCCAGGAAAAAAAATATTAAAACAAATATCTCCAGTTCATCTATATAAAACATTAACTTAATATGGTTTTCTTTCATTAAAACATGACAATTTTGGAAAAAATTCGGAGCAACATGATGAGATACATTTCGAAAATTAAATGATTTAGATATAAACAGTTTAAGTGTTTAAAACATAAATTTATTACAGACAAACATTAAACGTTTATTATTCTCACTGCATCAAATGTCATGAAATAACATTAAATTTGAAGAATATATTATCAATTCAAATAAAAGATTAATTAAGCAATGAGTTTTTATTTCCAATACATTTAGTACAAATACTTGCACTGATACAATTGTTTTAAATAAATACGACGTACAAAACAACTAAAAGTGGTATCCATAAGTTACTATAACAGTCACTTATTCTCAACGTAAATATATTTGCTGTTTGCTTTCAAAACTGATTCTTAAGATGGAAATAAGTACAAAAAACTAATACATCTATATAACTACATCTATAACATCAAAATAAATTTAAGCTTTGGTAGCTTTTTTCTTAGGAGCTGCAGCAGCTTTTTTCTTAGGAGCTTTCGTTTGAGCTTTCTTCTTTTTAGCTGGGACTTCTTTGTCAGCAGCACGCTTTTCTATTTTTCTCTTAGTTGCTGTCTTAACCCTGGGTTTAGCCTTCTCTTCCTTGCTGGTCACTGCGGTTTCTTTCTTCTTCTCTTTTTGAATAATTTTTTTTGTCTCGGTTGGTAACTTGAAGTAACTGCCAGATGAAGCACCATTACCAGAGACTTGTACCAGCCATCCATCTTGATCTGCAGTCCTCAACAATTTTGTGACAACTCTCATTCGTTGATCCGTTACATCATAATGATCACTCAGATATTTTCTGATTGCTTGGGAAGAAGATCCTTTCTTATCGTTCATCTCTGAAATAGCCTGGACAATCATATCCTTTGTCTTGATGGATTTTGTACTATGTTGTTCCTGTCAACAGTTTTTAAACAGCATGACTTTATTCATGATGTTAATGATGGTGGTCATATTTTTTTATCGCCATTAAAAATACAATAAAGATTTTTTAGTCAGTACCTTACTTTCTTTTACAAGGATAGAAAAGCTTATAGTAAAGTGCTATTGTATATTCATATAGCTTGGTTTCCTTTTACTAAAATATTTAAAAATATACTGCTGATGTTTGTAAATTTAGTTAAGAACTACGAATTTATATGTGTACCAGAGGAAGCCACATTGCACAATGTACAACTATATGTATCAAACATCAGAATTTATTGAAAAATTAAAGACAAAAAGAAACGTGTACAGAATTTCGCCATCTTTGTTCAAACGTCATGATCGTTCGAAAATAAATAAAAAATGTACGTATATTTGCAGAAAATGTACCTGTCTCATCTTCTTTCCTATCTCAGACGTCTAGCTTTGTGAATCAACTACACTTTTACAAGTGGAAGGTTTGGGCTTGGAAATTGAAGTTTTCGACTTTTTGTGTCGTTTTCTTTTTTACGGACTAATAGGTGTTTTGACGACTTTTGATTCCTCTTCTTCTTCCTCTTTGCCACTCTGATTTTGCTTGTCGGTATCGACGTCGTCGTCAGCGCTCTCTTCGTTCTCACTGCCGTCACTATCCTCCTCGACGTGACCTTCGTCGTCGTCGTCGTTGTTATCGTTAATCGCACTTTTATTGCTTATCTCCTCGTCCTCGTTAATTTTGACGTCTTCTTGATCATTCGATTCTGATGCTGTCAACTCTTCGCTCGAATCAGACATACTGCTTGTAGCGGGCTTCTTTCTTCTTTTTTGTTTACTTTCGGAAGTTTGTTAGCGTGATATAAACAAAAGAACTCGAATATTTTTATAAACATTGACATGCGAAACCTCACGCAACGAAGGAAAATCGTGGCTGATGAACTTTAATCGATATCTAACCGAGCTAATCGATATTGTATGTTTCGAGTTAAGCAGCATAGCCATAAAAGACGCATAGAAACGTTTCCAATTTGTAAACACACGTGGTTTTTTATTCTAAATATATACTACAGGAGATTTTATTTGTTATGCTATATGTAGGGAATAGTATAACAAATGAATGCAACTTAACGTTTACGTACATTTATTGTTAATGCTCATACATTTTATTTTAAATTTTGAGTGTAGATATATACATAAATTGAATATAAAAGTACAATCTGACCTAAATTTTCGTCCTTCAGCTAAAATAAAATAAATTATGTAGCAATCAACTACATGACAGTCATATTCTCTCATTAAGTAGAACAATTGATCAAGTTAAAAAGATTTGATAAATTAAAAGCTGAATCATTAATAACAATAATTATCTGTATTCCTTTAAATAGGTAAAATAGAATGTCGAAAAATTCTTATTAATTGGATAAAATATTTCTTTAAATAATGCTGTTGTGTTTATTAACATTTTTCTATTTCCTCGTGAAACTATCATCAAATAATAACTAAAATGTGAAATAGAAATATGCCAAAGAATTATTCATACTAAAAATGCCAAACAGACTTTTCATTATTTTCTTATTGGATACAGAATTAAGATTTGTTTCATATCTGTGGTCATTTGAACCTAAAAATGAAGATTATGGAAATAATGAAAAGTACTTGTCGGAAAAATCAACGGAAAAGTTTAACGCGTATTCATAAAACAATGCAACTTATACATAGAATATGATATGAACAGTTTAAAATAAATGTAAATTAAATACAATTAAAGAAATGTATGATAAAAATTCACTCAATCATAATTTTCACATTCACTGTAAACTTTGTACATTCTCCTAACACGTATTTTTCATTAAAAATTATTTTATATCACGGTTTATAGCACATCATTATGATTATTAACAAACTTGATCCCAAGAATCTGTTCCACTACTGTTGTATCTTCATATTCTTTCTTAGAGTCAATTTCCTCACCAGTAACATCTTGTAACTTTTTCATAATTTCCTTCTCGCTGAGGTTGAGATTTTTGTATCTCTCTTTGAAGTTTGAAAAGTGATTAATATTTGTAGTCTTCTATTGCAAAGAAATAAATCAACAAAATACTGTACAAGAATTTCTACACAATGTAAATAAACAAGCCGTAAATGAAACATCACGAATAATTTGCGCTCCATTTTTACCTGCATGTACAACTTTGCTTTCCTTCTTGTTGTCAACTTTTTTTATAACAAAGCTAGTTAATTTTGGAAGACACTATTTTTTATATTTCGTTTCTTTTTAATTCGTAGCTTAGGGTAGAATCGCTTTCTAATTTGCCTGTTTTCAAAGGCTGTTCTTTGCACATTTTGCCTTGGCAACAGGTCCTGCAATTAGTCGTTTCTTCAATCGAATCGCTATGACACTCTAAGTACTCGTCATGTTTATAGGGACCCGTACAATTGATGCGACCGTTGCACGGACACTGTATCGAGTAGTTTCTTCCAACGTAATGAAAGTCACGGTGACATACGTTTGGCTCAATAGGGATTCCTCTTATATAGCCTTGAGCGCGCAGCGGTACGCATGTTTTACTACAAAAAAACACTAATTTCAAATGTTGACATTGAAAAGAAAGAAAAATTGATATAATCAATAAAACAAACATTTTAAGCTCCCATACTCGTTGTGTTCATGCGTCCTGTGATAAAAATTAAACGTACAGTTAAATGATAATCAAATCCTATTACATCTGCAAGAAATCACTTATATTTTAGTTTTGTATTCTTCGACGCACATACATTCAATTCTTTCATAAATCTCATTCCAAATCAGAACATTTCTCACTCTGGCGAGCATGTATAATGGCCATTTTCGACTATTAACTGAGTCAACAAATGTAATACCATCTCCAATCGTACCTTCGACAGAATTTACTTTAACAGTACGTGACCAGTCGTGTCTCAAATAAAAATATTATTTGTTCAAAATTGATGTAAGAAAAAGTAATTATTGTATTCAAAAGGGTAACTAATGTAAGAAAGAGATCATAGTACTAAGAGAGCGGTACCGAGTGGCATTCGATATATACCGGAGCGATATCAAAAGGACGACAGCTAGAGCTCGTAGTCAAAATGGAAACAAACTAGTGGCTACAAAAAAAGGCTCAAGAGGCAGTTAGTTGCCGGCCGTCGAGAAAGTAAGACGTTAAAACAAAAACCACTCCTGTTGTTCGATTACATTTAGATTAGAATAGATCTACTTAGAATAAAAATTAATTATTTCAGTGATAATCATGGCATTTTCGAGTTTATTATTAAACTTCTTACACTAATTACCATTATAAAGAATGATATTTTAAAAGTCAGATAGTTTATTGGCACACAATTACTATAGTAGGTGAAATCCATTCGTTATTTTCAATATAGTCTAAAAATAATTAATAACCCAATCAGCTTACTTTTGTATTAAACTCACCTAATGTGTCATTCGTATCGTTTATTTGTCGATGTCGGGAAACAAACGCTCTGTTTATGGGCTCATTGCTGGGACAGACGGTAGGATAGACGGGTACATAAATAAACTATCGAGACGCGTATTAGTTAAGTTATATTTATTGGTTACACAACACATCACATGTACGAAGAATCAACTTAATCAAACTACGATTCTTATATATCGACGCTTTGAGCTTTGCTTCTTATATAATAGAAAAATCCAACCTGTAAACCAAAACCATGGTTGAGTTTGAAATACCGTGAACATACTTTATGTAAAAAAAATGTTGAAATACCTTGCGTACTATGATGGATTTCTGCGACAGTGTGTGACTCTTAGTCAACCTTTTCGGTCAGCTTGAGATCTAACAAATTTTTTGCGTTACAAGACACACACTTTCACTTTGACTTCGCGTTCATCGCTGGAACAACTATCGAGTATCCCGTTGAGTATCGAGAGATTTACTACACCTTTGACTTATAATGCGATTTCTGTGTCTTCGTCTTTCTTGATAGGGAATTCCAAGTGTTTCTGCTTTCTTCCTTTCAAACTCTTCAATTTTTCTCGTTTGTGTCGTTCGTGTGCTATTCTGTTTTCTTGCTCGATTTGGCACGTGATTTATTTAAAAAATACGCACTCTAAGTTCACTTTACACCGACAGCACGTACGGAATAGATGCAGCCTTTGTTGAAGAGTGTTGTGTAAGTAAACACCGGAAAATAATATATATGTAATAAGATCAGGGCACGCGATATGTGGTAAAAGTGAATCTCTGTGATAATTGATTACTGTTTTTTAGACAGCCAACAGGAATTGTCGAATAAGATAGTACAGTCGTTCCTATGTAAATGTATTGACATACGTACGTCTACGTGGGTAAGCAAACATTGTCTAACTAACTAACTAACTAACGCTTATGTAAACGTAAAAAAATGTTGATAAAGTTAATATTATATGCGCTTTAGAAGGTTGATAAGACGTTAGAAGTGGAAATGATAGGTGCAAACTTACCTTTTTACAATGTTTATAAATATATCAGCCCGAAAGGGACGCTGTTTTATTTATATAATTCTCGAAAAGTGTTGTATTTCCTTAAACAAAATTCATTTTAGATTAATTATAGTTACAAAACCCCACATTTTTACAATTACATCCTAAAACACTTACCAATTATGTTACCTGCTTTAGATATAACTGCATTTTCTAAAAATTGTTCGGCATTGGCTCGCTTTATAATTTCTTCATCGGTATTTCCCTTGGTAAGGAGTCTATAAACTGCCATTGGTTTGGTTTGTCCTATTCTTTGACAACGAGTCACTGGTTGCAAATCGTTTTGCGGATTCTGTAAAAATATTTTATTGATTTAGTATGCAAACATAATTCATAAGTAGTCAAACAATAGAAACCGTTATAGAAACCGACTACCTGGTTATACAGATTACAAACGTTCGTGAGAAAAAAATTTGGATTTGAATATAGGGTGTAGCAAAAAGAGAAAAGAAAAAAAATTAAAAATACAAAACGACTCTCGAAGATTAAGCGTTCTCAGAGCATTTTCGCGAATCCCTTTCTCTCTCTTTCTATAGATTTCCATCTCTCTTTCGCAGCTGACATCACGGTCCCGCAGCATTCGAAGCGATCTCAAAGCGCGGCACTCCGCTTAAGACGCGAACAGCTGCCGTGTCTTTGCAAGTTTTTTTCTTTTATACATATAAAGTAATTGAAACAAATCCAATTGCTGTCTTAGATAATAACGGTATTTGGTGCAACAAGATTCGAACCATCAGCACCAGATTTTGTTATTCAATTCAATGTCATCCATTAGGTAGTGAAATATATTCTTCAAAAGAATACAGATTATACAATAATGAGTTTTTATTTCCAATACATGTAGTACAAATACTTGCACTGATACAATTTTTTTTAAAATAAATACGACGTACAAAACAACTAAAAGTGATATCAATAAGTTACTATAACAGTCACTTATCCACAACGTAAATATATCTGCCGTTTGCATTCAAAGCCGATTCTTAAGATGGAAATAAGTACAAAAACTAATACATCTATATAACTACATCTATAACATCAAAATAAATTTAAGCTTTGGTAACTTTTTTCTTAGGAGCTGCAGCAGCTTTCTTCTTAGGAGCTTCAGTTTGAGCTTTCTTCTTTTTAGCTGGGACTTCTTTGTCAGCAGCACGCTTTTCTATTTTTCTCTTAGTTGCTGTCTTAACCCTGGGTTTAGCCTTCTCTTCCTTGCTGGTCACTGCGGTTTCTTTCTTCTTCTCTTTTTGAATAATTTTTTTTGTCTCGGTTGGTAACTTGAAGTAACTGCCAGATGAAGCACCATTACCAGAGACTTGTACCAGCCATCCATCTTGATCTGCAGTCCTCAACAATTTTGTGACAACTCTCATTCGTTGATCCGTTACATCATAATGATCACTCAGATATTTTCTGATTGCTTGGGAAGAAGATCCTTTCTTATCGTTCATCTCTGAAATAGCCTGGACAATCATATCCTTTGTCTTGATGGATTTTGTACTATGTTGTTCCTGTCAACAGTTTTTAAACAGCATGACTTTATTCATGATGTTAATGATGGTGGTCATATTTTTTTATCGCCATTAAAAATACAATAAAGATTTTTTAGTCAGTACCTTACTTTCTTTTACAAGGATAGAAAAGCTTATAGTAAAGTGCTATTGTATATTCATATAGCTTGGTTTAAAATATTTAAAAATATATAAATACTAAAATATTTAAAATATACTGCTGATGTTTGTAAATTTAGTTAAAAACTACGAATTTATATGTGTACCAGAGGAAGCCACATTGCACAATGTACAACTATATGTATCAAACATCAGAATTTATTGAAAAATTAAAGACAAAAAGAAACGTGTACAGAATTTCGCCATCTTTGTTCAAACGTCATAATCGTTCGAAAATAAATAAAAAATGTACGTATATTTGCAGAAAATGTACCTGTCTCATCTTCTTTCCTATCTCAGACGTTTGCTTTTGCGAATCAACTACACTTTTACTAGTCGAAGGTTTGGGCTTGGAGGTTGAAGTTTTTGGTTCTTTCTGTGTCGTTTGCTTCTTTACAATAACGGCTTTATTCGGACTTTTTGGCGATTTGGCGATTTCTAACTCCTCTTCCTCCTCGTCACTTTGAATTTGCTTATCGGTACCGGCGTCGTCGTCAGCGTCAGCGCTCTCTTGGTTCTCACTGACGTCACTAGCCTCCTCGACGCGATCTTCGTCGTCGTCGTCATTGCTATCGTTAATCGAACTTTTATCGCTTATCTCCTCGTCCTCGTTACGTTCGTAGCCTTGTTGATCTTCCGATTCGGATGCTGTCAACTCTTCGCTCGAATCAGACATACTGCTTGTGGCGGGCTTCTTTCTTCTTTTTTCTTTACTTCTGGAAGTTTGTTAGCGTGAGATAAACAAAAGAGCTCGATTTTTTTATAAACATTGACATGCGAGACCTCACGTAACGAAGGAAAAACGTGGTTGATGAACTTTAATCGACGTCTAACCGAGCAAATCGATATTGTGTTTGAATTTGATCAGTATGGCTACAAGGATGAATGTAAACATAAATAAGCGTTTCTAATTCGTAAACACGCGTGATCTCTTATTCTATACGCAAACTAAATAAGATTTGTATGTAAGGTATAGATTGATATGTAGGGAATAGTATAACAATTGACTGCAAATTAACGTTTATGGACATTTATTTCCAATGCTCATACATTTTATCTTAAACTTCGAGTGTAAATTTATGCACAAATTGAGTATAAAAATACAATCTGACCTAAATTTTCGCCCTTCAACGAAAATAAAATAAATTACACAGTAATCAACTACAAGACAGTCACATTCACTCATTAAATAGAACAATTGATCAAGTTAAAAAGATTTGATAAATTAAAAGCTGAATCATTAATAACAATAATTATCTGTATTCCTTTAAATAGGTAAAATAGAATGTCGAAAAATTCTTATTAATTGGATAAAATATTTCTTTAAATAATGCTGTTGTGTTTATTAACATTTTTCTATTTCCTCGTGAAACTATCATCAAATAATAACTAAAATGTGAAATAGAAATATGCCAAAGAATTATTCATACTAAAAATGCCAAACAGACTTTTCATTATTTTCTTATTAGATACAGAATTAAGATTTGTTTCATATTTGTGGTCATTTGAACCTAAAAAATGAAGATTATGGAAATAATGAAAAATACTTGTCGGAAAAATCAACGGAAAAGTTTAACGCCTATTCATAAAACAATGCAACTTATACATAGAATATGATATGAACAGTTTAAAATAAATGTAAATTAAATACAATTAAAGAAATGTATGATAAAAATTCACTCAATCATAATTTTCACATTCACTGTAAACTTTGTACATTCTCCTAACACGTATTTTTCATTAAAAATTATTTTATATCACGGTTTATAGCACATCATTATGATTATTAACAAACTTGATCCCAAGAATCTGTTCCACTACTGTTAGTAATTGAGGAATGTCTACTTAGATGTGGCAATTCAAAATGCCATTTTGAATCATCTTCAGACTTTAAACTATTTGGAATTTCATTTTTCAGGAATGGAGGACGCGCCTTAATTCCTAATGTCGTTGGTCTTTTCTCGGGATTATCATCTAACATCATTTTTAACAAGGCATACTGCAAAAAAATCTGTTTTTAAATCTGTTTTCAAAAAATATATATGTAGTTTGAAAAAAAAAAAAATTAATACTTACTTCTGCAGGATGTTGCAGAGAAAAGTTATCAGGAAACACTGCCTTTCTTAGATTTGTTAAAGCTTGGACTCGTTCCATTTCCGTTGAGAATGGAATCAATAATTCAAATAAAATTATACCCAGAGAATAAATATCGACTTTGTAATCGTAGTGTTTTCCATTCATTTGTTCTGGCGACATATACAAATGTGTTCCAACGCGAGCAGTATGTACTTTTTTAACGTAATTCGTTGCATTAGTATTGGAAGGTGTATGTTCACCAGTAATGCCTTCAGTCATTGCAGTCACAAGGCCAAAGTCACCTATCTTTATTTTATCATCAAATGCAAAGAAAATATTGGAAGGCTGAAACATTGACACAATAAGTAATGTTTTTCTATGAAAATTCTCATGGGATGTTTATGTAATATACCTTTAAATCACGATGAATGAGACCTTGTAAATGTACATATTCTACAGCATCAACTATCTGTTGAAAAATATTCAAAATCCTAAAAATATCACGCTGAGAATGTTGAGTTTTAAGCCATTCTCTTAGGCTCAATCTTTGACAAAGTTGCATTTGAATATACAAAAACATTTTTGTATTGGATCTTCCGCTATTTTTACGCGTCCTTAAATCTAGATTAAGCTGAGACTTTCTTTCAGCAAGCTTTGAATGTTTAGACTCTTCAAAAACAATAGAATCGTTTTTGTCGATACTGTGACTGTCTCTGCTACTTTCAATAGACAAGTGGAAACTTTCTGAAATTTGATTTTTACTTTGTGTGTCTTCCTCTTCCTCATCATCACTATCATCACCTCCGTCATCTGTCGATGCATTAAAGACTATGAAAGAGTCATCATTATCATCATCTTTATCGTGTTCAAGTGCTTCAACCGCACTATTTACGGAAGGCGTTTCACTTGGTGGCACATCTATACAAACAGATGTATCAATGACTGATGATTCTGATACAAAATCTGAATTGGGAAATTTATTATGATTGCACCATTGACGGTCGTGTTCTTCCTGCCATCCAGATGGCGGGCATTCTAACCATGAATTGAAATAGCGGACAATATTGTGATGATCTAATTTTGCCAAAGCTTTAACTTCTCGCATAACTCGTTCTCTGGAATATTGACTAAGAAGGAAAAATATGTTTATTTTATTTCAAGATATTGATAAATAATATACGTCCTAAAATATATCACTACTGAATACCTATTTGGTAATGCAATTCTTTTGATTGCGTAATTACAATCATCAATTTTATTTCTCGCTTCAAATACCACACCATATCCTCCTCGTCCTAAGCAGTCAATGGGTTCATAATCTGTCAAGTAACGTGATTGGAATGGAGAGTCACAATCTTCGGATATACTCCTCCGAATTTCATCTTGACTATCAATAGAACAGCGTTCAACAATAACAGGCTGAAAAATACAGCATTATCATTAAACAGCCCTAATTTCAATGCATTATTATACTTTTTATAAGAAAAATGTATTTACTGGAAGCACGGCCTCTTTCTGTTCCATTTGATCAAGATTATGCATTTGCTTAAAATATATCCAAACAATTATGCCTGTCGTAAGGCAGCAGATTGCAACTTCTCTCCTATAAATCAATTATAAAGCTATTATTGCTCAGGAATTAAATTGGTACTTAAATTTTAATATTATTAATAAAATATAGGTTACCAATAATACCAAAGACCAACAATAATAAATTCAACACGTATGTCATCTTCGTCTGGATATTCAATTGTTGGAGGGGGCTTAGTTGATATATCTGTTAAAACATGTTTTGGTGCAGTTCCATTACATTGATTACCTTCATCTGTCTGAATCTGCTCTTTTGAATATAAATAGAATCCATTACCTGTCAATTTATAGAATTCCACACATTTAAAAATATTACTCTATTTAGATTATCATTTCAATTCTTTCATTACCACCTTGACATACCATTTATATATTCTGAATTATAAAGAACAGATAATGCAGTAGTGCTAAGAACTTCACTCATTTCAGATGGTACATCTATATTTTTATCATTGCTGACATCTTTAGCAAACTCTTTAAAAGCATAAAATTTTGTTTAATTTGCATAACCACTGATTAGAATTTATGTTAAAATTCATGTTCAAGAAGAAATGTCATTTAGGACTTTTTCATTTTGTATTAAATCAGCTTAACTTTTAAATTTGCATTTGGACAAAAAAATTATCTGTATTATATTATTGATTATGTTTAAAAATTGTAATTCATATGTTAATTACTTATACTTAAAAACTACAAAACAATCAATTTACTATTTGAATATTATATGGATACAATATTATAATTGGTTGAAGATAATGACATTTCTTTTACTTCTTAAACATGTTAACATGCCTATACTCACCAATAGCAGGATATGGTCTCCATGGGTATATCAACTTTGAATCCTTTGACTGATGAACTACTTTTAAAAAGGCTGGATTTTCTTGAATATATAACTGTCTTCCATGCATACCTAAATATAAGCCAGGACTTGCAGAAAGTTCAGAATCTAATTCCAAATCAAGCTGAGAAGAATCAAACAAATCAATTTCTTTTAATGGTGTTGCTGAGTGATCAAACACTTGATCTTCTCTCCAAACTGACACAACTGGTGAATCAAACTATATGCAAAAAGAATCATGATTTACTCCTAAAAATATATTTTTTGTACATGACTATATATATAAATTCCTGTATACCAACTTTGTATTCCCAAAGTTTGATAGTAGGGTTAATTTTGCTGAAAGCTGCAACAATACCCTCAGGAACAACTGCTCGAATTTCAATTTCTAAACTTACAGGTACATGTTCTTGATGGCAATCTGAATTTTCATGTGGAAGCATTGTTAATTCATGCTGTCCAACACTAAAGTTCCATCTGAAATTAAAATAATTATTTAAAAATTTTAACTAGAATAGAGATGACTATAGATGGAGAACCTAATGTTACCTTTCCATTCCAGATCTAGGTTCTCCTGCTCTTATAATATGTTGATGACGCCTAACTATCAAAATATCTTCTTCGATCAAACTCTCTCCATCAGTTGCATTAGTGCAACTACTCATTTTACATTCATAAAGAATTCTTCCAGTTTTACTTGATATTCCTAAATAAAAATATTTAATGATAGAAATAGAGAGAATTGAGAGTTATATCAATAGTTTTTTTGTATATACCATAAGTTTTTGTTTCTTTCCCACCAGAAAATATTAGATCATCAGAGTATCGAAAGGATGACTGTAACAATTGATCTGATGAAACTGGAATGGCTTCTAAATTCTCCCCATCAAATTTGTATAATCCTCCACTTAATGATGGTATTAGTCTAACCCATTGACCATTGTTGTTCAACTATGAAATATTAAAGAGTTTTTATTAACAATTTAAAGTTTAGAGCTATTAACTACGTGATAAAAAAAATCTTTATACATACATCTCTCCTGTGAATACTAGAAGACAGCAAAGGTTCCGTTTGGAATTCCAAGCTCCATTTTTTTTGTCCCTTAGCTAATGCATCTAATGCTGTTAGTTTTCCATCTAGGGTGCTGATAAACACCAAACTAAAAAATGAAAATACGATTAATTTATTTTGACTTTATAAAAGTAGATTAACACAATCTAGTGTATCAATTGTAAATTAACAGTGAAGTGTAACTAATACATTTCTCAATGTTACAGTAATGTATTTTAAATGTTAATAAAAATAGATTATACAGTATGAAAAAACTGAGGTGATTTTTGAATAGTACATATTGTTTACATAGCAATTCAGCAGCTGAGCGCATTTGTTATCAATCGCTCCAATTGACATGCAACACAGTTAGATACCCAACTAAAATAAGTAATATCACCCGCAGCTGGCGCTGGTATCGTAATAGACACTTCCAAGAGTGCATGATTTTTCGAATTACGTCATCGATATTGTTAACAACGCATAAAGCTTAACAAATCTCGAAAAAGCCGTCGTTTCAGTATTCTACTCAAATCTCGCGAATCTACTTGACGAATAGATTGTCAAAATACGAAATGAACGTGAACGATATATATACATATATGGATATACCTTCGTGATAGCTTCTCGGTCACGGTTTCCGGGCAGTAAGATAGCTGTTTCACTTCAGCACAGGTATTGACGATGAGCAGCAGGAGAAAAGCAAACCAGCTACATTGTCGCAACATATTTTCATACATCAATACATATGCTATCTCTCAACATTTAACTTCCCCGTTGTCATTCGATGTTCTCAGCATCCTGATGCATCAATTGCGAGATCGGTTGCCTCGCGTGTTATTTTCATATACGCACCTAATTTCTGATACGTAATTGTTGTCGAAATGCGAAGCCGTTGAGTTTTGGACTCCTACCAGTCAGAATACTGCGCCACTACTGTTGCTTCTATCTTTGTTGCTACTTAACAGTCGCGCGTTGCAAAAATGAAACACGTCGCTGCAGGATTTTGTCGAGCCCAGAGCATGCGCAGCTCGTGACTTGTGACTCATCTTTTAGTTCGGCTGCTGCGGGAGGTGGGGGGTTGCTGAAATATTCTTGTTTTGGAAGCTTTTTTTGTAATTCTTTTTATCCCATTAGCTGCTGTTACATATACGTGTACATCCTTAACCCTTAAACGCATGAAGTAAATTTTTGCTAAATGCATAGTGTAAGATATATCCCACATAGAAAAAAATAAATAAAAGTTGCACAAAATACAGTTTTGTTTAAAATAAAAGAAATTATATTCAAACTAAAAATAAGCATGTTCTCATTTTGCAAAATACCGGCAACAAATACTTTAAGCAAAAGCATTCGGCGGTACAGTCATGAGAAATGTTATGTTAGATACAGCCTACATAATGAATTTAAGGGTTAAAGGAGGATATCGTTTCCTATATCAACTTAGTTTAAATGCATACTTTATATATTTTTCTGAAATTTGATCCAATTAATATTAATATCATTTATTTAAATGTTTAGTAAGTGTATGCCATGTAACATTAGCTTCAATTTGTTTCTAACCTAGTAACATCGAGGCTATGAATAAGAAAATAAAATTGAATATAGAACGAAGAACAGCTAAATAGAGTATTTTCAAACGTGACTCTAAAGACTGTTCTTAAGTGCATAAACGAATATAATTGAATGAAATACGTCTCTTTGAAGTTTGTAAAATTTGTATTATAGCAAATGTTAAAAATGCTATAAGATATCGATTATAATACTAAAAACTGTTTTTCAAAGTAATTAAAGGAAATTTTAATATTTTTGTTATTTATTAATAATTAATCACTTTTTATATTGTAAATTAATACTTAATTTGTATTATTAATATCATTTAACGACAATTACAAATTATTAACCCCAATTACATAATATAAATAAACCTGCACGTTTAAGTTCAAACCCAGGGTATACATACGTAATAAACGTGCCTCTTACATCGTGCAGTACTATACATATATGTACGATTTGTCAATACACAGAGTTATTGGTAATTGGGTTATTGGGATGATGATAGAATGGCAAAAATTCTACAAATTTAAAAAAAAATGCTATTTCTTAAATATCTCAAAACTACTAATTTTCAGCCATACATTAAGGGGACTAAATTTTAAAATTACCAATAATCCTGTATAGCGTAATATAGCATTTTATGTAAGACACCCGGCAGCGCCGACTGGTGGCTGGGTAACCCATGTAGCCAGCAATTCCCCAGCAGCTTAAATATCACTCCATAAGATCTAGCTTTCTATAAGCGTCTATATTCGATAACCAAAGCAACTCGTGCATGGATGTTTTCTAACCTGTTGTTGCGATTTCATTTATGAAATGTACCTTATCTAAACAATCAAATTAATTTTGTTATTGTTTGTCAATATAAGAATCGATCTTGCAAATTTTTGAGAGATTATTCCATATTTAACATGACTAGGTATGTCAAAGCATTTATCAAAAAATTGTGAATAATCTAATGTTCTGCTATGTCATGTTATGTTTAGTTAATGCGGTGCATTTAATAAGATTTTTTTATAATTTACAGCAAATTTTTGTTTAATACTGCAAAACTTGTTCAGAATCAAGTTAGGCCCTATTACCATTACAGTACACCAAAACATTGGGAAAAAGATGGTGTTAAATATGGTCTGGTTACATATTATCCAAGGTAATTTTATGCATTTCGCCTTGTCGTTTTGATGTAATTACTGTGGATTAAAATGATACAATTATTTTAAATTATACATACCTTTATGATTTTTTTAATTAGATAGAAATTAAATAGTCTTGTAATTATCTCAAAAACCTTTTACAGACATCCTAATCACAAAGATCCAGAATTCAAACCATCTAAATTATTCTTAGTTGAGCGTGTCAAACCTGTTAGAGGCAACCCATACTGGCACAAAGCAGTATTGAAGCAATTAAATATAGATCAGGATGTAAGTTATGTTAAAAATGCAATAAAATATATTGTATTTTATTTTTGTTATCTATTGAGTTATTATATTTGAATTTATTGATCTAAAATAATTGTTTATGTTGCAGGAGTATAGAATGAAACAAAAACCTAAAGTAATCGTAAAGAATACTCCAGAAATATGTGCTTTGCTGTGGCAAGTAAAACATTTGATAAAAGTTACTCCCATAGACATGCCAGATAAGTTGCCAGATATCAATACCATTAGTACTTATCTTCATGAAAATGGTAAACTGTATATATTTCCGAAAATTGATGAAAAACGATATAAAGCAACAGAAAAGTTTTTAAATAATCCGAAAAAAATGGATGGTGATACTATAAGGGAACACCTAAGGTTAAAATGGCTTAATGGAAGTGAAATGAACATATAATTGTACTAAAATTATATTGAATGTAAATAATGCTATACGTAAGTTCTGTATTCTTCAAATACTAATAAAATACAATCGTTGAAAATAATACGAAAAATAAAACAGCAAACAATTATTCAATTAAGTAGCATGATTGATAAAATAATTTGTATTCTTTGATTTGGAATTTAGATTTATTTGTCGCAATATATAATAGAAAAAACAGGTAGAACAAATAATCTCACTTATTTGTGATTTCAGCCAGATGGCTGTTTTACAACCTACCAACAATAATAATCGTGTAATAATAATGAGATCTCAAGATTTTTTTTAATAACAGGAGCAAGGCTTATGCCTAATAATAAGTGGAAGATGATTGTGCCGCCATTGAGTCAGTCGTGCGGACCTATTTTTCATACAGAGGCTCATTGGTTAATTTAAATACATTTGCTACGCTCCTAAAAAGATAATTTTTTTATTCGTTCACTCAATGGACGAAATTTTCGATGCTTCGTCTACAGACAATCACAAGTTCACTTTTCACTCATGAATTATAATCACTGAACTGTATAAACGTCACATTATATATATATATATATAACTTATATATTTTTTGAATTTTTTTTACTTTATTAATACATAACAAGATAGCGAGATATTTTTTACTATAGTATTTACGTTTAATGGACATAGTTTGATGGAGGAAAATTGTTTGTTCGCAAGCTTTATTAGTTACTGTTGCTAGAAAAACTTATTGGCCATAGTCAGAAAAATAAAATCATTTTACATGAGTTTATTTATAAATTTCTAAAGCTTCGTAACTATCATATCTCTGTACTACGTAGTAGAAACGTCTAAATTTTCTAATTTTTTATTTGTTATCTTTTGGTGTACATGTCGCTTCTAGACGGAAAAATACTAGGAGACCGAATTCTCCTTCTGGTATTTAAAAAAGACTTCATATAGTTCTAGGCTATCCATTTTCACAAATAACTATTGGCACGCTAGTTATTCTAAAAAAGTGATATTAATCTTAAATTTCCCTGGATTTGTTGTCTCCATTGGCGCATGTTATCATGGAATTTGTATTATGGAGTTTTTGATTTTTTTTGAGTGATTCTTCCGAAGATATCATTTTTATTAAAATTTCTTTAAAAAAAAACACGAATTCTACGCCATAATTTTTGAAGTTAGTAAAAATAAATATTTTAAAAAGTTCACGTGCGGTAAAACAATAATTTAGCAACCAATTGGGAGTTGTTGTTAACTTTCTCTCAAATGCATTTTTTTATCAACTCTTTAAAAACTTTGAAATACAACGCGCAGTAATATTCAACCAATGAATAATAACATCCATTCATCTCGTTAACGTTTCAGAAGAATCGTCTTCGCAGACTTACAAAAGTCCGATAAAAATCACATTCGTATCTCGATTAAAACAAACAACTCGATTACTTAGTATACGACATTTTGATTATCATCGTCAACATGAACCAAAACGATGCAAAACGAAACAGTTTGTCTCTACAATAACAACATCGTGTGTAACAAAAATTCGAGCGAGCTCATATATGTGTATCGAACTCTATACTAATACGAACGTATCGCTGGTTTACTGTCCGTAAGTAGGTGTACATATATGAAGGAACTGCGTGTACGGGTAACGATGATGAAGATGATGATGATGTTAGTTCTAGGTAGAGCTCGATCGTCTGCGATTTCTTAATCTCCAGAATCTCCTGTCCCTGGAGTTATGATGTTGAACGGAGATGGTATTTGGGCCAGTCCTCGCCATGAATCTCGAAGGCGATGAATTACTCGAAGCTGAACCTCTTTCCGAAACACTGCACATCCTCAGTAACCTGGCGGTTCTTTCTTCTTGTGCCCGACTCGCCGTGCTGTCGCTGTCCTGACTCTTGGAAGTTGCGCCTAGAAAACCCAACAGTTTGACACCACGTTTACGTAGCCGTAAACGAAAGTTCGAATCCGAGGATGTCGTTGTGGGAACATCGTCCTCGAATTCAACCTTCTTCCTCCTCGGCTTATCGGAATCACTGTCCTCGTCGATCTCGAGTCTGGACGCAGTATTGGCATTGCGTTCGAATTTCTCCTCGGCACGCTTTACCACCATCTCGAGCTCTCGTAAGCGTCGAGGCGTCAGATTGGCCTGTTGAGCGGCAGCAACGGCAGCTTTGGCAAGTGACTCCTCGTCACAGGCGACATCCGAGAGTTTGCGGTGAAGGTCGAGGATTTTCTGCCGAAATTGATCGTCCTCGTGACTGAGCTTGACGAACAGACGCTCGTGTTGTTCCGCTGCCTCGTCGTTGTCGCCGAACGACCTCTGTCACCACCAACCTTGTCCACCACCACCACCACCACCACCACCAGTTACTTTGCCAATAGCAGTAGCAGAACTACCAACAGCTCCTCCACTGCTCACTCCACTACCCGTCGATATAGAATCGTCTTCTTCGGGAAGTGGCTCTAGACGACGGCGTCCAAGGTATGACCGCAGAGAGTTGACACCAATGGAGCTTGTTGCAATCGACGAACCACCAAAGAGTTGTTCCATCGTCAGCTCGGGTAAACCACAATCGTCGTTGTCCTCGGAATGGTCAGGCTCGTTGTCGTCATCCTCGTCAACATCGGCATCGTTCAGGCCAAAATTGTCCTCGCCGGAAATTCGGTGCAATGGCCCGTTCGACATCGGCGGCGGCTAGGCAAGTCAGGTCATTCACTTGGCCAGACGAGGTTTGAAATTCTTTGCAGAACAGAGGGCAAGCAATCTTTTTGTCATGCAGTGCGTGCGAAGCTTATTTGTCTATTTTTTGTTTAACAGTTCATTTTTACGTGTGTTTTAATGTGATAACCGGTTCGATACATGCATATGATTATTTCCATTTGTATGCTATAGTTATTTCCGGTTCGCACATTGGTTCGCCTCCAGTTCTCTTCTGTATATTTTATTCGAAAGAAGGTACAAACTGCAGTGCTTTGTCAGAGTGCGATCTTTGCTTTTTCTTTCGCCATTCACTTTGAATTAGCCAACATGTTTTCGCGAACTGGATTAATTTTCAAGAAATCGAAAAGTATATAAGTAACTAAAAACAACCAATTTCAATTGGAGTGTTAAATTGATTTTTAAGTAATTCGTATGTAATAAAATATTGTTACTATCCACGATAAAAGGAAGTTTTAAAAAATGATGTCCCGCATAAATGTTTGTTGGTTCTGTCAAAAATTATTCCAGTTTATTTTGCAGTATTATATACAAAGCAAAGTTTTAATTATATATATGTATAAGCGACGTATTGATGCTCAATGGGTATGCATTGAATAGTCAAAATGTCTTATTCTTTGTTCCCCATTCGATCATCGACAATATATTAAATGCACAATCAATACTTACAAGGATATTTTATTAGATAAGTTCAAGCATGAAAATACTTAAGGAGCAACGAAGCCACATTGTCGATGCAAATTCAAGCTACACAATTTTCAATACTAGCATATACAGTGTATACATACGTCAATGAATAAATGTATAAATGATACTTAGAAAGTCATAGGTATATTATTGTTTTTGCATTCACTTTATACGATTGACTTAATCTTATAAATATTCATGCTGTGACACTGAGAGCAATAGTTGGATTATTATACTGTACATAAAAATTCCATGACATTCTTGTACGTTTTATTTCGAGATTTGACTCTCAGTGTCGACTGCGAAAAGAGCAAACATTATTCGCCCAACGTTTTACAGCTGTTCGAGCGGAAAGAAGCGTGCTTATAAAAGTAATTACAAAGTTCAATAACTAGCTTGTACCTTCTGTATTTTTTAGACATTTTTACAACTCTGATTAAACGCAACAATACAACACACAATGCTTAATCGTAAAAAATATCAAACCAGAGTTTACAATGCTCATAACACTGTACAAATTGTTGAACTATGTGCGTAGATCAACGTGTATTAATGTGGCGTATCAAAAGGATATTTAATCGTGTCAGATGTGACAGCAATATAAATTCAAAAATTTCCACAGTGTTGAGTGAACATCAAAATAAATAATAAAGACAAGAGTGCACGGAGGCTAATCCCAGCGTTTCTTATAACGCCGCACCAATGACGATCGGTGTCATTAATGGGTTATTGAAAATCAACCTACCGGACTGCCAGCAAAGCTTTCGTCGTCAGGTCCTCCGGATGTTGGTGTACCCCAGATATCATTTTCCGATGTACCACCAGACGTTGTACCCTCTTCGTCACCATTACTACCAGGGGCTTCGAGATTCGATGAATCGGTTCGCTCAGGTGGTGCGGGTGGTGTTAAATGCTCAAATATCGACATCTTACTCACGACGTAACTACTCGCGCGTAGTGTCCATGCTCGAAGACCCGATGGTGGTGATTCTGGTCCTTCGTCTTCACCACCGGTCGTTTGATCCTCCAATTCGTCGTCCTGGTCCAGACTGCTCAATGTGCCGAAACGCCGCAGAGCTCTGCGCACCGGGTAGGGGTTTCTTTTTTTTTCGTGTGTGATGAGTGATGTTCTGATATGGGTTTTTGGGGATACCCGATAGGAAAGACCGATTTATTGTTGTTTAATATATTTTAGAATGGAATTTTTTTGACGATGTGAAATATTAAGTGCATAACAAGACCCGGATGAAAGGGATAATTGCTTTATCCAAACAAAATCTACACGGTCTTTTCTATTTGGTATCCGGTATTGTGACTTTTTACAGCATTTTCTCTGATCTCACAAACTCCAATCTAATATGCATTGTAAATCTGACGTCATATAGACACAGCATAAAAATAACTGCCGCTGAA
Organism: Chouioia cunea; assembly: GCA_030064505.1. Classification (NCBI taxonomy): domain Eukaryota; kingdom Metazoa; phylum Arthropoda; class Insecta; order Hymenoptera; family Eulophidae; genus Chouioia; species Chouioia cunea. Next base: position 7,133,703 of record JAOPFQ010000001.1, read on the forward strand.
ATTACGGCGAATTGGTTGCTACGCAAGAGAAATCGCTAACTACAGCGTATGAAGAAACGAAACGTTAAAAGCAGTCAAGATTAAGAATATAAACCTGTATGGAGGTTCGCCATCACAATCGAGATCGTCTTCACTACCATCCTCGGTGGTCCCGTCAGCGGAATAACTATGCGCCGGACTGTCGTGTAAACCATTGCGAAAAGCAGCCGCGACACTGCTCATACTACGATGTTTCGAACAAATAAGTTCTGGCGTTGGTGGTACAACTGAGATTCTTGGTGGTAACGGTGAGAATGGATCTCGTACTGGTCCTGGTGTTGGGCAACCTGACCTGCGACGTATATTACTACGTTTCCATAAAACACAAAAGCGATATATGCGATATATGATTTTTTTTTTCATTTAAGATGTTGAATATTATTTAGTCAATCGTATCATATGCATCAACATTTTTTTTCGGGCTCGTCCATTTGTCGTCTAGCGTCAGATTATGCCAAAATCTCATTGATTTTTGTTCGGGTCAGTCCTTTATCATAAATTCTTTGTATTAATTTGGTATACTAATAGTGCTAGTTATTGGAAGTGATGAGTTATTGAAAATGTATGTCGTTCGGATATCGAGAAAGTAAATTGACCATGTATCAGAACAAAAGAGCTTAGCGACAACAATAAAAAAAACATTTCCGTCGTGAATCATTATACGTGAAAGTCAGTGCAGTGGGTTGTAGCTTGTTGCAGTAAATAATGAAAAAAATATATTCAAGAGAAACTTATATACAGTTTTCTATATAAAAGCGTCTGGCAACAGTCGCACGTGTAGATGGTCGAGAAATGGAATAACGAACGATATCGATTTTGATTGAATTTTATACCTGTGGCACTTTCTGCAAATGTTTATCGAGCCCGAAGACGTATCTTTTGACGACACGACGCTGCCGTTCTTTTTGGGGGGTAAACTGTTTGACTTGACCGTGCTTAAGCTGGCACTTGACGCTGAACTCTGTTGCTCTGCGTCTGAATTGACTACTGTACTCTCTTCGGCTCCTTTAAGAAAAACAAAGAAAGATACTTTTTTTTTATTTTTCTCGTTATTCTTTATTCGTACATTTTGTTCTACAGTGTGACCAACACGAACCTTCCGAAAAATCATTTCCACTAGCTTTGCTTGGTGTCCTCGCGGCTAACTCCTCGGCTGTCCATTCTTCGATAATGGCCTCGTGAAGATCGGGCGGTGGTATCTGATGTGAATTACAGACCCACTGCGCCAAGTGCATAATGTCACCTTGTTGACTAGAGCCACGAAGCATTTGATCGAGACTGTCTTCATTCGAACGCTGCTGCTGACGATGATGATCCTCATCCAACTGTTGGGTTGACCTATAAACCTAATTAAGAAGGGACATTGAGTCACGTGCCGACCCTCTCAATCAACTCTGTCTTGCGCCTGCTGCTTACTGGGCGCTTTTTTAATGCTTGATGAAAGGCGCTTTTTTCTATGTTTTTGTTTTTTTGTTTGCTTTGTGCGTTGAGTTTCGTGATAGTTTTGTGGGTGTATGTGTTTTGTTATTGCTTTGTAATTTGTACTATCTCTAAGTATTAATGTCCTGGATAACAATGGTAGAAATGAATGGAAAATTACCTACTTGATAATTGACTGAAATATTGCGATTAGTAAACTATGTTAATCTAGAAGTAGGCTTTTATTATTATATTTGGTAATCCATTAAACATAGCATTGAATTGTTCATCGTAAATTCCGATTTTGAGTTTTAGATTAAGCATTATTCGCTTTTGACGAGACTGTTGGAAACTAGTGATTATACCCTGTCAAAAATTAAGAAAAGTAAAAATAAATTTTCAGTGTCTCTTTTTAACTTGACAATGTCTTTGCAGATTTATTCAAATCATCTCTGATGGTATACACTAACTCTAACAACGATTTTTAACGATTATTTTTCCTAAGAATCTAAAAATCTAATGGCTATAAAAAAATATCTAATCTAAGTCTAGATATAAATAAAGGTTTCGACAGAAAGAAAAGGCGATACCTCCGAGCTTCCGGTATGTTCTCGTTGTGCGACATTGTGAGATGGTAAATATTCATCCTTAGGGCTGTCGTCGTCAGGACTTTCAAGGGCTGAACCGGCTGAACCTCCGTAGCCGGTGTTTACGTAGATTCTGTAATAGACCAGATTTCTGGTGGGGGTTTTCGACCGTTTATTTCTCTCTTGCTTTGCTCACTTGCCGCTGGGGAAGCTATTTTGTTTTTTTTTTCATTCACTATATAGTTCAATGCGCACTATTTTTTCATTTATTGCTCATGCATTTTTTGCGGCTAGATAAGCGGTATCAAACGTGCAAATTTGTGCGATTCGTGTCTACGTTAACTTGACGTGTAATAACGTATCGTTTGTCTGTTTCTTCGATTTATTTTGTTTGTTCTTTTAATTGTCACTTTAAAAAGGTTGGAGAAGAAATGTAATATTCTTACTTTTGTATTTGTATTTATTTGAATTTCCAATATGTACAAATAAAATTATTCTTATTTTTTATATACATAATCTGTACAACTGGACATAATTAAACATTTCAATTCAATATTAGAATCAAACTTTGTATTGTCATTCATCAAGAATTTTTTTGTCTGTGTTGCTTCTTGAATGAAATGTTTGAAGAACATTGGCACTGTTTAATTGTTGGAATATTATATGAATTTTTTTAGTACCTCATAAAGTACGTGGACATTTTTTATGTGTATCGATGGTTTTTATTTTTATTTTGTAACGTTGCGTTTTATCGTGAAATCATGCAAATTTACGCTAAAATTTAGAAAGTTGGCTTTTTTTTGCAATTCTCATTTCGAGTATACTTATGTAGCTGTATAACTTGAAAGTATTATTTTTCGAAATGAAATTTTGAACGATTCAAATATAGAATAAATTATTGTACAGTTAATTATTTTCATTAATCATCATTTGAATGGGCCCGTGTTTTATTGTTTTTTAAGTGAAAAAGTAATAAATCACTCCAAACAATGTCAATTATAATTGAATAATTGCTCATCTATACACTGCGAACGAAATCTAATCTTCAATCAAAAAATACAAATCTATCAAAACATGCCGTGACTAAGTATACAAAAAAAAGTAAAGAAAATACTATATCACATCACTATATCACTATGTCATCTAAGACACAACAAATAATAAAATTCACTCAAACTAAACAAAGTCAGGATGCACTAAAAGAAGTATAGAGTTACACTAGAAATAGAAAAGTAGAGAAAGAGAGTTTCATCATATAGCGTGTGAGTAATAAGAGTTTATAGTGAGAGAAAGAGAGATAAATGTCGTCGAGGTTGTTGTGACCGAAAAGTACATTTACATTTGTCGCTGGAGCAAGTTGTGCCAAACGGCCTTGAGTTCAGGACTGGGCGCTCGTAAGATTATTAGCCTCCTTCTCGTGCGACTGTGCGGACTGCAGCCTCCACCGGCGCCACCCGTCCCGGCACACTGGACTACTTCTGTCGAGGCCAAAGAATTCTCTCCAGGGGCACTTGGCTGTTTGTTGTCGTTTATAATTTTTTGTTTGTTTTTATAAGAGATTCAATGTTTTACAATTATTTTACGGTCGTGATATTTATTCTTTTGTATGGTGGTGTTTTAGCGATAGTTCGATGACTCGAGGGATGGCTTTGAATGAGACTTGTCGATGTAACGACAAACATATTACTTTTGGAGTGTATATTAAGCTATTTTTTACAGGAGAAAAAGTCAACTCGGGTTGTGTGTTTTTAAAGCAATTCTTAAAGTATATAGAATGTAACATTAGCGCGAATACGAGACAATTCGAGTTGAGTTTCAAATTTATCGCAGATCAAACCGAGAGAGATAAAGAGCAAAAAAGAAAGGAACATCGAGACGTATAAATGTGAAGAGTTTAAATTACTACTGAAGTTAAAACTTGCCTCGTGTGTCGTAAATTTAATGAAAATTATACGTTTCAACGGAATGTTTGACCCTTATCGCCAAATTACTTGAACGAACGAGTAAAACAAATCGTATATTACGATATCTAACACATCACAGTAGGGGTGAATGAATGAGATTTGGAAAATCGATGGTACGTAAATGAAGTTGTATGTATATTAAGATTAATGTATGAGTTTAGTGAGATACAGGTATATATAAGTTAATTATGTGCATACCTGCGTAGTGACCTGCAGCCGGAATTCCGTAGGTCGTTTACGTACGGTAAAGCAAGCCTCGGCGATGCAGGCAAGTCTCAAGGGTTCTTCAGTGACGAAGAGCACCCGATCACGCGAGACACGCGCAAATACCAGGAGGTCCGTTAGTAATAGTGCCCACGTTGGTTGCGATCTACCACGGCCTTCGACTTTGGATAGTGCGCCACCGAATAACCTATCCGAACGTACAGCAGTCCAAATAATCATTTCACAGATTATATTTCTAAGACATTTCTACATTAGATTAGACAGTAATAGCAAACAATATGTCCAGAACGTACAAGCTTTAAGAAATAAACAATGAACGTTTGAAATAGAATTGTCGTATTTTAAAGACACGAAAGTAACAAGCCAATAAGGATACCAAGTATATACAACCACTTCAAACAACGAATCTTGAATCCCAACGAGTTGAGAATAACTCGACACTTTACCATCCGCACCCTTCCTCTTGTAACGTTATCAGTGTTCTCAACAAGAAAAGAAAAGCAACAAGAAAAATAGACTGTAATCGACACTCACCATTGTCTGCCGGGTAGAGTAAGAGTGAAGGGTTTACAGCGAGCAAATACCAGTCGTGATTCGACCTCCTGTAGACTGAGTAGAGGTCGGCCATTGTCACGAGGTGGTTCCATTACCCCTGCACTCGCGGTCGACTCTCGATAGCCTTGAGCTAAGTCGCGCACGGGTTGACAGTTACGGGGACAGGCTTGGCTCAGTAACCTCGTCATTTCTCTACGCGAAAGATTAATTAATTTTTTACAAAGTCATTGATTTTTTGAGACTCTTCGATACAATTTAAATTTATGCGACGTAGATCACCTGTAATGTTCGAGAGGTTGTATGAGAATGCCCGTTAAATCGGGTCTTCGTCTTCTGGGTACCGCAGGTTCGCAGACGATTTTGGCAAACGATGAGTTTTTCCTCAATGCTACTAACAGACAGCACGCTCGCTGTAGACCACCAAGATACCTTCGATAGGCGGCGGTGATACGAGGTACACGAGTCAAATAACTATCGATACTGGCACCGTCATCACGTATTTCCTCAGATAACTTGAGTAGTTCTTCGAAATTTTGAAAGAGTATCAGATGATCCGTCGTAGAAATGATTTCTTGGCGCTCTGCTAATGGACCCACGAAACGCGCTTGGCCACTTTTCAAACACTGCCAGTAGCGCGTTTCGCGTATGCCTAACTCTTCTTCCGGCGGTGCGTCTGCTGCAAGATTCGGAAAGGCCTGAAGGGGACAGAATAAGTTACAGCGTTCCTCAATCCTTCTCGTTTATCTTATTATTTTAATGCTAATTGCAACGTCAAATTAATGCTGTATTTTGTTCGCCGTTCTAGATGGTTTCCCCATCGTTTGATTTCGAATCGACTGATATTTATATTACGAAATAAATAATCGGGTTTAAAATATAAATTTATATCATAAAATATATAATTATTTTTGGAGGACGAATCTTTCGCGATAAAAATATAAATAAAATAATTGATCGGATTAAAAAGCTTTTACAATGAAACCAAATGAATGGAAAATGAAAATAATGAGATGAATAGGTGAAATAAAAAATAAAAATGCATTTTATAAGTTTTAAACAAAATTTGTTGCCAACAAATAAGCCAATTTTACAGAACATAATTTACATACGCACGTTTACACACAGTTTTACACACATGCACATTGTGTCGTCGCAGAAATAATAATGTGCAGCTGACGTTCACATAAATCAGTCAAGAAGCATACATAACGTAACATAGAAAAAACGCATAAATTATATAACTTCATAGGCAAATAATGGCAAATAATAATAATTATTATTATTAAACTAATAAAATAGCAACTAAAATAATTAAATAATTAAATAATTAATTAATAACTAATTGTAATAAGCTCTGATTTTATGCGAAGGCAATCGCATGATGATGAAATCGTGACAAGCGAAAGGGACAAGGGTAATGCTCTAATTGGGGATTTGGAATCAACGCAAAAGGATAAAGTTATATTGTTTGTTTACATAACATTGAGAAGCCACATTTGAACAAATCAATGGTATTTCCTCAAAGGTTTTTTTTCTATCCGATAAAATCTATGCCGATGAAGGTTGTAACGTTCAAGACTCAAAGATATAAATATATATTATGTACAATTTTGAAAACACGAATTTTATAAGCTGTCCGTAGGTTTATGGATAAATTAATATTTTTACTATACCAACATTGGAAATCGTATTTATATAACACGATCCTTCTCATTAGCATCTTTTCATCACACAATTTTTCATAAATAACTCATTTACTATTTACAGACGCATCGTAAGATTTTTGTTTATACGTCTAACGTAACTCAAACGAAAACGTATTTACAATAAGATATATCATATTATATTATACAAGCGTATTTTTGTCAAATACAACTAGACATTCAAGTCAAATTGTTCCCCATGTTTAAAACGAACTAGTAATCAAAAAACACATCATTTACGACATAAAATTAGAAAGCTGCCATTTATAGAAACACTTATACATTGAACTATATTTTAATTAAAAGATCGGACATTATGGTAATAATTAAAATTAATCACGTCGATGCACAAGCGAAACTTAAAAAAATCAACGCCAGACGAGGTAAACGTAATATCAAATGAACGATCTAGACGAATTTTACCACGTAAGTATGAGTTGTGCATCTATAGGTTAATGAAACATCTCGTAGTAATTTCAATTAATTCATCGAAGAATTGTTTTCATAGAATATACTCCATTTCATGAGAATGTAGTAAATTCCAATCATTACAGTTTTCATTAAATCAAAGTACACTCAGAGTAAGTCTAATAAAATTATTCGTTGCTGCTATACGCAATACAAAGTTTTCTCAAACGGTGATCAAGTAAGTAAGTTGGAATAAACGCTACGAAGAAAACTTGTGTAGTAAAACCAGTCAAACGACTTATTAAAATTATGGTCACGGTACAATTCAATAAAAAAAGCAAGTGATCAAGTGCTTGACTAGTTTTGCAATGAAAGTTTGATTAGTTTTGTACCTTAAAAGCTACATTCTGAATCACAGAATTCATATCTTGTACGTCAATTATCCGCATTCTGTTCGAATAAACAAGCATTACGTATGTATTCTATTTCACGTGGCCGTAACAAAAATTGTCCTCGAATTCTCGAAAAACAATCGTGATCTATTGTGTGTGTCTCTGAGCATACTTTTCTACTCCGTTCTCTTAAAACTTGGACATTTCCATAACTCGAACACAATATACATTTTCAGTACGCGTACACCTATTGTACCCCCCCCCCTGCCCAACCTCTGCTAACACATTCAGTCTCCAATTGTCTATCAACGAAACGTAAACTCTGTGAAATGATCGCTGTGTGAAAATAAAGTAAACATCAGACGAGTACACCAGTACCGACCTCGGCGGTGAAGGCGATGGCAGGTGGCGGAGCGATAACGCCAACCGCGGGTGTTTGCAAGGTGACATTCAAGGAACTACGTCGTCGCGCTGCTGCTGTAGTGCCACCAGTGGTAACGATAGCATGACCATGAACACCACGTCGATAAACTTCAAGAACGAGTTGCGTTGTCGCAGCTTGGATGAGCTCCAAAATTTCGTCGCGACCTAAAGTCACCACGTTCGTCGATTCGACAAATACTACGTAGTCACCTGGTCGAAGACCCGAGCGTTCCGCTGGACTACCTGGGTCTATACGTTCGACTCGCGGTGGTCGACCCCACGACAACGAGAATCCCCACGCCACCTGAAATGAAAAAACGATGATCAAACAAGAAACAATTAAGAGAAATCCATGTAACGTAAAAATTTTTGTTTTTTGGGTGTAGCATAGAAAGATATACGATGACTGACCAAAGTTCGAGTTTGTGAAATTTCGACAAATTTCAATTTTGATAACATAATATACGTGCGAAAGTTTTGGCGCAGTTTTTATCTTTACTTGTGGCTCATCCCGCGTGAAAACTTTCGAGCTCGATAGAGGTAAAACTTGGTAAGAAAGTATACGTATATCGTTATATCTCTATCCGACAGACTCTGCGTTTTCAAACAAACTTCAAGTAAAGTTTTCTTCGAAATCTTCTTTCAACGAAATTATCGGTCGATACACTGATCGCAACGCAACTTGTACAAAATAATATTTTATTCGATAACAAAAAATAAACCAGTTGCGATAGTTGAGTTGATTTATTTAATAGAAGTATCTTGTGAAAAAAAAAACAAAAGAAGAAGAAAAATTGTTTAAACTCACCTGATTAACTTGAATTGCTTGTCGAACAAGTCGCCTGGTGACGGTACAAGGTGTTCTACCTCCTCGTGCCGTAAAACCTGGATGAACTGGCAATCCAGTGAGAGGATCGACAGGTTCGAGCTCGAGATGACGGAGATAAGTGAGATCTTCGCTGCTGCCACTGTTGTTGTTGTCGCCACCGCTTAAAGAATCGCCGTCTTTGGACAATGGTGGTGATACGACTAAGGAACCACGGCCACCGCTCAACGAATCCTGGTGCTGCAGACCGTAAATCGATGAGCTCGTCCGGCCTGTGCCCGCTTCCAGAGGGTGCCATGTCGCTTCCTAATTATAACACAAAAATAAGATTAAAAACTTGCATACCCATCAATGGGCCAATGACCGTTATTACACGCATGCATTAAAGACCATTTCACTGAAATGTTTCAACGTTCGCGTTGTTTTCGACAACGAGGAGAGAAGTTACTTCGCAGATGGAGCTTACAGTCAAAAAGATTTACGAATAAGAAACTACAGTAAACTTTGAAGATTTATCGGAGGATACTTGCAACGCTACATCCTCAAGTGTTATATTCCAAGCGAAGGAACAAGAAAAGAAGATTGGCATGAAACGCATGATGAATTATTCCGTAGTCGTTTTCGTAACAAGTTACACAACACATACACGGTATCACTTTGCACGGAAAAATCTCATTCGTATAATCACGCAACTGTCCAAGTTAACTTTGTTAAGCCTTAAGAATCAATCCAATTACTCTTGGAATAGTGAATTTATTATCGAGTTCTTATTGTGCCAAACGTGAATATATATTTCAGTATATTATAAACGGAAGTACTCGAGTGTATCAGTAATGTGAGTAAGACAAATAGGATCAATCAAATTTACACGGCGGATGAATTACATTGCAAAATAGATTTGAAAATTATATTTTTTCTTCTTTTACCTTTCGTACGCCTTACAAACTGAAGCCATGTATATATATATATTTTTTTTTTAAATTTTCTTTTTTCCAACTTGCTTTTAAGCCTTCTAACCTCAGAGTCTATATTGTTAAAACAATTTAATTAGAAAATCGGTATAATTGTCGATTTGTTTTGAAGTTTCATATGCGATTAAAAATCATGAATAAACGCGACTGTTTTTCCTATCGCAAAATCTACACTCACGCACACACGCACACTCACTCAGCCTACACGTCACAATCACTCGTGTCGCAATCACTGTAGCACTGATCAAAATATCCGAAAAATCTTTAACAACAAGCCTGCAACGACAAATGCTCCGCAATAGATCGCCACGACAATCATTTTTTTAATGGGTAGAAGCGCGCGTGAACATAATTCAACCGTCTTGGCCAACAGCGAAAGTTGGACTGCACGCAGCTTGACGATCACGGAAGAAGAAAGAGAGAAAGAGAAATCCGGTTAGACTGCGTGACCCTGGGTAGTGAAGTCCTAATACTGCAAACCCACACAGACATGGACACAGAGTCACACAAATCGACAAAGATTAACTTCCAAAGCTTTTTTCCACCTCCGTACGCGATGGTTACGACTTTCTTACCATAGTAATTGTACACGACACATGCGTAAAGTGAGATGGGCTCTTAAGAAGAAAAGATTGATCGAGGTGTTACACCTGCTTGTAATTGTCGCGATGCTCGCATTCTTGGCTTTTATATTTATTTATTTGCCAGCCAAGGAGCATACGTTACGCTTTTATAGCCGCTCGTGAAACGATATTATTACGTGAAATGGACAAGAGAAAAGTAGAAATGTTCGTAGTATGCCTAAATAAAAATGAACGGATAACTAATTGCAAATAATACATAGGCCTGATAAAATGGTACGTTGTTTACGAAGAGTGCGAATTTCGAAATGTATGTAACGTATATAACGGACGCGTATCGAAATGTCACGTAACAATATATAAATCATCCGTTCAAATTAATCCGAAGGTTGCTCTTGTTGTACATTGAGTAATCTTCGATGTAATCTGACAGACAACAAGAGACTTATACGTACTACAATTTTATTGCACACAAATAAGAAAATACAATTTCCAATCGTACACAGGTAAATAAGTATACAACGTCGATTGAATTTTTTTCGTTCATATCTCATTTACCAAAGCCACGAATGCTAAGTATAAAGCTTTCGTTAAGAAGACGAAGAAACCACAAAGTGTGTAAACAACAGAATTGTCACGCATTCGAAACAAAGAGCCTTGTAGCGTTGTCTCTGAATTATTGAACTGTACTACTTGAAAGTAAGTCTTCTCTTGCCCAAACACGTACGTATCGTATCGCATATATTATTCCTACTGTTCTTGAAACCAGAATCTAATACCTCCTCGTGAAAGCGCGCGTGTATATAATACGCTCGTGTTCAAACAAAAAATGTCTCGAGAAACACGCTGACTCAGTGAAATTTTCTATATATATATGTATGCATCCACGAAAAGTGGTTTGCATTAAACACAAAAAAATGAAAGCGCTCTTACCTTGTCCTGCGATAGAGGTAGCGGCAGAGTCATGCAGCCCAGCAGCTCGCTGCGCCTAAAACACAAAGATGGCGAATTAGTACGAGGACACATCATGTACTGATTTCAAGGAAAACCAATCTTCTTTATTACAAAGATACTTTTTCGTTACTCTAAAAATCCACTATGACTTACGTTGAAAATGATCTACTTTGGTACTCTGTTTAAGTATGCAAAATCGTTACATTACGGGAAGGGATGCAAGATCATAAAGATGTTTAATATTGCGTAGTTTATACGCATGATACGTTCCGCAATGATAATTTTACGCGTGTAAAAGAAAGCGGCGTGTTAATATTTTAGCGATGTTATACTTTTTGTCCATGTTTTTACGCGAGAAAAGTAGGATTTAAGCTGAATTTTCTTTCGTGTACTCGTGAATTATTACTTAGTTTGCCATGTAATTAGACATTTCAAAGAATTTGTTGAATTTCAAAACGCGAATACGCAAACGTTATGAGAGAGAGAGAAAGAGAGAGAGAGAGAGAGAGAGAGAGAGAGAGAGAGAGAGAGAGAGAGGGGTCAGCCTTTATAACGAATGGATGACGTCATGAGCTTCTGCAGAACCTAGCTTTTACGTCGACGATTCTTACAATTTTTTCTCGTGAAAAATGTATATATTTTTCGAGTTTTTAATATAACATCCAATTCGATGCTACAATTGAAAGGAACACCAAATAAAAAATAAACTCGTACATTGCACGGCAAAGAAACGTTACATGTCAGCCTAAAAAGGTCAATCTTGTAAGCTCGCAAACTCTTTCAACGCGATCTAAAATTCAGTGAGTATTGTATACATGTATATACGATCAACTATATACATATATCTGTGTGTGCGTAGCGTGCAGTATACACCCGGTGGCACGTGTCTTTAAAAGCGGCGAATATAACGGCGCAAGCGCCGCAAAAATCGATCCCCCTCCGCTCGTCGCATGCTTTTGCTTTCGCACGGGAAATGCACAGATAGAGACGACGTTTTTATGTATGTATATATATATCTATATACGGGCAACAATCTTCTCTCTCTCTCTCTCTCTCTCTTTCTCCCTCTTTCTCTCCATGCGAGTACTTTGTTTACGAGGGCCGACGAGTATATCACAAGGGCTTGGCGCACAGATTACTTCTTATCGTTCGATCGAAAAATTAATGTAAAGGGACTTTTTTTGTTACACCAAGAGCTTTGAGATGGATAAGTGCTTTTTTATAGCTAGATGAGAGACGTGATTTCGTTATTCTGGAGTTCGAATCAGTACGTCTGCGTTTATTCTCGAGCTGAGATTTATGTCATTTTAATTTCGCTGATACGAGATTGTTTTCTTATCAAACTGCTACCCTGCTATACGTAAAACATGATTTTTTTTATACTTACACATTCGCACAACATTTCTTATTAACGTGTTTTGAACGAATAATAAATGCACAAAAGTCTCTAGAAAATAAGTTACTTTCCCGAATACTTGCACGTAACGATAACAAGAAAAATTAATGATTTCCGTCCGATGTATTTGCACGGTAAACTCATTTTTTTTAAATATTTGTTAGTAAGCGGCATCCTATAAAGAATATCGACCGTAGAAAGAGAACACACTGCAATTGCAATGTTTATGTTTGCGGTAAAAGAGCAAAAAAATGAGGTATCTAGGTTAAAAAGAGTCGAGTGTAAAGTTAATAAATGATATGTTCGCTCTGACGCTGATGAATTAGTCGGAAGACCTCTCTGTACGTAATGACAATAATAATTATTTTATATAACCACGATCTCGATTTACGCTTTATTTAAAGAATAAATAAACCTGTTACCGTGAATGAATAAAGAAAAAGGTAGAACCGATAGAAACTGTAGTGTTTTCTCTTCAAATTCAACGTGATGGAAAAAATTGAACGACTTTGCTACAATAAAATATTACCGCTTAATATGAAAGAGAAAGAGAGAGAGAGAGAGAGAGAGAGAGAGAGAGTATGGAAGATAGGAATGACGAATCGTTTAGTTAAGCAGTGACCTCGTCGAGACCATATATAACTTTTCCGTTTCACTTTATTCCCAGGTTTTATAGATCTTTTATCGTAGCACAACGTTATATGCAAAATGCCCAAATAACGCAAAACACTAAAACGTTTCCCTCTCCTTGCATATAACCATTTGGAATAGTTGCGCAACGATAAATATAACAATAAATAAACGATCTCGTGGCAGCTAGATCAAAAATAAAAAGTAAACTGTCGACGATCAAAAAATTATGCAAAGTATTGTTTTTTTTTTTGGTATACCAATTGTCGTTACTTGTGTATATGTACATCTTTGGCTGATTCTAAATATCAATTAGTTTAATCACGAGTTAATAAATCTTACGCGCATCCTGCATTCCATGATTTACACGTGCTTTCTACGTTTAAATATCTTTCGTTTTCGTATATTTTACGGTTATTTCGCTTTTTGGATTCTCGATCCATTATTATATTTTACTCTTCTATTGAGTTGTTATAAGTAATTGAATTTTAATTGAAGTTTAAAAGTTTTTCTTTATTCAAAGACTAACTTACTACTTTTGTAAAATCGTTGTAAAATTATAAAATGGAAACAGGCTGACAAATTGTAATAGGGTATAGTGGTTTCAAAGAATGATGAATAAACGATTCAATCCGATTCTTATAACGATAGCATAGACAGAAAGTATAACATCATCGACTTTCCGTACTATGCAAAAACTAAAGCAAATAAATCTTATACATTCTCAATCTTGAATCTCGTCTAAGTATATACAAAATATACGTCTATCAAGCAATAATTCGATACACGATATAAAGTGGTCTTACCTTGCTCTGCGATCCCGATGCCAGACGGCGATGTCAAGTGATAATTGTCTAGCCGCGCAATTGTTATTGTGTGCAGGCGGACAGGGTAACACGAGTGTCTCGTGAAAGACAGGCGCTGGTGTGGCACGATGAACTGCAGTCCTTTTAACTGGACCACTTTCGCCACTCGAACGCTCGCGTACTGATGCTTTCACGTAGGCGTGGATTGGACCTTCGTATGCACGACGTAGATCTCGACACCTTATTACTATTCGATACATATACAAACACACACTTTTTAGATTTACACTGTAGACGATGTTTCTTCTCAACTTTTATTTTTGCCTGTTTTCAATTCGACAAGGAAAAGCTTGATGTAATGCGAAATTCGAGCGAGTTTAAAAAAAATATTTTCATCGGTTTATATCGAATTTTTAATTGCATTCGCGTTGCATTAAGCTATTGTGGCAACGTTGATAGAAGCACATCGATTGCAATAACGAAAAAAACGATGTCAAACTCCATGCTATAACAAGCGAATTTGCTGTCGTCTTTGAGCTAAATGTACATTCGATGATATAACGATTACCCGTACGGAAGGCTAATATACTAAAAGGATATTCTTTCTCTCTCTCTCTCTCTCTCTCTCTTTCTCTCTCACTCTGTCCTTTATTGTCTTTTTCTTTGTACGTCGTGTAGATTCATCGAAGAAATTGGTATCAAGAGGCGGCATTGCGTATTTTACATAACATCGATCCTCGGGAGTGACTGAGCGAGAAAGAGAGAGAGAGAGAGAGAGAGAGACAAAGACCCGCTGCACTGCTGCACTTCATCAATCGGCGAGTTACGTAAAAGCGCGATTCTCTCCCTTTGTCTCTCTTTATCTCTCTCTCTCTCTCTCTCTCTCTCTCTCTCTCTCTCTTTGTCCGAGTGTGTGTGGCAATTATCAGCTGCTTTCCGCGATATTGCATAACTCAGGCGAAATCATACACTTTTGCACACAAGCGTTGCACCGCGTGATTCGTCGACAACAATATGCAATGAGATGACAGAGATAAAGACAGAGAGATAAAGAAAGAGAATAAATCGAAATAATAGAGAAAGCACTAGTAGATAATAAAAGGAAAAACTAACGTGGAAGAGTATATAGTATAGCGTGTGTATGGACGAGTGAGAAAAAGAATGTAAAAGAAAAAATGTATACTAGAACGTGTATATATGCGAGTGGCAACAGCGACTCGCCAAAGGGTTCGAGCTCTAGCGAGCGACTACTACACTGACGGAGGGAGGTTGGAGGCGAAACGCAGCAGCTACCCCGCAGCAGCGGCGAACTGGAGCTGCGCGGACGCGAGCAAAAAGCTTGCGTCAGGGCTGTAGATTGCACTGCTGAGTACCCTCTATCATATCTCTTGAATAGTGGGAGATACCTTTGAATACAGCTAAATTTTTAACGAGTCTATTTGACGCATATTTGACGTTCATGCGATAGAGGTATAGACAGACACTGACGGAAGAAATGATTTTATTGAAATTGTACCGTAGGTTAACTTATGCATTTGGAAATTACGAAATGTTCATACGAATAATTTGATAACAGATAAGCTGATAAGTATGATCTCAGTTTGGTTTTCCTAGAGAGAAATACCGATACACAGGAAAGGATTTGCCGAAATAATCAAACTATTATTGATAGCATTTTCGATAAAAAGAAAACAATTACATCTCAGCAGATCGATACGTCGAAAGTAACATCATGAAAGATTCACAAGGACACTTGAAAAGCACATATTCCTTGTACATTTGTAGGTCAAGTACTTAAGGGAGCTCGTAAACTACAGTAAAAATGAGCAAAACTTACGATACGGAGTCAGATGGTTTTTCTTAAAAGTTGAAATCGCAAAATTTGAAAAAATATTTTGGTGATTGAAATCGAACAAATTCAAAATGTAAAAAGGAAAAAGAAATATATCCCTGAGAAAAAAATATTCGTCCATTCATCTAATCCAAGAATAAACATATTCACCGCTTTCATTTTTGCTTGGCCATCTAAATCACAACAGACTCGTTAATTTATTGCAAGAAGCATACGAAGAAGAAGGAAAAAAACTAGTTGCTAATCCTTGACGATGGCATGTAGAATCGCAAGACTCGCTATATAACGAAAGTTAATCAATAGCGGCTCGCCGCTGGACAATGAAGAAATGCAAATGTGTGCGCGCAAGAGAGAGAGAGAGAGAGAGAGAGAGAGGGAGAGAGAAAGTGAGCGAAAGGCCGTTGTCAGCGATTTAGAAAAAAGATAAATTGATATTTAGAGTAAGAGGGAGAGAGGCAGAGAGAGAGAGAGAGAGAGAGAGAGAGTGTGTGTGTGTGTGTACGTAAACGACAAAGGGCTTTCATTGAGATTATGCTAAAAAGGAGGTTCGAAGGACATACAGTACATGCGAGCCCTTCATTCTCATGCTAATCCATACGTACTCGCGCCAGGCTTCTAAGACATGTAAATTTTAGTGGGCTCCCGTCCCTTTTTATTTTGTTATTTCTCAACGTAAGAAACTAGTAATTTTTCGAAACTTACTTTTCACGTGTATCTCCTCGTCGCGAAGCTCGCATTCGATCTCGATCGAGCCTTTACTCGTGACGCCGGAATTATTATTGTTATTGTTCATTAGATTGACTGGAGTTTCAGGGCTATATTTCAAACAACGACGTACTGTAGCGACTAATGGTGTTGACTCGGGCGTACATGTAGTCGTTGTCGTCGTTGCGAACGAATCAAGAAGCGATGAACGAGGACTATCTGTTTCCCAATCGTTTACTGGGACGGCTGCTGGTGTATCCTTACGCTTGTGATCTTGCATCTGAGAATCCGATGGTTGTCGGTCTTGAGAATGCAACGATATCGTTGTGTCGTTGAGTCTAGTATTTTGTCGCTGATGGCGCGTCGTAGTATTTGACTGAAGAACATAAAGATTGGCAAGATTAAAGCCAATTATCAGCGTAAAAAAAGCAGTAAAAGTTAAAACGACCAAAAGCTCACCTCAGAGTGACTCTTTTCGGCAGCTTTTTGCGTTACAATCGGCTCTCCCTCGGGTTCCTCGTTCTCGTTTTTCCCCTTCATCGTTTCATCTGTAAGCTTAGCTTCTTCGAGAATCGAGCTATCCAGATCAGTCTCGAGCGCGTGCCTCTTGACGTGGCGATTGATCGCTTCGATTAATGGCATTTTTTCCCTTTTGGCTCTCTTATTATTACCATCGTCGTTTTTTGTTGCTACCCGTTTACGTCTAATACCACGTTGGCGCTTTAACGTAAATTCACCGTTATCCAAATCTGACGATGGTGAACAAAATGCCCACGATATCGGCGATGGATTCTCTAATAATTGACTTGCCGATGAGACGCTACTATCGTTGTGCGCTGCTTTCTCGATATCCATTGGTGATTCTATCGTCTCGTATACGTGATCGTTATCGGCTAATTCTTTGGTTGGACTGGACGGATTTACTATTTGTAATTTAGAATCCTTGAAATCCGACGATTGGACTTTGCGTCGTTCGGCTGAATCGTCAAGTAAGATCTCGGCCACGCTTTTCACCACAACGTTTGTACTTTTCTCGCTAAAATGTGTAATGCTACATAATTATTGAATTCAAAACGACAAAAATAGTACGTCAATAAATTATATTAAATCGTATTCCTTTATTGAAATGAACATTGAATAAATAATCGAGATACCTATTAAGGACCTCCGTGACGGTATTATCGGTGTTTTCATACATCGGTTGATCGAGTTTCAGACTGTGTAGTTTGCCAGCGAGTGGCGTCTGCCTGATATCTTCAGCGATCGTTCTTCTTCGCTTGCTACGAGACGTTGTCTGCGCTACCACGGCCGCCGTAGCAACTTTCGTGTGATAAGGTGTCTTGTTTCTTGCTGTCAACTTCGTTATCCTGGCAAGTTTCGGCAAACAAGGTGTCCCGTTACAATTAGCAACAATACGAGCACTGGCGTATTTTCGTCTATTGGGTAACGATTCCGATTCCATGACATCTTCGGGACTAGTTGCAATGGCTATTTGTTGAAAGAAATCCGAGACGTGCGATTGCAAATTATTCGCTTTCGCCTCATTCACTAGATTTTGCGGCAATTCGACAATTTGATTGCTCAAGCAAGTTTTCTTGAATACTTGCGGATCGGTCGGCAATGTAAGACTAGTGCTTGAGTTACGAGTAGCGCACGATTGTCGTAATTGCCGGCTACTTGCTGGACGAGAAAACAGCGTGAGTGGGCCAATGTCAGCATCGACTCTTGGTGTGCTTTGGTAGAAACTCTCGATTACCGGTGAGTTTGTTCGCTGCGAGAGCGATTGTCGTTTACCCGAGCGAAGATTCGGCTTTGTTGCCTGTAAATAAATATTGAGTTGGTCAATGGAAACTATTTTTTGTTTTTATAATTGATAATTATGCGTTAAAATTAATCTAAATATAATTTAAGTTAACTACATTTGAAGTTTTTATCGTTAATTCGTTCGATCTAGTTCTGGAAAAAATGTCAATTTTCACCTGAAAGTATCCTATAAGATCACTGCCTTGACTTCGACATCGTCTCTTCTTGGACGGCGTTCGTTTGGTCGATGAGGTATTTCGTTTTTCACCATTCGTCGTCATCGTTGTAGTTCCATCGATAAAAATACCGTCATTTTCAGCTGCCCTTGTTGAAGAAGTAGTAATTTTTGATGAACCCGACGAGGTTGGCGGTGTGTTGGATAGATCACGAAATGGCCTTCGAGTTGCTGTCTTACTTGAGCCATGGGGGGTTGAGCTTGCCGTCGACAATGAACGTGATACCGTCCACTTCAGCATTTCTGCGAATGAGATGAAGCGAAAGCCTTGATTACCTTGGATGATAAGATTATATAGATTTGTCGAGATTTATGATGAAATGAAGGGAAAATTCGTTATTTCCAACTTGGATTTATCGGATTTTATCGCAGAGAGAGAAACGAAATCAGCCTAATAACCGCAACTTCCCTATGAAATCCCGGAAAAACTTTGGACAAACGGTCAGTTATAACGATAAATACAAAACACACTTCCCTAAACCAGAAAACTCGTTAATATTTCCATCAGTACTTCAAGCCTATGCGAGAACATTAAAAAAACCGTCGTCCGCAGAAAAAGACGGTTAAACCACTAAAAGCATGTACGAGTGAGACACCCACTCTCGCGTTACGTAATGCGTGTGACAAAAGAGTCACACATCCTTTCTCAAGACATTCTAGAGAAAAAGGTCGTTCGTTGAATTGCATCCTGGAAATAAGACAAAAAGTCACACACATACGCATACGCAACACGCACGGAAGAGGGAGGAGTTGTAAGTATATTTACGATAGCAGAAAGATAAAAGGTTGCGTATACATTCTCATGAATGAAAGAAGAAGAAGAAGAAGAAGAAAAAGAAGAAGAAGAAAAAATAAAAAAGTCGGTCAACGGTATGGTCATCGTCGTCGTCGTCGTCGTCGTCCTCGATAAAGAGCTCTTTATCGTTAATTATTGAGCCGCGCAGTATTTAGACGACGTGAAATAACAGGAAAATAAAAAAGACAAGGAGAGGTGACCACGGCGACGGTAGCGGCGAGTATAGTACACCTGCCACAGCATACGGGAAACAGAGAAACAGGTGAACCAGCATGCGCGTTTGCACCTGAACCCTCTACGAGCGACTAGACACGTATAAACCGAAGACGGGGGTGTATAAGTTGTTTGTCAGCGAGTTAGCACTTATCGTTTCTTATGTATACCGACATTCTGTTCTTACGTATTTCGCGAAATTTCGCCAAAGATGTTATTACAGTCTATAGGTTGTGTTATTATTGGGTACCTCTAATACCTATATTTTCCTTCCTTTTGTTTTGAAGATACAAGGACAATCGATTTTGAGGTAAATGGAGCGTTTTCAGACGATTGTTCGAGAGAAGGTGGGTGTATACTGTTGGCAGGTTGTTGTTTTTTTTTAAATGGATGGATTATAAATCTCGGAACGCAACGCACGCGCACGACGGTTATCGTAATTTCTGACAAACACTCACGGTGTATTTATTATGTAAGTTATTGTTTAAACGGTAAAAATATCAGATAGCTTTATCGTACATGAGCATAATTTGGTAATAATAAAAATAAGTTAGTCGACAATAATCCAGTCACGTACGACATATTGTATGTACTTTTGTCCGAAGGTGTTGCACAGAGCGGTGCATGCGGGTCTTTAAATTTTCGAAAGATATACCAAGAGACACACGTGCACACGCATAACCGAAGAGGGTTGACGTGATTCGCTCACATTAAACATTTTTTACGCTTCATAAGGTCCCTGCTATTAATCTGACCAAACACGAAACTCAGGCCAATAGAGCAATTAAATCTTATATTCGAAGCAATCTGAGAAATCTTACAAGTTCAGTTTGTGTCTATAAAAATAGCGTCTGTTCTTTTAATAACCAGTCGAAAAGCATTCATTCATAAAATACCGTATCCCTCGTAAAACCAATCCAAAACTGACAGTATAGAATCTTCAACCCCATGTGTGTAGCTCGCAAAACAGCTTGTGTCGTAAAATCGATTCCCATGAACTCGAAAAAGAGAGAGAGAGAGAGAGAGAGAGAAGAAAGCAAAGCCTACAAAAGCAGAGTAGCAGCGTCTGAAAAACTTTCAAAAGAGAAATCAGACTCGGCGTCGCTGGCACCCCAAAATAAAAAAAAACGACAAGTCGCATTGCGAAAATAATCGTAGCTATAGAGAGAGGGAGAGAGAGAGAGAGAGAGAGAGGGCGAGAGAACTAACCTTGAGAATCGCGAGCGATTCTTTTTCTCGTTCTCTCCTTTTTTTACTGCAATTTTTTCTTTCTCTCTCTCTCTCTCTCTCTCTCTCTCTCTCTCTCTCTTTAGCCCTCGTAGCAGTGGCAGCAGGTTTTAACTTTTAACGGTTCCTTTCGGGGGGGTGCAACGTGTATTTCTCATTTACATAACCCGGCTGTTGCCGAGCTGACATATAGACACATACACGTTCGTACATGTATATAGACAACGGCGAGGTATCTCTCCTCGTCTCTCACGCTACAGGTAAATGCTCGTTCAATTTTTCTCATTGCTGGCGCCGCGAACATAATTCCTGTAGATTATTCAATGTACCCTCCACGTTTCGTCGACAGAAAGAGAGAGAGAGAGAGAGAGAGAGAGAGAGGGAACGAGAGTAGAGATGAACTTTAAAATAATTGGAGGTAGAACTTGTATAAAGTGCTTTAGTGGGTCGCTTTTTTATCTTCAATTTGTCGCTATTATGCGGTGCTGAACGGTGCTACTATAATTAATTCATAAAATACTTATGTTAAAAGTATAAGTGTATGGGTAATGAAGATGATGGGATCTTTTTTTCGTTGTCAAGCTTTCTACCGAGAAAATATTATTGGAGAAAGATATAAAAAGAAAAACTTTGTTACAAAAGTTACAAACCTACAAACGTCACACGAAATGTTCTACAATATATATAATACGTATTTATACACACACATATATATATATATATTGCTTGTATATATTCTAAAACGACATCCAGTCAAGCTCGCCGTATACACAGCATGTTACAAAGTCATTGATCGTCCATTTACTTAATATTCATGAATTCTTCCATAATGGTCATCACAAATAGTAAACCCTCCAATAAAAAAAATTCCACCAGTCGAAACTATATCCTGCATTTAAAGATCCTGGTCGAAAAGTCGGGAAAGCGCAATATGCATAAAATGTCTCGTGTCACCGAGCACGCGCTCGTGTTATAAGTTGTTTGCCAGGACACCTGCTGTAATACGTCGGCGAAGCCCATCTGTCCCAAGGCTATACACGACGACTTTTCTCTCTCCCCACTCTTCTCTCACGTCGACACGTTTCTCTCTCTCTCTCTACTCGCGCCAAACGCACGCGTAATTACGTTTAATTGTACGAGCAATTGTTGTTTTTTATTTTTATCAACGCACCGATCAAATGTTCGCGCGTGTAAGCGAAAAACGAAAGCAGATGCTTTTATATTCGCCACTTGTATATTATTATTATTATTATTATTATTTTGTTGTTGTAAGAATTTATCGCAGCGAGACATCTGTCTATTTATCAATTCAATACTATTTCCAAGTCGAATAACTGATCATCATAAAATTAAAAGTCGCTCAAGTGCATACACGGAAAGAATTAAAAAAAATGAACGGACGTTGTAACACTTGACTCGAAGGTTAAACTTTATTCGTTGGGGAAATAATTCAGCAGCTCAACGTTTCGTATCGAATAAATATGTAGCGCGATGGACCCAATGATTCGTGAAGAGGGTAATCCGGGAAAATTCATTACTCAAAAAGCGAGCATTTTTCACGTTTCTCTTTACGTCAGTACATTGGTAAATATAAGCGTATCAATCAACGTCCGAACTCGATTCTTTCCTCTTCCTTTTACATAAATAATGTCGTTGTTTGCACGTCCCTATAACTCTGCGTGAGTGCACCCCTACGTTCAATGCAGTTATGCATAAGCCCAAGGCGATATGCACATATGTGCAATGTTCGTAATTCCCCTTCTTTTTCCCTACCCTTATACCCTTTCCGAAGCGAAAAAATTGTAGAATCAGCTCCAAATGCAATTTCACGTTTTTATACCATGTGTAACGTATGCAGCTTCCACACCTGATCATCCAAAAGATTAGCTTTTCAAATTCTGTAAAAAAAAAAGAAAAGGGAGAGAAAGAGATACACGCTCGAGTGGAATATGCGATGCGTTATACATTGTAGGTCCCTTTGATCTTTTATCTCGAGGACATGGGATTGCGATGGACAACGGATTTCAGGGGTATTAGAGTTTTGTTATTGTGCAAGCGCGAATTATGGGATGCGCGTCGGATGAGCGACCTTTCAAACTATAAGTTCATTGGACTTTTATTTTTAATAATGCATGTGTACGTTTCATTATACAATCACATAACTTCATACGCATTTTTAATGTTTCAAATATAATATATGATTTATTACTTTTCAATTCAAGAAATGTATAAAATAAATATCGAATAAATTTCCATTTACGTATGTATATAATGATATTAGTTTCATCAACCGATCTGTTAGTAAAAAAATTGAAAGAAATAAAAATGTTCTCCCTCGATGGATAATTAAAATTGAAATTCCAACAAGTATAATTATAAGGCTGTCACTCCACGGCGTCAAGTCAGTTGTAAAATACCGATCCAGCACACGAAGGGCAAAAGAGAAAAAAGAACCAACCTTGTGCATTATTATGCAGCGTTGAATCTTATCGTCGATGATCTGCTGGAGGGCGTTGCACTCAAGCACGGGGGTCGTTGTCGAAATATACGTATGTATATAATACGCGATGCCGTTGTGTATAGTGAGCAGTCGATCTGGACCGAGATTCTCTTATATGTGGTGAAATAAGTGGTGTTAGCTATACGTACATAACGTAATCAATCATCGTATTATATAATGAAACATTGT
Organism: Chouioia cunea; assembly: GCA_030064505.1. Classification (NCBI taxonomy): domain Eukaryota; kingdom Metazoa; phylum Arthropoda; class Insecta; order Hymenoptera; family Eulophidae; genus Chouioia; species Chouioia cunea. The sequence continues at coordinate 7,157,102 of JAOPFQ010000001.1, forward strand.
TTATTCTTAGAGAATGATGATTTTTTCATTGAGTCTATTCAAATTTGTCAATATGTCGAAACTGTCAACCTTTGCGTTATAAATGAACCATCGAAAAATCAACATTTATTTTTTTGCATTAACTACCCTTCAACGAACAAGTGCACGGAAGTGTAATCGAATTTTCGCATGCAGAAATTTCACGCCTGGTACAAATTCATATCCATTGTAGCGCAAAAAAAAGAAAAAGAAACGTCGACGCGAATAACAATAAACGCGCTGCGGGAAACAATGACGCCTAAAAAAGAAATAGCCAGACAGAGTGATCACGCGTGAGTTTTATTTGTCGAAAGAAGAGTGAGAGAGAGAGAGAGAGAGAGAGTTGTAGTGGATACCGATTGAATAGTCGTGGTGACTTTTCACAAGAATAACAGTTTTTTGCTGTACAAATTTTGTAAAATGTTACGCCTGTCGATAAAAATAATAGACATTTAACTGGGCTTTAGAACATGTGTTAAACGTGAAAACGAAATAATTGCTTGTGAAAACAATCTTTATGTGTCATCTTACGATTATTCTCGTTTGCACGCGCACACATTAGAAACCGTTCATTGCAACTGAAACTAAACGTTTGGAAGCCAATGAGAGAAAGAGAGAGAGAGAGGTTTTTAAAAAGAGCAAATTAAAATGTCACCGAATGATCAAGCACATTTTCTTACTCGCAGCATGAAGTTTTCGCCGTCTGAAAAGAACATAAGGAGTATATCATTTATATTAGATAAAGAAAGAAAAATCGCTTGCGGAAGAAAACTAAGCGACGAAATGTATGGTATAGAAGAAGAAGAAGAAGAAGAAGGAAGCAGGTGTTGCTCTGAATGTCCCCTTGAAAATAAATCTTCCGATAGACCAAGGATTCAGAGAGAAAAACCGCTCGAAATATTCATATATTATCGTTGAATATACCGATCGTAATAATATAAAACTGCCGCGAGAAAATACTTTTCGCAGACGCGCACACACTCGCATGTACTCCCCTAATTTTATTTTGCAATCTACTGCTACCCCCTCCCTCCTTTTTTTTATTCGACGAAGGGAAAAGCGGCTATAATGCGTATTATAATTACCGTCATTGTGTCGTGCGAATTTTGGGACGATGGGTCGTTGCTGTAGTGTTATATATACCTGAACTTGCTTCCGCAGGAAGAAGAAGAAGAGCAGCTCTTTCTAGTTTCTAGCCCGAGGAAAATGGGAACGACCGTTGCTTATAGGCCTCCCTTCGTTGTCGTCGTCTTCTTTTTTTTCTCGGGGCAGGAGAAAAGAAGGCTAAGAGAGAAAGAGAGAGAGAGAGAGAGAGAGAGAGGGCAAGAGAGAAAGAAGACACGCGAGTGAATGCATATACTTGCGAGATTCGTTGATTTACGATAAAATGTCACTCGTGAAAAACTAATTTTAATGGATATTGTAGTTCGAGCATTGACGATACCAACTTGTAGATGCAATCGGACGTACTACATTTATCTAATTTTCTTCCTTACGGCGTACATTTAAATAAAAATCATCCACGACAAAAAGAAAAGAATACATTCTGCCAAAACATTTTACGCTTGAAAGAAAAATAATATAGAGTTAAACGACAGCGATGAATCATGCATGCAACAAAAGTCTATACTCGACCACAAGCCAGTATTACCTTTCAAGATATTAAAAAACACTGCGTGACAAAAAAGATTCGACCGATAGCCCCACCGTGTTAGTCTTTCAATACGAAACTTCTCTTCGCTGTACTTTCGTTCGTAAATTACACACTCCCGGTGCGTTTCTCCTCTGGCATTCTTCCATGTTTCGATCCATACAATTTTCATAAACCATAATATCGCGAGCAAAAAAGAGAAAGACAGAGAGACCACGATTCCTTTTGATCTCAACGTACTGTAACCTTACGTGTACGTAAACTCACTCTCTTTCTCTCTCCCCTTAAGGTAAGAAGAAGAATGCCATTTGCGCGCCCCTTTGAGCGCAAAAGTCGGCGCTCTCTCTTTCTCATTGTCGAAGCGAAAAACCCGCGAATAAAATAGATCGACGACAGTTGGGGCTCCCTATAATGTTAAGTACCGCGCATCCCTTAAAATTCGCACATATACACACACACACACACACACACGCATATATCATACACAGTGTATAAATCTCAAGCTCTCTTGGCCGTGCTCAATAGAAAACATACAATTCGTTACGGTCGAGATTTCCTCCTTCTTCTTTTTTTTCCGTTTTTTAGCCTATATCTTATAGCGATTTTCAGCCGGAAAAAGGCGCGGCACCCTTAATCCGATGAATTTATGTTTATTCTCCTGGATACTTGGCTACTTTCTTCGTGTGATTTATACATCCTTTTTTTCGCGCGCGCGCTCGCGTATACCGCTATTTTTAGTTTCATTGATGATGTATTTTTTGTTTTTTCTTAAGTGTGTATGTGTGTGTGTGTATGTGTTGCAACGATATAAACGGAATGCGCTATCAATTGAAAAGCTCTACTGTCAATTTACTTTTTCAATTAGACATGTTGCCGCAATTATTAGAGAGAACAGCTTCATGAGGCATTATGAACTTTTGAAGTTTTGTACAATTAACGGATGTTTAACGAATGGAAGTCGTTGTTCTTTTTTTGTTATCATCGGGAGAGCATGAACTGAATGTATAAAATAATTTTTTGTTTCAATTATATTTCACCAATTCACAGCATAGTTTAGGAAACGTCAATCGATCAAAATTAATCGTTTCTGCTTCGCACTAAAAAAAAAATTGAAATATCGAAAGACACCAACCACTGAGTAATTCTTGGCATACGCCAAATTCAATGAAGTCGTCTAGAAAAGAAAAAAAAAGCCCCAAATGACTTGTTCAGGCCGTGTGCACGTGAAAACTAGAAACAGCAGAAGCACCAATAGTAGCAACGACATAGCTACATTGATCCTCTCTGGCTTTTTAAAAGATCTGTATGTGTATGTATATCTGTGTATAATCCGTATACGGGGTGCGCAAGTCATACCTATATTCACCATCAGCGAAAAATCACGTGTGGCAACCCTTGTGAATCAAAAACCCGCATGTGGATGATGGGTTTTCAAGGCCAACGGCATTCTTATAGGTTGCCTGATGGATTATGTGTGTTGCACACGACCGCTACACACACATGTATTCGGGAGGGGCTGCACATGTCGCCCAGATATAATTATGGGCGGGACAACGTCTTCCTACGTACATGTGTATGCGTGTGTGTGTGCATAAGTCTGTATCGGCTCACTCGAATTTTTCTTTGTTGATCTTTCAGCAATAAATTTTCATCGGACGATTGTTGACCGATGCATACGCAACGCACAGATGCAAATAATAGAAACATATATATGACTATGCCTTGGATCCGATACGATACATACCAATATGTATAATACCTACTCAATAGTATGTGTATGTACGTATGGTACTTGAAGATGAAGGTGTGCGAGGGAGAAGATGGAGATTGTAATCTGGCGCTCGCGTGTGAACGAGAGGAGCGAGCGCTTGACACTTTTTTTCTTCTTTCTCCTCTTTCTTTTTTTCTTTCTTACTCGAGTATTTCCTTTTTCATATATATTGATATCACACCAACCACTTCTAAATATTACAACGAATATTATACATTCACTTCTTGAGAAATATTCGTTACGTGTGCTTATATCCCCCGAGCGTAGAAAATTCTTTGAAACATCAAAGCTTTTTCCTTTAGTTCGTTATACGCGTATAAATATTGTTGACTCTGGTTTTTATAGTGCTTGTACGTATCGAGCGAAGTTCGTGCGTTGTCGAAGAAACAAGATACAGGTTTTTACTGGTACGTCTTTGAGAGACATTTTGCAAATTTTGCTAAATAATAAATAATAAAGGTCAAGTTTAAATCTCCAAACGCTCGAGTTAATTTTTCAATTGGCCATAGACACACGAACCGAAGTAGTATTTCTTGCATTGTTTAACAACGTCAAGAGCGCTGGCACTTGACCTTTCGACCAAAGTACTTTTAACTTAAAACTCTCGAGCGACACGTCCAGCATGTCGCCCAAATTGAATGCGCGATACAGGCTAAAAAAACGAGAAAATTTTTGGTGTCGTGTCGATTTCTATATAAGAGGGGGTTGAGTATGTAGACGGCAATCGAGACTCGAGAGAAGGACGGAGGAGGCGCAGGTGCTAGCGAGGCTTGACATTTTCAAGGTCTCCGATTTTTGTGAAGTTGATCCAACCGCCAAATTATTTATCGTCAATTAAATTTTTTCGCGTCTAATTAAACGTCGCTTCAGTATTCAATTGAACATAAACAATTACGGTACTTTTTCTTTCATTTTATAAGTGAATCGATATCGTCTTGTACAATACATGTATAACGGTCGTGGAACAAAACAAAGGCGGAGGAGTAATCGCGAGTAAGAGAAAAAAAAGACGGGAGGAGAGAAAAATTACTTGAACGCCCCATGGGGCATTGTACGCGATGGACGCAGGAACGCGGGTTACGCTCTCTCGCAACCGGGACGTATAACTAAGAGAGGGAGAGAGAGAGCCCAGGTGCCGAAAATCGAATTTTACAGGGAATTTTTTGGAGGCTGCTACTGATGCTGTTCCCGATGCTGATGACCGGAGGGATGGTATTCGCGAAAGACGAGGTGTTGAGATGAGGCATAGTGTATTTTTTGGTATTAATTTTCGTTGTTCGTTCGATTATCACAGGAGCTCTTACGTGTTTTTTTTAACAATGAAACCATTTATTTGGAAACGGAATTGCTTATGTTCGATTCTGTAAAATTCAAGAAGAAATACAAGAATATAACTAATAATCAATAAGTCTACACTGGCGTAACTGTTCCAATTAACGAGCCCTTGACCACTTCATCAACAATCTCGATTCGCCGCACGGCATGATTTGCCATATCGAATCGAAAGGGAAAAAAAACGATCGTTGGTTTAGTAATTACCTTCTGGGCAGTTAAAAAGTCAGTCGCGCCCTTGATAACCAATAAACGTACATACGTGCGCACATCTCGGTTTGATTAAACGTGTAAAATGATGGTATCACGATGACGCGTGGAGCTGCTCGTTCACTTTACAATATCTTAATTGAGGCTGAATAAAGAAAAAAATCACGTCGCTGCGTGCAAGACCTAATGACGATGTTAAAAGCATATAATAAGTACGTCGTACTTAGAGCACACCTGCGTTCCCACTTAACTATATGTACGCGGATACATATTCTTTGCATAATCCGTGACTCGACTCAGTCTCTGTCTCTTTCTTTCTCTCTCTGGCTCGAGTTATGTATCTACGTATACTGCCGCTGCTGTTACTGCTGCTACCGAGATTTCGGGGACTAGACTGTAAATAAGGGAGAAACAATAGAGGGCCCAACTGGAAGTCGCGCATAAAAAAAGAGGGCTATGTACGAATCTAAAAAAAAGAAGGACTCGAGCTCGAAGACGATCGCTACGGGGTGCACCCCTCGTGCGCCAGCTCGCCCTTTTTCTTAGCCGAAAATGTATGTATGTACATATATATGTATATATATATATATATATATACTCCTTCCGTCCGCCCGTGAGTATGTGTATATACTTGGAACAGATGTACTTACGCGTACACGTACGCGTGTGAGTTTTTGGCATTTTTGTTCGCGCGCGCCAGCCGCCCTTGCAATCTCGTTTACGCGATGTATGTGTACCCGTTATTGCTCTATGTCGAGGTTATAAGGCATGTAGCAGTACATATATATATATATATATATATATATATATATACTAGATGCCTCGAGGACACGATATTATTTTCTTTCTCCTTTTACACCGTGCATTTTAGGGAGGCTGATCTTTTTGCGAATTATTTAATGTGCTGTGTAATGCGAATTATATAGACTATGGGACGTTTTTTTTGAGGTAAATTGTTGGTAGTGAAAGTACTGTATAAGAAGGGTCAATGAGGTTTTGATTATCGTTCGTTAATCGATATATTGTAAATAGATGGTTGTACCGATGTATATTTTCTAATAACAATAATTCAAATAAAAATTAGAGAAAGGAAAAAAGTATATCGGCTCTGAAACGGATTAAAAGGAATCTTTGAAAAAAAAAAGAAGAAATATTAATGAAACGCTCGTTAACGATTAAAATATCTTCAAGGGCTCATTGATTTGTGCAGCAGTTTATAGGCAGAGGATGTAATAGAGCAAGGAAAGTACTTGTATTGCAAATGAGTTGATATATACATAAGTACAAGAGGTATGAAATAGAAGGGTTTAAAGGCCGGTAGGTATGTTATAAGTAAGACGTAAAGATCGGGAAAGTCGATGCAATTTCGAGCATGCGATGGAAATCGCAGTCTAGACTAGCGTGGAATATATATGTATACATGTGCTAGGTAATAATAATCGTTCCACGATTTGTAAGAGAATGAGAGAAACGCCAGGTAAACGAATACATACGTATATATATAGCCTAAGAGTATACATAAATCGATAGGGCATATTAAATGCTAACCGAGCTCCTTTGTTTTGTCTTCGTTGAGGCGATGCTTATCGTAAAAGAGACCACTTGACGCACAGTTAACAAGGAGGTCCGTTTAATTGATAATTACATACACGTCGTGCACGTGTGTACAACTCCTACAAGTCAATTATAACGTTATACAAGTGACTTGATTTTTCCGTTATATAAGGCATGTCTATTATAAAAGAGGAGAGGAAATAAAAAAAATGTTATACACAATCTATTTGTTTAAGATCGCGAAAGCGAGAGACGGTATAGAGAAATAACACGCATTGTATAGAAAGATCTGAATAAATATATCATTCAAAGTGAAAAAGAAAGAGAGAGAGAGAGAGAGAGAGAGAGACGATGAAAACCCCTTGACAGCTGTTAAAGTATACGGATGATCAAGTTTAAATACAAAACCTTCAAACAAATGAGCCTTGACGTTGCCGAGAAACAATGTGCTCGCTATATTGAATGAAAATTAAACGTCAATCGGCATAAGCGGGACGATCAAAGGGCTATATATATGCACACGTGTGCTCAGGATCGCGTGCTGTCGTCAATTTCACTCCATCTCTCCCGCATCTCTCTTATTTTCTTTTTGCTTTTTTTTCTTATTCTACCGAAAACACAAACGAGTGTATTTTAAGATGTATTTATAAAAATCATTGTAACTTTGATCTATCGAAATTCATTTTGCGTACGTTGAAACGTTAGGAAATTACTTGTTTATTTTATGTGGCATTAATAGTACAGCTACAATCTTATTTTCACGGTTAACGAATGAGTTTTGAATTGTTACATGTGACAGAATTGGTGGACATCGTAAAATCCTTCCCTAGCGTGAATGAATTTATAACGACCATTCGATCGACATTTCGGAACTCTCGCTCCATTTTCCAAACTCAAAAGAATGCCAGAAATATAATAATCGAACAAGTAGCCAGTAAATTTTCACTTTCACTATCGGTATACCCCTTGTAGGTCGCATTGGGAACTATGAAAAATTTCAACGACAAGACTTTTCCCCCCCATGGCACACGTGCCCGATAAGTTGGCTATTTACTGCCCCTCCCCCTCTCAACAGCAACCCCTTTTCTTTTCCCTCTCTTTCTCTCTCTCTCTCTCTCTCTCTCTCTCTCTCTCTCTCTATCGGGTATGCAACATATTTTCGAAAAACTCACCCCCGTGAGAGATATATCGCTTTACTCGTTCTCCCTGTGTGGAAAAGTCGACGCTTTTGTATACATAAGACGAGGTTGCTGCTGCTACACTGCTGTTACTGCTATACTGTTGTTGCGCTTTTCACTACGTTTGCCGTGATTGTGATCGACAGAAATGCTCGCTATTTTCAACTTTTAATCTGATTTGCTTGTGTAAGCAAAGTGATTTTTGTTGTTGCTGCATTGTGCTTTAAACAGATTTTATTTTTTGCTTGTTTGTGATTTTGATGTGTAAAGGATAATTGATAACGTACATTTCGATTGAACATTAAACAAAGCCTTTGTTGTATTGAAATTCGATCTAAAAATCAATTAAATTTAATTAAAGAATGGTTTCGGTATTGCTGTAAATATCATTTATCGAATAATTATTAACGTAATTGTCGCAAATTTCCGTTTTAATATTGTTTACAAATTTAACAAAATTACAAAAAAGACATAACATTGAATAAAAATGTATTAAAAAAAATGGTTATTACGAATGAAAATAATACGCTAATACTTCATATTAAAAAAGAAAAAATAATTCTCCAATAAATTCATTCGATCCGATATAGTTTTTCACGAATAAATGCTAGATTAAATAAGCAATAAATCAAAGTCTTAACTAACCTACACCGTACGAGCTAACACACGCGTGCGCGCAAACGCGAACGGAGGGTGCAGAAGTTTAACTAGCTTATCACCAAGCGTAACTGTTCCAACTTTCATGCACCTATACACACAATAAGGGTTTCAGCTTTCATATTCATTCATGTTACTTATCGTTTTTTCGCTCGATCGGATATTGAAGGATTTGGTGTGCGTATCGATTACTCTTTAGACATACATACATACATATCGTATATAGAAGGGGAGATTATTTTTTTCTTTTTTATACTATTATTTCTCTCATTGTTATATGTATTTTAATTGTAGTGGCCATTTGGCGGCGAGCACACACACTTTTTCTATTTTATTTTTTTTATAATATACATGCAAGTGTGTATATAAGGCAGACATACGGTTCTTGTTTAAAGAGTATAATGGTACGAACACGATAAAGTTATATATGTGATCTCGATATAAGGATTTTCATTATACTCTTGGGCTATTGTTGGTTTTTGCACGATTCACTATTTATCATATCGATTTATAAGAATTCACGCATGACTACCTTATGGATAGCTTGATTGAAAGTGTATAGTGATTAATTGTTTCCTATATCCACCCCCTCCCCCTCACCACATTTTCCTATACGCTATGCTTTAACACCGTATTAAGAGATTTGAGGGTTTATTTTTTACCGAGGGAAAAGTTTCACGTTAGAAGAATAATCAATTTGTTTATCGACCATTGAACAATTTTGCCGTTTCTAATGTTCATTAGGATAATTTATCATGATAATAACGTTTCTCTTTCGACGTGTCATCTGTTACTTGAACAGAAACCTTTGTGCGATCCACATTTTTATTTGATAAGTTAATTGTTTCCAAAGTACACGTTACATCCGTATTTATGCGATCCTATTCATCTAAAAAATTACTTTACTTTAGTTAATTGAGCGGAAAAATAAACTTGCCGATATAGTGAAAGGAAACAGAGGACGGTAACGATCTTCAACTAAACGCATGCTAAAAAAAAAGAACGGTAACTTTCTCAAGTTAACGCGTGGTGAAGGAAAGCCATTTAGCGCATTTTTTCCACTCTAGTGCTCTTGAGAAAATGGATCTACTAGCATCTACTAGCAGAGACTACGTCGAAAGGGTTTTCCGGGCTGGCGTCAAAGCCGAGAAAGACAAAGAGCCTATTCGTCGAGGAGCTTATACTTATAAAGGACACTTACCGGTTATTGCCCTTGGTGTCGCCTACTTTTTTAGGGAAAGACTCGCAGAAAGTGCCAGAGATAATGGTATATGCGACTTGAACATTTTGCAAAGAGCCATAAATCGATAAAAAGCCGACTCGGCTGCACACATTTTTATGTATCATTGCAATAAAGCGTAACCTCATTTTTATAGCGAATGAATAGGGATTTTTCGGTACGTCAGTCTCGAATATTTCCATTAAAATATCCGACACTTTAGTCAACAATAAGGCATCCATGATGAAAAGAGTCACCGCAATTCACACGTCACCCACTTTTTTTTTTGCAAACGACGGATGTTTCTCGTATGCCTTGTCACGAGTTTCAATGCCTTGTTTTTCTTCCAACGTCGAGGGATGTGCGAGCGAACTTTTGAAGCGACGAGTAATGCCATTTTAATTGAAATTAGATGTATGCTAATCGTGGTAACACTTTATGCGAGGGCGCTCGCTGTAGTTAATGGGATTGACGGCAAAGAGTAAAAAAACTGTTGACTTAACGCAAGCGAATAAATATATAACTCGTGCTTATTCGGAACTCTTTGATATTTGTCCAAGCATTTTTGGTCTCTTCAAATGTACGTTATTTATTTATGGCATTATACAACGCGTCGAGTCTATGTGAATTGAATGTTAGTTTATGCAAATGTTTTTAATGCAATTCTTACGGCAAATGTGTTATTGGATTATATATATACTTACAAGTTACTTAACTTTTACATGCAACTAGAGTCATATCGTTTCTCAAAGTAGCGTAAGTAACATTTTTTTGAAAGATGAGATAATCACTGAATTCTCAAATAAAAATTTAACAAAGGTGTACGTTAAAAAAATTATTAATTAAACATTCCTTTTTATTCGTACGACCATTACGCTCGCTGGAAATTATCTGTTGAAACAGACTTGAACATGGAATTGCAAAGTACTCTCGATAACTAGCGAGCAAGGGAAAAAACCCGGTGCCCGTTTATACTCACAATAGAATAAAAGAGAAAGAAGTAACATAGGAGCGGTGTCTCGAAAACTCGTTGCAAGCTCGGCTACTCGAGCACTTTTATCTCGCAAGGGAATTTCGCCAACATTGTATATATCTTACGTCGACCGACTAGAAAGCATTGTATGTTCATCTTATTATAGAATGAGAGTCCCATCGCGAAGGGAGAAGTAACTAAAATGAAAAAAAAAAACAAACAAAACAAGAAAAGTAAGAGAAGAAGATGCCGACCGACGAAAAACCGGTTTACGCCGGGTCGAGAGTTGGAATCCTTGGGATAAAAAAGTCGACTATTGGCTCGACGTTGTCGTTCTACTTTATAACGGTTCGATAAAGAAAATCATCCCTTTCGTGAGATTTTTGTAACTCTTAGTACATCGAGGGAGATAGAGTAAAAGATGATGTTGTAAGTATAATGGACTTCGAATCAACGTCATGATATTGTTGTTTACGCGCTCGGACGAGATTTCGCGAATTTTCAAAGATGGCTGTTATGCAATCGTATATTACGAAATTTATTCGGTAGTTTCAAGATTACGTTAAAAAAATGCATTATCAAATTTAATTCAACATTTATTGACAATTACTTTACGATTTTATTGAAAAACCTATAACCTATATGTATGCAAAACAAGTAAATTGAATAGGGATTATTTCCAAAGGCACATCAAATTCTAATTACAGATATCATTTATCAAAGATCCATATGAGCCATTTGCCGAATATAATTGCAATGACGTACGATTCGCGTATAATAAAATCGGCAAAATTTAAAGTTAACCAACTCACTGCTGTCAATTTAAAAAGACGTCGGCCTGTCAGCAGTCGTACACTTTTGATTTTAATAAAGTGGTCGAAAGTTAAAAATTTACTCCTTCGTGATGAGCCTCTTGTATCTTTAACAACAGTCAAATAAACAACAGCACTGTCTTAGTCACCTTATCACTCAATTCAAACATGTTCCAAAAAAAAAAAAAATTATGAAGTTATTCTTGAACACAGTCACCTGCACCTTGACATAGTTTGCATTTTCTTTTCGCGCACACTAAAAAAGATATGGGATATGTGCATGTACGTGCTCACGAGGTGAGAGCTGACTCGTGACTGACGATGGTGGGGTGAATTCTAGGGGCCTTATGTAGCTTTTGCGCGCGCTCGCTGTCCCCACCTTCTTTTTTTTCTCCCCTATAGATAGGTGTATATATGTATGTACCCACGGAGCCGATATGCTCCATGTGTGTACCTATATGTTAGTACTGCATAGCGGCGAACAGTAACGGCGGCGCAGTTCCCTCATATGGCGCACTCTCACTTTTCCACCCTGTAATTTTCATGTGTCTTTTCGATCCCCCACCTTTTATATACGTACATGTAAGTATCCATACCATGAACTATCATCGTTACTGTAATGTCATAGGTGGGGGACTATACCACCTCTCACGCACGGCGCGTTATCCTTTTGCCGACAATTTTTGCCGGTATATCGCGATTTTTGTTTTACCTGTGCATGCGATTGCGTAAACGTTACCTTTTTCGTTTTATGTGAGAGCAGATTTCGATTTCGATTCTATTTAGGAAGGAAAGGGGGGGGGGCGAATTCGCGAGGTATAATTAAGTATGGTGTAAGACTGGACTTGTGTATTTTTTTTATTTCCGGTCATTATTTATTTTTATACGGATTAACGATGTGATTTTATTTTGGGTTTTATAGAAATGATTCTATGCGTTTAAAAATGTTCCAATAATTATTTGATCAATTTCTAAGAACATTTTAACTATCATTGTAATAAAGCACGAGCTCCAAATAACCGTTAAAATTAAACTAAACAACAGATCTCATTTGTGCACTATAAGAATAAAATTGGATAACGCCCATACACATGTTACATACAATCCTTCCCCACCTGAATCTCACTCGAGGCAACGTAATCATTGTTTATCAGCCCCTCTAAATCGTAAATCTCACCTCTCTCTCTCCTCATCACCACTTCACCCATTTCTCTCTTTCTCTCTTTCTCTCTCTCTCTCTCTCTCTCCCTCGTCGCTTGCTTGCTATGCCAAGAGTACTTCAGATACATACATGCGTCAAGGGTGAAGTCTCTTTATAGTGGGTGAGAGAGAGAGAATTTTTTGCGTAGAAGTCCCAATCGATACCTCTAGAAGGTGAAATGTGGATTCTGCCGTAATGGCATACGAGCTATTTTGATGATTTTTCTTTTTTTTAATGAATCGTGCTGATATGACACAATTTCAAACAATGGCCGTTGTGCGAGATGTATTTTGTTGGGGTGGAAATATGTTGCTATTTTTGTTCTTTTTTAAGGGTTCGAATATGATACGTATGCTTTGATGACGAAGGGGAAAAATATGAACGGTAATGGTTTGTGGTGATCGCTATATGAATAATGTTGATCGTTCGTGATACGGAATGTATTGCACGTTTTAAAAAATACATATACCCAAATCGTGTTGCGATACGTAGTAGTAATACATTTATCGAATATTTCGCAAATACTGTATAATTTGCTTTTAGTTTTACACTCTATAATGAATAATAAATATCACTGGTCATTCATTTTTGCGCAGTCGAAAGCTCTTTGCGTTCAAATGATTCAAAGCCACACGCGTATACCCATATCAGCTGAATGAACGAGTTTGCAAACAAGTCATTAAAATCCACTATATCCATATCACAAAAGGACACGTCATTGTCATCAAAACCCCGTCCGCTCATCATCATCATTATCATCGTTGTGTCTATCTCGCGAAAAAAGTGCATTGGATTTAAATCCAAAACGTATATTGATATATCTTAACACTATATGGTTACGCGAGGGGGCTCTGCCGCGTATGAACAATGACGACAAATCTCGCGGTCGTAGCCCCTTTGGGCGATAAATTATAATCTTAAAGCGCCGTAGAAAAAAAAAGCTATATTATCTCTCGACGGGAATTAGCATCTGATTAAACGGCCCCCGCGTGCACTCTCTCTCCCTCTCTCTCTCTCTCTCTCTCACCACCGCCGCTACCGCTGTTGGCGAACAATGGCATGCAATGACGGGGGGTATAAAAGTAAGTATAATATAAGTACAGTGTACGGGAAAGGGGGGGGGGGACCCGCGGCTTATTTCAAAATGCAACTGCACTAGGAATTAAGTGTCTCATTAACCGTATGGGGTGCGCAATTTATACTCGCTACACGACTTTAGTACGCCAGTTAGTGAATATTATATCGAACAGTTTTGTGTTTTTGTTTGTTTCTTTCGCGAAAGAATATTTAGTTTAACGTTTGTTATGGCAAAATTTTGATTTTATAATTTTATTCAAGACACAGCTTTGTTAAGCTAAGCGGATTATAGCTTTCGGTATATAAACGTATATCGTTGTGGAAGTATATAGGTATTTTGGCGAATAAGCGGTTTAATTGTAATGTCAGCGATTATTATTAATTGATTAACATCGAACGTGTGAAAGCGATCTTTTTGAAGGTATCCTTGACAGTTTGGCAATCAAGCGATTATTTGTAACGTTAAACGTCGTAAGAAAAAGCAAGCTTATGTTTCGCCATAACAATCAAACGACTGATGAAACTTAATCCCATAGAGAAAAAAATGAATAAAAATTGGCAAGTCAATTGGTGTGCACATACGAGAACCCGTACAACAATAGAAACGTAAATCCCCTGAAATCGATGCGGCATTTGCATCCCTCAATCGCAAGATTCGAACAATATAACATCCGCAACAGAGTTCGCGGTTATATAGACATACCATACTCGTATCCCTCGCGCAACTAATTCACGTCTTATATGTACATATATGTATATATATATATATATATATATATATATATATATACATGTATTCCAACTCTCTAAGCCGTTAATAACTCAATAATGAAAAAGACGAAGAAGAAGAAATGTTCGTAAGGAGCCCCATGATTCGTATAATTTTATGCCTATTGAAATTGGCCGAGAGTATAGAGACGCATTGTATACGTATATTATACGAATCGGTCGACCACAAGTCGGGGGCCAAGCTGTCAGTCACCTACACGTCTTGACTGATCGCTCGTTTGCGTGCGCGTGCCGTGCGTGTCTTATATATATGTACATGTATAATATATACATATGAAAGCCGCAGCTGAAGATGTGGAGCGTTTTTATTTACGGCTTTTTCTTCTTCTTCTGACTATGAACGAAAAACATTTGGCTTGCGGTTGGGCGTCGAAAAATTAGAAGAAGGCCCCACCGACTTTTGATTTTTCCACTTGAATAGCGTCATCTGTCCAATTTTTCGAAGCGTAAGATCGAGCATGAGTCTTGCAATTTTTCTGGTAAGAAGGTGTGTTTTCTTCGATGTATGGATTATGACGGATGAATGATTAGATAACTATATAGCGATTAAATTGAAACGTTACATTCTCTAATATAGCTAACGAAAAAACTAGATGTACGTATACATCGAAAAGATGTTCTTTGATTCTCTGTAAATTCGAATGCAACGAGGCGAAATATTACTCCCTGTGTGATCGTAAATAATTGAGACTGTTTCTCTCTCTTTCTCTCTACGCGTTAAGAAAAGGTGTTCGCGTCACTCGTAAACTTCCGTCCACAATTGCCACAGCTTCACTTTTTCTCTCTCTTGTTCCACCCATATATACGGTCTTTTGCACGCGTGCCACGACGTCGCCTGTCGTCTTGATGAAACACAATGGAAACCAAGAGGGGGGTGTTTCGCTCGCTAATGGATGTTCCAGTTTCGAGAGATGTGGCTTTGATATATATTTTGCGCCGGGTGGCGTACTACAGTTGCATTGTTATTATTATTTTTCGTCGATTTGACGAAGGTTGTAATTCATTCAATTCGTAGAATATAACGCTAAGAAAAAAGGGTGTGTGCGATGAGCATAAATCAGCTGCGGAGTGTTTACTTAGGGCATGACAGTCCGACGTAGTTATGATAGCAATATATATACGAATTATTTATTTGCTTATCGGGCGATATTTCGACTTGTAATGATATTCTGACGCGTACGCTTATGTCCGCACCAGTTGAAGCTGAAATAGCAGTAGCGCACGAATATCTTGGCAAAACTAATTCGACAAGATCGTTACGACTTTTCTCCAGTCCCCCTTGTCGGTCCGCTCTCACAATTCTCAAGACGCTTGTATATAATAGCACGATAAATCGGCGCAATATGGGTCAAATGCAATTGATCGCAGTTTCTTTTCTCAAGAGGTCGCCCGGCTATAATCTTATGATATAATATAGCGGCATAGGTGCAACTGGTGAACGTAACGACCCTTCGACACCCCCGCTATAAATACCTATGTACGGCATGTGATTGAAGGATAGAGGTCCCCAATTATTTCGACAGATTTGTTGTATATACGCGCGCGCGCGCGTGTGTGCGTGTGTCTTGAAAATGCTGGCAGTACGGCCCCTGCTTTTTCTCTTGATGTATCCATCATACGGGGACCGCCAGAGACAGATGTGGCTATGTGCATCGGTTTATGCACAGTTGCCGAAATCGATATTTATTATTCAAAAGCTAGGATGGTATATTTTTGACGAGTTTATGCGCGTGCGCGCGCGCGTATGTGTATGTGTGTGTCTGCATGAGTGTGGGTATAGTTTATTCGTATCACAGCTTAAAGATCAGGGATCGTTTGGAAAATATATTACACATGCGATACGCTCAGACAGCTTGAATTACCTTAGTTGTCATTACTTCGTGGTTTGTGATATTACACGTAGTGTCTTGTTCGAGGGTCGCCATATTGCACGTATAAATATGGTGCTTGCCGAATGTACAGAGTAAATTTACGAAACCTCACTAAGTACGTTTTATAAGAAAAATCTGTGGGAACGTTTCTTCCTTACTTGTGCATTTTTTTTTAATTTACTCTATGTTTGAATTTTTTGATAATGGACAAAAAAAATCTTACGTATACACACAATCCTCTTGAAAAATGACGACAGCTCTTCTACAGTTAAACGACCAACACAAAAAAACCAAATCCGAATAATACATAGCTTAATACTAAGCAAACATTCCCAAAGTATGAAAAAGAGAAAAACCATTGAATCGTTAAATAATGACACTATTCCATCACTCCTTCCATTCAAAACACCACCGTACGATGTCCCTCTTATTTTCTCGCAACAAAATGAGAAAAAAAAAACTTGTAAAATCATCAGATTTTTTTTCGCCGACTGGGCATAGTCTCGTTGACCGATACTCCCAACTTCTGTCTGTTACGCGCGTGCATTGGTGTACATAGTGTCAGTCGTGACACTCGAGGGGTGACGAGAGAAGGCAAGGAAGCCGATTGACGTGCGTATATTATATATAAGGCCCTTCGATTTGTCCCAGAAAGAGAGGCAGAGACGGCGATTAATTATTCTGCAGAACCTCGCGCTACGTGTGTTGTTGTAATACTGATACGGCTTTCTCCCCTCTTTTTAAAGTGCACAAGTACCGTAATATTTTATATGGATATATATCAAACCAATTAAAAATCTGAAATATAAGTAGGTTGGTCGTTTTCTTTTTGTCTTTATCTTGCGAGTCAACAGATTTATCCCTGTGCTTTATTGTACGTCGATTGTAAAAAGAAATAATTTACCAAGCAAATACCGAAGTCGATGTAATAATCCAAAATGTTGGTATGCCCGATTAAAAAAAAAAATTAGAAAGATCTTTACAACGTCGGAATTTTTTCAACTGTGCATAAACTGATCTAAAACTAAAAGTCGAGAAAAAAAATGAGTGGGACGAACTGCTTTTCTGTTTACACATCCATTCAACCTGGAACAGATATTATTCAGAAAGAAGGAAATAATATATATATGTGCATCCTCACGCCCACCATCATCGTCGTATGAAACTGGGCGTGTAGATGATGTCCAGATTTTGTCGATTTTTCATGAGCGCGCGCAAGGCTTTTATTGTTTCTTTTTTGCGTTTACATCATTTGTCATGGAAACCGTACGTATTGGTGTACGGGTGAAGAGGAGGATCAACATTAGAACGATTTTTCACACCACGATGCTTATTGGATAGTGAGAAAATACATTGAAAGTTGTGAATATTGTGGGAATGAGTTTGTTATGAAAACTTGACGATATATTTGTAATTTATCATTCTGTATCAATTCCAATTATGAGAATACAAAATACACTTGTACATTTTACATCACTGATATTAAAATGCATACACTTTCTGTTTTTAATATACATATATATATTACGTACTTTTTGTCAACGCAACAAGATCAAAAATTGATTCGTGTTCATCCAAGAAATATTTTCTATTACACTCTGTACACTGTATAATCTTCGAATGCTCGCAGTGCGATTCAAATATGTTGAAGATTAGACCTTATTCGATTTGATGATGTGATGTTTATGAATAAACGTAAAGTCGTTTATTTTTATTCGTGAACGAACAGATTGATACAGTTGTTTCAATTTAACAATAATAATCAACCGTAACGTTTTGCACTCGATAAAAAGCGTTAAATTCGTGAGAAATAACATTTTTTTTGTTTTTATAAAAACAAAATCAAAGACAATTTATCACTTTCATCATTTTCTTTGACAATATTTTGATGGACGATCTCATTTTTCAATCGAAAGATCATTAACGCTATCTTAAAAACCATATTATTGAAGAAAAATAAATCGAGGAAAAATAGCAATTGTCGCATTGACGCCCAGAAACCATTACCAAAAAGAAAAAAAATAAGATTAATCCTCTTATTTATCCCTGTGCGTAACATTCAAGACGATGCATAAAAAAAGAACAATCCCTATAACAATTGAAAAAAAAATCCTATACCAAGACATTGCCTCTTTTATAATACAAATCGGGTCGATTTTTCTGACACGCGAGTCACACTACGCGCGCGCGCGCGTGTGTGTGTATAAAATCTCAGTCCCTCGAAGAAAACAAGAGAGAATAAAAAGCGGTCCCCTGTTTTTTTTATCCTCGTCTGAAAACTTTCTTATTCTTCATCTCCTTACGTACCCTATATCGGTGGCGGAGCAGCTTGGCAAATATTTTCCTTCGATGGATTTCATAGTTTTGACGATTTGACTTATGTGACAAGTGATATTATATAGGTTGAGCTATGGTAGCCACGCTTTAACGTAACAAATCTCTCGTGTTTGCAAGCATTAATATAGAGCGAAGCTTTGTGGGCGTAAATAATTTTAGATTTTTTGAAAAATGAGTTAACTAACGCAATGACACTAGATAAGTCCGTTACGTAGAATGATATGTATGTATGCGTTTCATTATTTAATCATCGATTCGTTGGTAAAAACAACCTGCATAAACATATACCCGCAGCAAAGTATTATAACATATATACGATTAACATTGGGGGAAATAAAAAAAATATAACCGCAATGTATATTCCACGCACGCACATATACCACGAACAAAATCATACGTTCGGAATGCGCTGCAACGGCCACTGCATATATATCTATACGTGGAGAAAAATAGCCATATCCGGTCGCGCGTTCAATTTTTACGTGAGATCACGAAAAGAGAGATATAGAACGCGTGTACGCTCGATGCGGGACAGCTGTGTTATACACATAACATGTATACCTTTATACACGGGGAAGCTGTGGAACGGTCAACTCTCTCTCTCTCTCTTTCTCGACGGCCCGCATATATACATATATACATATATATATATATATAACGATGACGATTCGACGTGTAATTAGAAGCGACAGCCGCACGTCGAAAGTGAACAAGAGAGAAAGAGAGAGACAAAGGTGGGTTGCGCGTACTTTTCCATTATTGTAGCTTGTTTGGAATTTAACAAGATGTATTGTATGTGTACGCATTTTTAGCTTTGACAAGTGACGATGATTGCTCCGTTTTGCTCCTAGTGTTGTTGAGATTTAGAAATTGGTTTACTTTTTTTGTTTTTTTTTGCTTATTGGTGATTTTCAGTTGTGAACGGAATAAAGCGAAAGTGTTAACAATTATTTCATTTGACTTTTACTCTTAGCATGTTGCGTGTTATTCAATCCCCCCCCCCCCCTCCCTACCTTAGAGTAGATTTTATATTGGACTTTTTTGATTCTCGAGATAACCATTTGTGATTTTGCATAGAATTTAAGCAAACTATGTTAAGCACGAGGAACAAAATAAATTTTCAATCATTCAAAGATACTTTTAGCAATGTAGGCACTAGCAAAAATCAAACATAACGCACGTAATATCTTATCGAAATTATCGTTATAAATCTCCCCCATAAAAAAACATACACACACGAACGCATGCACACGTGCCAGTTTTCAACAACTGTGAAGTCAACTATGAAAGAAAAAAAAAGTTAATGAGAAATACCTCTACCCCGTCGTACAAATGACCCGACAAAACACGCGCGATGGTGAGTGCACATTATTATCAATCGGTGCATGCACGTCGTGTCGCGTCATCCGGCACGCGACAGAAGGGCGTTAATTCGCCTTTTGACCCCCCACGATTATTAGAAAGTCGTTAAGCCGCTTTCTCTCTCTCTCTCTCTCTCCCTCTCTCTCCCTCTCTCTTTCTCTCGTCATAACGCACTGAAAAATAAAAAAGAAGAGAAATACATATGCACCGGCTTACATTCTATTGGGTGCAAGTGCAATTACTGTGCGCGACTAATGTAATGATATACGACGAGCGGGTGCATACCCCGCATCAGTTGCATACTTCATTTATTTTATTTCTTGGTTATGCCTATATGACTGTAATAAAAAAATGGGTATTTTTTCTAGCGAGTTTATAACAGTTTACGAATTTTAGATTGGTTTCGTCGGTTGGTCGTTGTGCACAAATGATGTGTGTCGTTTCCCATTGGGTATTAATCATTGCGTGAATATTGACTGTAATACACACGAATATTGCAATACATGTTGTTTTACGGTAATAGAAATTATATTTGTAGCTATCGTTTGGGTAAATATTTTTATTCAATTTTGTAATTAAATGCTTAGTTTTCAAATATTATGGTCTAATAAAAAAGAAGAATAGATTTCAACGAACATAATTATTCAACTGTTAAAAGTTAATAACTTTAAATATCCGTAATTATTTAATCAAATTTGGCTAATTACAGTGCATTCGCCCCGCAATCGTACAAAAGAGAAAGATACAGAGAGGAAGGGAAAAAACGATTTCGCAACCACATAAAACAATTCGCGGTTGTCATCAAATCAAAAGGCGTATACAAGGATACGTTACAAGCGCAAGCTGTGCTCACCACAGGCGGCTTCTTTTCTCTTGCTTGACTTTCCTGGAATATGGGGGAGTGCACGGGGTTTTCCTTTTCGACCAGCTATTTGTCAACGCTTGGTACCTTCAACATGTGTGCCAAAGCGTGCCCGATTTTTCTAGTCTCGTTTTTTTTCTTACGGGGTTAATTGGATCAGCACTGTTAAGCTTGTTAAGAAGGCGTGTGTGTGGGGATTCTTAAGGGAGTGAGAGAGAAAGGCGGTTAGTCTTTATCAGACTGAGTTTTCTTGTCGGGAAATGATTTGGCAGTCGGTATTTTTCAAAGAAATCTCCATTTCAAATAATGTTGTGCAGGCGGAATCATTTTAAAATACCGATGGGTTGACATTTTCATTCTTATGAACTGGATTATTTTTAAACTTTTATTACAAACATCGAACTAACTATTAAATGCATAGTATCGGTCATATTTTTGAGTCTTATTATTATTACTATTTTCAAAGTGATTATACGTTAATCAATTCATTTGAATAAACACCTCATTGTCGCATTTCACATTGAAAGTAATCGGAGTCACAACTCCGATTAGAACAGAAAATGGCCCTTAATAGGATTTTATATATTGAAAATCTATCTTATAGGGTAAATACACATGTAAAGAGTGCCCTAAAAGAAGAAATAAATCAGTTTCAAAACTCTATTCGATCCACATCCAATCGATATACTTTTTTTCGTCGACAACTCGACAACGGCACGTACCGCAACATTCAGCTTAAAAAGCTGGAAAACAAACATAACCCAAAGTATACGGTAAAGAGCAAAGTAAAACCATGCCATCACAATAAAAACTAATTCAAATCGCCGAAGCGAGAATGTGAGAGAAAGAGAGAGAGAGAGCGAAGGAAAACGGAACCACATATGTCTCATGACACAATGATCGATCGAGGGAGGGAAAACTGTAACCCGACGACGACACACTCGAAAAACGACGGTTCACAGATTAGCCACGATCGACCCGAAATCCATACCGCTTGACCGAATTCCACGGACCTCGCAAACATTTGGGTTATTGGCTCGCGCAACGCTTAAATATGCAAACGAGCGATTGATGAAAAATCAAAATCGGTAAGAAGAAAGAATAAATCATAAGCTATGGAAGCACCTCTTTTTGGCGCTCACAACTATGAGTTTTTTTGAGATTACCATTATCGCGACAGGGGAATCGATCATAAGCTACAATTGTTCTATTTCACTTCTTCTCTTCTACCTCTGCGCCCCATAATTTCTCATAAATTTATCGAATGGCCACGCTGTCGTGCAACTTCTATTGTTCATAGTACATACGCACACGAATACAGACATTGCTCCAATAAATCACTTACGTATGCCGCTTGTTTCCTAATACCTTTTGTTATTTATACATATTGGATATGTTGATCTATAATCGGTCTTCGCGTATTTTTATGCGTACATTAACATTGTACGACAGTAAATAATAATTATACGTATTTTTTTAATTTGAGCGTTTTAAATGCAATTATTTCAGGTTAGGCAGATGCATCTTTCTATCGGAAAAAGTAATAGATTAATACAGAACGATCGAATAATAATAGACTTAGTAATAATAAATGTTTGATTTCAAATAGTTAAAACAGATCGAAAGGTATTTTGTATTTTTACTCAGAGCGTGTCATTGATGGGATTTTAATATCAACCATGAATTTTTGTTCGAGGGAGTGTTCAAATGTCTATCCAATACCCTGTTTGATTTTCCTACGAGTATCTATGTATAGGTATGTCATCTAGATTATTCTACGTTCATCGGAGAATTAATTCCATAGACGTGCTTCTCACGTTCATTATCGAATTCTCCAATGTACCAGGAATACTCGAGATGAGATACCTATGAAAAAATCGGATAGGGTACGAGCACGGGGTACGAGCACGGGGTACGAGGTAGCGCCTAGAATTCGAACAATCATAAACGATGCCGTTGAGCAGATACTAAACCTCTAATTTGGCGGTGAAGGAAGAATAATCCGTAGGCCCCTTCTGCGATTGTCGTTTTTTTGCGTGAAGTCCCCTTCAGTTGAGAAGTAAGTTGTAATTTAAAAAAAACACGTAATTTCATCGTACCAAGAGTTAACAATAGGAATAGTAAAAAGATTGTCGTAGATAAAATAGCACAAGTATTATATAAATATCAGCGCACACATTGTAATCTCTTTTTGACTGACTATGATGATATCGATAACTGCTAGACACGATAACTACTTTTTTCTTATCATTAGTTCAAAGCCTTTCAATAGTCTATTATTTAATGGCTCTTGTAATATACCGAAAAAAGTATCTATTAACGATGAAATGTAATTTAAATTAAATCATTTGTTACTTCTGTCCAAATATAAATATTCAATTAAATGCTTTAGATAGGAGATCTCTTAAAAAAACACTTAACAAGCTGCCAAATTCAACAAGAAATCCTGTCGCACGATTTTAGCCACCCACACTTCTTATTGCAGCCAAAAGAAACAATAGCTCGCCCTATTGCAATTCACCTCATCACGCGCCTATTATATACGCTAAACGTACACGACGTGCGCAAGTGCTTTGACTCGCCGTTGCGCGTTATTGTACATACACTCGCATAATAATAGTTTAACGTTTTTTTTAGGTTAGCAAGCAAAGGGGCTATTATAATCCGCCAAAATCAGGTTTCACGCGAAATTCGCACACAATCGGGTAATATATAATGCACGTGAATTAAAAAAATACTCAAGGGAAGCGAATTGTTCGCGCGTTAGCCGAGTGAAAAAAAAATGTTGAAACCGGTACATCTCTTAATCGCTTGTCTTCCTCCTTTTTGCGCGCATTATACCTATAATATACCTATAATAAATAAACAAAACGGAAAAGTCCATGCATTAAAAGTAATACGTTCATACATCTAGACGAAAAAACAGAAAAACTTGTATTTTCCTTTTACTCGTTTTTGTTACATTGAGTAAACATTATTTTTCTTTACATAAAAGAAAACAGAACCAAATAAAGAACGATCAAATCCGTTGTATTACTTCGACGTCGGCTTTCGCAAGGATTTGCACGAAACTTGAACGTTGAGTGACGCGATGAGATTTTAAGCAGCAAAAAGCCCGCTAACAGAAACACGTCTTTTGGGAATTTTGTGCGTCTTTCTCCTTTGTCGTTTTGTTCAATGTTCTAAGAAATAAAAATGCAATACTTTGAACTCGCAGTATTATAAAATTAAAAATAGACGTTAAAACAAGGTTTACAAAATTAACGCTTTTCTCGTGAATATACACTTAAAAACGGATTTTCTGTTTGTTATGAAAACAATGTCAATGCATTAAAAAAAGGAAAAATATCGAATCGAGGGGAAATCTATGAGATCTTTTTTACAAACTGTTACGAGGGTTTATATCGATCTTGAAAGTCGAACGATGGGATGAGATTTTGAGGGGTGGAGACTGAAATTCCACTGACGTTCGGAATATATGTTTTTTGGGAATGTCTTGCCATTCGTTCGTCTCTCTTTCTCTATCTTTTTTATCTAGTATTTGTAAAGATGAGAATCAATGAGATATCGAAAGCCTCAAAAGATATTATTTTAGTCGCGTATTTCAGCTTTCGTAACATCCTCCATTGAAAAGTCAATGACATAGGTATTTTGAGTTTTACACAACTGAAATAACATTGTTCGATAAACAGAAATTTGTCAATGCCATAATTGTATGGTCCTTTTTTTCTTTATACATTGAGAATAATGCATGTAACTAACGATTTTTACAACAACGAAGACTGCTTGAATGGTTTATAAAAAGATTTTATAATAGTTTTAGAGAGAGTGAAAATTCATTGAGCTCGTATACTCTTACAACTTTACTGATTGAAATTTATCGCTGTACATACGACCACAGGCAAAAATTTACGCGCACAGTTTACTTAAAATTCAGGTACCAAACATATATATACATATATATATGTATGCGAAATATATACCATATGCATACGGATTCACTGCGATCTTTATCAAATGGAAGAATAGCATTTTTTCTTACGTATGCGTAAGAAAAAACGGATAACTAATATTCGATTGCGAACTCAAAAAATGAAACTCTTTAATACCTGCTTGAAGTAATTGAAAATGAGGAGGCAAAGACGTGAGTATCCCGTTAAAGAAAGACAGATTCAAAGTAAAAAATTTTTTTTATCAGTAATAATACGAAGAAACTACTGAATTTTATTAATATAACTGCTATCGATTCTTAGACAATGTTCTTACTCGGTAAATAAATTTTAATCTTTCAATTGTGAACGGAAAATAAATATTCAGTGAAACTTTTCAATGTGCAAGAACACAGGAAAAAAAGAATGTTTGATCGATAAAATTCAACCAATTCCTACACAATACATACCATGCGCGCGCGTGTGCACGAGAAATTCAAATAAAAGGAAATAAGCAACAAAAGTAAGATGTCAAGGCGTCGTGGTAAGGGGCGCGAAATATTTATTAGCGAGCTGACAACGAAGCTGGGGACTAGCAGGCGCTTTTTCTTGCATTACTTCCATGCCGTTGAATTCGAAAACTTTCAATATCACCGCTCGATACTCAATGAAGTGTACGACCAAAGAAAAATGATTAGCATGTTAAAAACTGACGGTCTCTCTCTCTCTCTCGGTCTCTCTTTCTGTCTCAAAAGAAAGATTACTGTGATCCTTTTATTTTTTCCAGACGAGTTGCGAAAAGAAAAACGGAGAATATATTATTTGTACTTTATGGTAAGCGACACTGAATGATACTTTTTCTTTGAATATTTTCGTTGAATCATTTCAGCGAAATTTATTTGGTTTTTTATTATTTATATTACTTAAAAGATAGTGTTGTACTCGCACTTTCCTCACAATGAGGAAAGTACAGAGTAATAGATCATTATAAATAGCAAATGATAAATGTTAGTACTAAATATTTACTATATCTACTGGATTTGCGGTAGTGTCTCTTAAAAAAAATTTTTTTTTTAATATAAAGCTCTTTATAGGGAGTATAAATAGATTTGTAAAGTTGCATAATTATCTAGAATATAAAATGCTTTTTATACATAGGAAAAGAAATATCGTTATGAAATCTCCGACAACCCGAACAAAAAACTATAGGTATACATTTTAAGCGTATGCACAAATACCAAATTAATCTCTTACCAAAATATACTTTAACGTTAATCTAAACAAGCTTTGAAAAGATTTAGATGAACGGATTGAATTTGAATATTCAATCACTTATTGGCACGTTAAGTTGCCTAAAATATTCTCAACGAATCCTATATGATCAAACATAATCACAAATGGGAAATCGTATTATTGCATTTCAAAAGTGTGAAAAATAATCGTCTTTCACATGTAGAAAATAGCCATATTATAAGCACGTCATAACTCATAAATAATACATCCACCCGCTCTAGAAAACATCTGCTCTTTCTGTCTACGTCTCTATCTCTTAGCACGTAGTCTAATCTAGTCTCGATCATTTTGTCCATAGCGATTAATGGGAATGGTCAAATACAGTATAGCGTACAGGGGCCCCGCATGTATATTATAGAAAACGAGCAGTAAATCAAAAATGCACCTGCTCTTTTACATTTCGCGTGTGCCCGTATATAGACGCATACTTCGTGCAATGTCATTCTATTTGAAACTCATTAAAATATCCAATTGTTTGTGCCGCAGCATGCTTCTTAACGAGTTTCGTTATTTTTTCTGTATTTCTTTTCACTGCCGAATTATTATCGATAGTTGTCGTATGTACGTATATATGAATGAGCGTAGAGAATTTTAATTGTAATATACGTTGGTTGTGTCAATAATACCTCCAAGGGTAGATTGAGATCGTTATGTAAATTGTACATTTGACGTTTCAATTAATTTGTATAATTATCGATATGCTCTTCACAGAGTCAGCAATCGAAATTCGTTATATCTATATATATTTTTTTTTATCGTTTCTTTTCTAGAATAATGTATTCAAAAGATTCTAGTTCGATAATAAATAAATAAAGAAAATAATTTCAAGCCCTTCCTTCCTAAAAATAAACGCTTTCTATACCAATATCCGCTATGGAATGATAAGTATTCGCAACCTGCGTATTATCCACAAGATACAATGATCGTGAACAATTTTACGATAAAAAGAGCAAGAGAGAGGGAGATAGAGAAAAAGAGATTCGGAGGGTCGTGAACGCATACGTGAATATTATGTAAAGCAATTCACAATAACGAATCCGATGATTAACATAAGCAAAACAGTTTATATATATACTCCCTTCAGGATTTTGTAGAAGCCACTCGTTACCTCGTGTACGCTGCAAAGACATTTGCTGACATTGTTGTCTGACTTTTCAATTCCACACAACAGGTAATTGTATTGACGCGCGAGCGAACCTTCTTCTTTTTTTTCGTAGGCAAGTTTTTAACGAGATATTTAAACATTAAATAACAGTTCGGAGCTGCTTTTATTTTCCTTAGTGCACATTGTTGGGCATATGGCCTTTATGATCCACATCTCGAGAACGAGTTCTTTTTCATTGACTTTCGTGATGAAGAGTAGTTTGTACGAAAGTACAAGCCGCGGGAACATCTTTTTTGAATTTGCTCCTTCTTTCTCTCTCTCTTTTTTTAAGTTTTTACGTTCGCCCGTGAGAGCCTGCCGATCTTTAAATACGAGGAGATTTAGTACTTTTTTTTTTATTAGTAACCTGTTATGATGGGAATAATATGTTCTCCCAAGATAATCGTTCATACTTATTTGATTTTATAGGCGTTTATTCGCTGTGTTTAATGCTTGTTATGTAAAAACGAAAAAAATACAATGTTTTTTTTTGACGAATTTTCGAAAAGTATCATATATGTTTACATAAAAGTAAGAAAACGTTACACTTAATCATTGAAGATATACATGTGAAACTGTATGTACTTTCTTAAAAAAGAAACAGAAAGATATGGCTTTGTATTGAAAAGTGCGGAACGTGAATATATATCTATAACTGAACACAGGATCACTATGATTAAATCTATATCTTGTGCAGTAATGTGATGTTAGGCCCGTAAAGTTCGTCGAAGTAAATGCAATAGTTCGCGGCAAAAATCGAATCTCCATAGCTTGCAGAAAATAAGTTTATGAATGAACAGTCACTCTGAACTCTCAGCATACATTTGTAATATCATTTTCTATATGGCAACGCGACATTGAAATATTATTAAATTAACCTAATATAATATTAGTGTTTTCTCAAAGAAGATCGAACAGATATCATAGACTTTTATTATATTCCTATAAAGACTTTGTATTAATTATTTATATATTATTTGTACATTATTCAACATGCTGCCATTATTATCAAATTAAATCTTAACGTTATAAATTTTACGTAACGTGAAATTTTGACAGGCAAACAGCATTTTATGACAGACCACTAGGAGTCTAATATTTATAAATCGTTTACTATTTCTTATCTGATCAAACCAATGAATTTAATTGGTAATGAAGATTAGAACTATGAAACATTGAAATTTTCGAATATTTCCATGTATTCTCAACCAGGCAAACAAGTCAATCCTGAATTTCTCGACATATGCTACCAGCAAAAGCTTCAGTAACATCTAAAAGGATAGCAATCGAGTAAAAGAGGATTATATGAATCATTAATAATGATTACTCTCAACCCTTACTCTTGCATACTACTATAATATGCAAGTAGAGTATAAAATGATCCAGTTAGATACTCACCACGTTCAAATTGGACTTTATCCTAGAGCGCTAGTGGAGTATAATATACAAAAAGTATACTTTTATTTCTACCCTAATAAATTAATTGACTAATTGATAACTTAATCAATTAATTTTGTAAATAAGGATGACATATAACAAGAATCTTTGATTATCTGTGGTATCAACAATATTTGGATTACGACAAATCATCATATCCGTATTCAATAGAGATACTGGGATAGCTGAATAAATTTACTATATCCCGAATAGATTTATTGTAATTTTTTATTTTTATTTTAGTATACAAAACCAGTGATACTTAGTGTGACATTTGTATAGTCAGAGTTTATTAACTTGGTATTAATAATTTTTTATTAAAATTTCAACATATATGATAGATAAATAAACGTTACAAAGACCAAAACAAAATTTCTGATTAATTACAGTACTGTAATTTTAGTAATATGGCTATGTAGACTTTTATACATGTAAGGGGGGAAACCCCCACCGTGCGACACTCCGGGAAGGCAGAGGAGGAGATTATAAATACAGCAGAGGATATCGTCCTGCGTAAACTACCTATTTACCGCTGAGTTTCCTATATACGTATTCACTTAAATTCGTACAACTAGACTACAACATTTTTTACGATAGTTAGGAATCTCAGGATTTTCTCGTCGACGACGAAGGTATATCATTTCTTACGGTTCGATATGTTTATGGACTCCAGGAAAGATATACCCTTCACGTATATAATATTATATCCATATTTTCCCGGTAAGTAAATCATGATTAGTATATATATTTTGAATACCATAGTCTTCCCATTCCAACATTATATCTAACTCCGATACATTAATCTTCTGAAGGAAAATAATACGATAGTTTGAAACCCCGGTTTTCACGTTGGCGATGTAGGTACCTCATATAATACAATTCGATATCTTTCCATTATCAAGGAAAATTATATTCTGCGGGAATATAATTTTATATCCATAATTACACATTCAAATTATGTAGGACGTAAAATCTATATATTCCCAACCATAGTACTCGCATGTCAACATTATTCCCAACTCCAATATGTCAATCTTCTGAAGTAAACATAATACGATAATTTCGATTCCCCGGTTTTTACGATGAGGATGAAAGTACCTCATATAATACAATTCATATCTTTCATTCTCATGGAAAGTTATATTCTTCACGAATATAATTTGAGTTCAATAATACCCGTGCAATTTATGTAGGACATGAAATCGTTGTATTAACTAGGGTAGTACTCGAATTCCAACGTTATTCCTAACTCCGATACATTAATCCTTTGAAGTGGAAATAATACGATAGGTTTGAGTCCCCGCTATTGCACAGCGAGGATGTAGGTACATCATTTGATACATTTATATATATTGCGGGATTCCAGGAAATTCTACTCCCTAACGTATATAATTTCATATTGATATTAATCCGTACAAATTCTCTAGGACGTGGGAATAGAAATATTGAATACCATAGTATTCCCATTTCTATATTATATCTAGCTCCGATATATTAATCTTCTAAAGTAAAAATCATACAATAGTTTGAAATTCCCGTATTTTCACGTCGAGGAAGTAGGTATATAATTTCTTACGATTCAATGTTTATACAGGTCAGGAAAGTCTGATCCTACCCGAATATAATTTTAGTTCAATAACACCCGTGCAATTTATGTAGGACATGAAATCTTTGTATTAACTAGGGTAGTACTCGAATTCCAACGTTATTCCTAACTCCGATACATTAATCCTTTGAAGTGGAAATAATACGATAGGTTTGAGTCCCCGCTATTGCACAGCGAGGATGTAGGTACATCATTTGATACATTTATATATATTGCGGGATTCCAGGAAATTCTACTCCCTAACGTATATAATTTCATATTGATATTAATCCGTACAAATTCTCTAGGACGTGGGAATAGAAATATTGAATACCATAGTATTCCCATTTCTATATTATATCTAGCTCCGATATATTAATCTTCTAAAGTAAAAATCATACAATAGTTTGAAATTCCCGTATTTTCACGTCGAGGAAGTAGGTATATAATTTCTTACGATTCAATGTTTATACAGGTCAGGAAAGTCTGATCCTACCCGAATATAATTTTAGTTCAATAACACCCGTGCTATTTATGTAGGACATGAAATCTTTGTATTTACTAGGGTAGTACTCGATTTCCAACGTTATTCCTAACTCCGATACATTAATCCTTTGAAGTGAAAATAATACGATAGTTATAGTCCCCGGTATTGCACGGTGAGGATGTAGGTACATCATTTGATACATTTATATATATTGCGGGATTCCAGGGCATTCTACTCCCTAACGTATATAATTTCATATTGATATTAATCGGTACAAATTCTCTAGGACGTGGGAATAGATATATTGAATACCATAGTCTTCCCATTCCAACATTATACCTAACTCCGATACATTAATCCTTTGAAGTTAAAGTAACGGGATTGTTTAAAATTCCCGTATTTTCAGGTGAGGATGTAGGTATATAATTTCTTACGATTCAATGTTTATATAGGCCAGGAAAGTCTGAACCTACCCGAATATAATTTTAGTTCAATAATTACCCGTGCAATTCATATATAACATGAAATCCATGTATTAACTAGGGTAGTTCTCGAATTCCAACGTTATTCCTAACACCGATACATTAATCTTTTGAAGTTAAATAAATACGATAGTTTTGAGTCCCCGTTATTGCACGGCGAGGATTTAGCTACGTCATTTGATACATTTGAATATATTTCTGGATTCCAGGAAAGTATAATCCTTCACGTATATAATTTCATATTGATATTAATCCGTACAAATTCTCTAGGACGTGGAAATAGATATATTGAATACCATAGTCTTCCCATTTCAACATTAAACCTAATTCCGATACATTAATCCTTGGAAGTTAAAGTAACGGGATAGTTTGAAATTCCCGTATTTTCACGTCGAGGACGTAAGTATATAATTTCTTACGATACAATGTTTATATAGGCCACGAAAGTCTGATCCTACCCGAATATAATTTGAGTTCAATAATACCCGTGCAATTTATGTAGGACATGAAATCGTTGTATTAACTAGGGTAGTATTCGAATTCAAACGTTATTCCTAACTCCGATACATTAATCCTTTGAAGTGAAAATAATACGATAGGTTTGAGTCCCCGCTATTGCACGGCGAGGATGTAGGTACATCATTTGATACATTTATATATATTGCGGGATTCCAGGAAATTCTACTCCCTAACGTATATAATTTCATATTGATATTAATCCGTACAAATTCTCTAGGACGTGGGAATAGAAATATTGAATACCATAGTATTCCCATTTCTATATTATATCTAGCTCCGATATATTAATTTTCTAAAGTAAAAATCATACAATAGTTTGAAATTCCCGTATTTTCACGTCGAGGAAGTAGGTATATAATTTCTTACGATTCAATGTTTATATAGGCCAGGAAAGTCTGAACCTACCCGAATATAATTTTAGTTCAATAATTACCCGTGCAATTCATATATAACATGAAATCTTTGTATTAACTAGGGTAGTTCTCGATTTCCAAAGTTATTCCTAACTCCGATACATTAATCTTTTGAAGTTAAATAAATACGATAGTTTTGAGTCCCCGTTATTGCACGGCGAGGATTTAGCTACGTCATTTGATACATTTGAATATATTTCTGGATTCCAGGAAAGTATAATCCTTCACGTATATAATTTCATATTGATATTAATCCGTACAAATTCTCCAGGACGTGGGAATAGATATATTGAATACCATAGTCTTCCCATTTCAACATTAAACCTAACTCCGATACATTAATCCTTTGAAGTGAAAATAATACGATAGTTTTGGGTCCCCGTTATTGCACGGCGATGATGTAGGTACATCATTTGATACATTTATATATATTGCGGGATTCCAGGAAATTCTACTCCCTAACGTATATAATTTCATATTGATATTAATCCGTACAAATTCTCTAGGACGTGGGAATAGAAATATTGAATACCATAGTATTCCCATTTCTATATTATATCTAGCTCCGATATATTAATCTTCTAAAGTAAAAATCATACAATAGTTTGAAATTCCCGTATTTTCACGTCGAGGAAGTAGGTATATAATTTCTTACGATTCAATGTTTATACAGGTCAGGAAAGTCTGATCCTACCCGAATATAATTTTAGTTCAATAACACCCGTGCAATTTATGTAGGACATGAAATCTTTGTATTTACTAGGGTAGTACTCGATTTCCAACGTTATTCCTAACTCCGATACATTAATCCTTTGAAGTGAAAATAATACGATAGTTATAGTCCCCGGTATTGCACGGTGAGGATGTAGGTACATCATTTGATACATTTATATATATTGCGGGATTCCAGGGCATTCTACTCCCTAACGTATATAATTTCATATTGATATTAATCGGTACAAATTCTCTAGGACGTGGGAATAGATATATTGAATACCATAGTCTTCCCATTCCAACATTATACCTAACTCCGATACATTAATCCTTTGAAGTTAAAGTAACGGGATTGTTTAAAATTCCCGTATTTTCAGGTGAGGATGTAGGTATATAATTTCTTACGATTCAATGTTTATATAGGCCAGGAAAGTCTGAACCTACCCGAATATAATTTTAGTTCAATAATTACCCGTGCAATTCATATATAACATGAAATCCATGTATTAACTAGGGTAGTTCTCGAATTCCAACGTTATACCTAACACCTATACATTAATCTTTTGAAGTTAAATAAATACGATAGTTTTGAGTCCCCGTTATTGCACGGCGAGGATTTAGCTACGTCATTTGATACATTTGAATATATTTCTGGATTCCAGGAAAGTATAATCCTTCACGTATATAATTTCATATTGATATTAATCCGTACAAATTCTCCAGGACGTGGGAATAGATATATTGAATACCATAGTCTTCCCATTTCAACATTAAACCTAACTCCGATACATTATCCTTTGAAGTTAAAGTAACGGGATTGTTTGAAATTCCCGTATTTTCACGTCGAGGAAGTAGGTATATAATTTCTTACGATTCAATATTTATATAGGTCAGGAAAGTCTGAACCTACCCGAATATAATTTTAGTTCAATAATTACCCGTGCAATTCATATATAACATGAAATCCATGTATTAACTAGGGTAGTTCTCGAATTCCAACGTTATTCCTAACACCGATACATTAATCTTTTGAAGTTAAATAAATACGATAGTTTTGAGTCCCCGTTATTGCACGGCGAGGATTTAGCTACGTCATTTGATACATTTGAATATATTTCTGGATTCCAGGAAAGTATAATCCTTCACGTATATAATTTCATATTGATATTAATCCGTACAAATTCTCTAGGACGTGGAAATAGATATATTGAATACCATAGTCTTCCCATTTCAACATTAAACCTAATTCCGATACATTAATCCTTGGAAGTTAAAGTAACGGGATAGTTTGAAATTCCCGTATTTTCACGTCGAGGACGTAAGTATATAATTTCTTACGATACAATGTTTATATAGGCCACGAAAGTCTGATCCTACCCGAATATAATTTGAGTTCAATAATACCCGTGCAATTTATGTAGGACATGAAATCGTTGTATTAACTAGGGTAGTATTCGAATTCAAACGTTATTCCTAACTCCGATACATTAATCCTTTGAAGTGAAAATAATACGATAGGTTTGAGTCCCCGCTATTGCACGGCGAGGATGTAGGTACATCATTTGATACATTTATATATATTGCGGGATTCCAGGAAATTCTACTCCCTAACGTATATAATTTCATATTGATATTAATCCGTACAAATTCTCTAGGACGTGGGAATAGAAATATTGAATACCATAGTATTCCCATTTCTATATTATATCTAGCTCCGATATATTAATTTTCTAAAGTAAAAATCATACAATAGTTTGAAATTCCCGTATTTTCACGTCGAGGAAGTAGGTATATAATTTCTTACGATTCAATGTTTATATAGGCCAGGAAAGTCTGAACCTACCCGAATATAATTTTAGTTCAATAATTACCCGTGCAATTCATATATAACATGAAATCTTTGTATTAACTAGGGTAGTTCTCGATTTCCAAAGTTATTCTAACTCCGATACATTAATCTTTTGAAGTTAAATAAATACGATAGTTTTGAGTCCCCGTTATTGCACGGCGAGGATTTAGCTACGTCATTTGATACATTTGAATATATTTCTGGATTCCAGGAAAGTATAATCCTTCACGTATATAATTTCATATTGATATTAATCCGTACAAATTCTCCAGGACGTGGGAATAGATATATTGAATACCATAGTCTTCCCATTTCAACATTAAACCTAACTCCGATACATTAATCCTTTGAAGTGAAAATAATACGATAGTTTTGGGTCCCCGTTATTGCACGGCGATGATGTAGGTACATCATTTGATACATTTATATATATTGCGGGATTCCAGGAAATTCTACTCCCTAACGTATATAATTTCATATTGATATTAATCCGTACAAATTCTCTAGGACGTGGGAATAGAAATATTGAATACCATAGTATTCCCATTTCTATATTATATCTAGCTCCGATATATTAATCTTCTAAAGTAAAAATCATACAATAGTTTGAAATTCCCGTATTTTCACGTCGAGGAAGTAGGTATATAATTTCTTACGATTCAATGTTTATACAGGTCAGGAAAGTCTGATC
This sequence comes from Chouioia cunea, assembly GCA_030064505.1. Classification (NCBI taxonomy): domain Eukaryota; kingdom Metazoa; phylum Arthropoda; class Insecta; order Hymenoptera; family Eulophidae; genus Chouioia; species Chouioia cunea. Next base: position 7,192,519 of record JAOPFQ010000001.1, read on the forward strand.
CTACCCGAATATAATTTTAGTTCAATAACACCCGTGCAATTTATGTAGGACATGAAATCTTTGTATTTACTAGGGTAGTACTCGATTTCCAACGTTATTCCTAACTCCGATACATTAATCCTTTGAAGTGAAAATAATACGATAGTTATAGTCCCCGGTATTGCACGGTGAGGATGTAGGTACATCATTTGATACATTTATATATATTGCGGGATTCCAGGGCATTCTACTCCCTAACGTATATAATTTCATATTGATATTAATCGGTACAAATTCTCTAGGACGTGGGAATAGATATATTGAATACCATAGTCTTCCCATTCCAACATTATACCTAACTCCGATACATTAATCCTTTGAAGTTAAAGTAACGGGATTGTTTAAAATTCCCGTATTTTCAGGTGAGGATGTAGGTATATAATTTCTTACGATTCAATGTTTATATAGGCCAGGAAAGTCTGAACCTACCCGAATATAATTTTAGTTCAATAATTACCCGTGCAATTCATATATAACATGAAATCCATGTATTAACTAGGGTAGTTCTCGAATTCCAACGTTATACCTAACACCGATACATTAATCTTTTGAAGTTAAATAAATACGATAGTTTTGAGTCCCCGTTATTGCACGGCGAGGATTTAGCTACGTCATTTGATACATTTGAATATATTTCTGGATTCCAGGAAAGTATAATCCTTCACGTATATAATTTCATATTGATATTAATCCGTACAAATTCTCCAGGACGTGGGAATAGATATATTGAATACCATAGTCTTCCCATTTCAACATTAAACCTAACTCCGATACATTATCCTTTGAAGTTAAAGTAACGGGATTGTTTGAAATTCCCGTATTTTCACGTCGAGGAAGTAGGTATATAATTTCTTACGATTCAATATTTATATAGGTCAGGAAAGTCTGAACCTACCCGAATATAATTTTAGTTCAATAATTACCCGTGCAATTCATATATAACATGAAATCCATGTATTAACTAGGGTAGTTCTCGAATTCCAACGTTATTCCTAACACCGATACATTAATCTTTTGAAGTTAAATAAATACGATAGTTTTGAGTCCCCGTTATTGCACGGCGAGGATTTAGCTACGTCATTTGATACATTTGAATATATTTCTGGATTCCAGGAAAGTATAATCCTTCACGTATATAATTTCATATTGATATTAATCCGTACAAATTCTCTAGGACGTGGAAATAGATATATTGAATACCATAGTCTTCCCATTTCAACATTAAACCTAATTCCGATACATTAATCCTTGGAAGTTAAAGTAACGGGATAGTTTGAAATTCCCGTATTTTCACGTCGAGGACGTAAGTATATAATTTCTTACGATACAATGTTTATATAGGCCACGAAAGTCTGATCCTACCCGAATATAATTTGAGTTCAATAATACCCGTGCAATTTATGTAGGACATGAAATCGTTGTATTAACTAGGGTAGTACTCGAATTCCAACGTTATTCCTAACTCCGATACATTAATCCTTTGAAGTGAAAATAATACGATAGGTTTGAGTCCCCGCTATTGCACGGCGAGGATGTAAGTACATCATTTGATACATTTATATATATTGCGGGATTCCAGGAAATTCTACTCCCTAACGTATATAATTTCATATTGATATTAATCCGTACAAATTCTCTAGGACGTGGGAATAGAAATATTGAATACCATAGTCTTCCCATTTCAACATTAAACCTAACTCCGATACATTAATCCTTTGAAGTTAAAGTAACGGGATTGTTTGAAATTCCCGTACTTTCACGTCGAGGACGTAAGTATATAATTTCTTACGATACAATGTTTATATAGGCAACGAAAGTCTGATCCTACCCGAATATAATTTGAGTTCAATAACACCCGTGCAATTTATGTAGGACATGAAATCTTTGTATTAACTAGGGTAGTACTCGATTTCCAACGTTATTCCTAACTCCGATACATTAATCCTTTGAAGTGAAAATAATACGATAGTTTTGGGTCCCCGTTATTGCACGGCGATGATGTAGGTACATCATTTGATACATTTATATATATTTCGGGATTACAGAAAATTCTACTCCTCGACGTATATAATTTCATATTGATATTAATCCGTACAAATTCTCTAGGACGTGGGAATAGAAATATTGAATACCATAGTATTCCCATTTCTATATTATATCTAGCTCCGATATATTAATCTTCTAAAGTAAAAATCATACAATAGTTTGAAATTCCCGTATTTTCAGGTGAGGATGTAGGTATATAATTTCTTACGATTCAATGTTTATATAGGCCAGGAAAGTCTGAACCTACCCGAATATAATTTTAGTTCAATAATTACCCGTGCAATTCATATATAACATGAAATCCATGTATTAACTAGGGTAGTTCTCGAATTCCAACGTTATTCCTAACACCGATACATTAATCTTTTGAAGTTAAATAAATACGATAGTTTTGAGTCCCGTTATTGCACGGCGAGGATTTAGCTACGTCATTTGATACATTTGAATATATTTCTGGATTCCAGGAAAGTATAATCCTTCACGTATATAATTTCATATTGATATTAATCCGTACAAATTCTCCAGGACGTGGGAATAGATATATTGAATACCATAGTCTTCCCATTTCAACATTAAACCTAACTCCGATACATTATCCTTTGAAGTTAAAGTAACGGGATTGTTTGAAATTCCCGTATTTTCACGTCGAGGAAGTAGGTATATAATTTCTTACGATTCAATATTTATATAGGTCAGGAAAGTCTGAACCTACCCGAATATAATTTTAGTTCAATAATTACCCGTGCAATTCATATATAACATGAAATCCATGTATTAACTAGGGTAGTTCTCGAATTCCAACGTTATTCCTAACACCGATACATTAATCTTTTGAAGTTAAATAAATACGATAGTTTTGAGTCCCCGTTATTGCACGGCGAGGATTTAGCTACGTCATTTGATACATTTGAATATATTTCTGGATTCCAGGAAAGTATAATCCTTCACGTATATAATTTCATATTGATATTAATCCGTACAAATTCTCTAGGACGTGGAAATAGATATATTGAATACCATAGTCTTCCCATTTCAACATTAAACCTAATTCCGATACATTAATCCTTGGAAGTTAAAGTAACGGGATAGTTTGAAATTCCCGTATTTTCACGTCGAGGACGTAAGTATATAATTTCTTACGATACAATGTTTATATAGGCCACGAAAGTCTGATCCTACCCGAATATAATTTGAGTTCAATAATACCCGTGCAATTTATGTAGGACATGAAATCGTTGTATTAACTAGGGTAGTACTCGAATTCCAACGTTATTCCTAACTCCGATACATTAATCCTTTGAAGTGAAAATAATACGATAGGTTTGAGTCCCCGCTATTGCACGGCGAGGATGTAAGTACATCATTTGATACATTTATATATATTGCGGGATTCCAGGAAATTCTACTCCCTAACGTATATAATTTCATATTGATATTAATCCGTACAAATTCTCTAGGACGTGGGAATAGAAATATTGAATACCATAGTCTTCCCATTTCAACATTAAACCTAACTCCGATACATTAATCCTTTGAAGTTAAAGTAACGGGATTGTTTGAAATTCCCGTACTTTCACGTCGAGGACGTAAGTATATAATTTCTTACGATACAATGTTTATATAGGCAACGAAAGTCTGATCCTACCCGAATATAATTTGAGTTCAATAACACCCGTGCAATTTATGTAGGACATGAAATCTTTGTATTAACTAGGGTAGTACTCGATTTCCAACGTTATTCCTAACTCCGATACATTAATCCTTTGAAGTGAAAATAATACGATAGTTTTGGGTCCCCGTTATTGCACGGCGATGATGTAGGTACATCATTTGATACATTTATATATATTTCGGGATTACAGAAAATTCTACTCCTCGACGTATATAATTTCATATTGATATTAATCCGTACAAATTCTCTAGGACGTGGGAATAGAAATATTGAATACCATAGTATTCCCATTTCTATATTATATCTAGCTCCGATATATTAATCTTCTAAAGTAAAAATCATACAATAGTTTGAAATTCCCGTATTTTCAGGTGAGGATGTAGGTATATAATTTCTTACGATTCAATGTTTATATAGGCCAGGAAAGTCTGAACCTACCCGAATATAATTTTAGTTCAATAATTACCCGTGAAATTCATATATAACATGAAATCCATGTATTAACTAGGGTAGTTCTCGAATTCCAACGTTATTCCTAACACCGATACATTAATCTTTTGAAGTTAAATAAATACGATAGTTTTGAGTCCCCGTTATTGCACGGCGAGGATTTAGCTACGTCATTTGATACATTTGAATATATTTCTGGATTCCAGGAAAGTATAATCCTTCACGTATATAATTTCATATTGATATTAATCCGTACAAATTCTCTAGGACGTGGAAATAGATATATTGAATACCATAGTCTTCCCATTTCAACATTAAACCTAATTCCGATACATTAATCCTTGGAAGTTAAAGTAACGGGATAGTTTGAAATTCCCGTATTTTCACGTCGAGGACGTAAGTATATAATTTCTTACGATACAATGTTTATATAGGCCACGAAAGTCTGATCCTACCCGAATATAATTTGAGTTCAATAATACCCGTGCAATTTATGTAGGACATGAAATCGTTGTATTAACTAGGGTAGTACTCGAATTCCAACGTTATTCCTAACTCCGATACATTAATCCTTTGAAGTGAAAATAATACGATAGGTTTGAGTCCCCGCTATTGCACGGCGAGGATGTAAGTACATCATTTGATACATTTATATATATTGCGGGATTCCAGGAAATTCTACTCCCTAACGTATATAATTTCATATTGATATTAATCCGTACAAATTCTCTAGGACGTGGGAATAGAAATATTGAATACCATAGTCTTCCCATTTCAACATTAAACCTAGCTCCGATATATTAATCTTCTAAAGTAAAAATCATACAATAGTTTGAAATTCCCGTATTTTCACGTCGAGGAAGTAGGTATATAATTTCTTACGATTCAATGTTTATACAGGTCAGGAAAGTCTGATCCTACCCGAATATAATTTTAGTTCAATAACACCCGTGCAATTTATGTAGGACATGAAATCTTTGTATTTACTAGGGTAGTACTCAATTTCCAACGTTATTCCTAACTCCGATACATTAATCCTTTGAAGTGAAAATAATACGATAGGTTTGAGTCCCCGGTATTGCACAGCGAGGATGTAGGTACATCATTTGATACATTTATATATATTTCGGGATTACAGGAAATTCTACTCCTCGACGTATATAATTTCATATTGATATTAATCGGTACAAATTCTCTAGGACGTGGGAATAGATATATTGAATACCATAGTCTTCCCATTTCAACATTAAACCTAACTCCGATACATTAATCCTTTGAAGTTAAAGTAACGGGATTGTTTGAAATTCCCGTATTTTCAGATGAGGATGTAGGTATATAATTTCTTACGATTCAATGATTATATAGGCCAGGAAAGTCTGAACCCACCCGAATATAATTTTAGTTCAATAATTACCCGTGCAATTCATATATAACATGAAATCCATGTATTAACTAGGGTAGTTCTCGAATTCCAACGTTATTCCTAACACCGATACATTAATCTTTTGAAGTTAAATAAATACGATAGTTTTGAGTCCCCGTTATTGCACGGCGAGGATTTAGCTACGACATTTGATACATTTGAATATATTTCTGGATTCCAGGAAAGTATAATCCTTCACGTATATAATTTCATATTGATATTAATCCGTACAAATTCTCTAGGACGTGGAAATAGATATATTGAATACCATAGTCTTCCCATTTCAACATTAAACCTAATTCCTATACATTAATCCTTGGAAGTTAAAGTAACGGGATAGTTTGAAATTCCCGTATTTTCACGTCGAGGACGTAAGTATATAATTTCTTACGATACAATGTTTATATAGGCCACGAAAGTCTGATCCTACCCGAATATAATTTGAGTTCAATAATACCCGTGCAATTTATGTAGGACATGAAATCGTTGTATTAACTAGGGTAGTACTCGATTTCCAACGTTATTCATAACTCCGATACATTAATCCTTTAAATTTATATAAATACGATAGTTATAGTCCCCGGTATTGCACGGCGAGGATGTAGGTACATCATTTGATACATTTATATATATTTCGGGATTACAGGAAATTCTACTCCTCGACGTATATAATTTCATTTTGATATTAATCCGTACAAATTCTCTAGGACGTGGGAATAGAAATATTGAATACCATAGTATTCCCATTTCTATATTATATCTAGCTCCGATATATTAATCTTCTAAAGTAAAAATCATACAATAGTTTGAAATTCCCGTATTTTCACGTCGAGGAAGTAGGTATATAATTTCTTACGATTCAATATTTATATAGGTCAGGAAAGTCTGATCCTACCCGAATATAATTTTAGTTCAATAACACCCGTGCAATTTATGTAGGACATGAAATCTTTGTATTAACTAGGGTAGTACTCGATTTCCAAAGTTATTCCTAACTCCGATACATTAATCTTTTGAAGTTAAATAAATACGATAGTTTTGAGTCCCCGTTATTGCACGGCGAGGATTTAGCTACGTCATTTGATACATTTGAATATATTTCTGGATTCCAGGAAAGTATAATCCTTCACGTATATAATTTCATATTGATATTAATCCGTACAAATTCTTTAGGACGTGGGAATAGATATATTGAATACCATAGTCTTCCCATTTCAACATTAAACCTAACTCCGATACATTAATCCTTTGAAGTTAAAGTAACGGGATTGTTTGAAATTCCCGTACTTTCACGTCGAGGACGTAAGTATATAATTTCTTACGATACAATGTTTATATAGGCAACGAAAGTCTGATCCTACCCGAATATAATTTGAGTTCAATAACACCCGTGCAATTTATGTAGGACATGAAATCTTTGTATTAACTAGGGTAGTACTCGATTTCCAACGTTATTCCTAACTCCGATACATTAATCCTTTGAAGTGAAAATAATACGATAGTTTTGAGTCCCCGTTATTGCACGGCGATGATGTAGGTACATCATTTGATACATTTATATATATTTCGGGATTACAGAAAATTCTACTCCTCGACGTATATAATTTCATATTGATATTAATCCGTACAAATTCTCTAGGACGTGGGAATAGAAATATTGAATACCATAGTATTCCCATTTCTATATTATATCTAGCTCCGATATATTAATCTTCTAAAGTAAAAATCATACAATAGTTTGAAATTCCCGTATTTTCACGTCGAGGAAGTAGGTATATGATTTCTTACGATTCAATGTTTATATAGGTCAGGAAAGTCTGATCCTACCCGAATATAATTTTAGTTCAATAATACCCGTGCAATTTATGTAGGACATGAAATCTATGTATTAACTAGGATAGTTCTCGATTTCCAACGTTATTCCTAACTCCGATACATTAATCCTTTGAAGTGAAAATAATACGATAGGTTTGAGTCCCCGGTATTGCACGGCGAGGATGTAGGTACATCATTTGATACATTTATATATATTGCGGGATTCCAGGAAATTCTACTCCTCGACGTATATAATTTCATATTGATATTAATCGGTACAAATTCTCTAGGACGTGGGAATAGATATATTGAATACCATAGTCTTCCCATTTCAACATTAAACCTAACTCCGATACATTAATCCTTTGAAGTTAAAGTAACGGGATTGTTTGAAATTCCCGTATTTTCAGGTGAGGATGTAGGTATATAATTTCTTACGATTCAATGTTTATATAGGCCAGGAAAGTCTGAACCTACCCGAATATAATTTAAGTTCAATAATTACCCGTGCAATTCATATATAACATCAAATCTATGTATTAACTAGGGTAGTTCTCGAATTCCAACGTTATTCCTAACACCGATACATTAATCTTTTGAAGTGAAAATAATACGATAGGTTTGAGTCCCCGGTATTGCACGGCGAGGATGTAGGTACATCATTTGATACATTTATATATATTTCGGGATTACAGGAAATTCTACTCCTCGACGTATATAATTTCATATTGATATTAATCCGTACAAATTCTCTAGGACGTGGGAATAGAAATATTGAATACCATAGTATTCCCATTTCTATATTATATCAAGTTCCGATATATTAATCTTCTAAAGTAAAAATCATACAATAGTTTGAAATTCCCGTATTTTCACGTCGAGGAAGTAGGTATATAATTTCTTACGTTTCAATGTTTATATAGGTCAGGAAAGTCTGATTCTACCCGAATATAATTTTAGTTCAATAATACCCGTGCAATTTATGTAGGACATGAAATCTATGTATTAACTAGGGTAGTTCTCGAATTCCAACGTTATTCCTAACACCGATATATTAATCTTTTGAAGTTAAATAAATACGATAGTTTTGAGTCCCCGTTATTGCACGGCGATGATGTAGGTACATCATTTGATACATTTATATATATTTCGGGATTACAGAAAATTATAATCCTTCACGTATATAATTTCATATTGATATTAATCCGTACAAATTCTCTAGGACGTGGGAATAGATATATTGAATACCATAGTATTCCCATTTCTATATTATATCAAGCTCCGATATATTAATCTTCTAAAGTAAAAATCATACAATAGTTTGAAATTCCCGTATTTTCACGTCGAGGAAGTAGGTATATAATTTCTTACGATTCAATGTTTATATAGGTCAGGAAAGTCTGATCCTACCCGAATATAATTTTAGTTCAATAATACCCGTGCAATTTATGTAGGACATGAAATCTATGTATTAACTAGGGTAGTTCTCGAATTCCAACGTTATTCCTAACACCGATACATTAATCTTTTGAAGTTAAATAAATACGATAGTTTTGAGTCCCCGTTATTGCACGGCGAGGATTTAGCTACGTCATTTGATACATTTGAATATATTTCTGGATTCCAGGAAAGTATAATCCTTCACGTATTTAATTTCATATTGATATTAATCCGTACAAATTCTCTAGGACGTGGGAATAGATATATTGAATACCATAGTCTTCCCATTCCAACATTATACCTAACTCCGATACATTAATCCTTTGAAGTTATATAAATACGATAGTTATAGTCCCCGGTATTGCACGTCGAGGATGTAGAATCATCATTTGATACATTTTTATATATAATTCTGGATTCTAGGAAAGAGTGATCCTTCACGTATATGATTTTAACTTCATATTTACCTGCGCCAGATATGTAGTACATGAAATCTATGTCTTAACTAGGGTAGTACTCGATTTCCAACGTTATTCCTAACTCCGATACATTAATCCTTTGAAGTTAAATAAATACGATAGTTATAGTCTCCGGTGTTGCACGGCGAGGATGTAGGTATGTAATTTTTTACGATTTGATGTGTCTAGAGTCGAGGAAAGTCTTATCCTTCGATAGTTAAAATAATATGATAGTTTTGAATCCCCGGATTTTTTGAATGAAATTTTCGTTGACATTTAGTGGTTAGTAAAATGTAAATTTTTTTATACATATTGCTGACCAGAGAAACATTTACGCGTGTCGTAGTTTTATAAGGTTTTAGGTAAATGGAAGAAAGTTACCACGACTAATGTTATTTTGATAATCCAATCCTGTTCATTCCTGTTTGTAATTTCATTTGTTACCCTCTTAGAGTGTGTTCTATTCGTTACAATACTATCTAATCGGTCATTTATTTTAAGGAGAAGTTGATGAAATTGCAAAAAATTTTAAAGTTATGAAAATCCTTAAAAGGAAGGCAATTACGTTGGTTACAATTTAGACTACGCCGTACAGGATTGGAAAGAAATATTTATGTCATATTATACTATTACTATTATAACCTACCTAACGGTTATTAGGTAATTTGTTCTATTGAATATGTAACGAATAATTAGTTGTAACATTATTTACTATTGTGATATAATGAATCGTATGGAAATAAAAACAATTACGATTTCTCATTTTAGAAAAAGTACAATCGAGGATGTAGGTACATTGGAGGTCATATTTAAATCATTCCTGACTTACCGATATAAGGTAAACAAAAAAATCCACGTTCACATCTAATTATGATAAGAAAACAGAACATATTCATTTTATAACACCGGTAATTGATGCAACATTATTTGATACACATAGACGTTTCTATAATGAAATTAAAATAATTTATCTCTTTCCAAATTGCAAACTGTACGTTCAAGAAGTTGATACTTCGTATGATATATTTAAATATTATCAGGATCATTGAAAGAGTTAGATCAGTAATCCATTTAATTTTATATTTAAATTACATTATGCATTATTTTCATTCATATTGTATTTAAGGAGATCCTTAATTATCATCGAACTGATGTATGGTATTTATATGAATCGTTCGTACTATTTATTATTCATCCTAATCCTAGTATTTTAATATGTAGGATTTGTAGATCGATGGAAAAATTAGCGATACACTATATCTTTAAAATAAAGATATATCCCTGAGAACTAGAATATTTAGCATCTATGTATTTTTCAATATGGTTTCTTTCCTAGCTCAAACATTAACTATTAATTTTCAGGATTCTTTGGTTTCGGTGATAAAAACTATATCTTATATAACTATTTGTCACTACATGACTAAAATCGATTAATACATATTTATTTTATAAAATTTGTATACAATATATTTTTAAATAATTCGATACATATTAAAGTTATACACAATAATTATACAATATGCTGCGTTAGTAGACAAATTTGTGATAGGTATATACGATACATTTTCTTTTAAACTAATACTAATATTTTTTTGTTTTATATTTGCAATATGATTTCAAAAAGATTACATTTTCGACTCTAACAATATAAAGCATTATACAATAAATGTATGGCTTAAGATAAAATTAAGGAATTTTTCAGATTAAATATTCCATTGATTAACCACAATTTAAAATATTTTCACATCAAGGGTATTACGTGTTTTCAAATCAAAGGAATTTCAATGCGTTTTGTATGATAAATTTTTAGATCTATCGAAAAATATGCGATGCAAATCAATATACGTTGATTTTGTTAGGGAGGATTCTGATATCCTTGTGTAGGAGGATATCTAGATGGTCGTGGTGGAGGAATTGAAGGCATACGTATATAACCTCCTCGAGGTCCTCCAATCGGTGGCATCATATGTGGTTCATACATTAGTGGCCGCGGTGGAAATCGCTAAAACCAATAAGAGGCCCTTAATTAGTTGGTGAAATTTTGTTAACTCAGATAATGATGATTATATTTATCAAATTGTAGGTATTAAAATTTCGAATAAATACTAGCCATTAGAGATGGACAATTAATAAATTATTACCATATAATATGACGAATATGGCATCGATCCAGTGTGCGGATAAGGAGGCTGAAACCAATCCCTTGAAGTCCCTTCTTCGTCTCGACAGTAATGCGTTCGATCGTGGGAAATCCTCCTGTACTCCTCATCATTTTCATTTCTAATTCCTCTGAAAATATTATGTGAAACACAACGATAAGTATTAATGGTGATTGTAATAATTCAATCATTTAATTTCCTTCAAGTCATTACACAGAAAAATTTGGTAATATGAAAACACTAATGACCTCTTATTTGGCCTGACATATACACTAGTAATATGATAGAATAATTGGATCAATAGTTAAATTGAATAAATAAATACCTAGAATAATCAAGTCTCGATCGTCTCAATTCATTTTCCCGAGAATGTGAACGTCCGCGGGCTGGTATGCAATTTCTACAATGGGACCTTCCAGGAGAAATATGTCGTCCTCTGGAATTTGAGCGTCCACGGGATGAATTATATTCCTTTGATCTGAAAACAGGATGTGCAACATGAAAGTCAGTACTAGTTGTTATTTTGACAATCGGATTATTTAATTTAAGTTTTTGCAATGAATATCATAATAATATGAAAACACTAATGACCTCTTATGTGGCCTGACATATACACTAATGATATGATAGAATAATTGGATCAATAGTTAAATTGAATAAATAAATACCTAGAATAATCAAGTCTCGATCGTCTCAATTCATTTTCCCGAGAATGTGAACGTCCGCGGGATGATAAGCGATTTCTAGAGTATGACCTTCCAGGTGAAGTATGTCGTCCTCTGGAATTTGACCGTCCACGGGATGAATTATATTCCTTTGATCTGAAAACAGGATGTGCAACATGAAAGTCAGTACTAGTTGTTATTTTGACAATCGGATTATTTAATTTAAGTTTTTGCAATGAATATCATAATAATATGAAAACACTAATGACCTCTTATGTGGCCTGACATATACACTAATGATATGATAGAATAATTGGATCAATAGTTAAGTTGAATAAATAAATACCTAGAATAATCAAGTCTCGATCGTCTCAATTCATTTTCCCGAGAATGTGAACGTCCGCGGGATGATAAGCGATTTCTAGAGTATGACCTTCCAGGTGAAGTATGTCGTCCTCTGGAATTTGACCGTCCACGGGATGGATTGCGTTCTCTGGAATGTGATCTATCTTTTGAAGATCTACGTTGTTTACTTCTATCATGATAATTATCTCGTGAGTTACACGAATATCTGAAAATATAAACAAAATTATTACTTCAAATTCGAATATTTAAGATTACATAGATCAATCTTTCAAATGATATTATTTTTAATATGGTCTGATTCGCTGCAATGATCGTCAATATTTCGCATAGAGTATACTTACCGTTTGTTTAAAATGGAAATTAAAAATTAAAAAATTTGACATTATCATTTAAACGAATCAGTATTATTAATAATAATGACGAACATTAAAAAATCAGTAATTTAAAGATTTTCTGATCCTCTAGATGTTAATATTCTACAGTTAGTAAAAAATGAAATAATAGAAATGTAATAAAAAATATCTCACCGTGAATGATGTGAATGCATATCAATCCCATGACGAGATTCGGGCCTTCCGTTGCGCTGTTTTTTAGAATCAAGAGACATGGATCGTCGTTCTGAACGATTTTCTTTAGCTACAATTAAATTAAATAATTAAAAGTTTCTCATTAATTCATATTGATATAAACAAAATAATTTAATATAGGCATATTTTAATACCTCGATCACTTTTATTAGTGAAAACAACCGTGCGATATTCTTCATTTTCTGATTTCACAGATTGATTTGTTCCATCTGACTTGTTTTTCGCTGGATCGTTTTCTACAGAGATAGAAAAAAGTTAAATCGAAAATTTTCATAAGTTATCCTTCTTGTTTATTATTATCGTCTATATGACTATTTTATAATTACATTGAAAGTATTATTGCGATTTACAGGTAACATAATGTTTTATTTACCTTCTTTCGTGGTATTGCCAGCTGGTACTTTTCTTTGAATATTCATAACAATGTACGAATCTTCAATAACATTGGTCTTTCTACAATTGGCAGATTTAGTGGTATTTTTTTCTGTCACATTAAGTTTACCATACTTAAGTAGTTCAGCTCTTTTTCTTTCATATTCTTCAATTTTTTTTTGTTTCAGTTTTTCGTGATCTCTTGCCAGTTCTTGTTGTATCATCCATATCCTTCTCCGCCTCTCTTTCTCTCTATCATAATCAGACTGACAGTCGGAACAACTATGTCTCCTTATCATTTTTATAGTTACCGATTTATAGATATTAATATGAAAAAGCAAACAAAATTCTTAATACAAGTTTCACCAAACCTTTAATATTTTAGAACCGTGTTAATGGATCCGAACTGGTTGATCTCTTGAAGCACCGTCAAAAGTACACTAAGAGCACAACTGTAGTCACAAGACCTTACGACTAAACTCGGACGGCGTTTAGAAAGTTGGGCGGCCCTTATTCTCCATTAAAGAGAAGCATTACCTATTTCAGCCAATAGAAATACCTCTTTAAAAATCTGCCAATTCTATTAAAGCTTGAGTAGCAAATATAGAATTTTTATGATTAAATTGATGCGAAAATCAAACGTTTTCAAATATAAAAAATAATTTCTTTAATAAGATTTTATGTAAGAAATTAATAAAATTTCCATAATAAATATAATCAGCCAATTCATTTCAGTGCATTTAAACCAATAGAAACGCTTTATACTATATGAAAATGTTTTAATTCGGCATACAAAAGATAGTTATTCCAGTGTCGTTGAGTAACTATATGATATAGAAATATATGGAAGATAATTATTTTATGCAAAATGTGAATTGGCTCAAATGCAATGATAAACGCTCAAAGAACAAATTTAATTGACGAAATAAATTGAAAAAATGTAGAATTATGAGGTGAGTAATGTCCCGTATTCATTTTCACCAATTTTCCATAAAAACATGGGACATCAAACGTGTTTTGACATTATAAGAGATAAAATTTTGGAATATATTAGATTTTAACTTATTTCGTGCTACTTTCTTCAAACTCGTTAATTTATATTATTATTATCCATATCATTTATGTAATAAATATAAATTGTGTATACATATACAAATACATATTTATTTTATATGATAGAACTTCAGTGCCTTTAGTGTACTTTCAGAAATTTCAATGCTATATCGTTAAAAGATTTTGAGTTCCCTTTGAATGACTATTGATACCTGTTCTTTTAAGTACTATTCCAAATTCAAATTTAGCATGAAAATTAGAATAATTAAGAGTGGTTAGTAAAATGTTCATGTTGTAAACGAATATTTCATTAAAGACACAACTGAGAGTGATATTCTATTCAACGATTTTATTTAATGATCGTGTGACGATTTTCAAAGAAAGAAAGTTACAAGTCCCCTTAGCACTTCGCTAATACGATCCTGCCCATTCCTGCTTCGATTTTATGTTCTCCCTGAAAAATTTTTGTAGTCATAAGAAAACATATATACGGGAATTTATTTTCAGGTAAACAAGAGGATGACATCGTTAAAAATTTTAAATGCGTTAAATCCCTAAAAGAATGCAGTTACGTTGGGTCACAAATGAAGTGACCGTGTTAGACTGGGAAAGTGAAATGCATGTAATTTTATATTATTACTTTTATAACCTACCAAATAGATGTTAGGTATTTGATCTATTGTCGTCTAATATTATTGAATTTTAAACCCAACTAATGGCCATGACGTGAATACATCTATTGATTACGTAATAAGTAAATATTGGTAACGTTATTTGCTATACGAACAATATTTGACTCTTATATTTTCCAATGCGAATTATTCTTCCATTAAAATTCAAATCATACACGACGTCCCTATTTGAACATATTACAATTCACAAAGTAGTTCATTCTGAACATAAATTAAAACGCACCCACGAAAACTAAATTGGTCAGATCTATCTTGTCCTCTATTTACATTTTACAAAATCCATTAAATACTTACTAGGTACCAGTGTTAGTACTGTAAATGATGTATACATACTATAAAAGAATCATAATATTTATGTTCATTGGAGTTGATATTATAAACGAACATGTCATACAATGTAGGAGCATTTTTTACATATTAAAATTACAATTAATTACGACACACGGAACAATTCCTTCGGGAATCAAATCTGTCAAGTATTATCCACACCCAAATTGTGATTTCTTGGAATTTGATAATTAGAACTCACAGTTTAAACACATCCAGGAATGCTGAATGGGTGAGATCCATGTACCCTTTACGTTAATATCCATTAGAAGCTATTGGATAATGAAAATATGATTCAATGTAAGTGTATTTGATTTAAACAATCCCTAGACATAAATATTGAATGCGAAATGATTCCTTTGGGAACCAAATCTTTAGGCATTCCCTATATCCAAAATGCGATAAGTTGAGATGCTAATTATGACGTCAAAGATTATACACATTCAGGGACACTAAATGGGTGCTGTCCAAGATCCCTTCGCATTTATATCTATTTAAATCCATTTGATTATTAATTAAGTAACATTATTAATTGCAAGAGCATTTGATACTAATTTTCATTACACTTATATTCGGCACTCGGAATTGTTCCATTGGGAAAAGAATATTTCAGGCATTCTCTATTCCCGAAATGTAATATCTTGAACGTAGATAATAATGACGTCAAAAGTTTTTCACATCCCGGGGCTCAAAATGGAAGATATCCATGTTCCCTTTACGTTAATATATATTAGAAGCCATTGGATAACGGAAATATTATTCAATGTAAGTGTATTTGATTTAAAAAATCACTAAACATATATATTGAACGCAAAATGATTCCTTTGTGAAATAAAACCTTTAAGTATTCCCTATATCCAAAATGGGATAAGTTGAGATGCCAATTATGACGTGCAAGATTATACACATTCAGGGACACTAAATGGGTGCTGTCCACGATCCCTTCACATTTATACCTATTGAAATCTATTGGATAACGGAAATATTATTAATTGTAAGAGCATTTGATAAAATTATTACTATACTTAATATTACTCGGAATTGTTCCTACGGTAATCCAATCATTCCGGAAAACTCTTTTTATAGAATCTGCAATCTACATAGTAGAACATTTGGATCACATTCTCTGACAACAACCTGGGTCACTAAAGGGGTACAAGTTCCCTTCACATTTATATCTATTTAAATCCATTTGATTATTAATTACGTAACATTATTAATTGCAAAAGCATTTGATACGAATTTTCATTACACCTATATTCGGCACACGGAAATGTTCCATTGGGAAAAGAATATTTCAGGCATTCTCTATTCCCGAAATGTAATATCTTGAACGTTGATAATAATGACGTCAAAAGTTTTTCACATCCGGGGGCTCAAAATGGAAGATATCCATGTTCCCTTTACGTTAATATATATTAGAAGCCATTGGATAACGGAAATATTATTCAATGTAAGTGTATTTGATTTAAAAAATCACTAAACATATATATTGAACGCGAAATGATTCCTTTGTGAAATAAATCCTTTAAGTATTCGCTATATCCAAAATGGGATAAGTTGAGATGCTAATTATGACGTTCAAGATTATACACATTCAGGGACACTAAATGGGTGCTGTCCACGATCCCTTCACATTTATATCTATTTAAATCTATTGGATAACGGAAATATTATTAATAGTAAGAGCATTTAATAAAATTATTACTATACTTAATATTACTCGGAATTGTTCCTACGGTAATCCAATCATTCCGGAAAACTCTTTTTATAGAATCTGCAATCTACATAGTAGAACATTTGGATCACATTCTCTGACAACAACATGGGTCACTAAAGGGGTAAAAGTTCCCTTCACATTTATATCTATTTAAATCCATTTGATTATTAATTACGTAACATTATTAATTGCAAAAGCATTTGATACGAATTTTCATTACACTTATATTCGGCACACGGAAATGTTCCATTGGGAAAAGAATATTTCAAGCATTCTCTATTCCCGAAATGTAATATCTTGAACGTTGATAATAATGACGTCAAAAGTTTTTCACATCCGGGGGCTCAAAATGGAAGATATCCATGTTCCCTTTACGTTAATATATATTAGAAGCCATTGGATAACGGAAATATTATTCAATGTAAGTGTATTTGATTTAAAAAATCACTAAACATATATATTAAACGCGAAATGATTCCTTTGTGAAATAAATCCTTTAAGTATTCGCTATATCCAAAATGGGATAAGTTGAGATGCTAATTATGACGTTCAAGATTATACACATTCAGGGACACTAAATGGGTGCTGTCCACGATCCCTTCACATTTATATCTATTTAAATCTATTGGATAACGGAAATATTATTAATTGTAAGAGCATTTGATAAAATTATTACTATACTTAATATTACTCGGAATTGTTCCTACGGTAATCCAATCATTCCGGAAAACTCATTTTATAGAATCTGCAATCTACATAGTAGAATATTTGGATCACATTCTCTGACAATAACCTGGGTCACTAAAGGGGTCCAAGTACCCTTCACATTTATATCTATTTAAATCCATGTGATTATTAATTACGTAACATTATTAATTGCAAAAGCATTTGATGCGAATTTTCATTACACTTATATTCGGCACACGGAAATGTTCCATTGGGAAAAGAATATTTCAGGCATTCTCTATTCCCGAAATTGTAATATCTTAAACGTTGATAATAATGACGTCTAAAGTTTTTCACATCCGGGGGCTCAAAATGGAAGATATCCATGTTCCCTTTACGTTAATATATATTAGAAGCCATTGGATAACGGAAATATTATTAATTGTAATAGCATTTGATAAAATTATTACTATACTTAATATTACTCGGAATTGTTCCTACGGTAATCCAATCATTCCGGAAAACTCTTTTTATAGAATCTGCAATCTACATAGTAGAACATTTGGATCACATTCTCTGACAACAACGTGGGTCACTAAAGGGGTACAAGTTCCCTTCACATTTATATCTATTTAAATCCATTTGATTATTAATTACGTAACATTATTAATTGCAAGAGCATTTGATACGAATTTTCATTACACTTATATTCGGCACGCGGAAATGTTCCATTGGGAACAGAATATTTCAGGCATTCTCTATTCCCGAAATGTAATATCTTGAACGTAGATAATAATGACGTCAAAAGTTTTTCACATCCCGGGGCTCAAAATGGAAGATATCCATGTTCCCTTTACGTTAATATATATTAGAAGCCATTGGATAACGGAAATATTATTAATTGTAAGAGCATTTGATAAAATTATTACTATACTTAATATTACTCGGAATTGTTCCTACGGTAATCCAATCATTCCGGAAAACTCTTTTTATAGAATCTGCAATCTACATAGTAGAACATTTGGATCACATTCTCTGACAACAACGTGGGTCACTAAAGGGGTACAAGTTCCCTTCACATTATTTCTATTTAAATCCATTTGATTATTAATTACGTAACCTTATTAATTGCAAGAGCATTTGATACGAATTTTTATTACACTTATATTCGGCACACGGAAATGTTTCATTGGGAAAAGAATAGTTCAGGCATTCTCTATTCCCGAAATGTAATATCTTAAACGTTGATAATAATGACGTCAAAAGTTTTTCACATCCGGGGGCTCAAAATGGAAGATATCCATGTTCCCTTTACGTTAATATATATTAGAAGCCATTGGATAACGGAAATATTATTCAATGTAAGTGTATTTGATTTAAAAAATCACTAAACTTATATATTGAACGCGAAATGATTCCTTTGTGAAAGAAATCCTTTAAGTATTCGCTATATCCAAAATGGGATAAGTTGAGATGCTAATTATGACGTTCAAGATTATACACATTCAGGGACACTAAATGGGTGCTGTCCACGATCCCTTCACATTTATATCTATTTAAATCTATTGGATAACGGAAATATTATTAATTGTAAGAGCATTTAATAAAATTATTACTATACTTAATATTACTCGGAATTGTTCCTACGGTAATCCAATCATTCCGGAAAACTCTTTTTATAGAATCTGCAATCTACATAGTAGGACATTTGGATCACATTCTCTGACAACAACCTGGGTCACTAAAGGGGTACAAGTTCCCTTCACATTTATGTCTATTTAAATCCATGTGATTATTAATTACGTAACATTATTAATTGCAAGAGCATTTGATACGAATTTTCATTACACTTATATTCGGCACACGGAAATGTTCCATTGGGAAAAGAATATTTCAGGAAATCTCAATTCCCGAAATGTAATATCTTGAACGTTGATAATAATGACGTCAAAAGTTTTTCACATCCGGGGGCTCAAAAAGGAAGATATCCATGTTCCCCTTACGTTAATATATATTAGAAGCCATTGGATAACGGAAATATTATTCAATGTAAGTGTATTTGATTTAAAAAATCACTAAACATATATATTGAACGCGAAATGATTCCTTTGTGAAATAAATCCTTTAAGTATTCGCTATATCCAAAATGGGATAAGTCGAGATGCTAATTATGACGTTCAAGATTATACACATTCAGGGACACTAAATGGGTGCTGTCCACGATCCCTTCACATTTATATCTATTTAAATCTATTGGATAACGGAAATATTATTAATTGTAAGAGCATTTGATAAAATTATTACTATACTTAATATTACTCGGAATTGTTCCTACGGTAATCCAATCATTCCGGAAAACTCTTTTTATAGAATCTGCAATCTACATAGTAGAACATTTGGATCACATTCTCTGACAACAACATGGGTCACTAAAGGGGTAAAAGTTCCCTTCACATTTATATCTATTTAAATCCATTTGATTATTAATTACGTAACATTATTAATTGCAAAAGCATTTGATACGAATTTTCATTACACTTATATTCGGCACACGGAAATGTTCCATTGGGAAAAGAATATTTCAAGCATTCTCTATTCCCGAAATGTAATATCTTGAACGTTGATAATAATGACGTCAAAAGTTTTTCACATCCGGGGGCTCAAAATGGAAGATATCCATGTTCCCTTTACGTTAATATATATTAGAAGCCATTGGATAACGGAAATATTATTAATTGTAAGAGCATTTGATAAAATTATTACTATACTTAATATTACTCGGAATTGTTCCTACGGTTATCCAATCATTCCGGAAAACTCTTTTTATAGAATCTGCAATCTACATAGTAGAACATTTGGATCACATTCTCTGACAACAACCTGGGTCACTAAAGGGGTACAAGTTCCCTTCACATTTATATCTATTTAAATCCATTTGATTATTAATTACGTAACATTATTAATTGCAAAAGCATTTGATACGAATGTTCATTACACTTATATTCGGCACACGGAAATGTTCCATTGGGAAAAGAATATTTCAGGCATTCTCTATTCCCGAAATGTAATATCTTGAACGTTGATAATAATGACGTCAAAAGTTTTTCACATCCGGGGGCTCAAAATGGAAGATATCCATGTTCCCTTTACGTTAATATATATTAGAAGCCATTGGATAACGGAAATATTATACAATGTAAGTGTATTTGATTTAAAAAATCACTAAACATATATATTGAACGCGAAATGATTCCTTTGTGAAAGAAATCCTTTAAGTATTCGCTATATCCAAAATGGGATAAGTTGAGATGCTAATTATGACGTTCAAGATTATACACATTCAGGGACACTAAATGGGTGCTGTCCACGATCCCTTCACATTTATATCTATTTAAATCTATTGGATAACGGAAATATTATTAATTGTAAGAGCATTTAATAAAATTATTACTATACTTAATATTACTCGGAATTGTTCCTACGGTAATCCAATCATTCCGGAAAACTCTTTTTATAGAATCTGCAATCTACATAGTAGGACATTTGGATCACATTCTCTGACAACAACCTGGGTCACTAAAGGGGTACAAGTTCCCTTCACATTTATGTCTATTTAAATCCATGTGATTATTAATTACGTAACATTATTAATTGCAAGAGCATTTGATACGAATTTTCATTACACTTATATTCGGCACACGGAAATGTTCCATTGGGAAAAGAATATTTCAGGAAATCTCAATTCCCGAAATGTAATATCTTGAACGTTGATAATAATGACGTCAAAAGTTTTTCACATCCGGGGGCTCAAAAGGAAGATATCCATGTTCCCCTTACGTTAATATATATTAGAAGCCATTGGATAACGGAAATATTATTCAATGTAAGTGTATTTGATTTAAAAAATCACTAAACATATATATTGAACGCGAAATGATTCCTTTGTGAAATAAATCCTTTAAGTATTCGCTATATCCAAAATGGGATAAGTCGAGATGCTAATTATGACGTTCAAGATTATACCCATTCAGGGACACTAAATGGGTGCTGTCCACGATCCCTTCACATTTATATCTATTTAAATCTATTGGATAACGGAAATATTATTAATTGTAAGAGCATTTGATAAAATTATTACTATACTTAATATTACTCGGAATTGTTCCTACGGTAATCCAATCATTCCGGAAAACTCTTTTTATAGAATCTGCAATCTACATAGTAGAACATTTGTATCACATTCTCTGACAACAACATGGGTCACTAAAGGGGTAAAAGTTCCCTTCACATTTATATCTATTTAAATCCATTTGATTATTAATTACGTAACATTATTAATTGCAAAAGCATTTGATACGAATTTTCATTACACTTATATTCGGCACACGGAAATGTTCCATTGGGAAAAGAATATTTCAAGCATTCTCTATTCCCGAAATGTAATATCTTGAACGTTGATAATAATGACGTCAAAAGTTTTTCACATCCGGGGGCTCAAAATGGAAGATATCCATGTTCCCTTTACGTTAATATATATTAGAAGCCATTGGATAACGGAAATATTATTAATTGTAAGAGCATTTGATAAAATTATTACTATACTTAATATTACTCGGAATTGTTCCTACGGTAATCCAATCATTCCGGAAAACTCTTTTTATAGAATCTGCAATCTACATAGTAGAACATTTGGATTACATTCTCTGACAACAACCTGGGTCACTAAAGGGGTACAAGTTCCCTTCACATTTATATCTATTTAAATCCATTTGATTATTAATTACGTAACATTATTAATTGCAAAAGCATTTGATACGAATGTTCATTACACTTATATTCGGCACACGGAAATGTTCCATTGGGAAAAGAATATTTCAGGCATTCTCTATTCCCGAAATGTAATATCTTGAACGTTGATAATAATGACGTCAAAAGTTTTTCACATCCGGGGGCTCAAAATGGAAGATATCCATGTTCCCTTTACGTTAATATATATTAGAAGCCATTGGATAACGGAAATATTATACAATGTAAGTGTATTTGATTTAAAAAATCACTAAACATATATATTGAACGCGAAATGATTCCTTTGTGAAATAAATCCTTTAAGTATTCGCTATATCCAAAATGGGATAAGTTGAGATGCTAATTATGACGTTCAAGATTATACACATTCAGGGACACTAAATGGGTGCTGTCCACGATCCCTTCACATTTATATCTATTTAAATCTATTGGATAACGGAAATATTATTAATTGTAAGAGCATTTAATAAAATTATTACTATAATTAATATTACTCGGAATTGTTCCTACGGTAATCCAATCATTCCGGAAAACTCTTTTTATAGAATCTGCAATCTACATAGTAGAACATTTGGATCACATTCTCTGACAACAACATGGGTCACTAAAGGGGTAAAAGTTCCCTTCACATTTATATCTATTTAAATCCATTTGATTATTAATTACGTAACATTATTAATTGCAAAAGCATTTGATACGAATTTTCATTACACTTATATTCGGCACACGGAAATGTTCCATTGGGAAAAGAATATTTCAAGCATTCTCTATTCCCGAAATGTAATATCTTGAACGTTGATAATAATGACGTCAAAAGTTTTTCACATCCGGGGGCTCAAAAAGGAAGATATCCATGTTCCCCTTACGTTAATATATATTAGAAGCCATTGGATAACGGAAATATTATTCAATGTAAGTGTATTTGATTTAAAAAATCACTAAACATATATATTGAACGCGAAATGATTCCTTTGTGAAATAAATCCTTTAAGTATTCGCTATATCCAAAATGGGATAAGTCGAGATGCTAATTATGACGTTCAAGATTATACACATTCAGGGACACTAAATGGGTGCTGTCCACGATCCCTTCACATTTATATCTATTTAAATCTATTGGATAACGGAAATATTATTAATTGTAAGAGCATTTGATAAAATTATTACTATACTTAATATTACTCGGAATTGTTCCTACGGTAATCCAATCATTCCGGAAAACTCTTTTTATAGAATCTGCAATCTACATAGTAGAACATTTGGATCACATTCTCTGACAACAACATGGGTCACTAAAGGGGTAAAAGTTCCCTTCACATTTATATCTATTTAAATCCATTTGATTATTAATTACGTAACATTATTAATTGCAAAAGCATTTGATACGAATTTTCATTACACTTATATTCGGCACACGGAAATGTTCCATTGGGAAAAGAATATTTCAAGCATTCTCTATTCCCGAAATGTAATATCTTGAACGTTGATAATAATGACGTCAAAAGTTTTTTTCACATCCGGGGCTCAAAATGGAAGATATCCATGTTCCTTTACGTTAATATATATTAGAAGCCATTGGATAACGGAAATATTATTAATTGTAAGAGCATTTGATAAAATTATTACTATACTTAATATTACTCGGAATTGTTCCTACGGTAATCCAATCATTCCGGAAAACTCTTTTTATAGAATCTGCAATCTACATAGTAGAACATTTGGATTACATTCTCTGACAACAACCTGGGTCACTAAAGGGTACAAGTTCCCTTCACATTTATATCTATTTAAATCCATTTGATTATTAATTACGTAACATTATTAATTGCAAAAGCATTTGATACGAATTTCATTACACTTATATTCGGCACACGGAAATGTTCCATTGGGAAAAGAATATTTCAGGCATTCTCTATTCCCGAAATGTAATATCTTGAACGTTGATAATAATGACGTCAAAAGTTTTTCACATCCGGGGGCTCAAAATGGAAGATATCCATGTTCCCTTTACGTTAATATATATTAGAAGCCATTGGATAACGGAAATATTATACAATGTAAGTGTATTTGATTTAAAAAATCACTAAACATATATATTGAACGCGAAATGATTCCTTTGTGAAATAAATCCTTTAAGTATTCGCTATATCCAAAATGGGATAAGTTGAGATGCTAATTAGTTCAAGATTATACACATTCAGGGACACTAAATGGGTGCTGTCCACGATCCCTTCACATTTATATCTATTTAAATCTATTGGATAACGGAAATATTATTAATTGTAAGAGCATTTAATAAAATTATTACTATAATTAATATTACTCGGAATTGTTCCTACGGTAATCCAATCATTCCGGAAAACTCTTTTTATAGAATCTGCAATCTACATAGTAGAACATTTGGATCACATTCTCTGACAACAACATGGGTCACTAAAGGGGTACATGTTCCCTTCACATTTATATCTATTTAAATCCATTTGATTATTAATTACGTAACATTATTAATTGCAAAAGCATTTGATACGAATTTTCATTACACTTATATTCGGCACACGGAAATGTTCCATTGGGAAAAGAATATTTCAAGCATTCTCTATTCCCGAAATGTAATATCTTGAACGTTGATAATAATGACGTCAAAAGTTTTTCACATCCGGGGGCTCAAAATGGAAGATATCCATGTTCCCTATACGTTAATATATATTAGAAGCCATTGGATAACGGAAATATTATTCAATGTAAGTGTATTTGATTTAAAAAATCACTAAACATATATATTAAACGCGAAATGATTCCTTTGTGAAATAAATCCTTTAAGTATTCGCTATATCCAAAATGGGATAAGTTGAGATGCTAATTATGACGTTCAAGATTATACACATTCAGGGACACTAAATGGGTGCTGTCCACGATCCCTTCACATTTATATCTATTTAAATCTATTGGGTAACGGAAATATTATTAATTGTAAGAGCATTTGATAAAATTATTACTATACTTAATATTACTCGGAATTGTTCCTACGGTAATCCAATCATTCCGGAAAACTCTTTTTATAGAATCTGCAATCTACATAGTAGAATATTTGGATCACATTCTCTGACAATAACCTGGGTCACTAAAGGGGTCCAAGTACCCTTCACATTTATATCTATTTAAATCCATGTGATTATTAATTACGTAACATTATTAATTGCAAAAGCATTTGATGCGAATTTTCATTACACTTATATTCGGCACACGGAAATGTTCCATTGGGAAAAGAATATTTCAGGCATTCTCTATTCCCGAAATTGTAATATCTTAAACGTTGATAATAATGACGTCTAAAGTTTTTCACATCCGGGGGCTCAAAATGGAAGATATCCATGTTCCCTTTACGTTAATATATATTAGAAGCCATTGGATAACGGAAATATTATTAATTGTAATAGCATTTGATAAAATTATTACTATACTTAATATTACTCGGAATTGTTCCTACGGTAATCCAATCATTCCGGAAAACTCTTTTTATAGAATCTGCAATCTACATAGTAGAACATTTGGATCACATTCTCTGACAACAACGTGGGTCACTAAAGGGGTACAAGTTCCTTCACATTTATATCTATTTAAATCCATTTGATTATTAATTACGTAACATTATTAATTGCAAGAGCATTTGATACGAATTTTCATTACACTTATATTCGGCACGCGGAAATGTTCCATTGGGAACAGAATATTTCAGGCATTCTCTATTCCCGAAATGTAATATCTTGAACGTTGATAATAATGACGTCAAAAGTTTTTCACATCCGGGGGCTCAAAATGGAAGATATCCATGTTCCCTTTACGTTAATATATATTAGAAGCCATTGGATAACGGAAATATTATTCAATGTAAGTGTATTTGATTTAAAAAATCACTAAACATATATATTGAACGCGAAATGATTCCTTTGTGAAATAAATCCTTTAAGTATTCGCTATATCCAAAATGGGATAAGTTGAGATGCTAATTATGACGTTCAAGATTATACACATTCAGGGACACTAAATGGGTGCTGTCCACGATCCCTTCACATTTATATCTATTTAAATCTATTGGATAACGGAAATATTATTAATTGTAAGAGCATTTGATAAAATTATTACTATACTTAATATTACTCGGAATTGTTCCTACGGTAATCCAATCATTCCGGAAAACTCTTTTTATAGAATCTGCAATCTACATAGTAGAACATTTGGATCACATTCTCTGACAACAACCTGGGTCACTAAAGGGGTACAAGTTCCCTTCACATTTATATCTATTTAAATCCATTTGATTATTAATTACGTAACATTATTAATTGCAAAAGCATTTGATGCGAATTTTCATTACACTTATATTCGGCACACGGAAATGTTCCATTGGGAAAAGAATATTTCAGGCATTCTCTATTCCCGAAATTGTAATATCTTAAACGTTGATAATAATGACGTCTAAAGTTTTTCACATCCGGGGGCTCAAAATGGAAGATATCCATGTTCCCTTTACGTTAATATATATTAGAAGCCATTGGATAACGGAAATATTATTAATTGTAATAGCATTTGATAAAATTATTACTATACTTAATATTACTCGGAATTGTTCCTACGGTAATCCAATCATTCCGGAAAACTCTTTTTATAGAATCTGCAATCTACATAGTAGAACATTTGGATCACATTCTCTGACAACAACGTGGGTCACTAAAGGGGTACAAGTTCCCTTCACATTTATATCTATTTAAATCCATTTGATTATTAATTACGTAACATTATTAATTGCAAGAGCATTTGATACGAATTTTCATTACACTTATATTCGGCACGCGGAAATGTTCCATTGGGAATAGAATATTTCAGGCATTCTCTATTCCCGAAATGTAATATCTTGAACGTTGATAATAATGACGTCAAAAGTTTTTCACATCCGGGGGCTCAAAATGGAAGATATCCATGTTCCCTTTACGTTAATATATATTAGAAGCCATTGGATAACGGAAATATTATTCAATGTAAGTGTATTTGATTTAAAAAATCACTAAACATATATATTGAACGCGAAATGATTCCTTTGTGAAATAAATCCTTTAAGTATTCGCTATATCCAAAATGGGATAAGTTGAGATGCTAATTATGACGTTCAAGATTATACACATTCAGGGACACTAAATGGGTGCTGTCCACGATCCCTTCACATTTATATCTATTTAAATCTATTGGATAACGGAAATATTATTAATTGTAAGAGCATTTAATAAAATTATTACTATACTTAATATTACTCGGAATTGTTCCTACGGTAATCCAATCATTCCGGAAAACTCTTTTTATAGAATCTGCAATCTACATAGTAGGACATTTGGATCACATTCTCTGACAACAACCTGGGTCACTAAAGGGGTACAAGTTCCCTTCACATTTATGTCTATTTAAATCCATGTGATTATTAATTACGTAACATTATTAATTGCAAGAGCATTTGATACGAATTTTCATTACACTTATATTCGGCACACGGAAATGTTCCATTGGGAAAAGAATATTTCAGGAAATCTCAATTCCCGAAATGTAATATCTTGAACGTTGATAATAATGACGTCAAAAGTTTTTCACATCCGGGGGCTCAAAATGGAAGATATCCATGTTCCCTTACGTTAATATATTAGAAGCCATTGGATAACGGAAATATTATTCAATGTAAGTGTATTTGATTTAAAAAATCACTAAACATATATATTGAACGCGAAATGATTCCTTTGTGAAATAAATCCTTTAAGTATTCGCTATATCCAAAATGGGATAAGTTGAGATGCTAATTATGACGTTCAAGATTATACACATTCAGGGACACTAAATGGGTGCTGTCCACGATCCCTTCACATTTATATCTATTTAAATCTATTGGATAACGGAAATATTATTAATTTTAAGAGCATTTGATAAAATTATTACTATACTTAATATTACTCGGAATTGTTCCTACGGTAATCCAATCATTCCGGAAAACTCATTTTATAGAATCTGCAATCTACATAGTAGAATATTTGGATCACATTCTCTGACAATAACCTGGGTCACTAAAGGGGTCCAAGTACCCTTCACATTTATATCTATTTAAATCCATTTATTATTAATTACGTAACATTATTAATTGCAAAAGCATTTGATGCGAATTTTCATTACACTTATATTCGGCACACGGAAATGTTCCATTGGGAAAAGAATTTTTCAGGCATTCTCTATTCCCGAAATTGTAATATCTTAAACGTTGATAATAATGACGTCTAAAGTTTTTCACATCCGGGGGCTCAAAATGGAAGATATCCATGTTCCTTTACGTTAATATATATTAGAAGCCATTGGATAACGGAAATATTATTAATTGTAATAGCATTTGATAAAATTATTACTATACTTAATATTACTCGGAATTGTTCCTACGGAAATCCAATCATTCCGGAAAACTCTTTTTATAGAATCTGCAATCTACATAGTAGAACATTTGGATCACATTCTCTGACAACAACGTGGGTCACTAAAGGGGTACAAGTTCCCTTCACATTTATATCTATTTAAATCCATTTGATTATTAATTACGTAACATTATTAATTGCAAGAGCATTTGATACGAATTTTCATTACACTTATATTCGGCACGCGGAAATGTTCCATTGGGAACAGAATATTTCAGGCATTCTCTATTCCCGAAATGTAATATCTTGAACGTAGATAATAATGACGTCAAAAGTTTTTCACATCCCGGGGCTCAAAATGGAAGATATCCATGTTCCCTTTACGTTAATATCTATTAAAAACTATTGGATAACGGAAATATTATTAATTGTAAGAGCATTTGATAAAATTATTACTATACTTAATATTACTCGGAATTGTTCCTACGGTAATCCAATCATTCCGGAAAACTCTTTTTATAGAATCTGCAATCTACATAGTAGAACATTTGGATCACATTCTCTGACAACAACGTGGGTCACTAAAGGGGTACAAGTTCCCTTCACATTATTTCTATTTAAATCCATTTGATTATTAATTACGTAACATTATTAATTGCAAGAGCATTTGATACGAATTTTCATTACACTTATATTCGGCACGCGGAAATGTTCCATTGGGAACTGAATATTTCAGGCATTCTCTAGGGAAATGTAATCTTGAACGTAGATAATAATGACGTCAAAAGTTTTTCACATCCCGGGGCTCAAAATGGAAGATATCCATGTTCCCTTTACTTTAATATATATTAGAAGTCATTGGATAACGGAAATATTATTAATTGTACGAGCATTTGATAAAATTATTACTATACTTAATATTACTCGGAATTGTTCCTACGGTAATCCAATCATTCCGGAAAACTCTTTTTATAGAATCTGCAATCTACATAGTAGAACATTTGGATCACATTCTCTGACAACAACCTGGGTCACTAAAGGGGTACAAGTTCCCTTCACATTTATATCTATTTAAATCCATTTGATTATTAATTACGTAACATTATTAATTGCAAAAGCATTTGATACGAATTTTCATTACACCTATATTCGGCACACGGAAATGTTCCATTGGGAAAAGAATATTTCAGGCATTCTCTATTCCCGAAATGTAATATCTTGAACGTTGATAATAATGACGTCAAAAGTTTTTCACATCCGGGGGCTCAAAATGGAAGATATCCATGTTCCCTTTACGTTAATATATATTAGAAGCCATTGGATAACGGAAATATTATTCAATGTAAGTGTATTTGATTTAAAAAATCACTAAACATATATATTGAACGCGAAATGATTCCTTTGTGAAATAAATCCTTTAAGTATTCGCTATATCCAAAATGGGATAAGTTGAGATGCTAATTATGACGTTCAAGATTATACACATTCAGGGACACTAAATGGGTGCTGTCCACGATCCCTTCACATTTATATCTATTTAAATCTATTGGATAACGGAAATATTATTAATTTTAAGAGCATTTGATAAAATTATTACTATACTTAATATTACTCGGAATTGTTCCTACGGTAATCCAATCATTCCGGAAAACTCATTTTATAGAATCTGCAATCTACATAGTAGAATATTTGGATCACATTCTCTGACAATAACCTGGGTCACTAAAGGGGTCCAAGTACCCTTCACATTTATATCTATTTAAATCCATTTATTATTAATTACGTAACATTATTAATTGCAAAAGCATTTGATGCGAATTTTCATTACACTTATATTCGGCACACGGAAATGTTCCATTGGGAAAAGAATTTTTCAGGCATTCTCTATTCCCGAAATTGTAATATCTTAAACGTTGATAATAATGACGTCTAAAGTTTTTCACATCCGGGGGCTCAAAATGGAAGATATCCATGTTCCCTTTACGTTAATATATATTAGAAGCCATTGGATAACGGAAATATTATTAATTGTAATAGCATTTGATAAAATTATTACTATACTTAATATTACTCGGAATTGTTCCTACGGAAATCCAATCATTCCGGAAAACTCTTTTTATAGAATCTGCAATCTACATAGTAGAACATTTGGATCACATTCTCTGACAACAACGTGGGTCACTAAAGGGGTACATGTTCCCTTCACATTTATATCTATTTAAATCCATTTGATTATTAATTACGTAACATTATTAATTGCAAGAGCATTTGATACGAATTTTCATTACACTTATATTCGGCACGCGGAAATGTTCCATTGGGAACAGAATATTTCAGGAAATCTCAATTCCCGAAATGTAATATCTTGAACGTTGATAATAATGACGTCAAAAGTTTTTCACATCCGGGGGCTCAAAATGGAAGATATCCATGTTCCCCTTACGTTAATATATATTAGAAGCCATTGGATAACGGAAATATTATTCAATGTAAGTGTATTTGATTTAAAAAATCACTAAACATATATATTGAACGCGAAATGATTCCTTTGTGAAATAAATCCTTTAAGTATTCGCTATATCCAAAATGGGATAAGTTGAGATGCTAATTATGACGTTCAAGATTATACACATTCAGGGACACTAAATGGGTGCTGTCCACGATCCCTTCACATTTATATCTATTTAAATCTATTGGATAACGGAAATATTATTAATTGTAAGAGCATTTAATAAAATTATTACTATACTTAATATTACTCGGAATTGTTCCTACGGTAATCCAATCATTCCGGAAAACTCTTTTTATAGAATCTGCAATCTACATAGTAGGACATTTGGATCACATTCTCTGACAACAACCTGGGTCACTAAAGGGTACAAGTTCCCTTCACATTTATGTCTATTTAAATCCATGTGATTATTAATTACGTAACATTATTAATTGCAAGAGCATTTGATACGAATTTTCATTACACTTATATTCGGCACACGGAAATGTTCCATTGGGAAAAGAATATTTCAGGAAATCTCAATTCCCGAAATGTAATATCTTGAACGTTGATAATAATGACGTCAAAAGTTTTTCACATCCGGGGGCTCAAAATGGAAGATATCCATGTTCCCCTTACGTTAATATATATTAGAAGCCATTGGATAACGGAAATATTATTCAATGTAAGTGTATTTGATTTAAAAAATCACTAAACATATATATTGAACGCGAAATGATTCCTTTGTGAAATAAATCCTTTAAGTATTCGCTATATCCAAAATGGGATAAGTTGAGATGCTAATTATGACGTTCAAGATTATACACATTCAGGGACACTAAATGGGTGCTGTCCACGATCCCTTCACATTTATATCTATTTAAATCTATTGGATAACGGAAATATTATTAATTTTAAGAGCATTTGATAAAATTATTACTATACTTAATATTACTCGGAATTGTTCCTACGGTAATCCAATCATTCCGGAAAACTCATTTTATAGAATCTGCAATCTACATAGTAGAATATTTGGATCACATTCTCTGACAATAACCTGGGTCACTAAAGGGGTCCAAGTACCCTTCACATTTATATCTATTTAAATCCATTTATTATTAATTACGTAACATTATTAATTGCAAAAGCATTTGATGCGAATTTTCATTACACTTATATTCGGCACACGGAAATGTTCCATTGGGAAAAGAATTTTTCAGGCATTCTCTATTCCCGAAATTGTAATATCTTAAACGTTGATAATAATGACGTCTAAAGTTTTTCACATCCGGGGGCTCAAAATGGAAGATATCCATGTTCCCTTTACGTTAATATATATTAGAAGCCATTGGATAACGGAAATATTATTAATTGTAATAGCATTTGATAAAATTATTACTATACTTAATATTACTCGGAATTGTTCCTACGGAAATCCAATCATTCCGGAAAACTCTTTTTATAGAATCTGCAATCTACATAGTAGAACATTTGGATCACATTCTCTGACAACAACGTGGGTCACTAAAGGGGTACATGTTCCCTTCACATTTATATCTATTTAAATCCATTTGATTATTAATTACGTAACATTATTAATTGCAAGAGCATTTGATACGAATTTTCATTACACTTATATTCGGCACGCGGAAATGTTCCATTGGGAACAGAATATTTCAGGAAATCTCAATTCCCGAAATGTAATATCTTGAACGTTGATAATAATGACGTCAAAAGTTTTTCACATCCGGGGGCTCAAAATGGAAGATATCCATGTTCCCTTGTTAATATATATTAGAAGCCATTGGATAACGGAAATATTATTCAATGTAAGTGTATTTGATTTAAAAAATCACTAAACATATATATTGAACGCGAAATGATTCCTTTGTGAAATAAATCCTTTAAGTATTCGCTATATCCAAAATGGGATAAGTTGAGATGCTAATTATGACGTTCAAGATTATACACATTCAGGGACACTAAATGGGTGCTGTCCACGATCCCTTCACATTTATATCTATTTAAATCTATTGGATAACGGAAATATTATTAATTGTAAGAGCATTTAATAAAATTATTACTATACTTAATATTACTCGGAATTGTTCCTACGGTAATCCAATCATTCCGGAAAACTCTTTTTATAGAATCTGCAATCTACATAGTAGGACATTTGGATCACATTCTCTGACAACAACCTGGGTCACTAAAGGGGTACAAGTTCCCTTCACATTTATGTCTATTTAAATCCATGTGATTATTAATTACGTAACATTATTAATTGCAAGAGCATTTGATACGAATTTTCATTACACTTATATTCGGCACACGGAAATGTTCCATTGGGAAAAGAATATTTCAGGAAATCTCAATTCCCGAAATGTAATATCTTGAACGTTGATAATAATGACGTCAAAAGTTTTTCACATCCGGGGGCTCAAAATGGAAGATATCCATGTTCCCCTTACGTTAATATATATTAGAAGCCATTGGATAACGGAAATATTATTCAATGTAAGTGTATTTGATTTAAAAAATCACTAAACATATATATTGAACGCGAAATGATTCCTTTGTGAAATAAATCCTTTAAGTATTCGCTATATCCAAAATGGGATAAGTTGAGATGCTAATTATGACGTTCAAGATTATACACATTCAGGGACACTAAATGGGTGCTGTCCACGATCCCTTCACATTTATATCTATTTAAATCTATTGGATAACGGAAATATTATTAATTTTAAGAGCATTTGATAAAATTATTACTATACTTAATATTACTCGGAATTGTTCCTACGGTAATCCAATCATTCCGGAAAACTCATTTTATAGAATCTGCAATCTACATAGTAGAATATTTGGATCACATTCTCTGACAATAACCTGGGTCACTAAAGGGGTCCAAGTACCCTTCACATTTATATCTATTTAAATCCATTTATTATTAATTACGTAACATTATTAATTGCAAAAGCATTTGATGCGAATTTTCATTACACTTATATTCGGCACACGGAAATGTTCCATTGGGAAAAAAAGAATTTTTCAGGCATTCTCTATTCCCGAAATTGTAATATCTTAAACGTTGATAATAATGACGTCTAAAGTTTTTCACATCCGGGGCTCAAAATGGAAGATATCCATGTTCCTTTACGTTAATATATATTAGAAGCCATTGGATAACGGAAATATTATTAATTGTAATAGCATTTGATAAAATTATTACTATACTTAATATTACTCGGAATTGTTCCTACGGAAATCCAATCATTCCGGAAATCTTTTTTTATAGAATCTGCAATCTACATAGTAGAACATTTGGATCACATTCTCTGACAACAACGTGGGTCACTAAAGGGGTACATGTTCCCTTCACATTTATATCTATTTAAATCCATTTGATTATTAATTACGTAACATTATTAATTGCAAGAGCATTTGATACGAATTTTCATTACACTTATATTCGGCACGCGGAAATGTTCCATTGGGAACAGAATATTTCAGGAAATCTCAATTCCCGAAATGTAATATCTTAAACGTTGATAATAATGACGTCAAAAGTTTTTCACATCCGGGGGCTCAAAATGGAAGATATCCATGTTCCCTTTACGTTAATATATATTAGAAGCCATTGGATAACGGAAATATTATTCAATGTTAGTGTATTTGATTTAAAAAATCACTAAACATATATATTGAACGCGAAATGATTCCTTTGTGAAATAAATCCTTTAAGTATTCGCTATATCCAAAATGGGATAAGTTGAGATGCTAATTATGACGTTCAAGATTATACACATTCAGGGACACTAAATGGGTGCTGTCCACGATCCCTTCACATTTATATCTATTTAAATCTATTGGATAACGGAAATATTATTAATTGTAAGAGCATTTAATAAAATTATTACTATACTTAATATTACTCGGAATTGTTCCTACGGTAATCCAATCATTCCGGAAAACTCTTTTTATAGAATCTGCAATCTACATAGTAGAACATTTGGATCACATTCTCTGACAACAACCTGGGTCACTAAAGGGGTACAAGTTCCCTTCACATTTATGTCTATTTAAATCCATGTGATTATTAATTACGTAACATTATTAATTGCAAGAGCATTTGATACGAATTTTTATTACACTTATATTCGGCACACGGAAATGTTCCATTGGGAACAGAATATTTCAGGCATTCTCTATTCCCGAAATTGTAATATCTTAAACGTTGATAATAATGACGTCTAAAGTTTTTCACATCCGGGGGCTCAAAATGGAAGATATCCATGTTCCCTTTACGTTAATATATATTAGAAGCCATTGGATAACGGAAATATTATTAATTGTAATAGCATTTGATAAAATTATTACTATACTTAATATTACTCGGAATTGTTCCTACGGTAATCCAATCATTCCGGAAAACTCTTTTTATAGAATCTGCAATCTACATAGTAGAACATTTGGATCACATTCTCTGACAACAACGTGGGTCACTAAAGGGGTACAAGTTCCCTTCACATTTATATCTATTTAAATCCATTTGATTATTAATTACGTAACATTATTAATTGCAAGAGCATTTGATACGAATTTTCATTACACTTATATTCGGCACGCGGAAATGTTCCATTGGGAATAGAATATTTCAGGCATTCTCTATTCCCGAAATGTAATATCTTGAACGTTGATAATAATGACGTCAAAAGTTTTTCACATCCGGGGGCTCAAAATGGAAGATATCCATGTTCCCTTTACGTTAATATATATTAGAAGCCATTGGATAACGGAAATATTATTCAATGTAAGTGTATTTGATTTAAAAAATCACTAAACATATATATTGAACGCGAAATGATTCCTTTGTGAAATAAATCCTTTAAGTATTCGCTATATCCAAAATGGGATAAGTTGAGATGCTAATTATGACGTTCAAGATTATACACATTCAGGGACACTAAATGGGTGCTGTCCACGATCCCTTCACATTTATATCTATTTAAATCTATTGGATAACGGAAATATTATTAATTGTAAGAGCATTTAATAAAATTATTACTATACTTAATATTACTCGGAATTGTTCCTACGGTAATCCAATCATTCCGGAAAACTCTTTTTATAGAATCTGCAATCTACATAGTAGGACATTTGGATCACATTCTCTGACAACAACCTGGGTCACTAAAGGGGTACAAGTTCCCTTCACATTTATGTCTATTTAAATCCATGTGATTATTAATTACGTAACATTATTAATTGCAAGAGCATTTCATACGAATTTTCATTACACTTATATTCGGCACACGGAAATGTTCCATTGGGAAAAGAATATTTCAGGAAATCTCAATTCCCGAAATGTAATATCTTGAACGTTGATAATAATGACGTCAAAAGTTTTTCACATCCGGGGGCTCAAAATGGAAGATATCCATGTTCCCCTTACGTTAATATATATTAGAAGCCATTGGATAACGGAAATATTATTCAATGTAAGTGTATTTGATTTAAAAAATCACTAAACATATATATTGAACGCGAAATGATTCCTTTGTGAAATAAATCCTTTAAGTATTCGCTATATCCAAAATGGGATAAGTTGAGATGCTAATTATGACGTTCAAGATTATACACATTCAGGGACACCTAATGGGTGCTGTCCACGATCCCTTCACATTTATATCTATTTAAATCTATTGGATAACGGAAATATTATTAATTGTAAGAGCATTTGATAAAATTATTACTATACTTAATATTACTCGGAATTGTTCCTACGGTAATCCAATCATTCCGGAAAACTCTTTTTATAGAATCTGCAATCTACATAGTAGAACATTTGGATCACATTCTCTGACAACAACCTGGGTCACTAAAGGGGTACAAGTTCCCTTCACATTTATATCTATTTAAATCCATTTGATTATTAATTACGTAACATTATTAATTGCAAAAGCATTTGATGCGAATTTTCATTACACTTATATTCGGCACACGGAAATGTTCCATTGGGAAAAGAATTTTTCAGGCATTCTCTATTCCCGAAATGTAATATCTTGAACGTTGATAATAATGACGTCAAAAGTTTTTCACATCCGGGGGCTCAAAATGGAAGATATCCATGTTCCCTTTACGTTAATATATATTAGAAGCCATTGGATAACGGAAATATTATTAATTGTAATAGCATTTGATAAAATTATTACTATACTTAATATTACTCGGAATTGTTCCTACGGAAATCCAATCATTCCGGAAAACTCTTTTTATAGAATCTGCAATCTACATAGTAGAACATTTGGATCACATTCTCTGACAACAACGTGGGTCACTAAAGGGGTACAAGTTCCCTTCACATTTATATCTATTTAAATCCATTTATTATTAATTACGTAACATTATTAATTGCAAGAGCATTTGATACGAATTTTCATTACACTTATATTCGGCACGCGGAAATGTTCCATTGGGAACAGAATATTTCAGGAAATCTCAATTCCCGAAATGTAATATCTTAAACGTTGATAATAATGACGTCAAAAGTTTTTCACATCCGGGGGCTCAAAATGGAAGATATCCATGTTCCCTTTACGTTAATATATATTAGAAGCCATTGGATAACGGAAATATTATTCAATGTTAGTGTATTTGATTTAAAAAATCACTAAACATATATATTGAACGCGAAATGATTCCTTTGTGAAATAAATCCTTTAAGTATTCGCTATATCCAAAATGGGATAAGTTGAGATGCTAATTATGACGTTGAAGATTATACACATTCAGGGACACTAAATGGGTGCTGTCCACGATCCCTTCACATTTATATCTATTTAAATCTATTGGATAACGGAAATATTATTAATTGTAAGAGCATTTAATAAAATTATTACTATACTTAATATTACTCGGAATTGTTCCTACGGTAATCCAATCATTCCGGAAAACTCTTTTTATAGAATCTGCAATCTACATAGTAGGACATTTGGATCACATTCTCTGACAACAACCTGGGTCACTAAAGGGGTACAAGTTCCCTTCACATTTACATCTATTTAAATCCATTTGATTATTAATTACGTAACATTATTAATTGCAAAAGCATTTGATACGAATTTTCATTACACTTATATTCGGCACACGGAAATGTTCCATTGGGAAAAGAATATTTCAGGCATTCTCTATTCCCGAAATTGTAATATCTTAAAAGTTGATAATAATGACGTCAAAAGTTTTTCACATCCGGGGGCTCAAAATGGAAGATATCCATGTTCCTTTACGTTAATATATATTAGAAGCCATTGGATAACGGAAATATTATTAATTGTAAGAGCATTTGATAAAATTATTACTATACTTAATATTACTCGGAATTGTTCCTACGGTAATCCAATCATTCCGGAAAACTCTTTTTATAGAATCTGCAATCTACATAGTAGAACATTTGGATCACATTCTCTGACAACAACGTGGGTCACTAAAGGGGTACAAGTTCCCTTCACATTTATATCTATTTAAATCCATTTGATTATTAATTACGTAACATTATTAATTGCAAGAGCATTTGATACGAATTTTCATTACACTTATATTCGGCACGCGGAAATGTTCCATTGGGAACAGAATATTTCAGGAAATCTCAATTCCCGAAATGTAATATCTTGAACGTTGATAATAATGACGTCAAAAGTTTTTCACATCTGGGGCTCAAAATGGAATATATCCATGTTCCCTTTACGTTAATATATATTAGAAGCCATTGGATAACGGAAATATTATTAATTGTAAGAGCATTTGATAAAATTATTACTATACTTAATATTACTCGGAATTGTTCCTACGGTAATCCAATCATTCCGGAAAACTCTTTTTATAGAATCTGCAATCTACATAGTAGAACATTTGGATCACATTCTCTGAAAACAACCTGGGTCACTAAAGGGGTCCAAGTACCCTTCACATTTATATTTATTTAAATCCATGTGATTATTAATTACGTAACATTATTAATTGCAAAAGCATTTGATACGACTTTTCATTACACTTATATTCGGCACGCGGAAATGTTCCATTGGGAACAGAATATTTCAGGTATTCTCTATTCCCGAAATGTAATATCTTGAACGTTGATAATAATGACGTCAAAAGTTTTTCAAATCCGGGGGCTCAAAATGGAAGATATCCATGTTCCCTTTACGTTAATATATATTAGAAGCCATTGGATAACGGAAATATTATTCAATGTAAGTGTATTTGATTTAAAAAATCACTAAACATATATATTGAACGCGAAATGATTCCTTTGTGAAATAAATCCTTTAAGTATTCGCTATATCCAAAATGGGATAAGTTGAGATGCTAATTATGACGTTCAAGATTATACACATTCAGGGACACCTAATGGGTGCTGTCCACGATCCCTTCACATTTATATCTATTTAAATCTATTGGATAACGGAAATATTATTAATTGTAAGAGCATTTGATAAAATTATTACTATACTTAATATTACTCGG
This sequence comes from Chouioia cunea, assembly GCA_030064505.1. NCBI lineage: Eukaryota > Metazoa > Arthropoda > Insecta > Hymenoptera > Eulophidae > Chouioia > Chouioia cunea. Next base: position 7,232,729 of record JAOPFQ010000001.1, read on the forward strand.
AATTGTTCCTACGGTAATCCAATCATTCCGGAAAACTCTTTTTATAGAATCTGCAATCTACATAGTAGAACATTTGGATCACATTCTCTGACAACAACCTGGGTCACTAAAGGGGTACAAGTTCCCTTCACATTTATATCTATTTAAATCCATTTGATTATTAATTACGTAACATTATTAATTGCAAAAGCATTTGATGCGAATTTTCATTACACTTATATTCGGCACACGGAAATGTTCCATTGGGAAAAGAATTTTTCAGGCATTCTCTATTCCCGAAATGTAATATCTTGAACGTTGATAATAATGACGTCAAAAGTTTTTCACATCCGGGGGCTCAAAATGGAAGATATCCATGTTCCCCTTACGTTAATATATATTAGAAGCCATTGGATAACGGAAATATTATTAATTGTAATAGCATTTGATAAAATTATTACTATACTTAATATTACTCGGAATTGTTCCTACGGAAATCCAATCATTCCGGAAAACTCTTTTTATAGAATCTGCAATCTACATAGTAGAACATTTGGATCACATTCTCTGACAACAACGTGGGTCACTAAAGGGGTACAAGTTCCCTTCACATTTATATCTATTTAAATCCATTTATTATTAATTACGTAACATTATTAATTGCAAGAGCATTTGATACGAATTTTCATTACACTTATATTCGGCACGCGGAAATGTTCCATTGGGAACAGAATATTTCAGGAAATCTCAATTCCCGAAATGTAATATCTTAAACGTTGATAATAATGACGTCAAAAGTTTTTCACATCCGGGGGCTCAAAATGGAAGATATCCATGTTCCCTTTACGTTAATATATATTAGAAGCCATTGGATAACGGAAATATTATTCAATGTTAGTGTATTTGATTTAAAAAATCACTAAACATATATATTGAACGCGAAATGATTCCTTTGTGAAATAAATCCTTTAAGTATTCGCTATATCCAAAATGGGATAAGTTGAGATGCTAATTATGACGTTGAAGATTATACACATTCAGGGACACTAAATGGGTGCTGTCCACGATCCCTTCACATTTATATCTATTTAAATCTATTGGATAACGGAAATATTATTAATTGTAAGAGCATTTAATAAAATTATTACTATACTTAATATTACTCGGAATTGTTCCTACGGTAATCCAATCATTCCGGAAAACTCTTTTTATAGAATCTGCAATCTACATAGTAGGACATTTGGATCACATTCTCTGACAACAACCTGGGTCACTAAAGGGGTACAAGTTCCCTTCACATTTACATCTATTTAAATCCATTTGATTATTAATTACGTAACATTATTAATTGCAAAAGCATTTGATACGAATTTTCATTACACTTATATTCGGCACACGGAAATGTTCCATTGGGAAAAGAATATTTCAGGCATTCTCTATTCCCGAAATTGTAATATCTTAAAAGTTGATAATAATGACGTCAAAAGTTTTTCACATCCGGGGGCTCAAAATGGAAGATATCCATGTTCCCTTTACGTTAATATATATTAGAAGCCATTGGATAACGGAAATATTATTAATTGTAAGAGCATTTGATAAAATTATTACTATACTTAATATTACTCGGAATTGTTCCTACGGTAATCCAATCATTCCGGAAAACTCTTTTTATAGAATCTGCAATCTACATAGTAGAACATTTGGATCACATTCTCTGACAACAACGTGGGTCACTAAAGGGGTACAAGTTCCCTTCACATTTATATCTATTTAAATCCATTTGATTATTAATTACGTAACATTATTAATTGCAAGAGCATTTGATACGAATTTTCATTACACTTATATTCGGCACGCGGAAATGTTCCATTGGGAACAGAATATTTCAGGAAATCTCAATTCCCGAAATGTAATATCTTGAACGTTGATAATAATGACGTCAAAAGTTTTTCACATCTGGGGGCTCAAAATGGAATATATCCATGTTCCCTTTACGTTAATATATATTAGAAGCCATTGGATAACGGAAATATTATTAATTGTAAGAGCATTTGATAAAATTATTACTATACTTAATATTACTCGGAATTGTTCCTACGGTAATCCAATCATTCCGGAAAACTCTTTTTATAGAATCTGCAATCTACATAGTAGAACATTTGGATCACATTCTCTGAAAACAACCTGGGTCACTAAAGGGGTCCAAGTACCCTTCACATTTATATTTATTTAAATCCATGTGATTATTAATTACGTAACATTATTAATTGCAAAAGCATTTGATACGACTTTTCATTACACTTATATTCGGCACGCGGAAATGTTCCATTGGGAACAGAATATTTCAGGTATTCTCTATTCCCGAAATGTAATATCTTGAACGTTGATAATAATGACGTCAAAAGTTTTTCAAATCCGGGGGCTCAAAATGGAAGATATCCATGTTCCCTTTACGTTAATATATATTAGAAGCCATTGGATAACGGAAATATTATTAACTGTAAGAGCATTTGATAAAATTATTACTATACTTAATATTACTCGGAATTGTTCCTACGGTAATCCAATCATTCCGGAAAACTCTTTTTATAGAACATGCAATCTACATAGTAGAACATTTGGATCACATTCTCTGACAACAACCTGGGTCACTAAAGGGGTACAAGTTCCCTTCACATTTTATCTATTTAAATCCATTTGATTATTAATTACGTAATATTATTAATTGCAAGGCACTCGGAAATATTCTATTGGAAAAAGATTATTGCAGGCATTCTCTATTCTCGTTACGTGATATCTTGGATATTTATAATAATGTCGTCACAACTTTATCACACATCCGAGGACACTTAATGGGTGAATTACATTGTCCATTTACTCTATATCTATTTGAAGCCGTTGGATAATGAAATTTTTATTAATGTAAGAGCTTTTGACACGAATTTCATTACAATTATATTTCAGACTCCGAATTACTCCTAAAAGAATCCAATTGTTCAGACATTCTCTATTCTCTAATTGTGATATCTTGACAGTTGATAATAATGATGTGAAAAAATTGTACACATCCGGGGACACTAAGGGGGTGATCACCATGTTCTGTTCGCAGTTATATCTATTTAAATCCATTGGATAACGGAAATATTATTCAATGTAAGATCATTTTATACAAATGAGCATTACAGTTACATTCATCACTCTAATATATTCCTTCGGGAATTAAATTTTTTCGGAAATTCCAATTTATAGAATTTGATATTTTGGAAGTTGATCATTTTGACGTAAAAGTTTAAACACACCAATGACACTGTATCGGCAGGATCCATGTTCCAATCATATTTATGTCCATTTGAATCCATTGAATAATCAGAAATATTATGGAATATAAGAGAATTTGTTACTTTTTATCATTACACTTAATTTCGATACTCAACCCTTTCTTATAAATAGAATAATAACCTTGTAGCTAAAACTGAATCAAACGATGAATAATATACTCGGAATATAATCGACTATATTATATTAGCAGAAAAAATAAATGAATATGTGACAAAGTCTTAAAGTATGTCGTTTTAGTTTTCAAAATTAGATTCATAAAACCGAAATTAATTTTTTAATATAAAATTGTGACTGAAATAAATTTATTCTCGTGATTTTTTCATAATATTACAAAATAGAACTTATAAATTCAAACGTTTTTATACGTCTTTCAACAAATCACTTATTCATTAAACTTTTCTGATAATTTAAAAAATTACTCTTATGATAACTCTTCTAAAATATATTTGCCATGAACGCGTCGTTTTTATATGTTGTAGTAATCTCGTTGGATTTACGTTAATGTTAATTTGATTTCATACTTTGGATTAGTCTGAAATATATATATATATATACTCGGAATAAGGATATAGCTCCCATTTCAAATGCCTTTTTATGTTTAATGTGAGAGAAGGTTCTGTCGTTCATTATTAAAATAATCAACATAAACTATAATATAATATATCCACATTGCTCGATAAATTATAGAAAAAATTAAAACACGTTTTATAGCTCTGTTTTTGTACAATGAAAAAGTTCAACTGTTATATATATTCGATCGTCAAAAAAGAACGTTATTTTTCGATATATTTATTTACGAAAATACGATCGACACAAAAATTCTTACCCAATTCATCTTATTAACAATATTCCGAGGAAATTAATTACAAATGTTCGAAAATAAATATGAACTGTTCTTGCTATCCGAACATAAAGATTGAAAGGTATAATGATCGGCATCTAGTTACAATAATTTGATAAGTCATTCATTTTTATTTCATCTATTTTTCATGACTATTAAATCTGACATTAGGTCGTTTACGTGCTACGCGTTTGACCGTATGGTACCTGTAATCAGACTTCCCATCTAGCAAACCACAGGTGTCTTTTCTTTTTGACTAAAAACTAATTACTGAAATAAAAGGTTCTTTTTAAACCTGTGAAAAAATTAGATCGTTTTCTATTATAAAATATCACAATTTTTCCGTGTAAGATTTTTCTATATTATTTGTATTTTTCGACTTAAAATATATTGATAAATAACATAATTTGTATGAAAAATATCATGTAAATTACATATTTTTCTTAATATCTTTGATAGCACGTAAAAATAACCGGAGAAATATTTTCCGGATTTTTTAACATTTCTACTAAAAACAGCGAGTCATTAAAATAGAACGTTATTGTTTATATATTTTTGTCAAATATTGCAACAATGAACGCTAGAAAATCATTTAACTCGAACATAATAACCATTAAATTTGCTGCCGAGATACGTGATATGGAGTTGACTATTTAGACTGTTTTGACTATGTGTAAACATTTTTGACAGTCTTTTCCCTATTCCATCACATTCTAAATTGTATAAAAATTATAAAAAGCAGCCATAATTAGAATTATGTATGGATGTTAACTATGTTTCATATTTTTGCAATTCCGATATATAGTAGCAAAACATCTTTTCCGACTGTTTATCGTGGCAGGACAATTTCGAAAGGTAATGATACTATAATATATAATATATATTAATGCAAATTAATATCTATTATGATAATTATAATAATTATAATATATATAATTATTATAATAATATTTATTAATTTTATTATGCATAGTATTATAAAAAAGATGTATAGTATATATATTATATTATAGTACATCTACGGAATACAGGTAATTATACGCGAATCTTCAATCGATTTTTTCCAAAAAAATTTACCGACGCGAAGACGCTCGAATAAACATTCATAAGATATCGTGGGATCTTTCAATGACTAAATAAACTGGAAATGTAGAATTATGTGATGAGAAACGTCGCGTATCTATTAATTTGCATTAATTCTCTAAAAAATCTTGAGATATCCATTTTTATAGTTCATTCTTATTAATATTAATGAGCGACAAAAAGAAGACTTCGCGTCAAATATATCAAGTACTACGTGATTATCCAACAATATAACAATTAATGTATTATTTGACATCATACCTGTTTTCTATTAAATGATGGCCTTAAGATGTATGAAGTTTGTATGAATTAATTGTACTGTTTGATTCTAGTCCTCAATGATATATAGTATTGTAATATCCGTCGCTGAAATCTCAATAGAAAGTTATACATTACGTGACATTTTTGAAATTTGGAGAGATACATTACGTATCCAAATTTAAATTTTATTCTGGAGTACTTATAGAGCTAGTGTCTACGAATCATGTACTTTTATTTCTTTTTTGAATTATTTTATGGTTATTGCTTCTTTTCTGATCGTAAATGCTTGTATCATTTTTATAAACATTGAATAATTATCGAAAAATTACTTATAAACCTGTAACGAAATGTTGATACAGGTCGTCATTGAGCGACAGACCAGACATTTGACAATAGTTAATTTTTTGATTTATCAAAAATCAATAGAAGCAGTTGTAGGAATAGGAGTATGTGAAACAACACTTCAATTAAATAAATGTCGATACTTATTTATACGGTTCTCTATTTTGCGGTTGGCATATCGCGACCAACGGCTGAGGATAGACCGTCAAATACGATCACTCGCGAAATCTTTCGCACGTCTCCTACTCCCACTCCCACTCGTTCGATTTGACCCTATAGCCAATAATTTTTCTTTATGATTATCACATGATAAGTAGGAGGAGGCCTTTACTTGTTGATGCAATGTTTTTCTACGAATCTCTATAATGTTTACATGACAATAATCTATTGTCGTACGAGATCAATTATTCTCACTGACTTACACCTACAATTAGATTCGTCTTATAATTAAAATATACATATTTTGTTTCATTTTTTATATTTTCCAACCAGCCTATAATGTTTTCCAACTGTTGGTGATTATATTTTACTTATTAAATAAAGTACAATTTTCAAACTGTATCACCGGATGTTTTAATTTTTTATAAAGATTAATATCGATAACAAAATACTTAAGTGTTTATCTCGTGGTTTGTTCAATGTAAAATTATACTCACAAAGACACAGCGATTAATACGAATATTGTACATATATTATGCAAGTGATCCTTTAAAACCTTATATAACTTCCATATCTCACGTGACAAAAGGAAAACTGTACAAAAATCCCTTTTCAGCTACGTCAATACAATTGCATTTAAACTGACCCTTTTTACGCTAATAAATCGAACGATCTTCGAATAATTTTTGGGTAATTGCCTCTTTACACTTTGAAACAACGTCTCACCTCACACTGAAATCCAAAATCTAATTAATCGATGGCGATATTTTAAATAATGACATCTGTTTACTTTTTCTCTCCCTCTCCCCCACTCCTCTCATTCTTTCACACATGAGTCTTGCCTCTGTCCCTCTCTACATTGGATGAATAATATTGAATCTAATAATGTAGTAAAATTATTATTACTAAGAAGAAAAATAATTTAATTTATATGTTTTTTGTTTAGGTAAGTAAAACGTATTATGAATAAATTAATTATTAAAAAGTGATTGAATTTGTCAATTTTAAGTTTATTGATAATTATTGTTATTATTCGTTATAAAAAGAGAAAGCCACAACGTATCAATATGGAAGCTTGAAAGCCTACTTATTTATAAATTAATTAAATACTCAGTATAATAAAAAAAATATTTTATCAAAATCAATATTAATAATAATAATTATTATTTTCTTATCAATATTTAAGTGTCACCGACAGTTTCAGCTTTTTTCCGTTCAATTGGAAAATAGTACTAAACAAAATAAATAGCGAATTAGACAAGCGTATTGATTGATATTTTTTATAAATGATTCACCATCTACACATGTAATCATAATTATATAGAAATAAATAAATCTCTGTGAGAATCTTAACGTATTTTGATGACACAGATGCGACATAGTGGTTAGATACTCCGCTCGTAACTTGTCATATGTTTCACTTTTTTTATCAAGTATCTTTATTCTTAATGTTTTTTTTTTCAATAAACCATCAATGAATACAATAGTGCTAGTAACAAAATATATCTATACTCATAATTTACTTGGATTTTTTTAAGCTAATCTGTGCTGAACGATGATCCAATCGATTTATAAGTGTCTTTTTTTATGAATTTTTTTTCATATTGCCCAACAAGTTTTTCGACTCAACGCGTAACCTATATGATACTTCGTGGGAAATCCTATCCTAATTTGAAGCTCCTTTCTGTTTGGTACTTTTTTACAGCATAAGATAAAAAACTTGAATGGTCACGTGAATAAAGTTCATCGGTCAGTGTTACGTATTTGAAAACACTTTGTGGGAGTGTTAAAGGAAACGCATCCTGTAGTGAGAGGTATTTTTTTATATGCAAGGGGATGACGCCCCTCATGTGGAAAAATGCAATTTAGTTAGATAAAAGAAACATTCTTCCCAACCAGCCCACCATGATTTAAGATTTTTTAGCGATTGCTTTTATTTAATTAAACAAAGTAAAATGTTTTAGCTGTATCAACGGATGGTAATATTTTTACAATAATTAATATTGATAACTAAATATATACTTAAATATTCATTTTGTGATCCATTCAACGTAAAATTATATCTACGGAAAAATCTTTTCACGGCTATTACAGTTGAATTGGACTGACCCTTTTTGCGCTAAAAATTCAAACGATTGTCGAATAATCTGTTAGGAATTGCTTCTTTGTACTTAAAACTTTAAAACTAATTAAGCAATATGTTATTAAAATTCATAGAAATTGTCTTCATAGTGATTTTTGCGTTAAAGGAAATTTGAGGTACTTGACGAATTATTTTTTTTAACGTTAAATTGATGAAAAGTCTAGGGGTTGGTTTACGATGCTGGAGTAAGTGAGAAGTCAATTAAAATTAAACTCCGAATCTCAAGATATATGATTATCTAATAATAATATCAATCTATATTAATTGAAATTAAGTATATTCTTAAATCCCAAATACTTCGTTTCAATATTGCCTAGAGCCAATAAAATGTAGTCCGTGCATTGTAAATAATATCTTATCTCCTCTTCTTCGTCAAAAATATCACCAAGAAAATCAAACGTCTTCGACAAACAGCACTAACTTGGCATCCTCGTCAATCGAATTCAGGAGGCATTTCATACACGAAAGAAAGTCGTACATCGTTTCATTCTCGACAAAAAAAGTCGTTATACGCGTACAACATTGTCCAGTCTTGCGAATCGAATGAACTCTCTTGTGGCTTGGAAAATTTATTATAGTCTGGACATTCGTTAATTCAATCGCGTTACGCTTCCAAACGCATCTGCGGTATATATAACGTCGTAACCCCTGTAAGGCAAGTACGGTCATCCTCGCGTCACGCCAAATTAGTCGCTTCTACGTCTGGAGATGCTGCTGCTCGACTTCCGAGGAAGGTGAAGCACGCGTGTGCTTTACGAACAACTGGTCTATCAAACTGAAGAGGGGAGAAAAATGTCTCGTGGTCTTCAACGAGAAGTGGACACCGCGCGTGACGATTTCTCTCTTTTTCTCTTTTAAAGGGTGCATAATGGATCTTTTTTATGTAATTGAACGATTTATGACTAGTTAACGTTTTTATGCTGTTGAGATGATGATTTACGATGGCCAACTGTTTTTTATTATATCGAGTATTTAATTAATTTCTAAATAAATGTGCTTGCAAGCTTCCATATTGACACATTGTGTATTAATTTTTTTATAATGAATAATAACAATAATTATCAATTAATTAATCAGAATTTTCCAACATTTCAATCTTTTTTGTATTAACCATACCCATGAGACCAATAGTTCCATCTTCAAAAGCGAATGGAATAAGCCTAGCTTATTATTAAACGCTATTGCGTATTTTTTTTATACAACGTATAATCGAATTTATGACTTTACCGATAACGACCCAATGTTAATATTTCATTCAAGCAGAAGTATAACCACCGGATAATTTTGTCAGCTAATTTTACGAGTCTCACGCATTAATGTAAAACTGTACAAGGATACAAGTGAAGACTCGAATTTTCATTCAAATAGTCTTTTGTGTTCCTTTAATTGTGTGTCGCGATCGTCTATAGCAGCCAAATTTTCTTTACAAATCAAAGACAAATTTTCCGGCTTTAATTTGTTGCGACCCCTCTAATATCGATAACGTCTCAATGAGTGCACGCGTGACGCCGTAAATAAGTCAACTCGATGACCATAGGCTTTTTAATAATTCTCCAAAAAATTAGAATCTCGATCAATTGACTACTGGATTTACGAGCGTTTCGCGATTTTCACGCATCTGACATTTTTTTTAATTCCATCCAGAACAGCGGCTGTGCAAGCTTTATAATATACATATGTGCAATTGCGAGCGTGTATTCACACGTATATATAGGAGGTGCGTGACAAATATTTGCGTTTGTTCTATTTATAAGAAAAACGCGACGTGTGCGCGCGCGCGATACGTTAAGGATTTAACTAGGATCAATTTATCGGGCTAATCGATTTAAGGGTTTAATTTAGCGACGTGATGCACCTGTTGAATTGTCAAACGATCTGTGATTGAAGGGCTGACGTATTATTTTCATTATACGACATATTCATTTCTCTTACTTTTTTTAACAAATATGATTTTATAGAAAATAATGGAAATATTCTAACTTTTTATGTTTAATAAATAAAAAAGCGTCTCCTATAATTTTCATAATTAAAGTAAACACAAGCGTAAAACTAGCAATAATAGATTTGATCGATATACGGCAATTTTGTGTAATAGAAAAATTTTCACGTTAAAAACGAACATTTGCCATTGCATGAAAAGTCAAATGTACGTATATAGCTTACTTGGTGATAAAATACATTTCAACCGGTTATTTATTGGCGTGTAACATCTACCACATAAATTCGTACGTACGAATAAAAAAAAACCAACAGCGCGGGGAAAATGACCCCACTTATTACATTTTTTCGTCAAAATCACAAAAAAACACGCATTGCAGGTAACGCTTTTTTTGTCCTCGCAGAAATAGGGAAAAGTCTATACTGTAGCGTTTGTACATCTGTTTCCCTCGTTTTTTTTCCGATGAGACGCGAATGTTTGCTTAAGCTTTTTTATCACTGCTATACGTTTCGATAAATTAAACGCTGATTCTCTTCGCGTGAGTTGTCGACGAAAATGATGCTTTTATATGCAATTGATACATATATGTGTACACAGCTTGACGATGATTCACCTCCCTCCCTTGAAGCAATAATTTTTGCTGATATCATGATCATTCGACAAATGCGCGTACCAATTATACAGCGAAAAATGAAAATAACGTTTTTCCTAATTCGTTTCTTATCTTTCGTGATCTGTTTTCTCACTTTGAAATTATGAAGTTTTTTGAGTATAAATTAGCAGCTGTTCAAAAGTAATTTTTATAGACATTTTATGATGAATTAGCGTAAAAGTGAAACCTTTCCAAGTCTGCCACGTGCTTGTACTTCTGTTAATGCACGATGCACTTACGAGATACGCACAATTCGATAAAGTGAATTTAAATATACTTACACAACGAATACGCAACATCTTGTACGCGTCGTTAAAGGGTTCCCTTAAGCGTCCGTAACATCTGTTAGCCTGTTAAAAAGAAGGAATAACGGAATAATGTTCATCTTCATGAATATCAATCAATTGTTCGCTTGATAATCATACCGACAAAAGAATATGTGGCTAATTTGATAAAATTCTTAAGTTCGTATTATTATTTTCTGAAATTACATGTTACCTTGAAAAACTATTTTAATTATTTTTTACGCAATATTAAATGTAAAGAGGAATTTTAAATATTGAGGAAAGTACAAAAAATGTACATTTTATCCAAGTCTTTATATTAATACGAATTTTTTTACATGGCGACACACGTCATTATAAATGCACACGACATTGGACGTTTGATGATATACGTACTAATAGATGTCCACAATATTTTTTACTCCAAATGGACATTTATCTAATCAAAAAAACTTTGACCCCACATAGGTTTAATTCTCTAAAACATTTGTATGCACTTTTTTTAAAGGTTTGTTTTGCAAAATAATGAAAAATCATTAATTTCGTTATTCTAAGAGACATTATATTTTTTTTTTGCAATGTAGATTCAACATTTAAATTTAACTGTTAAAAATTGTAAATAGCTATGAACAAACATATGAAAACCACACACAAATGATGTATAAGTTTTAGCATTTGAAAATCACTGATTTTCCATATTTAAGAACATTTTTTCAAGTACGCTCTTTTTTCAATCTAATATATCAAAATTGTATGTTAATACATTTCATATTCGTTATAAACTAATTTACTTTACAAATACAAATACTTGAGAATCAAACGAACTAATAAAATTGTCTTAGCATTTTTATATTATTTTAGACCATCGAATAGAAAACAAAAAAACACAACGTTTGTGCTAATTTATTCAAATTATTTAGGTAAATTAACAGGAAAATTGTTTTAAAAATATGGCCTTATATTCGGGATGTCTATTAGAAATTTAAAAAATCGTAGATGATATAAAATTAAATTAGAGGTGTCTTAAAATGTTGACCACTTATGTATATCATCAAATAAAAACCAAATAGATGTACACCTAATTACAAAATCTACAATCATGGCGTTATTATTAATATCAAAATCTGAATAAATGATACCATTGTATATATATATGATTCATACACGATCCATGTTACCCAATTAAACGACTCAACCACTTTTAAACACGAGCTAAACAAGCTATAGATCAACGATAACCGCGTAGTTTATTCGCTTTAACGGCTAATTGGTCTAGTAAAGGCGTATTAGACTAAACAGCGTCTTTGACACCATGGCATACGTACAACGGGGGCGTCAAGGAAGCGGAACAACTAAAGGAAGTTCTTGTAGCGACTCAAGAAGAAAAAAGATTAGCTCACAAGCGTAACTGCACCCGTATAATCTTATAAATATGCAAACCAATAGAATTAAGAGGGTGGGAAAGAGAAATGCATCGCGGCCCCCCAAACGCAGTGAATAAATATGTAAGTGGAGCGAGCAACCCCACGTGTAGGTTTACTGACTTTCACTTTTGACCACACCGTGCTGATCATTCGTTTTTTTTTCTTTTTTTTAAGAGCAGACTGAAATGCGTTTGAGTAATTTATTGGGACATTTTCTGTTTGTACGATCATCGCGTTTTTACCGTTTTTGTACATATTTCACGTATGATTTATTAAAGTTTTATCAAAACGAACAACAAATCCCCCCACTTATAACATGCAACATCCCACATCGCACCCGCGTACCAAAGTAAAAAGTAAAGTAAAAAAAGACATAAACGAAAAGTATTAAATTCGAATTAAAGTATTTAATTCGAATTAAAAAGTATTTAATTCGAATTAAATATCGAATTAAAGAGGCTTCGATCAATCTTGCATAAACGTATACATAATAATCTCGAGTAGAGTTTAGGTGGCACGTATGTTAGTCATTGCATTACTAGTAGATTGTGGCAAACACTGCACTTACACACATATGTTAACGATATAAGGGCGGCCGAGCGTGAAGTTTAGAGCGGCTGGCGTATGCACCATTACAGTACATGGCGACACACGTCATTATAAATGCACACACACACACACACACACATATATATAACTATAACGTTCACGTCAAGGGTTGATCCTTTCTCTGTGCGTGTGTGGGGTCTACTTAATGTTTTTTCAAGAACAGACTCGACGAGTATATGCATATCTAATAATTACGCGTGCCACGTGACTCCAGATCGATCCCATCAAAAAGATATGTATATATATACACACACAAGATGCATACCAAAGAGTGTACTTACGTATGTTAGACTAACTATTCCTAAGAGCAAACGATTGTCGACAAATGAGCGGTTTAGTAAAACAACAAATGTGAATATTTGAGATACCTGAAAGTTACCGCTATTCACACTCACTTTGACTTAACGACGCTTTCCTTACGTACATTGTATATTTCGTTCGATCGTCATTTCACGGTTATTCCTCTAATTTAAATTCGAATATTATAATGAAAAACATATAATTGGGTTCTTACGTGCGATGTGCTCAACGACGAATTCCAAAATATCGAGTGCTCCGAAACCGCGACCTGCTAGCAATTCTGCGAGGTTTGTTTTTTTCGGAAATTCCAATTTATAGAATTTGATATTTTGGAAGTTGATCATTTTGACGTAAAAGTTTAAACACACCAATGACACTGTATCGGCAGGATCCATGTTCCAATCATATTTATGTCCATTTGAATCCATTGAATAATCAGAAATATTATGGAATATAAGAGAATTTGTTACTTTTTATCATTACACTTAATTTCGATACTCAACCCTTTCTTATAAATAGAATAATAACCTTGTAGCTAAAACTGAATCAAACGATGAATAATATACTCGGAATATAATCGACTATATTATATTAGCAGAAAAAATAAATGAATATGTGACAAAGTCTTAAAGTATGTCGTTTTAGTTTTCAAAATTAGATTCATAACACCGAAATTAATTTTTTAATATAAAATTGTGACTGAAATAAATTTATTCTCGTGATTTTTTCATAATATTACAAAATAGAACTTATAAATTCAAACGTTTTTATACGTCTTTCAACAAATCACTTATTCATTAAACTTTTCTGATAATTTAAAAAATTACTCTTATGATAACTCTTCTAAAATATATTTGCCATGAACGCGTCGTTTTTATATGTTGTAGTAATCTCGTTGGATTTACGTTAATGTTAATTTGATTTCATACATTGGATTAGTCTGAAATATATATATATATATATATACTCGCAATAAGGATATAGCTCCCATTTCAAATGCCTTTTTATGTTTAATGTGAGAGAAGGTTCTGTCGTTCATTATTAAAATAATCAACATAAACTATAATATAATATATCCACATTGCTCGATAAATTATAGAAAAAATTAAAACACGTTTTATAGCTCTGTTTTTGTACAATGAAAAAGTTCAACTGTTATATATATTCGATCGTCAAAAAAGAACGTTATTTTTCGATATATTTATTTACGAAAATACGATTGACACAAAAATTCTTACCCAATTCATCTAATTAACAATATTCCGAGGAAATTAATTACAAATGTTCGAAAATAAATATGAACTGTTCTTGCTATCCGAACATAAAGATTGAAAGATATAATGATCGGCATCTAGTTACAATAATTTGATAAGTCATTCATTTTTATTTCATCTATTTTTCATGACTATTAAATCTGACATTAGGTCGTTTACGTGCTACGCGTTTGACCGTATGGTACCTGTAATCAGACTTCCCATCTAGCAAACCACAGGTGTCTTTTCTTTTTGACTAAAAACTAATTACTGAAATAAAAGGTTCTTTTTAAACCTGTGAAAAAATTAGATCGTTTTCTATTATAAAATATCACAATTTTTCCGTGTAAGATTTTTCTATATTATTTGTATTTTGCGACTTAAAATATATTGATAAATAACATAATTTGTATGAAAAATATCATGTAAATTACATATTTTTCTTAATATCTTTGATAGCACGTAAAAATAACCGGAGAAATATTTTCCGGATTTTTTAACATTTCTACTAAAAACAGCGAGTCATTAAAATAGAACGTTATTGTTTATATATTTTTGTCAAATATTGCAACAATGAACGCTAGAAAATCATTTAACTCGAACATAATAACCATTAAATTTGCTGCCGAGATACGTGATATGGAGTTGACTATTTAGACTGTTTTGACTATGTGTAAACATTTTTGACAGTCTTTTCCCTATTCCATCACATTCTAAATTGTATAAAAATTATAAAAAGCAGCCATAATTATAATTATGTATGGATGTTAACTATGTTTCATATTTTTGCAATTCCGATATATAGTAGCAAAACATCTTTTCCGACTGTTTATCGTGGCAGGACAATTTCGAAAGGTAATGATACTATAATATATAATATATATTAATGCAAATTAATATCTATTATGATAATTATAATAATTATAATATATATAATTATTATAATAATATTTATTAATTTTATTATGCATAGTATTATAAAAAAGATGTATAGTATATATATTATATTATAGTACATCTACGGAATACAGGTAATTATACGCGAATCTTCAATCGATTTTTTCCAAAAAAATTTACCGACGCGAAGACGCTCGAATAAACACTCATAAGATATCGTGGGATCTTTCAATGACTAAATAAACTGGAAATATAGAATTATGTGATGAGAAACGTTGCGTATCTATTAATTTGCATTAATTCTCTAAAAAATCTTGAGATATCCATTTTTTATAGTTCATTCTTATTAATATTAATGAGCGACAAAAAGAAGACTTCGCGTCAAATATATCAAGTACTACGTGATTATCCAACAATATAACAATTAATGTATTATTTGACATCATACCTGTTTTCTATTAAATGATGGCCTTAAGATGTATGAAGTTTGTATGAATTAATTGTACTGTTTGATTCTAGTCCTCAATGATATATAGTATTGTAATATCCCGTCGCTGAAATCTCAATAGAAAGTTATACATTACGTGACATTTTTGAAATTTGGAGAGATACATTACGTATCCAAATTTAAATTTTATTCTGGAGTACTTATAGAGCTAGTGTCTACGAATCATGTACTTTTATTTCTTTTTTGAATTATTTTATGGTTATTGCTTCTTTTCTGATCGTAAATGCTTGTATCATTTTTATAAACATTGAATAATTATCGAAAAATTACTTATAAACCTGTAACGAAATGTTGATACAGGTCGTCATTGAGCGACAGACCAGACATTTGACAATAGTTAATTTTTTTGATTTATCAAAAATCAATAGAAGCAGTTGTAGGAATAGGAGTATGTGAAACATATAATTGGGTTCTTACGTGCGATGTGCTCAACGACGAATTTCAAAATATCGAGTGCTCCGAGACCGTGACCTGCTAGCAATTCTGCGAGGTTTGTTTTGGTTGTGCGAAAGGCGATGTCGATTGCGATAGAGAGCGAATTTAGTGCGCAATTCGCCAACTAGTCGGATAGTAGCAGTTAACTGAAATCGTCGCAAAGTCTATTGACCCGATCGCGACGAATCGAAAACTCTTTACGCGCGAACTCTAAAAGTCATTTATCGCATATCCAAACTGACGCGACGTCAAAATAAAAAAAGAAGAAGCTATATGTACACAACCCGCTCTCAAGTTATTCAAATGACGAAAAACGAAAACGTCATCGTACTTAACAGTGCGACAAAAGTTGCGCCATACAGTTGTGAACAATTTTGTTTGTCCCCCTTCGGCGAATCATGCGTGACGTACGTGGTATTAAAGAAAAAAAGTGAACGAGAGAAAAGAAAAGCCAGCAAAGATAATGCTTACCACAGGCGAGCCGCATAGAAATTTTGCAAAATCATTGCCCTTAATATGATCGATGATCGATCGTATATTGGTCTATGTACTGATATCACGTCTAGCTTTTCTATAAATTCAAAATGACCCCTCTCAGAGATATTATTTGTGAGTTTTTGATTGCTTTGATTGAAACACAAGGCGAGATAATACGAAAAGATACCACGACGGAATAAAAAATAGTGCATAGCTGCGTAAAAATAAACAACATACGAACGAAATGATTCGACGGATTTTCACGTGGAGACTTTTCTGAAAACGGTCGCTTTCGTTGTCGCCGTGTACATGTGTGACCAATGCGCGCGTAAAGAAGGGCTCGGAAAAACGAGGGAATATGTCAGATAGATATCGTTCCTATGAAAGATAGTCGACATTTCCAATTGCGTCGCGTGAAATATGTATTAGCTTTGATTAATTATGTGCGAGGACAATTTGATAACCGACATTTAATTCATGCATTTTAGAAGATACTCGCATTGAGTTTCAGATTGATTGTTGCAAACCCGGGGAGCTTTGGAACGTGTAGATTCCATCCGTCCGTGTAGGATATTCGTTGTTTACGTAAAATTGTTAGAATTCAACATGTCGACCAACGTACCAACAAGATTTTGCTTTATTATTTCCAGTGGAATAACCGATTTTTTAAAATCCATTCGAGTACAGAATTCGTGCGTACATTAGTTAGTTTGAAAACATACGTTATGAATACTTATAAAAGTATTAAAATAATTCGAAGGTTTTATAGATAATTATCAAAGTGTAAATATTCACACGAATTGTAGAACATATTTTTAAATATTTAAACGTATTATTAAGCGCCAATTCACGTTATAAAGAAAGTGGTTTTTCGTGAAACATCCGAGCATATTCACTCATCCGTGATAACAATCCCTAAAATCTCAGTGACCAACGTTATCACTGCGGTATCGGTTCAAATAATAAAACGATGCGACTGAAAGAAACTACGAAAAATTCGAATAAATCGTATGAAAATAGGGCCGACATCGTCACAGTCGTCGACAAAAAAAAATGTACCATTCGGAAGCTAAAACGATTAATCGACGTGCGAGACTCTTCCAATTGGCCACACAATAGCCGAAAATATGATTACACTGCAACTTTTGACTCCAGTGACAATTCCTTCTTGATGACTGACACAATTGTTTGGACACCCTGTTATTTTTTTCCCTCGCTGTTCGCACGTATGTAAATGACAAAGATGCTTATCAAGTTGCGCCCTCGAGAATTTTATGTTCTATTGTCGTGGATTTTCCATGAAATCGATGCACATTTTTTATGCACCTCATAGAGATTCGTTATTTCCTTTTTTTGTAGAGGGCATATTATGTTAATTTATGTTCGATCATTTTTTTCATTCTCGTTGCAGTCGAATTTTTCATGAAGTAGTTCATTAATTTCGAGACTTGAAGAGAGTATATATAATCGAGTTGCCAGGGACCTCAAGCATTCAAATTCAACGTTAATTTTTCATTCACGCCCTTGCGATTGACGCCGAGAGGGAGCCGTTAAAATTTAGGCCATTATTCAAATCAACTCAACTCGGGGAAAAACCATTATCCTGCAAGTTTAAGTAATGTAATACTTGTGTTCCATTAAGTGACCCACCGTAAGATGCTTTGGTTAAAATTCAGAAAGTAAAAAACTACACAATTATACTTTAGACGCATCACTCAATAGTACTTTTAAGACGTTACGATATAATAGACTTGTATTACAATAGAATCGACTAGTAATAATGTAGAAAACGTTGTGTAATAGAAGAACCTCTGAAAAAAAACAACATAAATTTTAATTTCATCGATGACGGGTAAATATGGAATTATCATTAATTGAAGGGAGTGTAACGTGTCGACCGTTGCGAGTACGCACATATGACATTCGAAAAGAAAAAAAGCAGTGGATCACTTTGTTGCACTGTCAACGCGCGTTGCACTATCTTTCCTGAATTGTCAACTTCGTACCTAGATATCCCGTGGCAAATTCGAATGCTTTTCTTCATTGCGTTCTCGCTCATCAATAAGTGATCTGTCATAAGGGCTTCTTCTGTATCCCCTTTACAACCTTTTATTTTTCGAAAGTCAAACCGAGACGCAGGTCTACGCGCTCACGCCTCGGAAACATTTTTCTAAGGGAAACTTTCAAGGGGTCTGTTAAGCTTGGGAAAATCATCAAGTATATTTATAAGCGATAATATAATTGAATATTGACTGTTGGAAAAGCAGGCTTTTTGTAACCCTTTTGCATTGCCATATAAGTTTGTGGAAACAAATAGTTGACTCTTTTTATCGGGTTGTCAAGTGTTCTATCTTGCAATTGTACGTGATACAACTGTCGTATATTTGTCAATGATATTAGACAGAAATGCTAAAAAGATCTTAAATTGATTTATAAAGTAGTAATTAGTTTTCATTCGCATGCAAGTACAATTTAGTGATGAGAAAACAAATCGTTATACGCTTCATACACGCTGTTTATCGAAAACTGGACAATATCAATCAAGATCTCATGTTTTATCGCACATTTTTTAATAAGCTATATATAGACTTTTTTAATTGAAAGAGCTTACGTTATATCGATTCTTCCATTGCATGCATAAAATTGTATATTCCATATTGTAGAAAAAAAAGTGCATCAGCAATTTATATAGTGTGCACTTGGAAATGGCGCGCCAAAGAGTCAAAGAGCCAAAGTATATATAGACACTTGTGTGCGTGCATGCGTGTGTGTGTGTGTGTGTGTGTGTGAGTGATGGGAGTGAGCGAACGAGAGAGAGAGAGAGAGAGAGAGAGAGAGAGAAAACAACGGACACAATGGAGAGACACATCGTCATAAATTTCAATTAGAATCGCCGGCGCCGAGACTGCAAAGCGCTGATTTTTCTTTCGTTACGTCAAGGGTTTTCCCACAAGATGCGGCTCGCTTCCTACATACAAGGGGAGAGAATAAGAATGCACTATATCCAGATGGTATCGTATCCACTCGAGCGGCGATACGAGAAAAAGCTGAAAAGGTAATCATCTAAAGTAAACAATCAATCGCTAGATATCTATTGAGGTTGTACATAGCTTCAATTTCAAAACGACTGCTATTTTACGTTTATTGTTGTCGCTATTTTATTTTGTTATATATCTCGTTGTGCTACTTCATTTGACAAATATTTTTATTTAATGGTTTTTGCTGTGTTGAGTAATAGTTGAATTTTCTTTTGTTTTTTTCAGTTAATATAAAAAAAACTATAAGAATTTGTAAAAATTGTTGAGAATCTATCTTTGCTATTATTCAATGTTCTCTCTTCAAATGGAAAAATATGGTGACTTTTTCTATCCTATATTCAACGTGTACAAACAATCTACACAGACAATGAGGTTTACGTTCAAAGGCTCAGTTCGATGAATAAGTCCATATAATGATCTAGTATGTACAAAGACGACGTACAGCTATAGGAAATTGACAACGGCTAAAGTTGATTCCCGTTTAGGTGAACTCATTATCGAACCCAAATGTATACGTACATATATACTACCCCCTGGCGCTTGAGATCTATAGAGATATACCTGCATCCCTATACGTTCGTCTTCGTTTCGCTCATCCATACATTCATGGCTTTTTTTCTCAATGTATCATTGTCACGTGTGGATTAGAAAGAGAGACAATAATAAAAGGCAGGTCGGCTTTTTCAAATGCTAATCTTGTGGTTATTTACACGTGCCAATAACTGTTTTCCGTGTAATCTTTTTCTAATTGAAGCTTTTTATTATTTGTTTTTTAACGAGAGAAATCTAAAACTGTTTTCATGGAACAAATGTTTTGTTAAAATTCATCTGTTTAAAATGGACGATTAATGTTTTGTAATAATTTCAATTTTTCATCTAATGTGTAATTTATTTATATTGTAAAACAATAACATTTACTTCCTTTACACGACATTTCTTTTCACTTTATTTGAAAAAATTTTAATAATAAATTAGAGACCATTACTTGTTATAAAAATTGTGTTATGTTCGAAGCTCTTTCAATTAAAAAAGTCTATGTATAGCTTATTAAAAGTTGCTTTTATTTTATTTTTTATAAAATACAACGTTGAAAAAGTAATCCCATAACTTTGATAGTTTGTACAGATATCAAATAGAAAGCAAAGTTTAAGCGTTCCATTCAGTTGAAGTCACCTAGAATAAAAATTATTTCTGATAAAATTTTCTCGCCCAAAATACAGCTGATTAAACAGATACTCTAAAATATTGTTCATTTCATGAAATTTTCTTGAAAAGTGATTTCGGATATTTACACGAATAAAAAAAACATACTAAGTTTAGTTTATTTTTTATTTTAATGATCCGATGACGAACATGTTATCAAGAGAAAGCTTTCGTATTTTCATTGAATAATCAGTTATTTGGTAAATAAGAAGGACGATGCGTTGGATATTTATGCGGGCGATTAGTTGCGTGATTATTCGGATAGTTATTAGAGGAAGTAGCCGTTTGATGTGAGGGTCGATTAGTTGGATATTTATCCGGGCGACTAGTTGAATTGTTATCCGGAGAAGCAGTTGTTTGATGAGATGGTCGATTAGTTGGATAGTTGCCTGTTTGATTGTCTGGATAAGTAGTTAGTTGAATAGATGGACGATTGGTTAGGCAACTATCTGGGTGACTTGTTGGGTAGTTTTCTGTTTGAGAGTCTGGAGAAGTAGTTGGTCGATGAGGTGGGCGAATGGTTGGTAATTTGTCAGGACGCTGAGTTGGGCCGTTAGTCGGATAATTTTCTGACGGAGTAGTAGTGGGACGGTGAGTTGGGCGTAAAGTTGGGCGTATGCTTGGGCGTATGCTTGGGCGATGAGTTGGACGAAGAGTTGGGTGATGAGTTGGGCGATGAGTTGGTCGACTAGTTGGGTAGTTAACCGGAGGAAAGGTCGGCCAAGAAGATGGACGTTCAGTTGGGTAATTACATTGGCAGTAATCAGGACAGCTATTCGGATAATTTCCCGAGTTATTGTCTGGAGGAAAAGATGGCTGGTTCTCGGGATAATTGTTTGGTGGAGCAGTTGGTTTTCCGTGATGACCCCATTGGTGATGCGAATGGTGACCTGGTCGGTTCTCTGACTGATGATTCACCTGATGATGCGAATGATGACCTGAGTTCTGACCTGGATAGTCGTCTGGTCCCTCAGGTGGATAATAATTTGGCCTTATAAACGAAGAAAAAGTATAACAAGAAACAAAAATTTTATTTGTACTAGTTATTTATTGGCATTATCGAAATGATTGATTTTGTTTATATACTCACGGATATGGTGGTCGATCGTGGGAACCATGGCCCGAACTGAATAGAACATTAAATAACCGATAGTATTGTAATTTTAATGTATTTATAGACGTCGATATTTGTTAATTGTTGTGTTACTTACTGGCGATGCGACTCGACATGATTTTGCATAAATGTCGCTAGAAATACAAAATCACGTTTGTTCCATTACATGTTTCTGCTCTTTGTGTAAAATATACTCACGAAAAATGATTCAGCCATGCAAGCCATATTATAATAAATTCGAATTTACATACCTACTAAAGCAACCAGTAAAGACAGAAGAACGGTCTTCATAGCTAGCTAATTATGCAGCTTTCTAATAAAGGTCAGCGTGTAAAATAACTTGTGTAAGAACAATTTTCACACGTTATGTTTATATACTGTGCCACAAGGCTCATTGTGCGTCTGATAGTCGACGTAATTAATCGGTTAGAAGCATTTTCAGCCAATAGAAAAGTAGAAAAAATAAAGATAATTTTACACGGTAATCAACAGAACTGTAACACAATTCGATCACCAGCATTCTTCATGATTTATGCCATGTTTTTATTTAATTTCAATTGGTATAGTATAATATACTATTAACTTGACTTAATCATAATGCTTTTTCGGCAATATTTTACTTTGAATTTCGACATTGTGTCTGCTTTCTAAATTGTTATTATTCAATTATCTTTATGATATTGGTACATATTTTAAAAAGAGGCCAATTTGAATATACTCTTATAATAAAACATTAGTCGATATTTACGACGAGCATAAAATTTGGCTGTAAATAATTTAGTGCGGCGTATCGCCCATTGAAAACTGCCAAGTATTATAGTGGGAGAACCCGCAGCTGAATTTTCTTTAATATAATCAGTATAGTATGAAATATTAATAATTTAAACTGGATGAAAATATAATATTTTTCTATTTTTTCGTAGCTATAACATAGCATTACCGACAATTTTTTAATACGTTCTCAATATGGTATAAATTCATCATCGATGGAAATTGATTATTATATATTCAAACGACACAATAGATGTAGAAATTACAATATGTAATGCTTAATTGCGTGTTTTAACAGGAACATAGAACAATACGTGACGTGCATAATCTATTCTTATTCAATATCGATGAAAAAGAGTCAACTTAACTATAAAATCGATACAAACAAGAGACAAAATTAATAATTATCTCATAGAGATAAAAATACGTAAAGCTATGTAACATATGATTTAGATAAACATCACGAGAAGTTTTATCTCGAAAATTCTCATGCATGCCATTGAAACATCTGTAAAATAAATAAACTTTTTCTTGTACAAGTTTTGATGTCATCGACATGCCTTGCATCATTGTTCATTGACTTATACTCTAACGTCGGAAGAGAATCTCTCTCTCTCTTTCCTTTCTTGTTGTCGAGTATTTTTACTGCAAACAAAGCTCAAGCATGTCATTGTTATTGCCATTCACTAGTCGAAAAAAAGGAAAGAAGTTCCTGCAGACGACAATAACTGTCCTCGCAATCATACGAAAAAAATATGACAAATCACAAAACCTCGAACAACCCTGGCGCAATCAAAATAAGAAAAGTGCATATGGCAAAGCACACACGTGCACATGCGGCACGATAATCGAGAAGGACACGCCGACGTCGCATCTTTTTATAATTTTTTTTTCGGCATGTCCCCAAATGAATATCACTTCCGTTACGAAAATAAAACTGAGAAAAAAAAAGATGCTGAGAGAGTGAAAAGGGAGATAGAGAGACGAGGAGTGCTGTTTGTCAAACAACTCTAACGCTTGATTTACCGCATATATGCGCCGACACTGTTTGCATTTTTATTTTTACAATCATGGGGCTATCCCAAATCGTGCAACATTTTTTTTTTGCTTATCGCAGATTGCCACTGTAATGATTTTGCCTTGAATGTTTATTTTTACGGAGGCTTGTTCATAAGCCTGGACTTCCAATTTAAAGTTTTAACTGAATTTAATGTTGAATTAATTTTAGTTTATGGGTTTGACTTTTCACTTTAATTCTTAAATACTTAAATATACGTTTAATTTGATATTTATTGTGGTTGCCTTCGAAAACTTGTAAAGGTATTTATGTTAAATGAAATGTTGCTTTCGATATTGCAATTAAATAAAATGTATTGCGGCAATTGATTAATCCAATTAAGATAATCACTATAAAAATCGTCAAATCAAAACCACGATATCTCATTAGCTGATCCACAACATCAAAAGAGCTATAGATCAAGAGTCGGTTCTTTGCCGATAACAAGGAAAGGAGTTGTGAGCTTGGAAGGAGATAATTAAGGCGCGCATGTTCTGTGGAGCAAAACCACATCCAAAGGAAATAATATATAAAGCGTCGACTTTGAGTCGTCAAGCTGTTTATCAAATAGGCGAGACGCTCAAATTTCTTTCTAAAAACTGGAAAAATGAGGAAAGCGAAGACGAAGAAAAAACAAGACGTTCTATTCTGTGCAGTGTATCCGACGTTCAAGTTTAATCAGGCAACGGGGCTTTACACAGAATCAAGATATTGACAAAAAAACGATACGTGAATACCCCTTGGGAATCTAGGCGCTTACTTTTAAAATACAGCTCGCGTAACTGGTAGCTTATTTATGAGCTAAACTTCCAAGTATCTCGTGAATTTTTTACTAACGAACTTATACTTCATTAAGAATATTTATACGTTCGCAGAGAAAAATTGAATTTCGGGTAACTGCCAATGGAATTATCTCTAATCAAATATTTCGCTTAAACTGTCGTTAGTATGTGTCGTCATCGACAATAAAATTTGAAGGCTGGTCTCTAAATATGCCTTTCTAAAATGCATTTAAAATGTTACTCTGATTCTCAGGAGCCTTTTTGTCCTTGCATTTCACCCAGAAACTCGTCCCAACCTATAATAATACAATTATTGCGATCTACTATCACTCAATTTTCTATTTTCGTCACATTTTCACACGTACTTCACAAACAGATTGTATAGTACCTTTTAATCGGCGCAATAAAACATCCAAATAGAAATTTAACGAGCGTGTTGGAAAAACTTTCTCAAGCTTGTTACACGCACCCTCGTACACCCCCTCATGTGACTTAGTCTTGGGAAATCGAAGCACGCGAGTCCAAACATATTGTATATATACGAGGGAGGATATGCACCCACCGCGGGGCGTCGTCGAGAAGAAGGGACCAGTTGTATTATATTACACCATTCTGAAAAATAAAGATAATTTGTCATGTATTTACAGGATCGCTCGCGCTATAACGACTACAGGTATGTCTCTTTTATCCCGAAGGATGAGATTTTTAGCAAGGAATAAACTCGTGCTGTTGATAGTTATAAATTTGATCGTACGAGGGAGGCAAGTCTATCTACTGGGACATTGACTGAAGAATTAATTGAAGCCAGTCGAATCAAAGCTTCAAATTTATTTTATTTTTACGTGAAATATAGCTATTATTTGTATTGCGAACGAGAAAAGGTTTTTCTATCACTGCTTCCAGCCGTAAAAATTCTCACGCGAGTTTGTCGCAATCCACTTCAATTTATTTTCATTTTCTTTGTTAAAATAATCTAATTTATTTACACTATTATATTATTATAAAATTACTTTTATGTTTAATTTGACCATGGTAAAAGGAACGAACAAAAATAAACTATATTGATTTGTTATTAACGCGTTACTTACCTGTACTCTTTCGTTATTTATGCACTCCACTCCACGTTCGGAGTGGAATATTTATCGGAACGTTCAAGAACTATATAATTGAGTCGGACACAGTTTTTTTATCGTAGAAAAAAAAAATCTATTCAAAATACAATACAATGCATAGACACATCTTTAAACACCGATTTATTTGTATTTTGCATCAAAAGGCCTTCAATATCCATCCTACCTCCATATTCGCCGGTCGGTATAATGTTCTCTGTCTTTCTTTCGCTCCCTCTCTTGTAACATTCTCCGTTGAAAAGAACAACAGTACAGCTACTGACCATCGAGGGGAATCCGAAGTTTAGGGGTTGTAAAGCAAAAGACTCAAAACTCGAAAAAGTCGCCCGAAGGAAATAAATTATGCCACTTTTCCGATATACACAGAGAATCCGATAATCAAGAAAAAGAAAGAGAAAGAAAGATGTGTAAATACAACTGACGCACGTGTGCATGATATTTATGGTAGTTTTTTCCGGTACTGAGGGCGAACCGTTGAGAATTTTTCCGGGCAACTCGCCAGAATATCTAGAGTTTCGAAAATCTCGGCCTTGTGCCAAATTTTCTTTTACATCGGCAAGTCGCGCACTCAATAATACAAGTGAATCTAGTTTCATAATGCCAACGAAATGACGTTAGATCCGCCGACAGATAATTTAAACGATAATTTCACGCGAGAATATTAATAAAGGCAAAATTAATGGACATTTATCCGTAGACTCGTGCGCTATTAATAGGCTAGACTTTACTCGAAAATCTTTCGATTGAAATAGACCTGTCAGTTAGAATTACACAAGTACAGGGTACTTTCGAGTTTGCTTTACAGTAGAATAAAAAGAAAAAGATCGTTGGAATTGAATGTACAATACGCGAACTCGTGCGTGTTTGCTCCAAATATTTGCGTTCGTTATATATAAAGATTCCCATCCATACACAAATACAACTTGCCGATTAATTAAACTGAAAGCTCGCATTATCGTGTTTGAACGAGCGCGACTCTTTTGAGTTTGCATAACCGCAAGAATCACGCCTTCCTATTTCATTTCTTGCCTCCTTTGATTTTTCTGTGTATAGACGTTGAATTGAGAGCTGTAAAGGCGAAACTCGTTCGTCGTTCAAAGGTGTACGCGTATAAGCTCCCTCCACTCTTTGAGCGCATCCATTTGTGAAACGACAACAAAAAAAATAACAGAAAAGAGTTGGCTTGGGAACTGTAACTGCAGCAGTTAATCTGGACGAGCGATTTCTTTTTGTGGGTAAGTGTATTTACGGTAAGGTAAACGATTATAATACACGAAGCAACTTAGTTTATTATTATCTTAAACAGACTCTCCAGGGAGTAGATTTCACGAATATATTTTGATAAAATTGACGGGTTGTTATGTAATAATGCCAATATATTTTTATTACGCGCAGAATTCAAAGTATCCTTTCGATATTTTTAGATTGTTCTGTTTCTTAAATAAAAAGGAATCTTTCTGTTTACCGTAGACATTTTTCGAAAAGGATCAGTGTGAACTTCTTTTATTTCTACGCACGCGCAAGCAGTTGGTAATAAGAATCTTTTGTTATAGGCAATTGTTACGTACGTACGTTGGTGAAGTGTCTTCCCTAATACGATCAAAAAATGATATTGGATGTTTTGTTTGTTTCCGTAAATCTGTGTTATTCTTCGTGTATGCCTTATTATTTTGAATTATGTTAGAAAACTTATAGTTTGGTTGCATAGGCGTAATTGCCTAGTTAGATAGGATCGTGGCAATGTTAAATTTTCAATAAACGTAGAAACAATTAAAATAAAATTATTGTAGAATTATTACGTAATTTGGAAATGTTTAACTGTGGATAATAAAAAGTGTTGTTCGTATATTCAGTACAAGTTGGTAATATTAAAAACTTATTTTTAAAAGACTATACAACTTATAAAAATGACGCCAATCGTTTTTCGGCCAACGAAACAACCAAATCAGATGAATTGAGCGAAAGGGTTAAATACTATGTTCGTGGTCTGTTATATACCTCAATGATCTCATAATTTATTATCGTCAACGATCACTATACTTAACTTCAAGTTGGCAACGTGACATTAAGCACACAACAAATAATCACCATTTCGTTTCATTTTACTGTTCGGTATACAATTGAAAATGATTACACAGATCCCCGATTTTCAACTGCAGCTGTTTAAATCTGAATTATATCTATTAACGACTCAGTCAATTTATAAGTGACTAATAATTGATTGAATTAATAATTAAAGTGCGTCTTCAGAGATGATGTATTAAAACTATACAATTTAAAAGGAAGATCATTTATTAGACACAACGATGATTCGCGTTAGTAATTTTGGAATTGAAAAAGAAATTTATGGTTTTAGTATTAATGATCGTAAAGAATAATATTTTATAAATTAGATATTTTATTGACACACGACTGACATACTAAGTGTAATTTATTCACAATCTTCAATATAATACAAAAATAATTTTACAATAAAAATC
Source organism: Chouioia cunea (assembly GCA_030064505.1). NCBI lineage: Eukaryota > Metazoa > Arthropoda > Insecta > Hymenoptera > Eulophidae > Chouioia > Chouioia cunea. The sequence goes on from JAOPFQ010000001.1 coordinate 7,261,229, forward strand.
AATTACTTTGCATGCATTGTATAATGTTCCCTCTTGAAAATATCAAATAAGTTCTTATAAGCATACATCAAATGGATAGTGACTTAATACATTCGTGGGTAACCTGTAACATACGTTAAAATAATTTTCACATGAAAATGTTATGTTATCGTAAATTAAATAGTTTGTAAGCTCCGTTTCATTGCTATGCAATATCGAAAGAATACATTTCATGAATTAACATTTTTCTATGAGAAATAAATATTTATTAAAAATACTTACGAGGGTCAGGAGGTAGAATTCCTCGATACATGTCTGGAGGAATGAATCGTGGGGGATAGGGTGGACGTATGGGAGCCACAGGTCCACGGCTTCTTGCCGTACCCGGTAACCTGATAGGTGGTAAAGAAGGTGGTATCATTACTGGCCTTGGCGGGAAGCTCTAAAACAAATATAAAAAATATAAATATTTTTTTTAAATTGTTTTTCTACATAACGTATTTTTACTAAATTATAATTAGAGTGAATTTTCTTTGCGTTTAACCAATTTGATTTTTAAATAAAAATGTTTACCCCAAAGTACATCGGGTACGGTATTGTTTCCATATACGCAGATGCAGAAGAATGGTGGCGATCTACAGAAGACTCTCGTCTGCCTCGAAGGTTGCAAACCCGTTCTATGGATCTGCCTCGAAGTTCCCGGTAGTCTTTTTCAAATCGGCTAGATCTGTAAAAAAATTGGTAATAATATCGTTATACATGATTTCAATTGACGCCAAAATGTTTAAGTGATGAATTTTATGGTATATTACCGAGAATAATCACGTTCCGATCTATGGAAATCTCGTTCTCTCGATTGTGAGCGTCTGCGAGGTGACTTATGTCTTCGCCAATCTTCTCGACTTTTATCTCGCGTTCGTGAATGATGTCTTGAATAAAAAAAAAGAAGTTCATACTGATCCATCGTTTTTATTACAAAATTGAGGAAGTGAAATAAATGTTACCTGTGGTTTTTAGGATGACGATCTTCTAAACGATACCTAGATTGTTCTTCATGCCTATGTGTTTAAAGTAACTTAATTATCAAACTTTCATGATGTATTGTAGAAAAATTGACGATCATTCATAACGTTACCCCCCCCCCCCCCGAACCCGCCGCCAATCTAAAGTTATTTAAAGAAGAATAAATAACCACCATAAAGAAATGAAATATCAAAGGTATGACTTATAGACAGCTAATTAATTCAACTTATTATATTGAAGCATGCAGCAAATGTTACATTTAAACGCTTATCAATCAAAAATAAAAAAAGAATATGTAAAAAAGAAGACGCAAAAATGTTGATAGTTTTAGGTACAAACCTCGATCGATACGAATGAGATCGTGAGGGAGAACGTCCAGAACGCGAGTGTGGACTTGGGCTTCGATGCTTTGCAGTAGGTCTCAATGACACAGATCGACGCTTTGAATGTGGCCTCTTATCTATTCAAACCCATAAATCAAAAACATGGTTAAAATTTAAATACCCTGGATGACATGCTTTATGTAAAAATTAAAATTTTTCAAATACCTTGATTGCTGTGACCGTTAGCTTCGATGGTGCGACGCTCTTCAACCTCGTCGGTCTGCTTTAACTCTTCGCGATCGAATATTGGCTTAGATCCTTCTCCTGATGTAAAATAATTACGATTTTTTCTGTTAAGAAATGACTTTTCATAATGCTTCAAAATTGAATCTTAAATATTTGTAGACACTACTTAACTTGTCTATAATATGTGAGAATTAATCAGAGGCAACAATTGTAAACTATTATTAAGAAGAACAATAAGGCTTGTATGCATAAAATTGAAAGCAAACAATTGTTGCTGGTACAATGGTACTAAGGATATTTATTTTTAAGATAGAATTTATCATTATAACGATGAAATATGTTTGTAGGCTAAAATGTTGTGTATTATTTGTATTAATTCGCTCTTCTAGAAAACATAGACCTTGAATAGTAGATGGCAGTGAATCTTCAGGGCATTAGTGATCTTGAGTAAGAATAGACTAGTCATCTTCAGGGACCAATAACATTGGGGGTGATAACAAATTTTAAGATCATCATAAATATATTATAAACATCCATTTCTTTCAATAATTAGGATGAGTAAAAAAACGCGAACTGCACTTGTAAAACCTGTGTTATAAAAGGAATATAATTAAACTGTACCAACCTTCATCACCTGTAGAAACCTTCGGATCTTGTATGGATAATGCTTGAGTATCTTTAATAAAGAGATAATCTTGAGTAAGAATAGACTAGTCATCTTCAGGGACCAATATCGTTGTAAGTGATGACAAATTTTAAGATCATCATAAATATATTATAAACATCCATTTCTTTCAATAATTAGGATGAGTAAAAAAACGCGAACTGCACTTGTAAAAACTGTATTATAAAAGGAATATAATTAAACTGTACTAACCTTCATCACCTGTAGAAACCTTCGGATATTGTATGGATAATGCTTGAGTATCTTTAATAAAGAGATAATCTTGAGTCGAATATTGGCTTAGATCCTTCTGATGTAAAATAATTACAATTTTTTCTGTTAAGAAATGACTTTTCATAATGCTTCAAAATTGAATCTTAAATATTTGTAGACACTACTCAACTTGTCTATAATATGTGAAAATTAATCAAAGGCAACAATTGTAAAATATTATTAAGAATAACAATAAGGCTTGTTTACATCAAATTGAAAGCAAACAATTGTTGCTGGTAAAATGGTACTAAGGATATTTATTTTTAACATAGAATTTATCATTATAACGAAGAAATATGTTTGTAGGCTAAAATGTTGTATATTATTTGTATTAATTCGCTCTTCTAGAAAACATAGACCATGAATAGTAGATCGCAGTGAATCTTCAGAGCATTAGTGATCTTGAGTAAGAATAGACTAGTCATCTTCAGGGACCAATAACGTTGGGGGTGATGACAAATTTTAAGATCATCATAAATATATTATAAACATCCATTTCTTTCAATAATTAGGATGAGTAAAAAACGCGAACTGCACTTGTAAAATTGTATTATAAAAGGAATATAATTAAACTGTACCAACCTTCATCACCTGTAGAAACCTTCGGATATTGTATGGATAATGCTTGAGTATCTTTAATAAAGAGATAATCTTGAGTCGAATATTGGCTTAGACCCTTCTGATGTAAAATAATTACAATTTTTTCTGTTAAGAAATGACTTTTCATAATGCTTCAAAATTGAATCTTAAATATTTGTAGACACTACTCAACTTGTCTATAATATGTGAAAATTAATCATAGGCACAATTGTAAAATATTATTAAGAATAACAATAAGGCTTGTTTACATCAAATTGAAAGCAAACAATTGTTGCTGGTAAAATGGTACTAAGGATATTTATTTTTAACATAGAATTTATCATTATAACGAAGAAATATGTTTGTAGGCTAAAATGTTGTATATTATTTGTATTAATTCGCTCTTCTAGAAAACATAGACCATGAATAGTAGATCGCAGTGAATCTTCAGAGCATTAGTGATCTTGAGTAAGAATAGACTAGTCATCTTCAGGGACCAATAACGTTGGGGGTGATGACAAATTTTAAGATCATCATAAATATATTATAAACATCCATTTCTTTCAATAATTAGGATGAGTAAAAAACGCGAACTGCACTTGTAAAATTGTATTATAAAAGGAATATAATTAAACTGTACCAACCTTCATCACCTGTAGAAACCTTCGGATATTGTATGGATAATGCTTGAGTATCTTTAATAAAGAGATAATCTTGAGTCGAATATTGGCTTAGACCCTTCTGATGTAAAATAATTACAATTTTTTCTGTTAAGAAATGACTTTTCATAATGCTTCAAAATTGAATCTTAAATATTTGTAGACACTACTCAACTTGTCTATAATATGTGAAAATTAATCATAGGCACAATTGTAAAATATTATTAAGAATAACAATAAGGCTTGTTTACATCAAATTGAAAGCAAACAATTGTTGCTGGTAAAATGGTACTAAGGATATTTATTTTTAAGATAGAATTTATCACTATAACGATAAAATATGTTTGTAGGCTAAAATGTTGTATATTATTTGTATTAATTCGCTCTTCTAGAAAACATAGACCATGAATAGTAGATCGCAGTGAATCTTCAGAGCATTAGTGATCTTGAGTAAGAATAGACTAGTCATCTTCAGGGACCAATATCGTTGTAAGTGATGACAAATTTTAAGATCATCATAAATATATTATAAACATCCATTTCTTTCAATAATTAGGATGAGTAAAAAAACGCGAACTGCACTTGTAAAATTGTATTATCAAAGGAATATAATTAAACTGTACCAACCTTCATCACCTGTAGAAACCTTTGGATGTTGTATGGATAATGCTTGAGTATCTTTAATAAAGAGATAATCTTGAGTAAGAATAGACTAGTCATCTTCAGGGACCAATATCGTTGCAAGTGATGACAAATTTTAAGAACATCATAAATATATTATAAACATCCATTTCTTTCAATAATTAGGATGAGTAAATGTGAAAAAACGTGAACTGCACTTGTAAAACCTGTATTATAAAAGGAATATAATTAAACTGTACGAACCTTCATCACCTGTAGAAACCTTTGGATCTTGTATGGATAATGCTTGAGTATTTTAAATAAAGAGATAATCTTGAGTACGAATAGACTAGTCATCTTCAGGGACCAATATCGTTGTAAGTGATGACAAATTTTAAGATCATCATAAATATATTATAAACATCCATTTCTTTCAATAATTAGGATGAGTAAAAAAACGCGAACTGCACTTGTAAAAACTGTATTATAAAAGGAATATAATTAAACTGTACCAACCTTCATCACCTGTAGAAACCTTCGGATATTGTATGGATAATGCTTGAGTATCTTTAATAAAGAGATAATCTTGAGTCGAATATTGGCTTAGATCCTTCTGATGTAAAATAATTACAATTTTTTCTGTTAAGAAATGACTTTTCATAATGCTTCAAAATTGAACCTTAAATATTTGTAGACACTACTCAACTTGTCTATAATATGTGAAAATTAATCAAAGGCAACAATTGTAAAATATTATTAAGAATAACAATAAGGCTTGTTTACATCAAATTGAAAGCAAACAATTGTTGCTGGTAAAATGGTACTAAGGATATTTATTTTTAACATAGAATTTATCATTATAACGATGAAATATGTTTGTAGGCTAAAATGTTGTATATTATTTGTATTAATTCGCTCTTCTAGAAAACATAGACCATGAATAGTAGATCGCAGTGAATCTTCAGAGCATTAGTGATCTTGAGTAAGAATAGACTAGTCATCTTCAGGGACCAATATCGTTGTAAGTGATGACAAATTTTAAGATCATCATAAATATATTATAAACATCCATTTCTTTCAATAATTAGGATGAGTAAAAAAACGCGAACTGCACTTGTAAAATTGTATTATAAAAGGAATATAATTAAACCGTACCAACCTTCATCACCTGTAGAAACCTTTGGATGTTGTATGGATAATGCTTGAGTATCTTTAATAAAGAGATAATCTTGAGTAAGAATAGACTAGTCATCTTCAGGGACCAATATCGTTGCAAGTGATGACAAATTTTAAGAACATCATAAATATATTATAAACATCCATTTCTTTCAATAATTAGGATGAGTAAATGTGAAAAAACGCGAACTGCACTTGTAAAATTGTATTATAAAAGGAATATAATTAAACTGTACCAACCTTCATCACCTGTAGAGACCTTTGGATCTTGTATGGATAATGCTTGAGTATCTTTAATAAATTGATAATCTTGAGTAAGAATGATGTAAATAACTTCAGAGAGACTAATGGTATGAGAGATTAAATTATAAAAATTGATTTTATTCATCTGCAGTTTCCAGATGTTGTATGTATGATGCTTGAGGATCTTCAGTGCACTAACCTTGAATAAGAATGATTTGAGTAATTTCAAAGCAAATATCGTTGTGAATGATGGTCAAGTTTAAATAAATTATAAAAATAGATTTAATTGGTAATTTAAAACAAAAAATAACACGTTTAGAATTTATTTAGACAATCATTTACATCTACTTATTAACAAATATATTATATAAATAACTACTTTTACTACTTGTAAATTAGCTTGGTCAGTAGTATTAAACTAAAATACTTGATCACTGAAAGATTATCTTATTATAAAAAACGACACCCAATAGTGGAATCTGAATATTGACTAGTTGTATTATAGTATTCATACTGTGTATATAAGCAATATATGCATCATAACGGGAATAAAAATATAGTATATTAACCTTTATCAACTTCATTGTACCAATCTGCTCATTTGCAATCTTCAGCTGTTGAATTGCCAACTCTTGAGGATCTTCATTTACTGGTAACGTTGAGTAAGAATGATTTTGATATCTTCAGGGTGTTTAACGTTGTGATGGATCATTAATTTTAAATATATTACAAGGTATATTATTTCAAATTACTACAGTACACAAAGAATATTTGCAGAGCAAGATATATGTTATAGAAGGAATAAAAATAAACTGTAGCTAACATCGTCACCAACATTGAAGCTTTTCCTTATGTTGGAACTGAAATAAAAATTGCCCAAGTTATTAATTTACCTTCTCTCCTTTTTAATACTATTTCCTCTGGGTTAACAACACCACGTATAATTTCGTTATTATCTATTGATGGAGCTGGTATTTTTCTCTGGATTTTTACAGTAACTCGATGTAGATCACTTTCACATAGCTTTGGAGCTTCTGATGGACCAATAAAAAGTGGCTTGTTTCCTGGTGTTGAGTTAATTCTGGAACAATGATATTAACATCATGTTGAATTGTATTGAGTTTCTAATAAAGTCCGCCAATGTACTATAACAGCTTTGCGTATTTCGTACTTTATTGGTACTATTCGCAGTTCACTCTTCTGTATTGGCCTTGAATGACTTCTCTGTTGAGATTCTTGAGACCTACTTCGGCTTCTACTTTTGCTGCGACTTCTATGCATTGATCTTTCTTTGTAGGATAACCCAAGCAATTTCGCTCTTTTTTTTTCATACTCTGCAATCTTCTTTTGTTTGAGTTTTTCATGTTCTCTTTCTTTCTCTTGTTGTATCATCCATAATCTTCTCCTCCTCTCTCTTTCTTTCTCAAAGTCGGAATTAGAATCCAAAGAACTATGTCTTCTCATGCTTATAAATTAACACGTACATTAGAGAACATGACTACTTTTTATGAGTAGCTTAATATTATTTAGAACCTGGCTTAGCGGCCGACAGGGCGTATGCAGAATTGCGTATATAAGAAATCTAGCCTTCACTGAAAAGCGTTGCATTCACAAGATAACTAAGTACACAAAGCAAAAGCTTGGAAAAAATAACGTTCCTTTGCGTGCGTATACACTGTTTTCTCATGTTGAAACTCTCATGGCGTCTTACGTGCTTACTACTTTTTCATTCCCGTATTCTCTTAATAAAATAGGACATACATAGGTTTCGTGCACGTAAGAGACTGCGTACGCGGAGGAAAAATTTTTCGAGCTCTTGCGTATGCAGTGAAATTACGATGGCTGAAAAGAAAGGTCACCTATTGCGTACACGCTGTCTGACACTTAAACAGATTCTACTATTTAACAAGAATCTTCTTAAAATGGCAAGGTTAGGAACACATAAAATTACGAAAATACTCACTCAAAAATACGAGTATGATAGTATTATTTGTAGATAATCACAGAATAATTTTTTTTCGTGCTACTTCACTCGCAGACAACAGGGATCACTGTTTGAGAAATTTCATTATTATCAGCTACGAATATAGATATTCGTTTGGAATACTATACAAAGGATGTTACACACAATGCTATGGCGCTAGATACCCTCCTTACCCTAGCCTACAATTATCATGTATATGAAAAAATAAAAATATTAGCTTATATATTCCTAATTGCACATCACGAAAAACATATTTTTTTAATTGAACCCTTGTAGTTTTCTAATAAAAAACAAAGAAACACGTAGATCATGTATGCTAGAGAAAAACGTCTATTTCTCGGTAAATATAGGTTTAATCACACTTCTATTTTATTTATACAATTGAACCCTCGCTATTATAATTCGAGCCATCTCTAAATATTAGAAAAAACCATCAATTTATAAAACAAAGCTAAAAACTCCTTGCGAAACTAGGAATGTGTACATATGTACAACATGGCCGTGATACGCATGCGCAAGCTATTCAGCTGCTAAATTCAAAATGGCATTCCATCTGCATCGTACAAAAGCATGTCATTCGACTATTGAAAGAATTTTAATTGGTAATTCATATTTAAAATGAATTTGTTATAACAATTTAAATAAATTTTTTATTTCATCCTTTCTATTCTATTTCAAGTCTTGAAACCGTATGTGTGTTTTTTTAAAGAATATTTGTTAGAATTGATTTATAAATTATCATATTTTAATTGTATTATACTTAACACTAATTATGTTCATCTTTGTATCAACTATTATCATGAATGTAACATTCATGTAAAATTCTGCATGGAATAGAATCATTCTTACAACTAACAATGTAGTAATAGTGTTTTATTTTATGAACACAGCTATGAAAACAGCCAAGATTTCATTACGTTTACTACAAATAAAGACATTTTTTATTTAGTTACTATAAAGACAAATTTTATTGTACAATTTATGATAGACAATAGTTGTTACAAAAATAAACATAATTAGTGTCATGTATAATACAATTAAAAAATGATAATACATAAGTAAATTTCAACAAGTATTTAAAAAAAAACATACGGTTTCAGGATTTAAAATGGAATATAATAGATGAAATGAATTTATCATTTTTTCAATCGTTGAATGACATACTTTTGTTCCTTACAGATGGAATTCCATTTTAAATTTAGCGAGCTGAATAGCCTGCGCATGCGTATCACGGCTACGTTGCACATATGTACACATACTTGGTTTTTCAATGAGTTTTTTAGCTTTGTTTTAAAAAATAGATGGCATTCTCGTATATTTAGAGATGGCTCGAATTATAATAGCGAGGGTTCAATTGTATAAATAAAATAGAAGTGTGATTAAACCTATATTTACCGAGAAATAGACGTTTTTCTCTAGCATACATGACCTACGTGTTTCCTTGTTTTTTATTAAAAAACTACGAGGGTTCAATTAAAAAAATATGTTTTTCGTGATGTGCAATTAGGAATATAAAGGTTAATATTGTTACTCCTTCGTATACATAATACTTGTAGGCTTGTGTAAGGTAGGTGCTTCAGTATGCGTGGCCGTACACCGAATTCTACTAGGACGATCCTAGCGACAAATTCAACCGAGCTGATCTGAGCTGAACCGAAGTGAAATGAAGTAGTATGGAAGATTTAAAGAGGAATGCTGATAAGTAGAGTTACGTTTTTATGTTAAATGTCGCTTCTCGAGTTCAAATGGATTTTTCTTGAAACAAGCTATTTTCAATAATCTTATATACGTTTAATTTAAATAATATATATACAATAATGGTTCAAGACGAATTGTCAGGAGGTAGAATTTCTCGATACATGTCTGGAGGAATGAATCGTGGAGGATAGGGTGGACGTATGGGAGCCACAGGTCCACAGCTTCTTGCCGTACCCGATAACCTGATAGGTGGTAAAGAAGGTAGTATCATTGCTGGCCTTGGCGGGAAGCTCTAAAACAGATATAAAAAATATAAATATTTTTTTTAAATTGTTTTAATTTTTAAATTGTCTATATAACGTATTTTTACTAAATTATAATTATTAGTTAACAACATCACGTATAATTTCGTTATTATCTATTGACGGAGCTGGTATTTTGCTCTGGATTTTTACAGTGACTCGATGTAGATCACTTTCACATAGCTTTGGAGCTTCTGATGGACCAATAAAAAGTGGCTTGTTTCCTGGTGTTGAGTTAATTCTGGAACAATGATATTAACATCATGTTGAATTGTATTGAGTTTCTAATAAAGTCCGCCAATGTACTATAACAGCTTTGCGTATTTCGTACTTTATTGGTACTATTCGCAGTTCACTCTTCTGTATTGGCCTTGAATGACTTCTCTGTTGAGATTCTTGAGACCTACTTCGGCTTCTACTTTTGCTGCGACTTCTATGCATTGATCTTTCTTTGTAGGATAACCCAAGCAATTTCGCTCTTTTTTTTTCATACTCTGCAATCTTCTTTTGTTTGAGTTTTTCATGTTCTCTTTCTTTCTCTTGTTGTATTATCCATAATGTTCTCCTCCTCTCTCTTTCTTTCTCAAAGTCGGAATTAGAATCCAAAGAACTATGTCTTCTCATGCTTATAAATTAACACGTACATTAGAGAACATGACTACTTTTTATGAGTAGCTTAATATTATTTAGAACCTGGCTCAGCGGCCGACAGGGCGTATGCAGAATTGCGTATATAAGAAATCTAACCTTCACTGAAAAGCGTTGCATTCACAAGATAACTAAGTACACAAAGCAAAAGCTTGGAAAAAACATTCCTTTACGTGCATATACACTGTTTTCTCTTGTTGAAACTCTCATGGCGTCTTACGTGCTTACTACTTTTTCATTCCCGCATTCTCTTAATAAAATAGGACATACATAGGTTTCGTGCACGTAAGAGACTACGTACGTGGAGGAAAAATTTTTCGAGCTCTTGCGTATGCAGTGAACTTGCGATGGCTGAAAAGAAAGGTCACCTATTGCGTACACGCTGTCTGACACTTAAACAATTTCTACTATTTAACAAGATTCTTCTTAAAATGGCAAGGTTAGGAAAACATAAAATTGCTAAAATAATCACTCAAAAATACGAGTATGATAGTATTATTTGTAGATAATCACAGAATAATTTTTTATCATGCTACTTCACTCGCAGACAACAGGGATCACTGTTTCAAAAATTTCATTATTATCAGCTACGAATATAGATATTCGTTTGGAATACTATACTAAGGATGTTAAACACAATGCTATGGCGCTACAGACCCACCTTACTCCAGCCTAATTTCTAACTATTCTCGGAAAATAGATTTCTTCTAAACTACGAATATTTTCTAAAATAATATGAAATATTACACTTCATCTAATTGCGATTAAATCGTTTATGTTTAAGTAAATGAAATATTGTCTATACTGATGACATCCCGATTACATAATATATGGTCTATCTATATATTATGACTATATCATGATATATAGTCATAATATATGGCTTTTTTGGAAGGTTATTACCTAGCCCCCATTAAAATTCAATATAGTTTTATTACGGATTCTTAAACAAAATTGTCCAAGGAATCGATTAGATCAACAATTTTTCAGATAACAGTTGCATGATTTAATAAAAATGGCAAAAATTTATTTTAATTGTTTATAATTTTTTTATTAAAAAATATATTATTATGACATATATATATTCTCAAAATACAATTATTTACGGGTATTTAAAAAAAATTATCCAGATTAGATAAATAGTTATCCATTTATAGCAGTTAAAAAAAATCAATTTTATTTTAATTCTTTATAACTTATTAATTAATTAATATTTTGGCGTCAAACTTTACACAAATGATTAACTCCATATAGGCATTCGATGTGCAAAATATAAAAAAACTCGAAGACCTTGCTCCGATTTGCCCGAAATCTAATTTGTTTTCTGTCATATTACATTTCGATATATTTCTGGATTCCAGGAAAATCTTGTCCTTCACGTTAATATTTTAACTCCATATTTACCTACGCAAGATATGTAGGACGTGATATCTATGTCTTAACTAGGGTAGTACTCGAATTCCAACGTTATTCCTAACTCCGATACATCAATCTTCTGAAGTTAAAATAGTACGATAGTTTTGAGTCCACCGATTTTCACGTCGAGGATGTAGAAACATCATATGCATTTATAAATATTTCAGGATTCCAGGAAAGTCTTATCCTTCATGAAAATAATTTTATATTGATATTAATCCGTATAAAATTCTCTAGAACTTGGGAATCAATATATTGAATACCATAGTATTTCCATTTTCACATTATATCTAACTCCGATATATTAATCTTATGAAGTAAAAATCATACAATAGTTTGAAATTCCCGTATTTTGATGTCGAGGATGTAGAAACATCATGTGATACATTCATACATATGTCTGGATTCCAGGAAAGTCTTATCCTTCACGTATTTAATTTTATAATGATATTAAATCGTACAAATTCTCTATGACGTGGGAATCGATATATTGAATACATAAGTCTTCCCATTCCAACATGATACCTAACTCCGATACAACAATCCTTTGAAGTTAAAATAATACGTTCGGTTTGAGTCCACGGATTTTCACGTCGAGAATGTAGAAACATCATGTGATGCAGTCATACATATGTCTGGATTCCAGGAAAGTCTTATCCTTCACGTATATAATTTTATATTGATATTAATCCGTATAAAATTCTCTAGGACGTGGGAATCGATATTATGAATACATTAGGCTTCCCATTCCAACATTATACCTAATTTCAATACAATAATCCTTTGAAGTTAAAATAATACGTTAGGTTTGAGTCCACGGATTTTCACGTCGAGGATGTAGAAACATCATATAATGCATTTATACATATTTCTGGATTCCAGGAAAGTCTTATCCTTCACGTATATAATTTTATATTGATATCAATCCGTATAAAATTCTCTAGGACGTGGGAATCGATATATTGAATACATTAGTCTTCCCATTCCAACAAGATACCTAACTCCGATACATTAATCCTTTGAAGTTAAAATAATACGTTCGGTTTGAGTCCACGGATTTTCACGTCGAGGATGTAGGTATATAATTTCTTAAGATACGATATTTATATAGGCCAGAAAAGTCTCATCCTTCACGAATATAATTATAGTTCAAAAAATACCCGTGCAATTTTTGTAGGTCATGAAATCTATGTATTAACTAGGGTAGTACTCGAATACCAACGTTATTACTAACGCCGATATATTAATCTTCTGAAGTAAAAATCATACAATAGTTTGAAATTCCCGTATTTTGATGTCGAGGATGTAGAAACATCATGTGATACATTCATACATATGTCTGGATTCCAGGAAAGTCTTATCCTTCACGTATTTAATTTTATATTGATATTAAATCGTACAAATTCTCTATGACGTGGGAATCGATATATTGAATACATAAGTCTTCCCATTCCAACATGATACCTAACTCATATACATCAATCCTTTGAAGTTAAAATAATACGTTCGGTTTGAGTCCACGGATTTTCACGTCGAGAATGTAGAAACATCATGTGATGCAGTCATACATATGTCTGGATTCCAGGAAAGTCTTATCCTTCACGTATATAATTTTATATTGATATTAATCCGTATAAAATTCTCTAGGACGTGGGAATCGATATATTGAATACATTAGGCTTCCCATTCCAACATTATACCTAATTTCGATACAATAATCCTTTGAAGTTAAAATAATACGTTAGGTTTGAGTCCACGGATTTTCACGTCGAGGATGTAGAAACATCATATAATGCATTTATACATATTTCTGGATTCCAGGAAAGTCTTATCCTTCACGTATATAATTTTATATTGATATCAATCCGTATAAAATTCTCTAGGACGTGGGAATCGATATATTGAATACATTAGTCTTCCCATTCCAACATGATACCTAACTCCGATACATTAATCCTTTGAAGTTAAAATAATACGTTCGGTTTGAGTCCACGGATTTTCACGTCGAGGATGTAGAAACATCATATAATGCATTTATACATATTTCTGGATTCCAGGAAAGTCTTATCCTTCACGTATATAATTTTATATTGATATCAATCCGTATAAAATTCTCTAGGACGTGGGAATCGATATATTGAATACATTAGTCTTCCCATTCCAACAAGATACCTAACTCCGATACATTAATCCTTTGAAGTTAAAATAATACGTTCGGTTTGAGTCCACGGATTTTCACGTCGAGGATGTAGGTATATAATTTCTTAAGATACGATATTTATATAGGCCAGAAAAGTCTCATCCTTCACGAATATAATTATAGTTCAAAAAATACCCGTGCAATTTTTGTAGGTCATGAAATCTATGTATTAACTAGGGTAGTACTCGAATACCAACGTTATTACTAACGCCGATATATTAATCTTCTGAAGTAAAAATCATACAATAGTTTGAAATTCCCGTATTTTGATGTCGAGGATGTAGAAACATCATGTGATACATTCATACATATGTCTGGATTCCAGGAAAGTCTTATCCTTCACGTATTTAATTTTATATTGATATTAAATCGTACAAATTCTCTATGACGTGGGAATCGATATATTGAATACATAAGTCTTCCCATTCCAACATGATACCTAACTCATATACATCAATCCTTTGAAGTTAAAATAATACGTTCGGTTTGAGTCCACGGATTTTCACGTCGAGAATGTAGAAACATCATGTGATGCAGTCATACATATGTCTGGATTCCAGGAAAGTCTTATCCTTCACGTATATAATTTTATATTGATATTAATCCGTATAAAATTCTCTAGGACGTGGGAATCGATATATTGAATACATTAGGCTTCCCATTCCAACATTATACCTAATTTCGATACAATAATCCTTTGAAGTTAAAATAATACGTTAGGTTTGAGTCCACGGATTTTCACGTCGAGGATGTAGAAACATCATATAATGCATTTATACATATTTCTGGATTCCAGGAAAGTCTTATCCTTCACGTATATAATTTTATATTGATATCAATCCGTATAAAATTCTCTAGGACGTGGGAATCGATATATTGAATACATTAGTCTTCCCATTCCAACATGATACCTAACTCCGATACATTAATCCTTTGAAGTTAAAATAATACGTTCGGTTTGAGTCCACGGATTTTCACGTCGAGGATGTAGAAACATCATATGATGCATTTATACATATTTCTGGATTCCAGGAAAGTCTTATCCTTCACGTATTTAATTTTATATTGATATTAAATCGTACAAATTCTCTATGACGTGGGAATCGATATATTGAATACATTAGGCTTCCCATATCAACATTATACATAACTCCGATATATTAATCTTCTGAATTAAAAATCATACAATAGCTTGAAATTCCCGTATTTTGACGTCGAGGATGTAGAATCATCATATGATGCATTTATACATATTTCTGGATTTCCGGAAAGTCTTATCCTTCACGTATATAATTTTATATTGATATTTATCCGTATAAAATTGTCTAGAACGTGGGAATCGATATATTGATTACATTAGTCTACCCATATCAACATTATACCTAACTCCGATACATTAATATTATGAAGTAAAAATCATACAATAGTTTGAAATTCCCGTATTTTCACGTCGAGGATCTAGGTATATAATTTCTTAAGATACGATATTTATATAGGCCAGAAAAGTCTCATCCTTCACGAATATAATTATAGTTCAAAAAATACCGGTGCAATTTTTGTAGGTCATGAAATCTATGTATTAACTAGGATAGTACTCGAATACCAACGTTATTACTAACTCCGATATATTAATCTTCTGAAGTAAAAATCTAACAATAGTTTGAAATTCCCGTATTTTCACGTCGAGGATGTAGAAACATCATATGTTGCATTTATACATATTTCTGGATTCCCGGAAAGTCTTATCCTTCACGTATATAAATTTATATTGATATTAATCCATATAAAATTGTCTAGGACGTGGGAATCGATATATTGATTACATTAGTCTACCCATATCAACATTATACCTAACTCCGATACATTAATATTATGAAGTAAAAATCATACAATAGTTTGAAATTCCCGTATTTTGATGTCGAGGATGTAGAAACATCATGTGATACATTCATACATATGTCTGGATTCCAGGAAAGTCTTATCCTTCATGTATTTAATTTTATATTGATATTAAATCGTACAAATTGTCTAGGACGTGGGAATCGATATATTGAGTACATTACTGTTCCCATATCAACATTATACATAACTCCGATATATTAATCTTCTGAATTAAAAATCATACAATAGCTTGAAATTCCCATATTTTGACGTCGAGGATGTAGAATCATCATATGATGCAGTCATACATATGTCTGGATTCCAGGAAATTCTTATCCTTCACGTATATAATTTTATATTGATATTTATCCGTATATAATTGACTAGAACGTGGGAATCGATATATTGATTACATTAGTCTACCCATATCAACATTATACCTAACTCCGATACAATAATCCTTTGAAGTTAAAATAATACGTTAGGTTTGAGTCCACGGATTTTCACGTCGAGGATGTAGGTATATAATTTCTTAAGATACGATATTTATATAGGCCAGAAAAGTCTCATCCTTCACGAATATAATTATAGTTCAAAAAATACCCGTGCAATTTTTGTAGGTCATGAAATCTATGTATTAACTAGGGTAGTACTCGAATACCAACGTTATTACTAACTCCGATATATTAATCTTCTGAAGTAAAAATCATACAATAGTTTGAAATTCCCGTATTTTCACGTCGAGGATATAGAAACATCATATGTTGCATTTATACATATTTCTGGATTCCCGGAAAGTCTTATCCTTCACGTATATAAATTTATATTGATATTAATCCATATAAAATTGTCTAGGACGTGGGAATCGATATATTGATTACATTAGTCTACCCATATCAACATTATACCTAACTCCGATATTATAATCCATTGAAGTTAAAATAATACGATAGTTTAGAGTCCACGCATTTTCACGTCGAGAACGTATAAACATCATATGCATCTATATATTTTTCTGGATTCCAGGAAAGTCTCATCCTTCATGAATATAATTTTATATTGATATTAATCTGTGCAAAAGTTCTAGGACGTAGGTATAGATATATTGAATATATTAGTCTTCCCATATCAACATTGTACCTAACTCCGATACAATAATCCTTTGAAGTTAAAATAATACGTTAGGTTTGAGTCCACGGATTTTCACGTCGAGGATGTAGAAACATCATATAATGCATTTATACATATTTCTGGATTCCAGGAAAGTCTTATCCTTCACGTATATAATTTTATATTGATATCAATCCGTATAAAATTCTCTAGAACGTGGGAATCGATATATTGAATACCATAGTCTTCCCATTCCAACATTATACCTAACGCCGAAACATTAATCCTTTGAAGTTACAGAAACGGGATAGTTTTAATTTCCCGTATTATCACGTCGAGGTTGTAGAAACATCATATGATGCATTTATACATATTTCTGGATTCCCGGAAAGTCTTATCCTTCACGTATATAAATTTATATTGATATTAATCCATATAAAATTGTCTAGGACGTGGGAATCGATATATTGATTACATTAGTCTACCCATATCAACATTATACCTAACTCCGATATTATAATCCATTGAAGTTAAAATAATACGATAGTTTAGAGTCCACGCATTTTCACGTCGAGAACGTATAAACATCATATGCATCTATATATTTTTCTGGATTCCAGGAAAGTCTCATCCTTCATGAATATAATTTTATATTGATATTAATCTGTGCAAAAGTTCTAGGACGTAGGTATAGATATATTGAATATATTAGTCTTCCCATATCAACATTGTACCTAACTCCGATACATTACTCCTTTGAAGTAAAAATCATACAATAGTTTGAAATTCCTGTATTTTCACGTCGAGGATGTAGGTATGTAATTTCTTACGATTCCATGTTTCTATAGGCCAGAAAAGTCTCATCCTTCACGAATATAATTTTACTTTAATAAACACCCATGTAATTTATGTAGGTCATGAAATCATTGTATTTACTAGGGTAGTACTCAAATGCCAACGTTATTCCGAACTCCGATACATTAATTTCCTGAAGCTAAAATAATACGATAGTTTTGAGTCCACGGATTTTCACGTCGAGGATGTAGAAACATCATTTCATACATTTCCATATATTTCTCCATTCTAAGAAAGTCTTATCTTTCCTGTATATAATTTTATATTGATTTTAATCCGTGCAAAGTCTTTAGGACGTGGGAATAGATATATTGAATACCATAGTCTTCCCATTCCAACATTATACCTAACGCCGAAACATTAATCCTTTGAAGTTACAGAAACGGGATAGTTTTAATTTCCCGTATTATCACGTCGAGGTTGTAGAAACATCATATGATGCATTTATACATATTTCTGGATTCCAGGAAAGTCTTATTCTTCACTTATATAATTTTATATTAATATTAATCTGTGCTCTCTAGGACGTGAGAATATATATATTGAATACCATAATCTTCTCTTTCCAACATTATACCTAACTCTGATATTATAATCCTTTGAAGTTAAAATAATACGATAGTTTTGAGTCCATGCATTTTCACGTCGAGAACGTATAAACATCATATGATGCATTTATACATATTTCTGGATTCCAGGAAAGTCTCATCCTTCATGAATATAATTTTATATTAATATTAATCTGTGCTCTCTAGGACATGAGAATATATATATTGAATACCATAAACTTCTCTTTCCAACATTATACCTAACTCTGATATTATAATCCTTTGGAGTTAAAATAATACGATAGTTTTGAGTCCATGCATTTTCACGTCGAGAACGTATAAACATCATATACATATATATATTTTTCTGGATTCCAGGAAATATAATAGAATAATTATTTGTAACATTATTTTCTATTGTGATATAATGAATCTTATGGATATAAAAACAATTACGATTTCTCATTTTACAAAAAGTACAATCGAGGATATAGGTACATTGGAGGTCACATTTAAATTATTCCTGACTTACCGATATAAGGTAAACAAAAAAATTCACGTTCACACCTAATTATGATAAGAAAACAGAACATATTCATTTTATAACACCGGTAATTGATGCAACATTATTTGATACACCTAGACGTTTCTTTAATGAAATTAAAATAATTTATCTCTTTCCAAATTGCAAACTGTACGTTCAAGAAGTTGATACTTCGAATGGTATATTTAAATATTATTAGGATTATTGAAAGAGTTAGATCAGTAATCCATTTAATTTTATATGTAAATTACATTATGCATTATTTTCATTCATATTGTATTTAAGGAGATCCTTAATTATCATCGTACTGATGTATGATGTTTATATGTATTGTTCGTACTATTTATTATTCATCCTAATCCTTGTATTTTAATATGTAGGATTTGTAGATCGATGGAAAATAAGAGATACACTATATCTTTAAAATAAAGATATATCCCTGAGAAATAGAACATTTAGCATATATGTATTGTTCAATATGGTTTCTTTCCTATCCCAAACATACACTATTAATTCTCAGGATTCTTTGGTTGCGGTGATAAAAACTATATCTGATATAAGTATTTGTCACTACATGACTAAAATCGATTAATACATATTTATTTTATAAAATTTGTATACAATATATTTTTAAATAATTCGATACATATTAAAGTTATACACAATAATTATACAATATGCTGCGTTAGTAGACAAATTTGTGATAGGTATAAACTATACATTTTCTTTTAAATTAATACTAATATTTTTTTGTTTTATATTTGGAATATGATTTCAAAAAGATTACATTTTCGCGTCTAATAATACAAAGCATTATGCAATAAATGTATCGCTTAAGATATAAATAAGGAATTTTTCAAATTAAATATTCCATTGATTAACCACAATTTAAAATATTTTCACATCAAGGGTATTACGTGTTTTCAAATCAAAGAAATTTCGATGCGTTTTGTATGATAAATTTTTAGATCTATCGAAAAATATGCGATGCAAATCAATATACGTTGATTTTGTTATGGAGGATTCTGATATCCTTGTATAGGAGCATGTCTAGATGGTCGTGGTGGAGGAATTGAAGGCATAGGCATATAACCTCCTCTTGGTCCTCCAATCGGCGGCATCATATGAGGTACATACATTAGTGGCCGTGGTGGAAATCGCTAAAACCAATAAGTGGCCCTTAATTAGTTGGTGAAATTTTGTTAACTCAGATTTAAATCCATTTGATTACTAATTACGTAACATTATTAATTGCAAGAGCATTTGATACGAATTTTCATTACACTTATATTCGGCACACGGAAATGTTCCATTGGGAAAAGAATATTTCAGGAAATCTCAATTCCCGAAATGTAATATCTTGAACGTTGAAATAATGACGTCAAAAGTTTTTCACATCCGGGGGCTCAAAATGGAAGATATCCATGTTCCCTTTACGTTAATATATATTAGAAGCCATTGGATAACGGAAATATTATTCAATGTAAGTGTATTTGATTTAAAAAATCACTAAACATATATATTGAACGCGAAATGATTCCTTAGTGAAATAAATCCTTTAAGTATTCGCTATATCCAAAATGGGATAAGTTGAGATGCTAATTATGACGTTCAAGATTATACACATTCAGGGACACCTAATGGGTGCTGTCCACGATCCCTTCACATTTATATCTATTTAAATCTATTGGATAACGGAAATATTATTAATTGTAAGAGCATTTGATAAAATTATTACTATACTTAATATTACTCGGAATTGTTCCTACGGTAATCCAATCATTCCGGAAAACTCTTTTGATGGAATCTGCAATCTACATAGTAGAACATTTGGATCACATTCTCTGACAACAACCTGGGTCACTAAAGGGGTACAAGTTCCCTTCACATTTTATCTATTTAAATCCATTTGATTATTAATTACGTAATATTATTAATTGCAAGGCACTCGGAAATATTCCATTGGAAAAAGATTATTGCAGGCATTCTCTATTCTCGTTACGTGATATCTTGGATATTTATAATAATGTCGTCACAACTTTATCACACATCCGAGGACACTTAATGGGTGAATTACATTGTCCTTTTACTCTATATCTATTTGAAGCCGTTGGATAATGAAATTTTTATTAATGTAAGAGCTTTTGACACGAATTTCATTACAATTATATTTCAGACTCCGAATTACTCCTAAAAGAATCCAATTGTTCAGACATTCTCTATTCTCTAATTGTGATATCTTGACAGTTGATAATAATGATGTGAAAAAATTGTACACATCCGGGGACACTAAGGGGGTGATCACCATGTTCTGTTCGCAGTTATATCTATTTAAATCCATTGGATAACGGAAATATTATTCAATGTAAGATCATTTTATACAAATGAGCATTACAGTTACATTCATCACTCTAATATATTCCTTCGGGAATTAAATTTTTTCGGAAATTCCAATTTATAGAATTTGATATTTTGGAAGTTGATCATTTTGACGTAAAAGTTTAAACACACCAATGACACTGTATCGGCAGGATCCATGTTCCAATCATATTTATGTCCATTTGAATCCATTGAATAATCAGAAATATTATGGAATATAAGAGAATTTGTTACTTTTTATCATTACACTTAATTTCGATACTCAACCCTTTCTTATAAATAGAATAATAACCTTGTAGCTAAAACTGAATCAAACGATGAATAATATACTCGGAATATAATCGACTATATTATATTAGCAGAAAAAATAAATGAATATGTGACAAAGTCTTAAAGTATGTCGTTTTAGTTTTCAAAATTAGATTCATAAAACCGAAATTAATTTTTTAATATAAAATTGTGACTGAAATAAATTTATTCTCGTGATTTTTTCATAATATTACAAAGAACTTATAAATTCAAACGTTTTTATACGTCTTTCAACAAATCACTTATTCATTAAACTTTTCTGATAATTTAAAAAATTACTCTTATGATAACTCTTCTAAAATATATTTGCCATGAACGCGTCGTTTTTATATGTTGTAGTAATCTCGTTGGATTTACGTTAATGTTAATTTGATTTCATACTTTGGATTAGTCTGAAATATATATATATATATACTCGGAATAAGGATATAGCTCCCATTTCAAATGCCTTTTTATGTTTAATGTGAGAGAAGGTTCTGTCGTTCATTATTAAAATAATCAACATAAACTATAATATAATATATCCACATTGCTCGATAAATTATAGAAAAAATTAAAACACGTTTTATAGCTCTGTTTTTGTACAATGAAAAAGTTCAACTGTTATATATATTCGATCGTCAAAAAAGAACGTTATTTTTCGATATATTTATTTACGAAAATACGATCGACACAAAAATTCTTACCCAATTCATCTTATTAACAATATTCCGAGGAAATTAATTACAAATGTTCGAAAATAAATATGAACTGTTCTTGCTATCCGAACATAAAGATTGAAAGGTATAATGATCGGCATCTAGTTACAATAATTTGATAAGTCATTCATTTTTATTTCATCTATTTTTCATGACTATTAAATCTGACATTAGGTCGTTTACGTGCTACGCGTTTGACCGTATGGTACCTGTAATCAGACTTCCCATCTAGCAAACCACAGGTGTCTTTTCTTTTTGACTAAAAACTAATTACTGAAATAAAAGGTTCTTTTTAAACCTGTGAAAAAATTAGATCGTTTTCTATTATAAAATATCACAATTTTTCCGTGTAAGATTTTTCTATATTATTTGTATTTTTCGACTTAAAATATATTGATAAATAACATAATTTGTATGAAAAATATCATGTAAATTACATATTTTTCTTAATATCTTTGATAGCACGTAAAAATAACCGGAGAAATATTTTCCGGATTTTTTAACATTTCTACTAAAAACAGCGAGTCATTAAAATAGAACGTTATTGTTTATATATTTTTGTCAAATATTGCAACAATGAACGCTAGAAAATCATTTAACTCGAACATAATAACCATTAAATTTGCTGCCGAGATACGTGATATGGAGTTGACTATTTAGACTGTTTTGACTATGTGTAAACATTTTTGACAGTCTTTTCCCTATTCCATCACATTCTAAATTGTATAAAAATTATAAAAAGCAGCCATAATTAGAATTATGTATGGATGTTAACTATGTTTCATATTTTTGCAATTCCGATATATAGTAGCAAAACATCTTTTCCGACTGTTTATCGTGGCAGGACAATTTCGAAAGGTAATGATACTATAATATATAATATATATTAATGCAAATTAATATCTATTATGATAATTATAATAATTATAATATATATAATTATTATAATAATATTTATTAATTTTATTATGCATAGTATTATAAAAAAGATGTATAGTATATATATTATATTATAGTACATCTACGGAATACAGGTAATTATACGCGAATCTTCAATCGATTTTTTCCAAAAAAATTTACCGACGCGAAGACGCTCGAATAAACATTCATAAGATATCGTGGGATCTTTCAATGACTAAATAAACTGGAAATGTAGAATTATGTGATGAGAAACGTCGCGTATCTATTAATTTGCATTAATTCTCTAAAAAATCTTGAGATATCCATTTTTTATAGTTCATTCTTATTAATATTAATGAGCGACAAAAAGAAGACTTCGCGTCAAATATATCAAGTACTACGTGATTATCCAACAATATAACAATTAATGTATTATTTGACATCATACCTGTTTTCTATTAAATGATGGCCTTAAGATGTATGAAGTTTGTATGAATTAATTGTACTGTTTGATTCTAGTCCTCAATGATATATAGTATTGTAATATCCCGTCGCTGAAATCTCAATAGAAAGTTATACATTACGTGACATTTTTGAAATTTGGAGAGATACATTACGTATCCAAATTTAAATTTTATTCTGGAGTACTTATAGAGCTAGTGTCTACGAATCATGTACTTTTATTTCTTTTTTGAATTATTTTATGGTTATTGCTTCTTTTCTGATCGTAAATGCTTGTATCATTTTTATAAACATTGAATAATTATCGAAAAATTACTTATAAACCTGTAACGAAATGTTGATACAGGTCGTCATTGAGCGACAGACCAGACATTTGACAATAGTTAATTTTTTTGATTTATCAAAAATCAATAGAAGCAGTTGTAGGAATAGGAGTATGTGAAACAACACTTCAATTAAATAAATGTCGATACTTATTTATACGGTTCTCTATTTTGCGGTTGGCATATCGCGACCAACGGCTGAGGATAGACCGTCAAATACGATCACTCGCGAAATCTTTCGCACGTCTCCTACTCCCACTCCCACTCGTTCGATTTGACCCTATAGCCAATAATTTTTCTTTATGATTATCACATGATAAGTAGGAGGAGGCCTTTACTTGTTGATGCAATGTTTTTCTACGAATCTCTATAATGTTTACATGACAATAATCTATTGTCGTACGAGATCAATTATTCTCACTGACTTACACCTACAATTAGATTCGTCTTATAATTAAAATATACATATTTTGTTTCATTTTTTATATTTTCCAACCAGCCTATAATGTTTTCCAACTGTTGGTGATTATATTTTACTTATTAAATAAAGTACAATTTTCAAACTGTATCACCGGATGTTTTAATTTTTTATAAAGATTAATATCGATAACAAAATACTTAAGTGTTTATCTCGTGGTTTGTTCAATGTAAAATTATACTCACAAAGACACAGCGATTAATACGAATATTGTACATATATTATGCAAGTGATCCTTTAAAACCTTATATAACTTCCATATCTCACGTGACAAAAGGAAAACTGTACAAAAATCCCTTTTCAGCTACGTCAATACAATTGCATTTAAACTGACCCTTTTTACGCTAATAAATCGAACGATCTTCGAATAATTTTTGGGTAATTGCCTCTTTACACTTTGAAACAACGTCTCACCTCACACTGAAATCCAAAATCTAATTAATCGATGGCGATATTTTAAATAATGACATCTGTTTACTTTTTCTCTCCCTCTCCCCCACTCCTCTCATTCTTTCACACATGAGTCTTGCCTCTGTCCCTCTCTACATTGGATGAATAATATTGAATCTAATAATGTAGTAAAATTATTATTACTAAGAAGAAAAATAATTTAATTTATATGTTTTTTGTTTAGGTAAGTAAAACGTATTATGAATAAATTAATTATTAAAAAGTGATTGAATTTGTCAATTTTAAGTTTATTGATAATTATTGTTATTATTCGTTATAAAAAGAGAAAGCCACAACGTATCAATATGGAAGCTTGAAAGCCTACTTATTTATAAATTAATTAAATACTCAGTATAATAAAAAAAATATTTTATCAAAATCAATATTAATAATAATAATTATTATTTTCTTATCAATATTTAAGTGTCACCGACAGTTTCAGCTTTTTTCCGTTCAATTGGAAAATAGTACTAAACAAAATAAATAGCGAATTAGACAAGCGTATTGATTGATATTTTTTATAAATGATTCACCATCTACACATGTAATCATAATTATATAGAAATAAATAAATCTCTGTGAGAATCTTAACGTATTTTGATGACACAGATGCGACATAGTGGTTAGATACTCCGCTCGTAACTTGTCATATGTTTCACTTTTTTTATCAAGTATCTTTATTCTTAATGTTTTTTTTTTCAATAAACCATCAATGAATACAATAGTGCTAGTAACAAAATATATCTATACTCATAATTTACTTGGATTTTTTTAAGCTAATCTGTGCTGAACGATGATCCAATCGATTTATAAGTGTCTTTTTTTATGAATTTTTTTTCATATTGCCCAACAAGTTTTTCGACTCAACGCGTAACCTATATGATACTTCGTGGGAAATCCTATCCTAATTTGAAGCTCCTTTCTGTTTGGTACTTTTTTACAGCATAAGATAAAAAACTTGAATGGTCACGTGAATAAAGTTCATCGGTCAGTGTTACGTATTTGAAAACACTTTGTGGGAGTGTTAAAGGAAACGCATCCTGTAGTGAGAGGTATTTTTTTATATGCAAGGGGATGACGCCCCTCATGTGGAAAAATGCAATTTAGTTAGATAAAAGAAACATTCTTCCCAACCAGCCCACCATGATTTAAGATTTTTTAGCGATTGCTTTTATTTAATTAAACAAAGTAAAATGTTTTAGCTGTATCAACGGATGGTAATATTTTTACAATAATTAATATTGATAACTAAATATATACTTAAATATTCATTTTGTGATCCATTCAACGTAAAATTATATCTACGGAAAAATCTTTTCACGGCTATTACAGTTGAATTGGACTGACCCTTTTTGCGCTAAAAATTCAAACGATTGTCGAATAATCTGTTAGGAATTGCTTCTTTGTACTTAAAACTTTAAAACTAATTAAGCAATATGTTATTAAAATTCATAGAAATTGTCTTCATAGTGATTTTTGCGTTAAAGGAAATTTGAGGTACTTGACGAATTATTTTTTTTAACGTTAAATTGATGAAAAGTCTAGGGGTTGGTTTACGATGCTGGAGTAAGTGAGAAGTCAATTAAAATTAAACTCCGAATCTCAAGATATATGATTATCTAATAATAATATCAATCTATATTAATTGAAATTAAGTATATTCTTAAATCCCAAATACTTCGTTTCAATATTGCCTAGAGCCAATAAAATGTAGTCCGTGCATTGTAAATAATATCTTATCTCCTCTTCTTCGTCAAAAATATCACCAAGAAAATCAAACGTCTTCGACAAACAGCACTAACTTGGCATCCTCGTCAATCGAATTCAGGAGGCATTTCATACACGAAAGAAAGTCGTACATCGTTTCATTCTCGACAAAAAAAGTCGTTATACGCGTACAACATTGTCCAGTCTTGCGAATCGAATGAACTCTCTTGTGGCTTGGAAAATTTATTATAGTCTGGACATTCGTTAATTCAATCGCGTTACGCTTCCAAACGCATCTGCGGTATATATAACGTCGTAACCCCTGTAAGGCAAGTACGGTCATCCTCGCGTCACGCCAAATTAGTCGCTTCTACGTCTGGAGATGCTGCTGCTCGACTTCCGAGGAAGGTGAAGCACGCGTGTGCTTTACGAACAACTGGTCTATCAAACTGAAGAGGGGAGAAAAATGTCTCGTGGTCTTCAACGAGAAGTGGACACCGCGCGTGACGATTTCTCTCTTTTTCTCTTTTAAAGGGTGCATAATGGATCTTTTTTATGTAATTGAACGATTTATGACTAGTTAACGTTTTTATGCTGTTGAGATGATGATTTACGATGGCCAACTGTTTTTTATTATATCGAGTATTTAATTAATTTCTAAATAAATGTGCTTGCAAGCTTCCATATTGACACATTGTGTATTAATTTTTTTATAATGAATAATAACAATAATTATCAATTAATTAATCAGAATTTTCCAACATTTCAATCTTTTTTGTATTAACCATACCCATGAGACCAATAGTTCCATCTTCAAAAGCGAATGGAATAAGCCTAGCTTATTATTAAACGCTATTGCGTATTTTTTTTATACAACGTATAATCGAATTTATGACTTTACCGATAACGACCCAATGTTAATATTTCATTCAAGCAGAAGTATAACCACCGGATAATTTTGTCAGCTAATTTTACGAGTCTCACGCATTAATGTAAAACTGTACAAGGATACAAGTGAAGACTCGAATTTTCATTCAAATAGTCTTTTGTGTTCCTTTAATTGTGTGTCGCGATCGTCTATAGCAGCCAAATTTTCTTTACAAATCAAAGACAAATTTTCCGGCTTTAATTTGTTGCGACCCCTCTAATATCGATAACGTCTCAATGAGTGCACGCGTGACGCCGTAAATAAGTCAACTCGATGACCATAGGCTTTTTAATAATTCTCCAAAAAATTAGAATCTCGATCAATTGACTACTGGATTTACGAGCGTTTCGCGATTTTCACGCATCCGACATTTTTTTTAATTCCATCCAGAACAGCGGCTGTGCAAGCTTTATAATATACATATGTGCAATTGCGAGCGTGTATTCACACGTATATATAGGAGGTGCGTGACAAATATTTGCGTTTGTTCTATTTATAAGAAAAACGCGACGTGTGCGCGCGCGCGATACGTTAAGGATTTAACTAGGATCAATTTATCGGGCTAATCGATTTAAGGGTTTAATTTAGCGACGTGATGCACCTGTTGAATTGTCAAACGATCTGTGATTGAAGGGCTGACGTATTATTTTCATTATACGACATATTCATTTCTCTTACTTTTTTTAACAAATATGATTTTATAGAAAATAATGGAAATATTCTAACTTTTTATGTTTAATAAATAAAAAAGCGTCTCCTATAATTTTCATAATTAAAGTAAACACAAGCGTAAAACTAGCAATAATAGATTTGATCGATATACGGCAATTTTGTGTAATAGAAAAATTTTCACGTTAAAAACGAACATTTGCCATTGCATGAAAAGTCAAATGTACGTATATAGCTTACTTGGTGATAAAATACATTTCAACCGGTTATTTATTGGCGTGTAACATCTACCACATAAATTCGTACGTACGAATAAAAAAAAACCAACAGCGCGGGGGAAAATGACCCCACTTATTACATTTTTTCGTCAAAATCACAAAAAAACACGCATTGCAGGTAACGCTTTTTTTGTCCTCGCAGAAATAGGGAAAAGTCTATACTGTAGCGTTTGTACATCTGTTTCCCTCGTTTTTTTTCCGATGAGACGCGAATGTTTGCTTAAGCTTTTTTATCACTGCTATACGTTTCGATAAATTAAACGCTGATTCTCTTCGCGTGAGTTGTCGACGAAAATGATGCTTTTATATGCAATTGATACATATATGTGTACACAGCTTGACGATGATTCACCTCCCTCCCTTGAAGCAATAATTTTTGCTGATATCATGATCATTCGACAAATGCGCGTACCAATTATACAGCGAAAAATGAAAATAACGTTTTTCCTAATTCGTTTCTTATCTTTCGTGATCTGTTTTCTCACTTTGAAATTATGAAGTTTTTTGAGTATAAATTAGCAGCTGTTCAAAAGTAATTTTTATAGACATTTTATGATGAATTAGCGTAAAAGTGAAACCTTTCCAAGTCTGCCACGTGCTTGTACTTCTGTTAATGCACGATGCACTTACGAGATACGCACAATTCGATAAAGTGAATTTAAATATACTTACACAACGAATACGCAACATCTTGTACGCGTCGTTAAAGGGTTCCCTTAAGCGTCCGTAACATCTGTTAGCCTGTTAAAAAGAAGGAATAACGGAATAATGTTCATCTTCATGAATATCAATCAATTGTTCGCTTGATAATCATACCGACAAAAGAATATGTGGCTAATTTGATAAAATTCTTAAGTTCGTATTATTATTTTCTGAAATTACATGTTACCTTGAAAAACTATTTTAATTATTTTTTACGCAATATTAAATGTAAAGAGGAATTTTAAATATTGAGGAAAGTACAAAAAATGTACATTTTATCCAAGTCTTTATATTAATACGAATTTTACTTTTCATCAAACCCATTTGAAGAAAACTTAAAAGCCATAAAGTTGTGTATGCGCTCGTGTAATGAATAATTGCGATATCCTGTCGGCGACGAAAGATAAAATAAATAGCGCGAAAAGCCGACTACAAGCTCAGCGTGTTAGCCGTCAACAGAGTCATTTTCATCCGAATAAAGCTGCCTAAAATTATCACGCACTTCATCACCTCGAGTAAATGCAAGAGGGAGTATTGAAAAGAAGAAAATAAAGGAAACCGGAAGGAATATCTGCGCTCTTTCTTCGGCGCTAATTGGCGAGGATGACACATGACTCTCATAATTGATTGAACGAGAGGAAGAGAGAGAGAGAGAGAGAGAGAG
This sequence comes from Chouioia cunea, assembly GCA_030064505.1. Taxonomy (NCBI): domain Eukaryota; kingdom Metazoa; phylum Arthropoda; class Insecta; order Hymenoptera; family Eulophidae; genus Chouioia; species Chouioia cunea. Next base: position 7,291,148 of record JAOPFQ010000001.1, read on the forward strand.
AGAAGGAAATAGAGAGAAAACAACACTGTCAAGTGCCTTCTCTCTCAACTGAACTGTTACATAGTCTTACGATTATATAGACTCTGTGTCCATCTCTCTATCCTGTACTTTGTAGCTTATCTTTCTTTTTTAAGTTTGTATGAATCAGTAGTAGTCGATATTTTAAGGCATTCCTAATCTAATATTATCTCATTTTATATTTTTAAGCTTTACACGACATTGGACGTTTGATGATATACTGGACGCTGGTGATGCCTCTCGAGATCCAGGCTTAATGGCGGCTACTGCGGTGCCTGGGAGCTTGTGGATCTCGTCAGCCGCTTCTGCTAGTTCCTCCAGAGAGATGGCTTTGAGGACTCGGAGAATCCTCTGTGAGGCTGTGGGTAGGACGTCGAGCCACTTAATCTTCAGGGCTGCTTGGTCCATGTTGGTGCCTGCCAGTCGTTGCATCTCATGCAAGATTTGAGAGGGCTTGCGACCTTCCACTTTCACTCCTTCATAGAGTGTCCGTAGACGTTGCTCTGGGGTTTGGCCAAACCTGGCCAGGATGCGTGCCTTGAGGTTGGCGTATTTGTCTGTAGCGGGAGGGTTCTGTAGCACGTCGAGGAGCTCCTCCGTGGAGTTGGCATCCAGTGTCGTGACAACATGATTGTACTTGACGTTGTCAGCACTGATGTTATGGCATACGAATAAGGATTCTGCATGCAGAAACCATCCTTCTGGGGAGTGTTTCCAAAAGGGTGGGAGCTTGCAGATGCGCACTCCATAGGCACTGTTGTGGGCGGCCATCTGTTGCTCCAAACCTCCCGTTGGGCGAGTAGTTCCTCTGTGAGCGGGTCTGTGCCGTGAGGGGCTTGGACAGGTGCAGAGGTTCCTGCCCCGTTGGGCACGTGCGCTGCCGCGCACGTGCTCAAGTCGTCGCGCATTGTTGGCGTTTCGGCCATCTTGTTTTGCGCTCTTTCTGCGAAAACGCGGCAACTTTGTCCTTTCCGAGAACTCACGAATTCTTTGCGCTCGTCCATGTGCTGCGCTTCACGTGAAATCAGCGGAGCGGTGGGTTTCCCGTTGACTGCACTCCGGGCCTCGCGAATGTCGATGCTTGCGGGTCGCGGGCGAGTCCTGCCAGTTAGTTCCTGAGTGTCGTCGTGCTTTTCACGGAGTGTCCCAACTTCTTTCTTGCAGCACGTGCTACTTTTCGAATTTTTCGGGGCGTCTTTACCCCTGTCGCGTGTACTGCTGTCTGTTGGAATTGGCGGTGCACCTATCTTGGGAGCCTTCTTAAATTCGAATATTATAATGAAAAACATATAATTGGGTTCTTACGTGCGATGTGCTCAACGACGAATTCCAAAATATCGAGTGCTCCGAAACCGCGACCTGCTAGCAATTCTGCGAGGTTTGTTTTTTTCGGAAATTCCAATTTATAGAATTTGATATTTTGGAAGTTGATCATTTTGACGTAAAAGTTTAAACACACCAATGACACTGTATCGGCAGGATCCATGTTCCAATCATATTTATGTCCATTTGAATCCATTGAATAATCAGAAATATTATGGAATATAAGAGAATTTGTTACTTTTTATCATTACACTTAATTTCGATACTCAACCCTTTCTTATAAATAGAATAATAACCTTGTAGCTAAAACTGAATCAAACGATGAATAATATACTCGGAATATAATCGACTATATTATATTAGCAGAAAAAATAAATGAATATGTGACAAAGTCTTAAAGTATGTCGTTTTAGTTTTCAAAATTAGATTCATAACACCGAAATTAATTTTTTAATATAAAATTGTGACTGAAATAAATTTATTCTCGTGATTTTTTCATAATATTACAAAATAGAACTTATAAATTCAAACGTTTTTATACGTCTTTCAACAAATCACTTATTCATTAAACTTTTCTGATAATTTAAAAAATTACTCCTATGATAACTCTTCTAAAATATATTTGCCATGAACGTCCATGTAGGATATTCGTTGTTTACGTAAAATTGTTAGAATTCAACATGTCGACCAACGTACCAACAAGATTTTGCTTTATTATTTCCAGTGGAATAACCGATTTTTTAAAATCCATTCGAGTACAGAATTCGTGCGTACATTAGTTAGTTTGAAAACATACGTTATGAATACTTATAAAAGTATTAAAATAATTCGAAGGTTTTATAGATAATTATCAAAGTGTAAATATTCACACGAATTGTAGAACATATTTTTAAATATTTAAACGTATTATTAAGCGCCAATTCACGTTATAAAGAAAGTGGTTTTTCGTGAAACATCCGAGCATATTCACTCATCCGTGATAACAATCCCTAAAATCTCAGTGACCAACGTTATCACTGCGGTATCGGTTCAAATAATAAAACGATGCGACTGAAAGAAACTACGAAAAATTCGAATAAATCGTATGAAAATAGGGCCGACATCGTCACAGTCGTCGACAAAAAAAAAATGTACCATTCGGAAGCTAAAACGATTAATCGACGTGCGAGACTCTTCCAATTGGCCACACAATAGCCGAAAATATGATTACACTGCAACTTTTGACTCCAGTGACAATTCCTTCTTGATGACTGACACAATTGTTTGGACACCCTGTTATTTTTTTCCCTCGCTGTTCGCACGTATGTAAATGACAAAGATGCTTATCAAGTTGCGCCCTCGAGAATTTTATGTTCTATTGTCGTGGATTTTCCATGAAATCGATGCACATTTTTTATGCACCTCATAGAGATTCGTTATTTCCTTTTTTTGTAGAGGGCATATTATGTTAATTTATGTTCGATCATTTTTTTCATTCTCGTTGCAGTCGAATTTTTCATGAAGTAGTTCATTAATTTCGAGACTTGAAGAGAGTATATATAATCGAGTTGCCAGGGACCTCAAGCATTCAAATTCAACGTTAATTTTTCATTCACGCCCTTGCGATTGACGCCGAGAGGGAGCCGTTAAAATTTAGGCCATTATTCAAATCAACTCAACTCGGGGAAAAACCATTATCCTGCAAGTTTAAGTAATGTAATACTTGTGTTCCATTAAGTGACCCACCGTAAGATGCTTTGGTTAAAATTCAGAAAGTAAAAAACTACACAATTATACTTTAGACGCATCACTCAATAGTACTTTTAAGACGTTACGATATAATAGACTTGTATTACAATAGAATCGACTAGTAATAATGTAGAAAACGTTGTGTAATAGAAGAACCTCTGAAAAAAAACAACATAAATTTTAATTTCATCGATGACGGGTAAATATGGAATTATCATTAATTGAAGGGAGTGTAACGTGTCGACCGTTGCGAGTACGCACATATGACATTCGAAAAGAAAAAAAGCAGTGGATCACTTTGTTGCACTGTCAACGCGCGTTGCACTATCTTTCCTGAATTGTCAACTTCGTACCTAGATATCCCGTGGCAAATTCGAATGCTTTTCTTCATTGCGTTCTCGCTCATCAATAAGTGATCTGTCATAAGGGCTTCTTCTGTATCCCCTTTACAACCTTTTATTTTTCGAAAGTCAAACCGAGACGCAGGTCTACGCGCTCACGCCTCGGAAACATTTTTCTAAGGGAAACTTTCAAGGGGTCTGTTAAGCTTGGGAAAATCATCAAGTATATTTATAAGCGATAATATAATTGAATATTGACTGTTGGAAAAGCAGGCTTTTTGTAACCCTTTTGCATTGCCATATAAGTTTGTGGAAACAAATAGTTGACTCTTTTTATCGGGTTGTCAAGTGTTCTATCTTGCAATTGTACGTGATACAACTGTCGTATATTTGTCAATGATATTAGACAGAAATGCTAAAAAGATCTTAAATTGATTTATAAAGTAGTAATTAGTTTTCATTCGCATGCAAGTACAATTTAGTGATGAGAAAACAAATCGTTATACGCTTCATACACGCTGTTTATCGAAAACTGGACAATATCAATCAAGATCTCATGTTTTATCGCACATTTTTTAATAAGCTATATATAGACTTTTTTAATTGAAAGAGCTTACGTTATATCGATTCTTCCATTGCATGCATAAAATTGTATATTCCATATTGTAGAAAAAAAAGTGCATCAGCAATTTATATAGTGTGCACTTGGAAATGGCGCGCCAAAGAGTCAAAGAGCCAAAGTATATATAGACACTTGTGTGCGTGCATGCGTGTGTGTGTGTGTGTGTGTGTGTGAGTGATGGGAGTGAGCGAACGAGAGAAAGAGAGAGAGAGAGAGAGAGAGAGAGAGAGAGAGAAAACAACGGACACAATGGAGAGACACATCGTCATAAATTTCAATTAGAATCGCCGGCGCCGAGACTGCAAAGCGCTGATTTTTCTTTCGTTACGTCAAGGGTTTTCCCACAAGATGCGGCTCGCTTCCTACATACAAGGGGAGAGAATAAGAATGCACTATATCCAGATGGTATCGTATCCACTCGAGCGGCGATACGAGAAAAAGCTGAAAAGGTAATCATCTAAAGTAAACAATCAATCGCTAGATATCTATTGAGGTTGTACATAGCTTCAATTTCAAAACGACTGCTATTTTACGTTTATTGTTGTCGCTATTTTATTTTGTTATATATCTCGTTGTGCTACTTCATTTGACAAATATTTTTATTTAATGGTTTTTGCTGTGTTGAGTAATAGTTGAATTTTCTTTTGTTTTTTTCAGTTAATATAAAAAAAACTATAAGAATTTGTAAAAATTGTTGAGAATCTATCTTTGCTATTATTCAATGTTCTCTCTTCAAATGGAAAAATATGGTGACTTTTTCTATCCTATATTCAACGTGTACAAACAATCTACACAGACAATGAGGTTTACGTTCAAAGGCTCAGTTCGATGAATAAGTCCATATAATGATCTAGTATGTACAAAGACGACGTACAGCTATAGGAAATTGACAACGGCTAAAGTTGATTCCCGTTTAGGTGAACTCATTATCGAACCCAAATGTATACGTACATATATACTACCCCCTGGCGCTTGAGATCTATAGAGATATACCTGCATCCCTATACGTTCGTCTTCGTTTCGCTCATCCATACATTCATGGCTTTTTTTCTCAATGTATCATTGTCACGTGTGGATTAGAAAGAGAGACAATAATAAAAGGCAGGTCGGCTTTTTCAAATGCTAATCTTGTGGTTATTTACACGTGCCAATAACTGTTTTCCGTGTAATCTTTTTCTAATTGAAGCTTTTTATTATTTGTTTTTTAACGAGAGAAATCTAAAACTGTTTTCATGGAACAAATGTTTTGTTAAAATTCATCTGTTTAAAATGGACGATTAATGTTTTGTAATAATTTCAATTTTTCATCTAATGTGTAATTTATTTATATTGTAAAACAATAACATTTACTTCCTTTACACGACATTTCTTTTCACTTTATTTGAAAAAATTTTAATAATAAATTAGAGACCATTACTTGTTATAAAAATTGTGTTATGTTCGAAGCTCTTTCAATTAAAAAAGTCTATGTATAGCTTATTAAAAGTTGCTTTTATTTTATTTTTTATAAAATACAACGTTGAAAAAGTAATCCCATAACTTTGATAGTTTGTACAGATATCAAATAGAAAGCAAAGTTTAAGCGTTCCATTCAGTTGAAGTCACCTAGAATAAAAATTATTTCTGATAAAATTTTCTCGCCCAAAATACAGCTGATTAAACAGATACTCTAAAATATTGTTCATTTCATGAAATTTTCTTGAAAAGTGATTTCGGATATTTACACGAATAAAAAAACATACTAAGTTTAGTTTATTTTTTATTTTAATGATCCGATGACGAACATGTTATCAAGAGAAAGCTTTCGTATTTTCATTGAATAATCAGTTATTTGGTAAATAAGAAGGACGATGCGTTGGATATTTATGCGGGCGATTAGTTGCGTGATTATTCGGATAGTTATTAGAGGAAGTAGCCGTTTGATGAGGGTCGATTAGTTGGATATTTATCCGGGCGACTAGTTGAATTGTTATCCGGAGAAGCAGTTGTTTGATGAGATGGTCGATTAGTTGGATAGTTGCCTGTTTGATTGTCTGGATAAGTAGTTAGTTGAATAGATGGACGATTGGTTAGGCAACTATCTGGGTGACTTGTTGGGTAGTTTTCTGTTTGAGAGTCTGGAGAAGTAGTTGGTCGATGAGGTGGGCGAATGGTTGGTAATTTGTCAGGACGCTGAGTTGGGCCGTTAGTCGGATAATTTTCTGACGGAGTAGTAGTGGGACGGTGAGTTGGGCGTAAAGTTGGGCGTATGCTTGGGCGTATGCTTGGGCGATGAGTTGGACGAAGAGTTGGGTGATGAGTTGGGCGATGAGTTGGTCGACTAGTTGGGTAGTTAACCGGAGGAAAGGTCGGCCAAGAAGATGGACGTTCAGTTGGGTAATTACATTGGCAGTAATCAGGACAGCTATTCGGATAATTTCCCGAGTTATTGTCTGGAGGAAAAAGATGGCTGGTTCTCGGGATAATTGTTTGGTGGAGCAGTTGGTTTTCCGTGATGACCCCATTGGTGATGCGAATGGTGACCTGGTCGGTTCTCTGACTGATGATTCACCTGATGATGCGAATGATGACCTGAGTTCTGACCTGGATAGTCGTCTGGTCCCTCAGGTGGATAATAATTTGGCCTTATAAACGAAGAAAAAGTATAACAAGAAACAAAAATTTTATTTGTACTAGTTATTTATTGGCATTATCGAAATGATTGATTTTGTTTATATACTCACGGATATGGTGGTCGATCGTGGGAACCATGGCCCGAACTGAATAGAACATTAAATAACCGATAGTATTGTAATTTTAATGTATTTATAGACGTCGATATTTGTTAATTGTTGTGTTACTTACTGGCGATGCGACTCGACATGATTTTGCATAAATGTCGCTAGAAATACAAAATCACGTTTGTTCCATTACATGTTTCTGCTCTTTGTGTAAAATATACTCACGAAAAATGATTCAGCCATGCAAGCCATATTATAATAAATTCGAATTTACATACCTACTAAAGCAACCAGTAAAGACAGAAGAACGGTCTTCATAGCTAGCTAATTATGCAGCTTTCTAATAAAGGTCAGCGTGTAAAATAACTTGTGTAAGAACAATTTTCACACGTTATGTTTATATACTGTGCCACAAGGCTCATTGTGCGTCTGATAGTCGACGTAATTAATCGGTTAGAAGCATTTTCAGCCAATAGAAAAGTAGAAAAAATAAAGATAATTTTACACGGTAATCAACAGAACTGTAACACAATTCGATCACCAGCATTCTTCATGATTTATGCCATGTTTTTATTTAATTTCAATTGGTATAGTATAATATACTATTAACTTGACTTAATCATAATGCTTTTTCGGCAATATTTTACTTTGAATTTCGACATTGTGTCTGCTTTCTAAATTGTTATTATTCAATTATCTTTATGATATTGGTACATATTTTAAAAAGAGGCCAATTTGAATATACTCTTATAATAAAACATTAGTCGATATTTACGACGAGCATAAAATTTGGCTGTAAATAATTTAGTGCGGCGTATCGCCCATTGAAAACTGCCAAGTATTATAGTGGGAGAACCCGCAGCTGAATTTTCTTTAATATAATCAGTATAGTATGAAATATTAATAATTTAAACTGGATGAAAATATAATATTTTTCTATTTTTTCGTAGCTATAACATAGCATTACCGACAATTTTTTAATACGTTCTCAATATGGTATAAATTCATCATCGATGGAAATTGATTATTATATATTCAAACGACACAATAGATGTAGAAATTACAATATGTAATGCTTAATTGCGTGTTTTAACAGGAACATAGAACAATACGTGACGTGCATAATCTATTCTTATTCAATATCGATGAAAAAGAGTCAACTTAACTATAAAATCGATACAAACAAGAGACAAAATTAATAATTATCTCATAGAGATAAAAATACGTAAAGCTATGTAACATATGATTTAGATAAACATCACGAGAAGTTTTATCTCGAAAATTCTCATGCATGCCATTGAAACATCTGTAAAATAAATAAACTTTTTCTTGTACAAGTTTTGATGTCATCGACATGCCTTGCATCATTGTTCATTGACTTATACTCTAACGTCGGAAGAGAATCTCTCTCTCTCTTTCCTTTCTTGTTGTCGAGTATTTTTACTGCAAACAAAGCTCAAGCATGTCATTGTTATTGCCATTCACTAGTCGAAAAAAAGGAAAGAAGTTCCTGCAGACGACAATAACTGTCCTCGCAATCATACGAAAAAAATATGACAAATCACAAAACCTCGAACAACCCTGGCGCAATCAAAATAAGAAAAGTGCATATGGCAAAGCACACACGTGCACATGCGGCACGATAATCGAGAAGGACACGCCGACGTCGCATCTTTTTATAATTTTTTTTTCGGCATGTCCCCAAATGAATATCACTTCCGTTACGAAAATAAAACTGAGAAAAAAAAAGATGCTGAGAGAGTGAAAAGGGAGATAGAGAGACGAGGAGTGCTGTTTGTCAAACAACTCTAACGCTTGATTTACCGCATATATGCGCCGACACTGTTTGCATTTTTATTTTTACAATCATGGGGCTATCCCAAATCGTGCAACATTTTTTTTTGCTTATCGCAGATTGCCACTGTAATGATTTTGCCTTGAATGTTTATTTTTACGGAGGCTTGTTCATAAGCCTGGACTTCCAATTTAAAGTTTTAACTGAATTTAATGTTGAATTAATTTTAGTTTATGGGTTTGACTTTTCACTTTAATTCTTAAATACTTAAATATACGTTTAATTTGATATTTATTGTGGTTGCCTTCGAAAACTTGTAAAGGTATTTATGTTAAATGAAATGTTGCTTTCGATATTGCAATTAAATAAAATGTATTGCGGCAATTGATTAATCCAATTAAGATAATCACTATAAAAATCGTCAAATCAAAACCACGATATCTCATTAGCTGATCCACAACATCAAAAGAGCTATAGATCAAGAGTCGGTTCTTTGCCGATAACAAGGAAAGGAGTTGTGAGCTTGGAAGGAGATAATTAAGGCGCGCATGTTCTGTGGAGCAAAACCACATCCAAAGGAAATAATATATAAAGCGTCGACTTTGAGTCGTCAAGCTGTTTATCAAATAGGCGAGACGCTCAAATTTCTTTCTAAAAACTGGAAAAATGAGGAAAGCGAAGACGAAGAAAAAACAAGACGTTCTATTCTGTGCAGTGTATCCGACGTTCAAGTTTAATCAGGCAACGGGGCTTTACACAGAATCAAGATATTGACAAAAAAACGATACGTGAATACCCCTTGGGAATCTAGGCGCTTACTTTTAAAATACAGCTCGCGTAACTGGTAGCTTATTTATGAGCTAAACTTCCAAGTATCTCGTGAATTTTTTACTAACGAACTTATACTTCATTAAGAATATTTATACGTTCGCAGAGAAAAATTGAATTTCGGGTAACTGCCAATGGAATTATCTCTAATCAAATATTTCGCTTAAACTGTCGTTAGTATGTGTCGTCATCGACAATAAAATTTGAAGGCTGGTCTCTAAATATGCCTTTCTAAAATGCATTTAAAATGTTACTCTGATTCTCAGGAGCCTTTTTGTCCTTGCATTTCACCCAGAAACTCGTCCCAACCTATAATAATACAATTATTGCGATCTACTATCACTCAATTTTCTATTTTCGTCACATTTTCACACGTACTTCACAAACAGATTGTATAGTACCTTTTAATCGGCGCAATAAAACATCCAAATAGAAATTTAACGAGCGTGTTGGAAAAACTTTCTCAAGCTTGTTACACGCACCCTCGTACACCCCCTCATGTGACTTAGTCTTGGGAAATCGAAGCACGCGAGTCCAAACATATTGTATATATACGAGGGAGGATATGCACCCACCGCGGGGCGTCGTCGAGAAGAAGGGACCAGTTGTATTATATTACACCATTCTGAAAAATAAAGATAATTTGTCATGTATTTACAGGATCGCTCGCGCTATAACGACTACAGGTATGTCTCTTTTATCCCGAAGGATGAGATTTTTAGCAAGGAATAAACTCGTGCTGTTGATAGTTATAAATTTGATCGTACGAGGGAGGCAAGTCTATCTACTGGGACATTGACTGAAGAATTAATTGAAGCCAGTCGAATCAAAGCTTCAAATTTATTTTATTTTTACGTGAAATATAGCTATTATTTGTATTGCGAACGAGAAAAGGTTTTTCTATCACTGCTTCCAGCCGTAAAAATTCTCACGCGAGTTTGTCGCAATCCACTTCAATTTATTTTCATTTTCTTTGTTAAAATAATCTAATTTATTTACACTATTATATTATTATAAAATTACTTTTATGTTTAATTTGACCATGGTAAAAGGAACGAACAAAAATAAACTATATTGATTTGTTATTAACGCGTTACTTACCTGTACTCTTTCGTTATTTATGCACTCCACTCCACGTTCGGAGTGGAATATTTATCGGAACGTTCAAGAACTATATAATTGAGTCGGACACAGTTTTTTTATCGTAGAAAAAAAAATCTATTCAAAATACAATACAATGCATAGACACATCTTTAAACACCGATTTATTTGTATTTTGCATCAAAAGGCCTTCAATATCCATCCTACCTCCATATTCGCCGGTCGGTATAATGTTCTCTGTCTTTCTTTCGCTCCCTCTCTTGTAACATTCTCCGTTGAAAAGAACAACAGTACAGCTACTGACCATCGAGGGGAATCCGAAGTTTAGGGGTTGTAAAGCAAAAGACTCAAAACTCGAAAAAGTCGCCCGAAGGAAATAAATTATGCCACTTTTCCGATATACACAGAGAATCCGATAATCAAGAAAAAGAAAGAGAAAGAAAGATGTGTAAATACAACTGACGCACGTGTGCATGATATTTATGGTAGTTTTTTCCGGTACTGAGGGCGAACCGTTGAGAATTTTTCCGGGCAACTCGCCAGAATATCTAGAGTTTCGAAAATCTCGGCCTTGTGCCAAATTTTCTTTTACATCGGCAAGTCGCGCACTCAATAATACAAGTGAATCTAGTTTCATAATGCCAACGAAATGACGTTAGATCCGCCGACAGATAATTTAAACGATAATTTCACGCGAGAATATTAATAAAGGCAAAATTAATGGACATTTATCCGTAGACTCGTGCGCTATTAATAGGCTAGACTTTACTCGAAAATCTTTCGATTGAAATAGACCTGTCAGTTAGAATTACACAAGTACAGGGTACTTTCGAGTTTGCTTTACAGTAGAATAAAAAGAAAAAGATCGTTGGAATTGAATGTACAATACGCGAACTCGTGCGTGTTTGCTCCAAATATTTGCGTTCGTTATATATAAAGATTCCCATCCATACACAAATACAACTTGCCGATTAATTAAACTGAAAGCTCGCATTATCGTGTGTTTGAACGAGCGCGACTCTTTTGAGTTTGCATAACCGCAAGAATCACGCCTTCCTATTTCATTTCTTGCCTCCTTTGATTTTTCTGTGTATAGACGTTGAATTGAGAGCTGTAAAGGCGAAACTCGTTCGTCGTTCAAAGGTGTACGCGTATAAGCTCCCTCCACTCTTTGAGCGCATCCATTTGTGAAACGACAACAAAAAAAATAACAGAAAAGAGTTGGCTTGGGAACTGTAACTGCAGCAGTTAATCTGGACGAGCGATTTCTTTTTGTGGGTAAGTGTATTTACGGTAAGGTAAACGATTATAATACACGAAGCAACTTAGTTTATTATTATCTTAAACAGACTCTCCAGGGAGTAGATTTCACGAATATATTTTGATAAAATTGACGGGTTGTTATGTAATAATGCCAATATATTTTTATTACGCGCAGAATTCAAAGTATCCTTTCGATATTTTTAGATTGTTCTGTTTCTTAAATAAAAAGGAATCTTTCTGTTTACCGTAGACATTTTTCGAAAAGGATCAGTGTGAACTTCTTTTATTTCTACGCACGCGCAAGCAGTTGGTAATAAGAATCTTTTGTTATAGGCAATTGTTACGTACGTACGTTGGTGAAGTGTCTTCCCTAATACGATCAAAAAATGATATTGGATGTTTTGTTTGTTTCCGTAAATCTGTGTTATTCTTCGTGTATGCCTTATTATTTTGAATCATGTTAGAAAACTGATAGTTTGGTTGCATAGGCGTAATTGCCTAGTTAGATAGGATCGTGGCAATGTTAAATTTTCAATAAACGTAGAAACAATTAAAATAAAATGATTGTAGAATTATTACGTAATTTGGAAATGTTTAACTGTGGATAATAAAAAGTGTTGTTCGTATATTCAGTACAAGTTGGTAATATTAAAAACTTATTTTTAAAAGACTATACAACTTATAAAAATGACGCCAATCGTTTTTCGGCCAACGAAACAACCAAATCAGATGAATTGAGCGAAAGGGTTAAATACTATGTTCGTGGTCTGTTATATACCTCAATGATCTCATAATTTATTATCGTCAACGATCACTATACTTAACTTCAAGTTGGCAACGTGACATTAAGCACACAACAAATAATCACCATTTCGTTTCATTTTACTGTTCGGTATACAATTGAAAATGATTACACAGATCCCCGATTTTCAACTGCAGCTGTTTAAATCTGAATTATATCTATTAACGACTCAGTCAATTTATAAGTGACTAATAATTGATTGAATTAATAATTAAAGTGCGTCTTCAGAGATGACGTATTAAAACTATACAATTTAAAAGGAAGATCATTTATTAGACACAACGATGATTCGCGTTAGTAATTTTGGAATTGAAAAAGAAATTTATGGTTTTAGTATTAATGATCGTAAAGAATAATATTTTATAAATTAGATATTTTATTGACACACGACTGACATACTAAGTGTAATTTATTCACAATCTTCAATATAATACAAAAATAATTTTACAATAAAAATCAATTACTTTGCATGCATTGTATAATGTTCCCTCTTGAAAATATCAAATAAGTTCTTATAAGCATACATCAAATGGATAGTGACTTAATACATTCGTGGGTAACCTGTAACATACGTTAAAATAATTTTCACATGAAAATGTTATGTTATCGTAAATTAAATAGTTTGTAAGCTCCGTTTCATTGCTATGCAATATCGAAAGAATACATTTCATGAATTAACATTTTTCTATGAGAAATAAATATTTATTAAAAATACTTACGAGGGTCAGGAGGTAGAATTCCTCGATACATGTCTGGAGGAATGAATCGTGGGGGATAGGGTGGACGTATGGGAGCCACAGGTCCACGGCTTCTTGCCGTACCCGGTAACCTGATAGGTGGTAAAGAAGGTGGTATCATTACTGGCCTTGGCGGGAAGCTCTAAAACAAATATAAAAAATATAAATATTTTTTTTAAATTGTTTTTCTACATAACGTATTTTTACTAAATTATAATTAGAGTGAATTTTCTTTGCGTTTAACCAATTTGATTTTTAAATAAAAATGTTTACCCCAAAGTACATCGGGTACGGTATTGTTTCCATATACGCAGATGCAGAAGAATGGTGGCGTTCTACAGAAGACTCTCGTCTGCCTCGAAGGTTGCAAACCCGTTCTATGGATCTGCCTCGAAGTTCCCGGTAGTCTTTTTCAAATCGGCTAGATCTGTAAAAAAATTGGTAATAATATCGTTATACATGATTTCAATTGACGCCAAAATGTTTAAGTGATGAATTTTAAGGTATATTACCGAGAATAATCACGTTCCGATCTATGGAAATCTCGTTCTCTCGATTGTGAGCGTCTGCGAGGTGACTTATGTCTTCGCCAATCTTCTCGACTTCTATCTCGCGTTCGTGAATGATGTCTTGAATAAAAAAAAAGAAGTTCATACTGATCCATCGTTTTTATTACAAAATTGAGGAAGTGAAATAAATGTTACCTGTGGTCTTTAGGATGACGATCTTCTAAACGATACCTAGATTGTTCTTCATGCCTATGTGTTTAAAGTAACTTAATTATCAAACTTTCATGATGTATTGTAGAAAAATTGACGATCATTCATAACGTTACCCCCCCCCCCCCCAATCTAAAGTTATTTAAAGAAGAATAAATAACCACCATAAAGAAATGAAATATTAAAGGTATGACTTATAGACAGCTAATTAATTCAACTTATTATGTTCAAGCATGCAGCAAATGTTACATTTAAACGCTTATCAATCAAAAATCAAAATTGAATATGTAAAAAGTTGTCAACGCTAATAATGAAGACGCAAAAATGTTGATAGTCTTAGGTACAAACCTCGATCGATACGAATGAGATCGTGAGAGAGAACGTTCAGAACGCGAGTGTACACTTGGGCTTCGATGTTTTGCAGTAGGTCTCAATGACACAGACCGACGCTTTGAATGTAGCCTCTTATCTATTCAAATCCATAAATCAAAAACATAGTTAAAATTTAAATACCCTGGATGACATGTTTTATGTAAAAATTAAAATTTTTCAAATACCTTGATTGCTGTGACCGTTAGCTTCGATGGTGCGACGCTCTTCAACCTCTTCGGTCTGCTTTAACTCTTCGCGATCGAATATTGGCTTAGATCCTTCTCCTGATGTAAAATAATTACAATTTTTTCTGTTAAGAAATGACTTTTCATAATGCTTCAAAATTGAATCTTAAATATTTGTAGACACTACCTCAACTTGTCTATAATATGTGAGAATTAATCAAAGGCAACAATTGTAAACTATTATTATGAAGAACAATAAAGCTTTGTTTACATCAAATTGAAAGCAAACAATTGTTGCTAGTACAATGGTACTAAGGATATTTATTTTTAAGATAGAATTTATCATTATAATGATAAAATATGTTTGTAGGCTAAAATGTTGTATATTATTTGTATTAATTCGCTCTTATAGAAAACATAGACCATGAATAGTAGATGGCAGAGAATCTTCAGGGCCTTAGTGATCTTGAGTAAGAATAGACTAGTCATCTTCAGGGACTAATAACGTTGTAGGTGATGACAAATTTTAAGATCATCGTAAATATATTATAAACATCCATTTCTTTCAATAATTAGGATGAGTAAAAACACGCGAACTGCACTTGTAAAATCTGTAAAATAAAAGGAATATAATTAAACTGTACCAACCTTCATCACCTGTAGAAACCTTTGGATCTTGTATGGATAATGCTTGAGTATCTTTAATAAAGAGATAATCTTGAGTAAGAATAGACTAGTCATCTTCAGGGACCAATATCTTCAGTGCATGAACCTTGAATAAGAATGATTTGAGTAACTTCAGAGGCAAGCATCGTTGTCAATGATGGTCAAATTTAAATAAATTATAAAAATCGATTTTATTGGTAATTTAAAACATAAAAATAACAAGTTTAGAATTTATTTAGTCAATCATTTGCAACTACTTATTAAAAAATATATTATATAAATAACTACTTTTACTACGTGTAAATTAGCTTGGTCAGTTGTAATAAAATAAAATACTTGATCATTGAAAGATTATCTTAATATGAATAAACGACACCCAAAGGTGGTATCTGAATATTGACTAGTATTATTATAGTATTCATACTGTGTACTAAGCAATATATTCATCATAATGAGAATAAAATTATAGTATATTAACCTTTATCAACTTCATTGTACCAATCTGCACATTTGCAATCTTCAGCTGTTGAATTGACTACTCTTGAGGATCTTCATTTACTGGTAACGTTGAGTAAGAACGATTTTGATATCTTCAGGGTGTTTAACGCTGTGATCGATCGTTAATTTTAAATATGTTACAAGCTATATTAATTCATATTACTATAGTACACAAAAAATATTTGTAGAGCAAGATATATGTTATGCAAGGAATAAAAATAACCCGAAGCTACCATCGTCAGCGGCATTGAATGTTTTTCTTGTTATTGACAAATATATTATATAAATAACTACTTTTACTACGTGTAAATTAGCTTGGTCAGATGTAATAAAATAAAATACTTGATCATTGAAAGATTATCTTAATATGAATAAACGACACCCAATGGTGGTATCTGAATATTGACTAGTATTATTATAGTATTCATACTGTGTACTAAGCAATATATTCATCATAATGAGAATAAAATTATAGTATATTAACCTTTATCAACTTCATTGTACCAATCTGCACATTTGCAATCTTCAGCTGTTGACTTGACTACTCTTGAGGATCTTCATTTACTGGTAACGTTGAGTAAGAACGATTTTGATATCTTCAGGGTGTTTAACGCTGTGATCGATCGTTAATTTTAAATATGTTACAAGCTATATTAATTCATATTACTATAGTACACAAAAAATATTTGTAGAGCAAGATATATGTTATGCAAGGAATAAAAATAACCCGAAGCTACCATCGACAGCGGCGTTGAATGTTTTTCTTATTATTGACAAATATATTATATAAATAACTAATTTTACTACGTGTAAATTAGCTTGGTCAGTTGTAATAAAATAAAATACTTGATCATTGAAAGATTATCTTAATATGAATAAACGACACCCAATGGTGGTATCTGAATATTGACTAGTATTATTATAGTATTCATACTGTGTACTAAGCAATATATTGATCATAATGAGAATAAAATTATAGTATATTAACTTTTATCAACTTCATTGTACCAATCTTCTCATTTGCAATCTTCAGCTGTTGAATTAACAACTCTTGAGGATCTTCATTTACTGATAACGTTGAGAAAGAACGATTTTGATATCTTCAGGGTGTTTAACGCTGTGATCGATCGTTAATTTTAAATATGTTACAAGCTATATTAATTCATATTACTATAGTACACAAAAAATATTTGTAGAGCAAGATATATGTTATGCAAGGAATAAAAATAACCCGAAGCTACCATCGTCAGCGGCATTGAATGTTTTTCTTGTTATTGACAAATATATTATATAAATAACTACTTTTACTACGTGTAAATTAGCTTGGTCAGATGTAATAAAATAAAATACTTGATCATTGAAAGATTATCTTAATATGAATAAACGACACCCAATGGTGGTATCTGAATATTGACTAGTATTATTATAGTATTCATACTGTGTACTAAGCAATATATTCATCATAATGAGAATAAAATTATAGTATATTAACCTTTATCAACTTCATTGTACCAATCTGCACATTTGCAATCTTCAGCTGTTGACTTGACTACTCTTGAGGATCTTCATTTACTGGTAACGTTGAGTAAGAACGATTTTGATATCTTCAGGGTGTTTAACGCTGTGATCGATCGTTAATTTTAAATATGTTACAAGCTATATTAATTCATATTACTATAGTACACAAAAAATATTTGTAGAGCAAGATATATGTTATGCAAGGAATAAAAATAACCCGAAGCTACCATCGACAGCGGCGTTGAATGTTTTTCTTATTATTGACAAATATATTATATAAATAACTAATTTTACTACGTGTAAATTAGCTTGGTCAGTTGTAATAAAATAAAATACTTGATCATTGAAAGATTATCTTAATATGAATAAACGACACCCAATGGTGGTATCTGAATATTGACTAGTATTATTATAGTATTCATACTGTGTACTAAGCAATATATTGATCATAATGAGAATAAAATTATAGTATATTAACTTTTATCAACTTCATTGTACCAATCTTCTCATTTGCAATCTTCAGCTGTTGAATTAACAACTCTTGAGGATCTTCATTTACTGGTAACGTTGAGTAAGAACGATTTTGATATCTTCAGGGTGTTTAACGCTGTGATCGATCGTTAATTTTAAATATGTTACAAGCTATATTAATTCATATTACTATAGTACACAAAAAATATTTGTAGAGCAAGATATATGTTATGCAAGGAATAAAAATAACCCGAAGCTACCATCGTCAGCGGCATTGAATGTTTTTCTTGTTATTGACAAATATATTATATAAATAACTACTTTTACTACGTGTAAATTAGCTTGGTCAGATGTAATAAAATAAAATACTTGATCATTGAAAGATTATCTTAATATGAATAAACGACACCCAATGGTGGTATCTGAATATTGACTAGTATTATTATAGTATTCATACTGTGTACTAAGCAATATATTCATCATAATGAGAATAAAATTATAGTATATTAACCTTTATCAACTTCATTGTACCAATCTGCACATTTGCAATCTTCAGCTGTTGACTTGACTACTCTTGAGGATCTTCATTTACTGGTAACGTTGAGTAAGAACGATTTTGATATCTTCAGGGTGTTTAACGCTGTGATCGATCGTTAATTTTAAATATGTTACAAGCTATATTAATTCATATTACTATAGTACACAAAAAATATTTGTAGAGCAAGATATATGTTATGCAAGGAATAAAAATAACCCGAAGCTACCATCGACAGCGGCGTTGAATGTTTTTCTTATTATTGACAAATATATTATATAAATAACTAATTTTACTACGTGTAAATTAGCTTGGTCAGTTGTAATAAAATAAAATACTTGATCATTGAAAGATTATCTTAATATGAATAAACGACACCCAATGGTGGTATCTGAATATTGACTAGTATTATTATAGTATTCATACTGTGTACTAAGCAATATATTGATCATAATGAGAATAAAATTATAGTATATTAACTTTTATCAACTTCATTGTACCAATCTTCTCATTTGCAATCTTCAGCTGTTGAATTAACAACTCTTGAGGATCTTCATTTACTGATAACGTTGAGAAAGAACGATTTTGATATCTTCAGGGTGTTTAACGCTGTGATCGATCGTTAATTTTAAATATGTTACAAGCTATATTAATTCATATTACTATAGTACACAAAAAATATTTGTAGAGCAAGATATATGTTATGCAAGGAATAAAAATAACCCGAAGCTACCATCGTCAGCGGCATTGAATGTTTTTCTTGTTATTGACAAATATATTATATAAATAACTACTTTTACTACGTGTAAATTAGCTTGGTCAGATGTAATAAAATAAAATACTTGATCATTGAAAGATTATCTTAATATGAATAAACGACACCCAATGGTGGTATCTGAATATTGACTAGTATTATTATAGTATTCATACTGTGTACTAAGCAATATATTCATCATAATGAGAATAAAATTATAGTATATTAACCTTTATCAACTTCATTGTACCAATCTGCACATTTGCAATCTTCAGCTGTTGACTTGACTACTCTTGAGGATCTTCATTTACTGGTAACGTTGAGTAAGAACGATTTTGATATCTTCAGGGTGTTTAACGCTGTGATCGATCGTTAATTTTAAATATGTTACAAGCTATATTAATTCATATTACTATAGTACACAAAAAATATTTGTAGAGCAAGATATATGTTATGCAAGGAATAAAAATAACCCGAAGCTACCATCGACAGCCGTTGAATGTTTTTCTTATTATTGACAAATATATTATATAAATAACTAATTTTACTACGTGTAAATTAGCTTGGTCAGTTGTAATAAAATAAAATACTTGATCATTGAAAGATTATCTTAATATGAATAAACGACACCCAATGGTGGTATCTGAATATTGACTAGTATTATTATAGTATTCATACTGTGTACTAAGCAATATATTGATCATAATGAGAATAAAATTATAGTATATTAACTTTTATCAACTTCATTGTACCAATCTTCTCATTTGCAATCTTCAGCTGTTGAATTAACAACTCTTGAGGATCTTCATTTACTGGTAACGTTGAGTAAGAACGATTTTGATATCTTCAGGGTGTTTAACGCTGTGATCGATCGTTAATTTTAAATATGTTACAAGCTATATTAATTCATATTACTATAGTACACAAAAAATATTTGTAGAGCAAGATATATGTTATGCAAGGAATAAAAATAACCCGAAGCTACCATCGACAGCGGCATTGAATCTTTTTCTTGTGTTGGAACAAAAATAAAAATTGTCCAAGTTCTTAATTTACCTTCTCTCCTTTTTAATACTATTTCCTCTGGGTTAACAACATCACGTATAATTTCGTTACTATCTATTGATGGAGTTGGTATTTTTCTCTGGATTTTTACAGTGACTCGATGTAGATCACTTTCACATAGCTTTGGTGCTTCCGATGGACCAATAAAAAGTGGCTTGTTTCCTGGTGTTGAGTTTTGTCTGGAACAATGATATTAACATCATGTTGAATTGTATTGATTGCCCAATAAAGTCCACCAATGTACTATAACAGCTTTGCGTCTTTCTTACTTTATTGGTAATATTCGCAGTTCACTCTTCTGTATTGGCTTTGAATGACTTCTCTGTTGAGATTCTTGAGGCCTACTTTGGCTTCTACTTTTGCTGCGACTTCTATACATTGATCTTTCTTTGTAGGATAACCCAAGCATTTTCGCTCTTTTTTTTTCATACTCTGCAATCTTCTTTTGTTTGAGTTTTTCATGTTCTCTTTCTTTCTCTTGTTGTATCATCCATAATCTTCTCCTCCTCTCTCTTTCTTTCTCAAAGTCGGAATTAGAATCCAAAGAATTATGTCTTCTCATGCTTATAATTTAACACGTACATTAGAAAACATGACTACTTTTTATGAGTAGCTTAATATTATTTAGAACCTGGCTCAGCGGCCGACAGCGCGTATGCAAAATTACGTATGTAAGAAATCTAACCTTCACTGAAAAGCGTTGCATACACAAGATAACTAAGTACACAAAGCAAAAGCTTGAAAAAAAAAACGTTCCTTTGCGTGTGTATACACTGTTTTCTCTTGTTGAAACTCTCATGGCGTCTTCCATGCTTACAACTTTTTCATTCCCGTATTCTCTTAATAAAATAGGGCATACATAGGTTTCGTGCACGTAAAAGACTGCGTACGCAGAGAAAAAATTTTTCTAGCTCTTGCGTATGCAGTGAACTTGCGATGGCTGAAAAGAAAGGTCACCTATTGCGTACACGCTGTCTGACACTTAAACAGATTCTACTATTTAACAAGAATCTTCTTAAAATGGCAAGGTTAGGAACACATAAAATTACGAAAATACTCACTCAAAAATACGAATATGATAGTATTATTTGTAGATAATCACAGAATAATTTTTTTTCATGCTACTTCACTCGCAGACATTAGGAATCACTGTATCAAAAATTTCATTATTATCAGCTACGAATATAGATATTCGTTTGGAATACTATACAAAGGATGTTACGCACAATGCTATGGCGCGAGATACCCTCCTTA
The DNA here is from genome assembly GCA_030064505.1 of Chouioia cunea. Lineage (NCBI taxonomy): Eukaryota > Metazoa > Arthropoda > Insecta > Hymenoptera > Eulophidae > Chouioia > Chouioia cunea. The sequence goes on from JAOPFQ010000001.1 coordinate 7,312,463, forward strand.
CCCTAGCCAACAAATATCATGTATACGAAGGAATAAAATTATTAACTGATATATTCCTAATTGCACATTACGAAAAACATATTTTTTTAATTGAACCCCCGTAGTTTTTTAATAAAAACCAAGGAAACACGTAGGTCACGTATGCTAAAGAAAGACGTCTATTTTTCGGCAAATATAGGTTTAATCACAATTCTATTTTATTTATACAATTGAACCCTCGCTATTATAATTCGAGCCATCTTTAAATATTAGAAAAAAACATCTATTTTTTAAAACAAAGCTAAAAACTTCTTGAGAAACTAGGAATGTGTACATATGTACAACGTGGCCGTGATACGCATGCGCAAGCTATTCAGCTGCTAAATTCAAAATGCCATTCCATCTGCATCCTACAAAAGCATGTCATTAAACTATTGAAAAAATTGTAATTGGTAATTCATATTTAAAATGAATTTGTTATATAAATTCAAATAAATTGTTTATTTCGTCCATTTATTCTATTTCAAGTCTTGAAACCGTATGTGTGTTTTTTTAAAGAATATTTGTTAGAATTGACTCATAAATTATCATTTTTTAATTGTATTATACTTAACACTAATAATGTTCATCTTTGTATCATCTATTTTATATTAGACTAATTATGTTTATCTTTGTAACAACTATTGTCTATCATAAATTGTACAATAAAATTTGTCTTTATAGTAACTAAATAAAAAATGTGTTTTATTGGTATTAAATGTAATGAAATCTTGGCTGTTTTGATAGCTGTGTTCATAAAATAAAACACTATGACTATATTGTTAGATGTAAGAATGATTCTATTCCATGCAGAAATTTACATGAATTTTACATTCATGATAATAGTTGATACAAAGATGAACATTATTAGTGTTAAGTATAATACAATTAAAAAATGATAATTTATGAGTCAATTCTAACAAATATTCTTTAAAAAAACACACATACAGTTTCAAGACTTGAAATAGAATAAAAGGACGAAATAAATAATTTATTTAAATTTTTATAACAAATTCATTTTAAATATGAATTACCAATTACAATTTTTTCAATAGTTTAATGACATGTTTTTGTAGGATGCAGATGGAATGGCATTTGGAATTTAGCAGCTGAACAGCTTGCGCATGCGTATCACGGCAACGTTATACATATGTACACATTCCTAGTTTCTCAAGGAGTTTTTAGCTTTGTCTTAAAAAATAGATGGTTTTTTCTAATATTCAAAAGATGACTCGAATTATAATAGCGAGAGTTCAATTGTATAAATAAAATAGAATTGTGATTAAACGTATATTTACCGAAAAATAGACGTCTTTCTTTAGCATACGTGACCTACGTGTTTCCTTGGTTTTTATTAAAAAACTACGAGGGTTCAATTAAAAAAATATGTTTTTCGTAATGTGCAATTAGGAATATATAAGTTAATATTTTTATTCCTTCGTATATATGATATTTGTTGGCTAGGGTAAGGAGGGTATCTCGCGCCATAGCATTGTGCGTAACATCCTTTGTATAGTATTCCAAACGAATATCTATATTCGTAGCTGATAATAATGAAATTTTTGATACAGTGATCCCTAATGTCTGCGAGTGAAGTAGCATGAAAAAAAATTATTCTGTGATTATCTACAAATAATACTATCATATTCGTATTTTTGAGTGAGTATTTTCGTAATTTTATGTGTTCCTAACCTTGCCATTTTAAGAAGATTCTTGTTAAATAGTAGAATCTGTTTAAGTGTCAGACAGCGTGTACACAATAGGTGACCTTTCTTTTCAGCCATCGCTGAAAAGTGTTGCGTACGCAAACACCGGAAATTATTTTTACGTCGCGGACGCAAGTTCACTGCATACGCAAGAGCTCAAAAAATGTTTCCTCCGCGTACGCAGTCTTTTACGTGCACAAAATCTATGTATGCCCTATTTTATTAAGAGAATACGGGAATGAAAAAGTAGTAAACATGTAAGACGTCATGAGAGTTTCAACAAGAGAAAACAGTGTATACGCACGCAAAGGAACTTTTTTTTTCCAAGCTTTTGCTTTGTGTACTTAGTTATCTTGTAAATGTAACGCTTTTCAGTGAAGACTAGATTTCCTAAATACGCAATTCTGCATACGCGCTGTCGGACGCTGAGCCCGGTTCTAAATAATATTAAGCTACTCTCATAAAAACTATAACATACTCGTAAAAAGTAGTCATGTTTTCTAATGTACGTGTTAATTTATAAGCATGAGAAGACATAGTTCTTTGGATTCTAATTCCGACTTTGAGAAAGAAAGAGAGAGGAGGAGAAGATTATGGATGATACAACAAGAGAAAGAAAGAGAACATGAAAAACTCAAACAAAAGAAGATTGCAGAGTATGAAAAAAAAAGAGCAAAAATGCTTGGGTTATCCTACAAAGAAAGATCAATGTATAGAAGTCACAGCAAAAGTAGAAGCCAAAGTAGGTTTCAAGAATCTCAACAGAGAAGTCATTCAAGGCCAATACAGAAGAGTGAACTGCGAATATTACCAATAAAGTAAGAAAGACGCAAAACTGTTATAGTACATTGGTGGATTTTATTGGGCAATCAATACAATTCAACATGATGTTAATATCATTGTTCCAGATTTAATTCAACCCCAGGAACCAAGCCACTTTTTATTGGTCCATCGGAAGCTCCAAAGCTATGTGAAAGTGATCTACATTGAGTCACTGTAAAAATCCAGAGAAAAATACCAACTCCATCAATAGATAGTAACGAAATTATACGTGATGTTGTTAATCCAGAGGAAATAATATTAAAAAGGAGAGAAGGTAAATTAATAATTTTGGCAATTTTTATTTCAGTTTCAACACAAGAAAAAGATTCAATGCTGGTGACGATGGTAGCTTCAGTTTATTTTTATTCCTTGCATAACATATATCTTGCTCTACAAATATTTTTTGTGTACTATAGCAATATGAATTAATATAGCTTGTAACATATTTAAAATTAACGATCGATCACAGCGTTAAACACCCTGAAGATATCAAAATCGTTCTTACTCAACGTTACCAGTAAATGAAGATCCTCAAGAGTAGTCAATTCAACAGCTGAAGATTGCAAATGTGCAGATTGGTACAATGAAGTTGATAAAGGTTAATATACTATAATTTTATTCTCATTATGATGAATATATTGCTTAGTACACAGTATGAATACTATAATAATACTAGTCAATATTCAGATACCACCTTTGGGTGTCGTTTATTCATATTAAGATAATCTTTCAATGATCAAGTATTTTATTTTATTACAACTGACCAAGCTAATTTACACGTAGTAAAAGTAGTTATTTATATAATATATTTTTTAATAAGTAGTTGCAAATGATTGACTAAATAAATTCTAAACTTGTTATTTTTATGTTTTAAATTACCAATAAAATCGATTTTTATAATTTATTTAAATTTGACCATCATTGACAACGATGCTTGCCTCTGAAGTTACTCAAATCATTCTTATTCAAGGTTCATGCACTGAAGATATTGGTCCCTGAAGATGACTAGTCTATTCTTACTCAAGATTATCTCTTTATTAAAGATACTCAAGCATTATCCATACAAGATCCAAAGGTTTCTACAGGTGATGAAGGTTGGTACAGTTTAATTATATTCCTTTTATAATACAGATTTTACAAGTGCAGTTCGCGGTTTTTTACTCATCCTAATTATTGAAAGAAATGGATGTTTATAATATATTTACGATTATCTTAAAATTTGTCATCACCTACAACGTTATTAGTCCCTGAAGATGACTAGTCTATTCTTACTCAAGATCACTAAGGCCCTGAAGATTCTCTGCCATCTACTATTTATGGTCTATGTTTTCTATAAGAGCGAATTAATACAAATAATATACAACATTTTAGCCTACAAACATATTTTATCATTATAATGATAAATTCTATCTTAAAAATAAATATCCTTAGTACCATTGTACTAGCAACAATTGTTTGCTTTCAATTTGATGTAAACAAAGCTTTATTGTTCTTCATAATAATAGTTTACAATTGTTGCCTTTGATTAATTCTCACATATTATAGACAAGTTGAGGTAGTGTCTACAAATATTTAAGATTCAATTTTGAAGCATTATGAAAAGTCATTTCTTAACAGAAAAAATTGTAATTATTTTACATCAGGAGAAGGATCTAAGCGCAAAGAAAATTCACTCTAATTATAATTTAGTAAAAATACGTTATGTAGAAAAACAATTTTAAAAAAATTTATATTTTTTATATCTGTTTTAGACCTTCCCGCCAAGGCCAGTAATGATACCATCTTTACCACCTATCAGGTTACCGGGTACGGCAAGAAGCCGTGGACCTGTGGCTCCCATACGTCCACCCTATCCTCCAGGATTCATTCATCCAGACATGTATCGAGGAATTCTACCTCCTGACAATTCGTCTTGAACCATTATTGTTTATATATTATTTAAATTAAACGTATATAAGATTAGTGAAAATAGCTTTTTTGAAGAAATATCCATTTGAACTCGAGAAGCGACATTTAACATAAAAACGTAACTCAACTTATCAGCGTTCCTCTTTAAATCTTCCATACTACTTCATTTCACTTCGGTTCAGCTCGGGTCAGTTCGGTTGAATTTGTCGCTAGGATCGTCCTAGTAGAATTTGGTGTACGGCCACGCATACTGAAGCAGCTACACTCAACGGAATTTAATTCGCGACGCCCGAAATTCAGAATGGCGTTTCATCTCCGTCGATTGAGCATCACTGGCATGAATCGAGCTTAGATACAAGTTTCTTTTTCCCGAGTTATGTAGTTAATGCTTGAAGCAAGCGCTGTCACGATTGTATTTAGTTGGCAATGCAATTAAATAGAAAATACAAGGATGATGCACTTTCATCACCTAAATAGATTCAGATAAGTTAATTTCAATTAGTTCTTGCTTAATTATTCTTTTACTATGATAAGTCATTTACTTTGTGTTTCATTTATTTTTAGATCAGGGCTCTTCACTAATGAACTTGTCAAGAATAGTTTATTTACATTTAGACGATTTTGTGTATACAAGTTGCGGTCAAAAGCAAGGTAAAATTTTTTGTGCAGGTAATTCATGATAAGTTTATAATTTAGTATAACAATCTATTTTATTTTATTCTATAAATTTGTATGTAGGAATCGATTGAATGGATGCTATGAAATTTTTATATGGCTGATGAATCTGATGTTGTTCAAAAATGCAAAGCATTAGAAAAGTACATTAAACGTTATAAAGATTTATTTATTGCAATAGAAAAGGTATATATAATAACATATTAAATTTTAGTCGTATAAATTACCAATTTCAGACTAAGATTCATTAGTGGTTATACTTAAGTGTGCTAAACCCGTGATAGCAGCTGTTCATGGATCTTGCATAGGAGAAGCTGTAGATATGATTTGTTCAACGAATGCTTGGTTTCAAATAAAAGAAGTTGATATGGACATGTCTGCTGATGTGGGATCTTTGCAAACATTACCAAAAATTATTGGTTCTCATAGTCTAGTTAGAGAACTTGCTTACACTGATCAAAAAATATTAGCACCAGAAGCTTTACAAGTTGGTTTTGTTATGAATTTTATGACTTCGAAAGTAGTTGGGTGTTTGTAAAAGAAAAATTTGAAGACTTTTTATAAAAATGAAAGTTTTTTTATTAAAAATAGTAAGGTTACCTACAGAAAAATGTACCCCTCACAAAAGTGTCAAAAAGTAATTTTATTAATAAATAAATACAATTATTAACATATAAAACAAAAATTTGATCTTGAGGATTTTATCACAGCTTTGAAAATATTGGTGGTTTATCCTGCAATGATAATGCTGATGTTAATGCTAATGCATTACATTCAAGTGATAAAGTTGCATGATCCTTATATGCTGATCTGATACATATTGGTTTTAAATGCAATCCATCAACATTTCTTTTTGTTTCCAACGACTATTTAATTGCATTGCCAATTCAAAACCATCACGACAGATCCAACTTCAAGCATGAACCATACAACTGGCGAGCAAAAATCGTACAAATCATATCTATAGCTCCTTCTATGCAAGCTCCGTGAACAACTACTATTACAGGTTTAGCACACATAAGTATAATGATAGATGAATCTTAATCTTAAATTGGTAATTTATAAGAGTAAAATCTAATATTTTGTGATACATACCTTTTCTATTGTAATAAATGAATCTTTAAAACGTTTAATGTACTTTTGAAATGCTTTGCATCTTTGAGCAACATCAGATTCATCAGTCATACTAAAAGTTTATTAATGAGGAGCCCTAATCTAAAAATAAATAAAACACAAAGTAAATGACTTGTCATAGTAAAAGAATAATTAAGCAAGAAATAATTTAAATTGACTTATTTGACAGTATGAGGTGATGAAAGTGCATGATCCTTGCTTACACTGATTTGTATTTTCTACCTAAATACAAATCCTTGTATTTTCTATTTAATTGCATTGCCAACTAAATACAATCGTGACAGCGCTTGATTCAAGCGTTAACCACACAACTCGCGAGAAAGAAACTTGTATCTAAACTCGATTCGTGTCAGTGATGCTCAATCGACGGAGATGAAACGCTATTTTGAATTTGAGGGGGTCGCGAAATAAGTTCCGTTGAGTATACCTTACACAAGCCTACAAATATGTATACGAAGAAATAAAAATATTAACTTATATATTCCTAATTGCACATCAGGAAAAACATATTTTTTTAATTGAACCCTCGTAGTTTTTTAATAAAAAACAAGGAAACACGTAGGTCATGTATGCTAAAGAAAAACGTCTATTTCTCGGTAAATATAGGTTTAATCACAGTTCTATTTTATTTATACAATTGAACCCTCGCTATTATAATACGAGTCATCTCTAAATATACGAGAATGCCATCTATCTTCCTAGTTTCTCAAGGAGTTTTTAGCTTTGTTTTAAAAAATAGATGGTTTTTTCTAATATTTAGAGATGGCTCGAATTATAATAGCGAGGGTTCAATTGTATAAATAAAATAGAATTGTGATTAAACCTATATTTGCCGAAAAATAGACGTCTTTCTTTAGCATACGTGACCTACGTGTTTCCTTGGTTTTTATTAAAAAACTACGAGGGTTCAATTAAAAAAATATGTTTTTCGTAATGTGCAATTAGGAATATATAAGTTAATATTTTTATTCCTTCGTATACATAATATTTGTAGGCTTATGCAAGGTAGGTGCTTCATTATGCTTGGCCGAATACCAAATTCTACTAGGACGATCCTAGCGACAAATTCAATCGAGCTGACCCGAGCTGAATGGAAGTGAAATTAAATAGTATGGATGATTTAAAGAGGAACCCTGATAAGTAGAGTTACGTTTTTATGTTAAATGTCGCTTCTCGAGTTCAAATGGATATTTCTTGAAACAAGCTATTTTCACTAATCTTATATACGTTTAATTTAAATAATATATATACAATAATGATGCAAGACGAATTGTCAGGAGGTAGAATTCCTCGATACATGTCTGGAGGAATGAATCGTCGGGGATAGGGTGGACGTATGGGAGCCACAGGTCCACGGCTTCTTGCCGTACCCGGTAACCTGATAGGTGGTAAAGAAGGTGGTATCATTACTGGCATTGGCGGAAAGCTCTAAAACAGATATAAAAAATATAAATATTTTTTAAAATTGTTTTTCTACATAACGTATTTTTACTAAATTATAATTATAAGTTAACAACATCACGTATAATTTCGTTATTATCTATTTATGGAGTTGGTATTTTTCTCTGGATTTTTACAGTGACTCGATGTAGATCACTTTCACATAGCTTTGGAGCTTCTGATGGACCAATAAAAAGTGGCTTGTTTCTTGGTGTTGAGTTAGGTTTGGAACAATATACTATAACAGTTTTGCGTATTTCGTACTTTATTGGTACTATTCGCAGTTCACTCTTCTGTATTGGCTTTGAATGACTTCTTTGTTGAGATTCTTGAGACCTAGTTCGCCTTCTACTTTTGCTCCGACTTCTATGCATTGATCTTTCTTTGTAGGATAACCCAAGCATTTTTTCTCTTTTTTTTCATACTCTGCCATCTTCTTTTGTTTGAGTTTTTCATGTTCTCTTTCTTTCTCTTGTTGTATCATCCATAATCTTCTCCTCCTCTCTCTTTCTTTCTCAAAGTCGGAATTAGAATCCAAAGAACTATGTCTTCTCATGCTTATAAATTAACACGTACATTAGAGAATATGACTACTTTTTATGAGTAGCTTAATATTATTTAGAACCGGGCTCAGCGGCTGACAGCGCGTATGCAGAATTGCGTATGTAGGAAATCTAGCCTTCACTGAAAAGCGGACAGAAAACAAATTAGTTTTCGGGCAAATCGTAGCAAGGTCTTCGATTTTTTTAATATTTTGCACATCGAATGCCTATATGGAGGTAATCAGTTGTGCCAAGTTTGACGTCAAAATATTAATTAATTAAAAAGTTATAAACAATTAAAAAAAAATTGATTTTTTTTTTATCTGCTATCAATGGAAAACTATTTATCGGATCTGGATAATTTTTTTTTTAAATACCCGTAAATAATTGTATTTTGAGAATATATATGTCATAATATATTTTTTAATAAAAAAATTATAAACAATTAAAATAAATTTTTGCCATTTTTATTAAAAAATGCAACTTTTATTTGAAAAATTGTTGTTGCAATCGATTCCTTGGACAATTTTGTTTAAGAATCCGTAATAAAACTATAGTGAATTTTAATGGGGGCTAAGTAATGACCTTCCAAAAAAGCGCTACCTGCGGCGCTTAGCTAGAAGATCGGACCGATAGAAGCGTCCCACTACCCCGAAACTTTTCCAGGTAGTACAGTTCTATAAGTCAGTACCGTAGACTATATATTATGTAATCGGGATGACATCAGTATAAACAATATTTTATTTACTCAAACATAAACAATTTAATCGCAATTAGATGAAGTGTAATATTTCATATTATTTTAGAAAATATTCGTACTTTACAAGAAATCTATTTTCCATGTATAGTTAGTAATTAACAGCTTAGTTATAACATGTTACATTACTCAATAGATATTAGGAAAATGAAATTAAAATAGTCAATTATTTAATAACATTTCATTATTCAATTATTTAATAATACATATATACATATAATATTCCATATGGTAACAACCATTGAAATTATTTTACTATATCTTGTAAAGGTGTTCATAAATTAATTATACAAATTTAATATAAAATTTAAATAAATAAAATTGCTATAGTTTATAACAAATTACACTGAAGTATTTAAGTACATTTATTTATAGTAGTTGTGGTCTTTTAATGTTATAATCTGTAGAATTGGAAGTTCTTTTCACCACCAATTTCTTGCTGCTTTTATTTAGAGGAATAAATGCGTGATAACTTAAAGTATCATCGACACGTAATGCTGTTTTTTATAATTTTGATAAATTTTCTTCAATTTTTATATGTTCTGCGATGATACAGTAAGCAAAAGTTATACCAGGTATAGCTTTTTGAGCCCATTGATATAATTCTTCAGCTGAATTAATGCTTACGTCTGAATTTCGCAAACTGGCGTTCCGGGCTAATCTTTTCACTGTTCCGCCAAGTCCGTCACATGCGCTTTTTCCATGACAACTTGCGCAAAGGGCCATTCAGCTTCAATTCCATAAGTCTCATAATGAGAAACAAGAGTTAAAAAATTTGATTTATTCTGATATTGACTTGCAGCTCCATCAGATACATAAATCACTTTTTTAACCTTGTTCTCGTATCGATTTTTTATATAATCAATTAATTTTTGGCGAAACAATATCACAGCATTCACATCATGTTTCGTACTTTCGGAAATTACGAGGAAGCTGTCTTCTTCAGTTTTTTCCTTCCCTTTTATATACATTGCAAATGGATGAATAATTACCTGTTTGCCGTTCCAATGATTTGCTTGGACCTGGTCTTGATATACAGTCGTATAATTTTGAGCGAAATCTCCTATGACCATTATTTCAGATTCATTCAAATTATGCCGACGAGTTTTTATATAATCATTTTGACTTTTGGCAATAAAGTCATTCTCTAATAATTTACCTTTAAACTGTACCTCCAGGTGGTTAAGATAGTCTTTAATATTGTATGTGTGCTTTACAAGATCACACTTTTGGTTTACAGTTTCCCATTGTTTACAATGAATGAAATCTATAGCATTTCTTTTGAAATAATTCTCGAACATATCTAAAATGATAGCCAATCCAGGACATTTCGAGCATTTATTAAATAACAATCTTCACCAGGTCTTTCACATGTCATTCCAATTAAAATATCTTTTGCTGTTTGAGGTAACTCTTCATCATATTTGATCTTCAAATTCTTCATTGTCATTTTACAGCCTTCCACTAATAGTTTTAGATTTTGGTGGTGAATACAAATACAAACATTATGAACACCTTTACATTCATTCACTAAAATACACTGATCAGGTCGAAATGTACAAAAATATGTAAACTCCAGGCGAAACTTGAGTCCAATTTCAGCACAGTGTTTTTCAAACATGGTGTACACTTCTTTTAAATTAAACATAAGTAAACGCCTTTGAATTTTAATTTTCTTGTCGTTATCCTTCCTCACTATTTTGGTATCGTTAGCACCTGGACATGGCCGGCTTATATCATCTTGTAAATAAAATGAGACAGCAGCACTTTTTATTTCGACACTTATTATAGATGTTCTGGTTTTGGAGAGTGGATAGGATAATATTCCTTCCTGTTCACGAAGTTTTTTAGCGGTTTGTGCAAAATAAAACGAACAATTAATTTCTCTTTCTATTTCACAGAGACTTGTAGACATTGGTATCGCAGTTAATATATGTAACTATTCTGAATTAGTAGTTGCTTTTTCATACGCTGCTTTCAGGTCTTTATAAAATACACTTTTTTGTATAAATCCATCTCGATTACTGTCTACACAGCGATATTTTCTCACAAGTAAACTTTTCAAATTATTTGACAATGAATCGATTTTGTTTTCTATTAAATCAGGTATTTCAATATCTATTGAATTCATTTCTCCGATTTAAAAAAAATCAAACAATGGATTTAAGCGATCCAATACTATTTTTCTACGTTCATTTTCGTCGATCGAAAATTCTTCATCACTTTTTACGTGGCAGATATCTTGATCTTCATTAGCACTATAGTCGAAACTAGCCTCATTGTTCTGATTAATAGAATCTTCACAACTACTATTTTCTTCATTTGTACGTCCTAAACGTGTGTCACTGTAGTCAGAAACTTCCTTTAGATCTTTCATATAGCAGTATCTCAAACATGTTGCACATAATCGATCGTTTTCTTTCACTAAAGGAAACCACTTATCCTGAATTTCTGTGGGAACATGGCGCAAAGATTTTCGTCGACGTCCATGTTTACGCACTTTGAATGGATTAGAGCACTCTGATAATGGCATGATTATATAATTTTCTTTGAAACTGAATTGAAGTAATTTTACAAAATCTATCACACAATAAGAAATTTCACTATGACGTTCGTTGAGGTCCGTTCACTTTGACCATTGAACTTTAAATACCCCGACTAAGCAGAAAGATTCTGTATTTATACGATTTTCGAAGCACTACTAATTTCAGTATACCAAATTTTAAAATACTACTTAACAAACTAAAGTATAGAAAAAACATTCAAAGAAAATAAACATTGTTGTACTCCTTAACATAATTATTGCTCGCACTAATTTGCTTAAGGGCAGCCTATTTTCGTTATTTATTATTGTCATAAATGTTAGTCCTATGTACCACTATTTAAATAAAGAAAGTTTAGCTAATAAATGTAGTAATATAGAGAACTGAACTGCCTGGAAAAGTTTCGGGGTAGTGGGACGCTTCTATCGGTCCGATCTTCTAGCTAAGCGCCGCAGGTAGCGCTTTTTTGGAAGGTCATTACTTAGCCCCCATTAAAATTCACTATAGTTTTATTACGGATTCTTAAACAAAATTGTCCAAGGAATCGATTGCAACAACAATTTTTCAAATAAAAGTTGCATTTTTTAATAAAAATGGCAAAAATTTATTTTAATTGTTTATAATTTTTTTATTAAAAAATATATTATGACATATATATTCTCAAAATACAATTATTTACGGGTATTTAAAAAAAAATTATCCAGATCCGATAAATAGTTTTCCATTTATAGCAGATAAAAAAAATCAATTTTTCTTTTAATTGTTTATAACTTTTTAATTAATATTTTGACGTCAAACTTGGCCCAAATGATTACCTCCATATAGGCATTCGATGTGCAAAATATTAGAAAAATCGAAGACCTTGCTCCGATTTTAACGAAACGTGCGTGTTCAGATGAAAAATACAAAGTTTTTCACACGTATTTATTGTATAATTTTTGTTTTTATAAATGTTCGCCCCACACAACGATGCACCATTAACACGAGCCCGTGACTTCGCAACCATTAACAGTTCCAGGATAGCTACGCTTCAAATCCGAATCAATCGGCTTTTGCGCGCTTATATGAAAGATTTCGTTCATTGCAAAGCGCACTCTAATAATACGTATAAAATACAATATTTATAAGATAATGTTATAATTTGTATTTATTGTTTTCTTCTCGCATACTTGAAACTTAATATTTCTTTGTACCCGTACTGCTCCTGTTGTAATTGCGTTTGTACATGTTTAATTCAGCGACGGTTTTGATACGAACTGTCATATAGGTTACGTACAATTTCATACTGCACTACGAACAATACCGCGGGGTTTTAATCGACGAGTAATCCAACGAAAGTATGCGCTGCTTAAAGAGGCAATTGCTCTCAAAAACAATCGCAAGTTTTCGTTATGGTTAACGCGAGTTACCATAAGTAGGAATTTTTAAACGATCCATCAGAGCTTACGTTGTCTAGTTTTCTTTGTCTCGTTTTTGCGTTCAAAAAATTAATTAACAATAGATGACAATCCAGGAGTTTCGATATAGATTATTACATATCGCTATACCTTGACGACGTAGAGATAATAAGTTTAAAATTTCTTTTTTGAGGAGTTCAACCTTAAAAAATACATTTCATTTTTATCACGAACAGTAATTCATTTATTACCGCAGATTTGCCGCTTACGTACGTAGAAAAACATTGAAGTTAAAACAACAATTGAGCTATCTTATTTTTTGTCGTTACGCACAAATCACAATAATTAATTGTCCGTTTTCCTTTGGCTGCTTTTTATTTGATACATCGAGACCTTAGGTATCTCGACAATGCATAACAACAATGGACGTACATCGTAGTGCGTAACATTTTTTTTCGGATAATCTTTTCTATATTGTTTCGCAAAAACATACTTCGAATATCAGATCATAACAACGTATTCCTGCAAACGCTTATGCACGCGTATAATACGTTAAATTATCGAAAATCCAAGATAATTATCGACAAGATCCTCTCTTTCAATTCTTCAAGTTGACAGAACGACATTTTTACTTTAGAAAAATACAACTTGTTACTTTATACGAAGACGATAAATCTATTAAAAATCGAAATACGTATAATTATGTTTAATTCAAGAAACGTCTATAAAAATTATTTTTATCATTTAATCTGTTTTTAATAGTTTGAAATATGACAAATCGTCACTGACATTTTAATATTTTCCCAATAATTTGTTTCACAACTAATTAACCAATTCGTTTTTATCCATATTTGTCGTCAATATTTAGTACGTATTTCTATCAACAATTGTTGGCATCGTTGCTCCCTTCGATAATACTCGTGATCGTTACTTCCTACGATAGCCCACCTTCCAAATCTTAAATAATTACACAGCAATATTCAGCAAGCTTTTGTAAAATTAACAAACAATTCGCTTGGGATTATAATTTTACAAAATTACAACAGGTCAATAAAAGAACAAACTTGACTCGGCAAATTCGTACGGGTTAACGCGTTGATTTTCATATTTTTTAAGGCATTCGTTTTACTGTACACACGTGATAACGACACACCGAATTTTGAGTGAACTAATCGCGTAAAAAAGAAAGAGATCACAGTATTAAGAGAGCGGCACCGAGCGACATTCGATACGTCGAAGCGATATCAAAGAGGCGACAAGAATAAGGCGCAAGGGGCAGGCAGTCAGTTGCCAGCCGTAGAAGAAGCAAGGCGAAAGGCAGGAGCCACTCCTGTACTAAAATTGCATTCCACTTGGAATAAAGAAATAATTATTTTAGCGGAAATCGCGACTAGCTCAAATTATTATTTATCTCGTTACAATCGTGACGTAATAAATCACACAAAGAGACGTCATTTTTCAAGATAAATACACAAAGTCGAGTATACAAAGGTTTCGATGCGCTGCACGTGCTGATGAAGAAAATAAATCACTCGATGTAGAGTCGCGTATCTTGACAAAAAAATGAACTCGGAAGATCAAACGCGTATAATAACGTAATTAAACGCGTGAAACCTTAAGAGCCTTTCAATAAAGTGACAAACTGTGGCGAATCCGCACATCGGCAGCACACGTGTTCGGCTCGGTCCATCGTATCTGTCGGTTCGTTTTCGACGATCTTCTCCAAAAAAAGAAAAACAAGAAGGAGAAAGATCTCTGCGTACGTATGCAGGATTCCGAACTCGACGCCCTTGTGTAACGGAAAACAGACCGCCGTCTTGACAAAGGATTATCCGTCGGAAATATGTACCGCACACGCGATGCCGGCGCCTACGATATATTATTGGAAAATGTGCACCTTTCTACTGTTGCCTCGTTTGCAAACGCACGTGCGTATGATTATTCGTTAAAAGAAAGTTCGAACGCAAAATTGTCGGTGCACTCGTTGTAGCCGAGTTACCCAATGTGTTGTGTCATTTTTAACGGAATGCTCGTTTATTTGTATTTTACACGCAATGAACATAAACGATCCAGAGCAAAAAATAAAGATTAAATAACGCCCATACGCCTATGTTTG
Organism: Chouioia cunea; assembly: GCA_030064505.1. Taxonomy (NCBI): domain Eukaryota; kingdom Metazoa; phylum Arthropoda; class Insecta; order Hymenoptera; family Eulophidae; genus Chouioia; species Chouioia cunea. The sequence continues at coordinate 7,327,521 of JAOPFQ010000001.1, forward strand.
AATGCGTTATTATTTGTTACAAATTTCCCGTGTGATTTTGTTATACGTCAAATAAATCATCCATATACGCGAAACAAAACTTGACGTCGATCGAATTATCCAACGTAACTGTATTAATACTACTCGAAAATCATTCTTCGCGTAACAAGCGATAATTGATCGAATAAATCCAATCCGAAACAAGAGCGCGCGCGAGCGCTACAATGGGACAGCTTTTTAGGTCGGCGACGCTGTAACGATACATTGGGACAAACGAAGAAAGGCACAACGAGACATCCACAATTAAATTGGTTGTCGTCGCTTAACCTGTTATACTAATTCGAAACATCTCTTTTGCGCCCTGTAAGCTCTCCCGAATGGGACGAGCTTATATACGCGACAATTGAATTAAAAATTGTCGTATCTTTGTTTTCCTTTAAAAACAACCAACAGTTGTGCAATTGTCGGTGTAACTTACCGTTAAATAATCGTAAAAATACAAGAATATCATCCGAATGCAACGGTTAACAGAGCTTAACTCTACCGAATGTTCAATTTACCACGCGAAACATATTAATCTCGGCAGCGGCAAAAAAGTCAGCCGTAGCAAATCTCGAAGGAAAAAAACAAAAGAGAAAAAAGAAAGGCAAGATAATCTGGATAATACGCGTATACACACGTGTATACGTACACGCAGAGACAACCATTCGAGTACCCAATAAGCGGATAACGAGGGTGGAGCTTTGCCGAAGAGATCTCCACCTACTCCTCCTCTCCTCCTTCGCTCTATTTTCTCGTGGAAAGAGCGTCTTGTTTGGCGCGTAGGTGCACATCAGTCGCGCGCCAGAGTACTCGCTGGGACAATCCACGATTCATCGCTTCAAGTTCATCGCTATCCGTGTGACGATTCACGGCGATTCGCGCGAAGCACGAGGATGCTGACCGAAGCGGAGAACCAAGCCAACCTACCGAATCCGCACACACCTCAAGATTTCACGGTGTCGAGGTTACTCGCCACCCCGAACCATGGCCTAGGTAGTACGTCCAAGGTGCCGTAGGCTGTGTTTACGCGCGAGTTTCCATCGGTTTCTAGAGCGATCGCGTTCAACGTTGCCTCGAACTTATCCATACGGAGTACCAAAGAAACAACGAGTTCGCGCGTAAAAGCTCCTCTGCGCCACGCTACTTCGCAGCTGTTCGCGCTGCTCGCGCTGCTCGCGTTACGCTAGAGCCACACAGTGCGGAGCATTGACGAGTCCTCGCGAATCGTTCTTTCGCGCGAGATGGCAAGAACAAGAGTGCCGCGCTCGCCTTCGATTCGCTCGCAACGAGCGTGAAATTACGACGAACGTACTTTATCCGGGAAAACAAGCGTTCGCTTGTACTCGTTGTGGATCCGCGATAAGTCAGTTCCCGATTCGACGAACGAGCAAGAACAAGAGACGTAGGTAAAACTGATACATACACATACGTATACATGGTGTTTGCGTGATTACAGAACGTAGCGAAAGCACATCGTCGGCAATCGGTAGCAGGCGACCGAGGCGGAGTCGCACAACCTTCTCGGCCCAACAGTTAGCTGCCCTCGAGCGGGTTTTCGAAAGAACCCATTATCCGGACGCCTTCGTCAGAGAGGAACTAGCAACGAGGGTTTCGCTGTCCGAAGCTCGCGTACAGGTACGCATCGCACGCGTGCGTCCGGAAATTAATTGGTCGTTGCGCGCGCGTTCGCGTACGCGAATCCGCTACCAAAATAACGCGTATTGCGCGCGTCCTTAATTATACACGCCGTTTGCGTATCGCGCGAGCGCGAGGAATTGGCGGATTTGCTCTTTGTCGAAAAATGTAGAGAGAGAAAGGGAGAAGGAACGAGTTTAAATATAACGACACACGCGGCGAAAAAGCATCGCAAGACGAGCGCACATGGCACGAGATTGGCGCGGTCGCGGACAGCAAGGCGGCAAATCGGAGGAGACAGGTTGTCAGTGAAGAATGCTATGATTAGCCCTCTTGCCAACTCTCTCTCCCTCTTTATCGTTTTGTAATTCGCTCATCGGCGAGAGACGCACGCAGCCCATACGCGGGAGTTCAACGACGTGCGGTACAACGTTGTGCACTCCAAGACTCTCTCTCACTCTCGCGCGTCCGTACAGCCTTTGCGAAAGAAGACGAGGAACGTCGTTGGTCTCGGTGCAACGAGCGACGGGCAACTTTGACGTCGGATACGAGCACGCGCGGCTGCCAGGAGCCGTCACGCTGTCCCGTCGTCGTCGAAGGGCCTCGTTTCGACGCTCTGGCATGCCGCAGTTGCCGCCGACGTCTCATCTCGCCCGCGCGCACGTGGCAGCAGCTCTTTTTCTTCTTCTGGCGAAATCGAGGATCCGGCGCGTCTTGATCTTCGCGCCAAAGCCGCTTGCGATCTTTCTTTTTTGCCCTCTCTTGCTCCTCTCTGCTTCTTTCGGCTGCAAGACTTTTTTCGCTGGCCGTACACGAGGCATCGTCGCGCTTGTCGCGCTTGTCGCGGCAAAGACGCACGACGCGAGCTCGTCGGCCGCTCTTTCCTCGCGGACGCCGAGACGTATCGCGCAGGATATTCGGCTATTCGTCGACTTCGCGGGTCGAAACATCGACGTGTCGTCTCCGTAACCACGACGTCGATGCCGCGCTTGGCGCTTTCGAGCACAGCGACGAACGGATCGGCTCGACGAGCCACTACCGAACTCGCGCGCGTTGTACCCTCGCTCTACCGGAATTCGGCTTCGAGTCCAATTACGGTTGGCGCCTGCTCGTACGGCGATTTCGTCGCTGATCCTCCGCGACGACTCGAACGATCGGCGTTCAACGTCGCGCAAACTTGAATTCACCGCAATTGAAATATCGACCAACAGGTGTGGTTCCAAAACCGACGAGCGAAATTCCGTCGGAACGAGCGCAGCTCGGCCCTGAGTCGCACGAGCCGCGCGTCGAACGCACGCGAGACGGAAGCGACGACGCTGCCCTTGCGTCCGATCCGTCCGAATAACCCGACGAGCGATCCGAGTGGTAGCCCCGAGTCCGTCCATCGACGAGTTACGCCTCGCCACCCGCCAGCGTCCACGGCTCAGCTCAACGATCACTACGCTTACAACGACTACTGGCGGCAACCTTCCTACGTGCCACAGACGACAGCGCAGCCTGCCACGGCTGCGTGTTTCGCCTTGCCCTCGTATCACCAGCAGTCGAGCGAGCTGCACCATCACCATCATCGTCATTTGGACGGTGCACTGAGACTGCGTTCGCATTCGTACGCGAGTGCAGCGTACACGGCGATGCACGCCAGCATGTGACGCCGCTGCCTCTCCTCCTCGCGTCGCAAGGCAACTGTCCTCGACGTCTCGATCTTTCGAAATTTCGCGCGACGAGTGCGCGCGCGACACCACGCCAAACGAACGCAACGAAGCTGTCCGCGTGGTTGGAACGTTGACTCGGCTAGAGGCACGCGAGCAACCGGGTGGCCGACGTTCAGCTTCGCCTCCAAGGAATCCGTGAAACGGCGTTCGTTGCGTCGACGTTTTACGACGACCAATGCCAAAGAACCATTTACTCGTCGCCGTTCGATTTTTAAACAAATCCTTCGAATTTGCGAGTTACTCGAAACTCGGTGGATGGACAGCTGACCTGCGGTCTAATGATTTTTTGAAAAGAACGTCGATTGGAGCCAAATGGAGCTTTGGACGAGCAGTTTATTTGAAACAACGTTGTATGCGTAAGCTGTACAGCGCAGATTGCAATGTTTCAGGACGAGATTTATCTGCTTTACTTTAGTAGCTTCCTACCGCGGATATTCTATTTGGATAACAATGATAATCTACGTTTACGGTATCGACGTTTTGATGAATCTCCTATTAAATAAACTATTGTACAACATTCAGTCTGCTCAGTTTCTATGTAAGTATGTCTAGCAAAAATCTACAAATATTTTTAGAAATGTTAACTGGTAAAAGCTTGATTTTAACCGCTATACCAACATCTACGTTTAATTTGATCGACTACGCCAACTCGTTTGAAGAAACTTCACTCGCAATGTTATTTCTAAATTAGAATTTAGCAAAAACGTTCTTGTTGCAACACTCGAAAAAGCTATTTCATCCAAAAACAAATACCGGAGTACTTTATTTGCAAGGAGATAGATCCTTACCCACACTCCAAAATCCAGTACACATATATAATCCTTCAAATTCCGTTTTGAGGATTCAACGGAGCGAGTATTCGCGCCAGATCCCCGGACGGGGATATAGCGGTAGAAGGCAGTGTAGACTAGTGGCTGGGTAACCCGCGTGGTCATTGCATAGCCGATAGACTCGGTGAGTATTATACCAAATGTTACAAAATTATTAGGATGCGTGAGTGGCGGGGAGGAGGGGGAGGGGGCGTTACCAACGATATATTTTGAAAGTTTTTCATTGAAGACTCTCGCTACACCTGCACCAATTTATATCTTATGTCAGATAATCGTTTAATTTGTTAGATAACGATTCTTAAAATAAATATACATTGGTCGCGTCGAATAAATATTCCGTGATAATTATTTGTCGTTAATTTCTGGGTCACACAGTTCAACGACAATTACGACACATTGGTATAACTCACTTTGGCGAAACGAAATATTAAAAATTTCCATACGATGGAATCCGTCGGAGATAGCCTTTGTATTGGTTGAAACGCATTTAAGCTTATTTGCTTGATATATTTACTATTAAAAGAAATTATCCTTTACACTTGAATGCAACTGATTTTTCTTTCGATCAAACCGCGGAGATTCTCTATTTGCCACTTCGACATGTAAGCTATTGGAGAAACGTTAGATCCAAAGGGCCCCTCGATTTTCGTAAAATTTCCCTAGTTGAGAGGGTTAATTAGTTTTTTTCCGTGATAAGAACGACCGAGTTGCCTACATTGAAACGATTAATACCAGCCATCGGATAAAAATAACGATCAGTTTCGGAATTAACCAAATATCATCGTGTGTCAACGGGCCTCTTGTTATTTAATAAATGTCTCCACCTCGACTAACGACTCCCGTACTGCGTACGATGCCACCGTTTCGGAAAGGAAAGACTTGCCCAATGAGCAGGTAACGAAGGTGGAGCTTTGGTGGAGAGATCTCCACCACCTCCTCCTCCTCTTCTCCTTCTCTCGGTTCAAAAATGATGTCTGGTACTTTGTGAATCTATCTAGCGTTTGTGAAAAATAAAAATATCGAAAAAAAGCACGTCAAAGGATTAAAATAAAACTAGAAAGAAACTGAAAAATTGTAGGTAGCAAAGGAGGGATGGAAAAGTTGATTGCTACTTGATCGTTCGTTAACGTGCAATTTCTTGTTAGAATTTGCCCAAATGTTGGATGCCACGGTCGATAAAACGACAGTGTCAATCGCAATTGTACGTAGAGCACCAGGATGGATCGAATCAGTTTCGATCGTCGGCCGTTCTACCGGCGTCCGCCCATCCTAAGGTGCACCGATCCTTCGCGTATCAATTGTAAAAGAGGACACCTTACTTTATTATTTCTTGTTGACTTGTTTTTATCTTTCAATAGAATTGTGCAAACGATATAAAAAACAATCAATGCTCGAATTGATTGAATATTTGTTAAAACAGAGGTGTAAATGTAAAACAACATTTTACGATAATATTACGAGATCTTGATTTGTCTTACCTTTTAAAATAAATAATCAAACGTTATAATCGGTACGCCCGGCGGAAAAGTCAGTCTCAGCTCCCAATGAACTTGTAACGAGAATCAAATTTTATTGGCATGCGATTATTGGTGCTGTGTGCTGTGATTGTTTACACGTAATATTTTCGTACTTGTATTGTTGGAGTGATTTTGTTTTTAACCTTACCGTTTAACCATACTTGTCGTTGGATAGTGATAAAAAGCTAGTTTTTAAAAATATTCGAGGTCTTTGATTGAAGCGCTATTTTACAAGCGCGAGAAGATACAGTTCTTTGGATTCCATTTCAATTTTGAGAAAGAAAAACAGAGGAAGAAGAGGTTATGAAAAAAGAGCGTGAAAAACTTGAGCAAAAATAACGACATAGAAGCCAAAGTACGTCCAAGGAGTCTCGTCGAAGAAGTCATTCAAGACCAATACAGACGAGTAAAATGCAAATAGTACCAATAAAGTACGAAATACGCAATATTGTCGTAGTACATTGGTGGACGTTATCGATCGTGTTAATATCATTATTGCAGATTTAACTGGATGTCAAAAAGCGATCCACTTTTGATTGGTCCATTGGAAATGACAAAGCTAAGCGAGAGTAATTGACGTAGTCATGTCAAAATTCCGAGAAAAATACCAATTCTAACCATAGATAATACTGAAATTAAACGTGACGTTGTTAACCCAGAGGAAATAAGGTTTTGTGTCAACTTAGCGTTCAGTTAAGAAAAGAAAAGTTAATTATTGTTGCTAAAGCTTATTTCTACTCCTCTCGTAAGGCATATTTCATAAATTTAAATAATTACGATAGGTGACGATCTAGAACAATTTTATTGTCGGAACGTGACTATTGTCGGTTGAATATTTTTGCATCGATCGAAATCACGTGTAACGGCATTGTTACCTATTTTTGTTTACAGATCTAGCCAATTTGAATCTGCAAAGACTTTGGGATAAAAGTTCGATTTAAAGATTAAATTGCTTTAACGCAAAGAACATTTACTTGAAATACAGTTGAGTAAGAATACGTTGCATGGAAAAATAATGTTGAAAAGATACTTGTATTTTTTGGCCAGAGGTTCCCGCCGGGACCAGTAAGTTTACCACCTTCCTTGTCGTCTTCGTTGGAAAACCTAAAATACTTTCTAAATCAAATGCCTCCACCCTATCCTCCGCGATAAATTCCTCCAAATATGTATCGAGACATTCTATCTTCTAACTTTCGTAGGTATTTTACGTGGATAAGTATTCTTGAGGTATATTTGTTTGACATCGCGTAATAATCAGACGGAGCCGATAAACTATTTCATTTATGATAACATGTTGCCCACGAATGTTCTAAGCCATTATCCAATTGATGTACGTTCGTACGAACTTGGTTGATATCTTTAAGAGAGAACGTCGTACAGTGAACGCAAATGAGTTTTCCCGTAAAATTACGTTTGTACCATATCAAAGATAGCCAATGAATTGCACCTACTATGCGAGTTGTGTGCTAATAAACTATCTGATTTATAGAATACCGTTCTTTTTAATCGTTAATCCTACGATCATAAACGTCTCTCTCAATTCCAATATTATTAACGCAAATCATCGTTATGTCTAATAAAACGAGGATCTTCGCTTTAAACAACATAGTTTTCGTACATACGTCATCTGCAAAGACGTCGTTTCAATTATTCACGGCAGAATAAAATGACAATCGTGAATAGACATCGTTCGTCTTTCAACAGTTTTGCGGAGGTAATTGAAAATCAGGGATCTGCGTAGCTATTTTCGATTATGATTTCGATTAAGAGCCAAATTAAACGAAATGGTATGCAATTACTCCGAAGTATTCCGTTCGAAAATATTGTTTGCCTAGTGCTAGATTTCCACTAGGACAATATTTCGGTTCCAAAAGTGGTCGCTAGGATCGTCTTGGTAGAATCTGGCTCATGACCGAGCATACCTCTAGCGATCTCCCTCTTCACATCCGTCCCACATAACCACTGACCGATAGACTCTGTGGATGCTATATCGAGTGTTTACAAAATAATAAACATGGAGAATCAAACCGTGCAAAACGACGATGGTATTTCGGAGAAAAAAGATACTTGTACATTTTTATTTAAGAAAAGAGTCTCGAAAAAACATCGAATGAGAAAACGCGAAAGCGATGGTAAGCCGTTATCGCTATACATTCGCCTATGATATTTCTTACGTTCGTTCGTACGCTGTAATTCGATAGGTTATCTGGAAATTCCACTTTTGTTGTATATTCTTTAGTTGTCTGTTTTATGTGACTTAACTTTGTTTTCTAGATTTATTTAGTTATTTTTTGTTATGTGCAAACATAACAAAAGAAATTAACGCAAATGCTGGAATAAATGAGTTTAAATAAAATTACTTGAAAAGATTATTTAAGCAAATGCATTTTTAGATGACAGTGAGGATGAAACAACTATTGTTAGAAAAGAAAAGAAATCAAGTTCAAGTCACTTGCATCAAAGCGTATGTAAAAAGCAATATTTCACAGTACCATTCAGTTTTACAATAAATCTTCGTAGTGCTTTGAATGAGAATTGCTTCCGTTGCAGACGATATCTAAAAAAAGGAAAGCACAGAAAGAAGGTTACAATAGCGAAAGCGAAGAAGACTCTGTAACCGTAAGTTACAAAAGTAAGAAGACTCCACTCCTCGACGGCCCAAGCGATCAAGGAGCTACGGCTATTCTAGAAACGGAAACTGAACTAGATAAGGACGCTCAAGCCATATTTGAAAAAGCCCAACAGATAAATAAGGTAGTTATTATCAATTTTTTTGCATTTATTTGATCCAAACAATATTTTAACAATTTCTATCGTGCAGGAACTTGAAGGAAGAGAAGATGACAAAATTTATAGGGGCATGAATAACTATGCCCAGTACTACAAAAAAAAAGATACTGCGGCTGGTAATGCATCTAGCGGTATGGTGCGTAAAGGACCTATAAGAGCACCGACTAATTTAAGAGCAACTGTACGATGGGACTATCAACCAGATATTTGCAAAGATTACAAGGAGACTGGATTTTGTGGATTCGGAGGTGAGTTTGACACATATTTAGTAACAACTTGAGTTTCACTTATTTTAATATTACAAATATTTGGTTATTTTTTATATCGCTTAAAAAAGAAGATTTTTATGGTATGAATATTTTTCACAGATAGCTGTAAATTTCTCCATGATCGTTCCGATTACAAATTAGGATGGCAATTAGAACGCGAAGGAGCTACTGGCTCAAATGATCTTAGTGGCGATGAAGACGATAAAAAATATGAAATCGATAGTGATGAAGAGCATCTTCCATTCAAGTGTTTCATATGTAGAAATTCGTTTCAGGATCCCATTGTCACAAAGTAAATATAATCGTCTTATTTTTATTAATTGCCCCATCTATTACTAGTACCGTTTGAAAAGCGATTAAACTTTGTAATTTTTCGTTGAACACAGATGTAAACATTATTTTTGTGAAAAATGTGCTTTGGAACAATACAAGAAAAGCACGCGTTGTTATATCTGCAACGTGCAAACAAATGGGGTCTTTAATCCAGCGAAAGAAATAATCAAGGTAATAGAAGAAGGGAGAGACGAAGATGATTGTTCAAACAGCGATGACGAGAGAAAATAAATTTTGGCGTCCTCTTAGAATACTATTTGTAATACGTACAAAAATACTTGTAAATATTTGTCTGAGAGATGTTGATAAATTAAATTATTTTACATTGAAAATACTATCATTAGAGCAGACAATGTCTTTTTATTTGATTATACTTGGACATGACACAGTTGTAGATATTAAGACAATAATATCAATTTATATAAAACTAGTGACTGTTACAGATAATTTTTAAACTAAAATAAAGTAATTAATGATTCTTTATGGTGTCTGCCAATGAATTAGTTCAAGACATAGTTTCATCGCGTATCTATGCTCGAAGCAATGGGCTTACCAATTAAACAATTAACAATAATGTATATTAACAAAATTGACGAACTGAAAAAACGCTATGAGAAGTATGTCAATGACAACTTCATACAGAGTTGAAGAAACGTATCATGGATAAGTTGTTTAGCTTCTTGACGATGCTTACTAGCAAACTGGAGAAAATTACGCATTTCGAGATCAAATTGGAAATATTTCAGCGATAATTCATCGTGGCGGTAGTTTACTTCAATTACATGAACATTATAAAATATCGTATAATCAACATCTCGTTCAGGCTTTAGCAGTCTATGAATTGAGATGTCAGTTAGATCACCTTATTCCGGAGATCATTTCAGCTTTCGATGGTTATAACACAATTGTGGATAAAATTATAATATATATATTGATTTTTTACACTAATTACTCATAATTAAGTTATTCAGTTCCTAGATTGTAAAATATTCTGGTTAGATATATGATTTATTACGTAAATTTTTGTAAAAGAGTGGGGAAAAAAGTAAACCTTGTATCATTTGTTCATGTTCTATGCGCATATTTTTCAGGTAATAACTGTTACATTTTTACATTGAACTGTGTCAGAATGCTTGAACTTATTCCTTACTCTTTATTACGGTACGGTAACGTAGACGATTCATATCTCTCCTACATCTTGCTGTTTATCAACTGTATCTTACCGCTTTTAAGTCATCCTCTCTACTTGACACAATGTTTCATCGTTGGTCGTTAAAAACGCAACAGTCGACGTTGTTTTAATTTTAAATGCCTTTTTATCTCTGATTTTTAAAAAGCTTAGTCAGTCTCCCTACTAATCTCTGCTCCTAATCTCTGAGTATACTTCCTGGAGCGCTTTAACAGTGTTACCACTCTCTACTACTTTCATATAAAATTCTCCAACGCTTCAAGGCGCGCGCATCATACATTGAACAAATAGTTGTTATGTACTAGGAATCTGAGTTTGTGACTTGCGACGAATGCCATCGTGAAGTTCGTGAACGCAGTTTAGTCCCGCTTTTGCGTTGGATCCAAGAGGATTCGAGTTGTAACCTTAAAATTTAGTTTTGTGTAGTACGAGTTTTAGTTGCAAATACTAATATAGTTAATTATACCATTATGAAACCATCACCTTTGGTAGCCGATGAGATGTTTCCAGAAGGCCCAGGACGTTATTATCCTTTTGAAATAGTCTCGGAAAATATGGAAGAAGTTGTGAGTAGCTTTATTTGACTTGCTCGACAGTTTTTCATTTTAACTGTTATTTATACTTACTGTTTTTCTTCTGAATTTCACAATATAGGCTGGTCCATCAGGACCGATACTAATTGACATTGGTGGTGATGAAAAGGCAGTTCATGCAGATTTTTTCAATGGTAAGAGCAAATCTTAGTTCAAATAAGTTTATTGATCGTATCGTGTTTATTTTGTTTTTATCACGAAATGTCCGTGACTTTAAAACTACTTGTGTTTTCAGACTTTGAGGACTTGTTCAATGATGAAGATTTGGCGTAAAGAACAAACAAACCAAAGACTTGTCTACTAAAATCAAACGTTCAATTTTTGTTTTATTAATAATTTGCTATTTGTATAAAAAAAAATTACTTGGTAATTATGGAATGATCATGGAAATGGCATGATTCCTTTATCGTACAAATTTATGTACTTCAATAAATATAATCTAATGTAAATCATAAAACTAATTCATGTCATATCATTTTATTTGATTATCAAGTCTATAATCGATACGTATTTACATATCAGAGACAATTTTTACGCTCAATCGCAAAAATAAGTCATTCTTTAAGCTCAATAAGACAGGAAATGCTATAAAAAATTGCTTAAAATGTAATATCCGCATTCGCAGTTATGTACTAGCTTTGTTTTTCTTAACAATATTTAAAAATTTTTGCCAAAATATTTTCCATTATAATAACTTTACACCACTACATTAATTATACTCATGAATTACATTCAACTATGTTTCATATCAATTTGTAAGTATTCTATTGATTAATGTGAAAAACCAGCACATTTTTCATTTGATAATATGAAGAAACAATGCTCTTATCTTAAATTAGGGTGCTTTTTTCTGTAGATCAATCAATGAAGATCAATTATTTGCAATGAATTATTACAATTTATTTATATTTCGTAACCAAGGCATATGCCTTCTTGTTATATTGTGTTGTTTTGTACCGCAGAAATATATAAATGTGCCATGTGAAAAAAATGAGTAATAGCATACATTTTATACATGTACCATAGATATTGTTGTAAGATTATAATTTACAATACATTTATACTAGGCATTTTGCCCTCAAGACGATGCACAAACAAAATAGCACCGAGCTGTGCCTCAGTCACTCTCAATATCTTCTTATGATGCTGTCGTTTTGCACTCCTTAACTCAAATGGATAAAATCTTAATTATGCACTCTTATCGGGAATGAAAAAGAACAAATAAAGGTGGGGGGGGGGGGCAGGCTCTACTAAACTATGGATGAAACAAACAAAATAAATTGTGTACTCTATGTTTTTCTATATTTTTTCTCTTTTTCTCTCTCCCCCTCACTCTCTCTCTCTAAGTTGTTGGTTGGCCCCAATCGACGTAAAATTCACTCAAGATCTGTACTTTATCTCTGCCAATGATTTGGTTAAACACCATACAAAAGTATACGACTTTAACAATGTACGTCGTTCACTCAAATACGAGACATAGGAAAAAAAAAGATATTTCTCCTGGAAACCAAGATTTTACCACAAAACATTTACACATTCATTTCATTCTCGTCTCTCAATGCACATGTCCTCATTTTTCTGTATAGATCTCACAAAAATAAACTCGAACTTATACACAGTAATATTGTCACGTATTTGAGTAATACTTTGAGAACTCTCGCATTTTAACGATTAGACACCGTAATCAGCAACGCACACTTACACCGTCAGACCATCAGAGCTTTCTAAAAACTCGAGATCTACAAAACGCTCTACCGTAATAGAACATATTAACCGACTACTAGCATCGTGTATACGATGCTTCGAATGACTCGGCATTTTTGCACTTTTTAATTTTTTTTTTCCGTGAAGAGAAAGTTAGATTCACAGATAGAGCACGATAGTCCTGAGTCTAGCATTTTTAAATATCAATAATGTGCTAGTTCAACTCAAGGTCACTGTCGACTTGCTCGTCCTGATCGCTTTCTTCCTCTTCCTCCTCGTCTTCCGAAAAGTATTGCGGCGAATAAGCATCTTCTGAAAGTGATGTATGAGAAGATGACGGTGGTCTGTACGTCTCGATCTTAACGTCAATGTCATCCATCGATGTACTGGGACCTGGCATTGTCACAGGTATGAATTTTTCCAAATCCCCAGATGCCATTTCTGTGCAAAAACACCGACGTTTATTGCAAACATTTTTGAATACCGTACCATAGTATCCTTACATAAAAAATCAAATAATAATATACAAAATATTCATTCAACTCACGTTCAACATATTTTTCGAGAGCTTTTGGAACCATTGCTTTGGCTTTCTGTAGATTTTCATCCACGCACTCTCCTCTGTCAAGACCTATTTACAAATAAGCAATAAAACAATAGTTTGCCATATTTATTTTTGAACTACAAAGCCAATTGCTATTAAGATTCCTATTTGTTTCTTACCAAAAGTTAATCCCATTTCTTTTAGAATTTCAATATCATCGTGTATTTCGAATTTATCGTTAAAATTCAACAGGTACTCAGTTCTATAAATAAAACGATGTTAAGTTAGCAATCTTAAATATACGAAACTACAGTTTGGAATGATTATAAAGTACATACTTGTCATTGGAAATACTGCAATTCACGACAGTTTTTCTGTCTGTATTGATTATGATAAATGGCAACTGAATTGCTGAGTTTGGCTTTGGTGGACCATAAAGAGACTCTTGAAGACGATTTCGCTCCACCAGATTTTTTATTGCAATATGCTGCATGATTATTCTATGCAGCTGTTGTGTCTTAGCTTTAATTCTTTCAATTTTTTTCTTCTTATCTTTTTCCAATGATAAGCATTCTTGGCGAGAATTCGTTGGCAATCCTAACCACCTAATTTCCTTCTTCTCTTTGGAAATAATATTCATTGCCATGAGAACGTTCAGTGCATCGTAAACTCTTCGTCTGATGTTCTTTTGATCGTATTGCTGAGAAATCAGATGCAATTAGTAGACACGTATTCTTATTGAAACACAACAAATGTAATGTACAAATAAAATGGACACAAACCTGCTCAGTGAGAGAATTTGAATGATTTGGATTTGTGAATTCCCCAACTAACTCATCAGCCACTTCATTATAAGAAGTAGTACCCTTCTTCTTTACTTTTTCGCAAACTTTCATGGAAAAGTGTCTAAGGCCTTTACCCACTTTGTCTGTTTTCCTGCGTTTGTTAAAAGGATACCTGTGACAATAAAATATTAATTTAGAATTTTAATCATTAAAATAACACATATGTCTAAAATATATTATATACTCAGTGATAAAATCGCTTCCTTCTGTATCTTGACGCTTTCGGTTTCCAGTGTGATCTAAAATTGGACTGATGAAAGTTTTTCCAGAGGCATCCTTAATTAATTGTTGATTAGTACTTTGTTGTTGTTGAGATACAATGGCTTGTTTTATATCGTTCTACATAGAAAAAGAGATAGAACAAAGAACAAGAGTTTATACAAATCAATTATTATTATAATTCATCATATTGATTGTAGTATTTAACTACCATAGTAGTATTATTGTGTTAGTTACAAATCATCACATGTTTTTAAATCTAAAGTTTTCTAAATGAAGTTTAATTCGAATAACAATGAAATTTGGCATTGTGTTCTATTTTTTTTAATTTAACAGACACTTTTGTTGTATGCGACAGATAGAAATTGAATACACGGCGTTTTTACAATCTCAGTTTGACATATCTACGATAAAGAAGAGTGGCCTTAATATAATAATATTGATTTTGTAAAGAGATAAAGATAGCAGAGACAAGTAATGGAATATTACAGTGTTTCATCATACTATATTGAAGAAAATATAATATGATGAAACTGAAGACAAAGTAGAATGAAAAATGATGTGTATTTGAAAATCAATACATATTTGATTATCTCACCATTTGAGCTGCTGTAATCTGAATGGTTTTTGTCATCATTGGATCAGCGGGTTTCATCGTTGGTACAGTTTGCACTTTAGCATTTTGTATAGGTATGGTCACTAATCCTATGGAAAAAAAGAAAAATATTTATTAATAACAAATAATAAATAGTACGAGAAATTATTGCAATTTATATATACTTTGGCCAGTATTTGATGGATTCTGAAAGCTTATGGTCCTGAGAACTTGTGTTCCAGAAGGTAGAACCTAGGTATGAAATCACATACATGTCATGAATTTTATCGTAAATTTCTTCCAACGATATTTAAGATTTTGCCAGAAAAAATGTATCTAATATATAAAAGGGACTAATTCAAATATCAACTGTTGTGTATTTCAATGAGTTTATATTTAATCACTAATTAAAAATTTCCAAGGGAGCTCATGGCATTTATAGGTTATTTTATATCAAGACCTTGAAACACCAAATATTAGAAAAAATTATAAAATTGAATCACTAATATTTTCAATCATTTTTATAACAAGCCTGTTATTACTGTATTCTAACCAGACCATAATTAATAAAGTAAAATGTGTACGATAACAAATATAATTTCCATAAAGTCATTAAAATGATTGTATGGAAGTTTGTGTTTTGTTAGGAAATATATTAATAAATAATAATTGAATAAAATATAGTGTAATAATAAGATATAAATGCAATTATTGCAATGAAATCTCATAAAAATTATTGTCAATCTTTAACTTGTCAAACTGAATACTTTAATACATAAATCAATGTATACCTGAGCTTCCTGGCCTGATGTCTTGATCAATTTCACATTTGCTGGGCTAGCTGCTCCAACGATTCCACTAATGGCCTTATTTGGTGTACTTTGATACACCTTGATAAGTTGTGGGTGCCCTGTAAAAAAATGGTTTTATATAACTTTACAATACAACACACTATACTTGATATAATTCAGTATAAAATAGAATATTTGTTTCCTGAAGTGATCAATCAAATATAACATTGATAAAAATCAATATTGTAACAAGAAATTTGGTCATACAGTAAGGAGTTGAAATAGTTTATGAATTTCTACAACAAACAGTAAACGATTATAGAAATCTGTTTAAAGTAAAAAAGCTCATGTCAAGAAAAGTGAAAAATGTGATGTATTTTTGAATTAATATTTATCTTGGAAATAAATTGTCTTCGAACTACAAAATACTTCATTAATGACAAAGTTTCTCCAAATTGACATACAACATTCAGTCACATATTTGTATCTATTTTTGTAATTCTGATATTGGACTATGATATTTTGAAACAAGTCTTAAAAGTACATTTCTTCATCAAAATGACACTATACCCAAGAGATGTAAGTGTCTCTTTAACTCTACCTTCAGTCTTATGGTTTGCAGATTATTCAAAAGCAAACTTGACAACAGAGCTAGTAGTATTAACAGTTGCATGAATGCAACAAAAAAGTTGGAAGTCTTTAAAGCACATAAGCCAAGCTTATACAAGTAAAAAAAACCATAAAAACAGTAGAATCATAAGAATGTGTAACAGTGAAGGTAATCTTATAGCTACACGCTGATAACATACTAGTGGGCATACAATAACCAACCATATTTTTTGTTTTTTTTTTATCCCGGTTTTTCGAAAACTTGTACTTTGTAAATTCGATGTCTTATCCCTCTTTTGTAACGTGTATCCTCCCTTAAAAGGGCGAAAACTCAAGTCAAAGCAAAGCCTGAAACTTTGATTCCAGCCAACTTTTCTAGAAAACTTGCAATCTTTGAGCTTCAAAAACTACATAGAAAGTACTTACCATTGGCATCGTGTATGACGAAGTTGACGGATTTGTTTTGTTGCGCCATCGTGCCGAATGACAAAGGTGTCCCGGGTGATCCTCACTCGGGGCTAACTCTTTCAATCCGGCGAATTCTTCCACACACGAAGCGAGACCGATCGTTCGTCGAATTCAATCTTGCGCCAGCTACAGAGTTGAGACTTTGTAATTGGCACTAGGGTATCTCATATCCGTGCCGGGGTCTACACTCTTCGGCGTGCTCGGCGGCGGCGGTGGAAACGAGGGAGAGAAAGAGAGAGAAAGAGAGAGCAGCACGCAGGCAGCAGCTTTCTCACTCTCCAAAATGGCGCGAGCAAAGAGCGCGCGCTATCGACACTCGTCTATTTATTTATCTCGCGTGCACGTAGCCTCGAGAACAATTGTACTTTCGACTACGTAATCGAGTAGATGAACTATCGAACTGAACGACCAAAAGACCGTTCAGGAAAGATCGGTGGAACGTGAATAAACAGAATAAAAATTCGGATGACGCGCGACAGGCAGACAGAGCTGTTGAGCTGTACACTACTGCTGTTCTGCAGCGTTGCTCTGGTGCTGCTACGGCTGGTCAGCCGAATTGGAAGCTTGGCGGCAGGACAAAGTCGAACAGCTGATTGGACGGCATTTATCACGTGGGACGCGATGGCGCGCGCGCGCAATCGCCATGCACGACACACGCCGCTATCACCCATATATATCGTACACCCCCTCTCCCCCAACGATTTTTCACGGTACCGACGTGAAGCTAGCTGCCAATGCAAAATGCTTATTTACCCGCCACCGGTGCAACCGTGATATTTGAACTTGTTTTTATTGAAAAACTCGTCGATAGTTGCATTATTCCAATTTGTTTACACTGTTGTCGATTCGTTTTATCGGTACTGGTTCTGTAGACGTTTACGAGAGATGATTGTGGAGCATAACTTTGATAAAACCAACCGAACAAAACAACTAGCTTGCTTATGTTTTTCACGTATACGTATCCATTAGGAGAAGCCGCGATGTGCGATGTTATCTAATAAAAAATATCTATCTCGCTAGATGAGACGAATTTAGTAGACATCTAGCAAACTCGTCCTAATGTTTTAGCGTTGTAGACCGATAGGTTTGCAAGGATCTGTTGTCAGCGAGCTTAATATCTACCGCGTTGGTGGATTTTTCAACGAAAGACGATTTATCACCGAGCGACAAAAGTAGAAACAAAACTTCGTTACATCCGACGCACCCCAATTCCAAGGAAACCATTGTACGATCGGCAATTTTTCCAAATAAAATACGTATGTTTATAGACTTTTTTGCACGCTCGTGCAAATCTTCGTCTCCGCCGTTAATAACTTGATCATCGTTACCATTATACTTGGTTTACTCTCTGAACGGATATTTTTATCTTCTATAATTGATGGGATGTCTGTTGGCAGAAAGTTGCCGAAATAAAGTTTCGTTCTTGTACGTCACAATGCGAACGGATCAACATACGTATCTTTTAACGTTGATTAAGAGTGAACGAAATACATAATGCTCATTTTTATAAAGAAAATCAACAAGACATGAACAATTGTCTAAGTATTTGCCGTTGATTTTGATCGATTTACAACTTTTCCATAATTCTGCATCACATTAAGCTCTTCGTTTGGCCTATCATTAGCACCGTCTATTTTTCCAAAAGGAACGGTTTTTTCGTGCGAGCACGTCGACAAATTTGAGCAAAGTTGTCGTTGCTACTAAGAATCCTACAGAATGTGTGCACTTGACTAATAACGAAGTAGTGACGAAGAGCCTGTGAAACATGTACACGTATAAATCGAAAATACAGCCTAATAATTTTGTTGGACAAAAATTATCAACCAAAATTGTAAAACGATCATTCGAAAAGCCGTGAGTTTTTATCGTGCCACCCGGGCGAGAGAGAGAGTACGTTTTATAAATAGACTATTCTCGTTGTGCTTACGCGGGGCAACAAGCTTTACGCGTAGAGGGCTATATACTTTGAGCGCGATGGACACTGATCGCAGGGAGGCCTCCATCATCGAAATAGACACTGGCGTAGAGTCGTGTGTGTAAGTGTCTGCAGCCAGTTCTCGTATAGGCTTTCTTTTTCGTCTCTTGGTTCTTTTTCTGCTAAAATTGAACTTTTACTACTTTCCAAACTAGTTTCTTCTTTACCTCTTAACAAAATAAACATCTTTGTTTTTTCCCCTTCTTTTTCGTTCTCGTTGAACCACGTAAGTAGACTTCGTGAACTTTTGCTCGTTATTTGCTTCGTTGAATTGACATTGTTGCACTTTGACGTAACGTTTTATTTTGATTTCTTGGACGTTTTTGGTATTTTTTTTTCTTACCCAACGATACACAAATAAATCGGGGACTCTAAAATAGTTTCACGAGTCTAACGGAAATAACTTTCACGCAAAAATTCTTGGGCGTGATTGATGCGAGGCGATTTGTAGTTTGTGTTATTGGCTAGGTGATGATCGTCTTGCTAACGAAGCAACAAATTCGAGTAACATTCGATAGTAATATTTTTGTTTGTTTTGTTTCCGATGGCTCAGTACGTGCGACGCAAGTAAATGATTTGATCGAGGAGGAGGCGAAAATGGATTCGTTAAGCGATGCGACAAGAATAACGGAGCAATCGAATCAATCCGAAAGAAAGTGTCGATGGGACCCGACTAATAATTGTGATATTTTGTAAGTGTGTTATGGATAAAGAGAGCAATGAAGCGATCAAGAATAAAAGCAGTAAAGAGACTTTTATCTTCGGCAGCTGGAAGTGCAGAAATACAAAGAAACGAGTGACTTACGACGAAATCAATCGCGATGACTTTGACAGGTATCGCTATTATAGCCTAACAAATACCAAACGATAAAGTCGAGTCAACGTTATATTTTCTTATCTTGGTGTGCTATTTTTATCTGTTCACGATGGTAAATTGATAATGTTGCAATTGCAAAATATTCCACGTCAGTGTTGTCAAATTGAAAATAACAAATGAAGCCTAAAAAAAGGAAAACGTTTGTTCGAAGGGACAAGCCGGCGTACTGCACGCAAAGAGATGTGACGCCGCAGCCAAACGTTCAAACTTGCCTTCCAACCTCAAGTAGTTACAATACTTGTGGTAGTGGAAAGACGACAACGTTGGACGAGCAAAACGAAACAAACGTCACGACTACGCGACGCGCTATTTCCGCGTACGATCAGCTGCAAGAGCAGGACTTTTGGTGTCCGAGATGTAACGGAAAGATGGAAGAGCCTAGACTTCTCGCGTGCTTGCACTCGGTTTGCAATTGTTGCGTCAACGAGTTTATGAGCAGAGATTATCACGGTACACGATCCATTTTTCCAAAGTACGTTAATATTTTGTCGTTCTACAATCGACGCAAACGATCAACTTCGACAGGACTATCTCGACTGGTGCGAGATACTCGGGATGGTTTTCAAGTACAGCGTCAACGGGAAGGCTGCCCTATATGCGACTTCCCTCTACCGAAATTCGGCTCGCCTGCCCCTCCGCCCCATTACTCTCTTCAACATCGGCTCGTCATTTACGCCGTTCGTAGAAGACTGTCCCAGCGAGCCATTTGTTGCGACTCGTGCCCCGACGAAGTCCAGGTGCGTTGATCCGCTTGACGTTTCGAGAGGCAGCTGTTGCCCATGAAGCGTTGAAGCGCGCACCCTTGTATACGGGCAACACACGCACGAGTGCAGAGCGTTGTTATTTTAGCGAAGATACCTCGTTGAGATCTTACGATCTTACGATCCTTTTCCTCGCAGGCAGTTCAACATTGCCCAAGCTGTCTGTGCAACTTTTGTCAAGATTGCGGTAAGGATCACGAGAGCCAGTACTCCCAATTGCACTGCGTGCGTCCACTTTGGCAAGCAAAACACATACGTCGCGTTGCCGTGTGTCTCGAGCACCCGACGCATCAGTTGCGGTACCATTGTCTCGCTTGCCAACGGGTCACCTGCAAAGAATGTATGTGGCAGCAGCAAGACGGACATCGCGGACACGCGAGCGAAGACGCCTCGAGTGCCGGTGCAAGGGCTCAACTTCAGCTTGTTGCCGTGTTGAAGAGAGCGAGAGCTCTTCTTCGTTGCTTGCTCGTGGAATACAAAGAGACGGATTCCCAGGACAATCTCAGAGCTCGGACCGCCTTCGAGATGTCGACGGACAGGTACGTAATACGCGCGCTCTTTGACCGTTCGACGCCTCGACCCTGCAAAATCGCAATAACTTTACTTAATTACACGCGTTCTTCAAGCGTACCGCAAGCGTATGATCATCAGCGAAGCCGTTCGACTCTCTCCTCGTCGCACTCGCGCGAGGCACGCCAGAGGATTCAAGAATTTTCACGTTTGCGTCGCGCTCGATATTTGATCGACGCTATTTTCATTGGCGAAGATTTATTGGCCAACGGTTCCGACGTCGAGATATTAAGCCTTAAACGCATCGTTCTCAAACGATTAAAGTTCCTTGGCGTTCCCCTCGAATCCTCGTCGTCAGGTACAAGAGCTCTCTATCCTCGAAGCTCCCCGTGTTTACCGTCTCTGCTATCTTTTTGTAGCTCGATTTAACGGTAACGCCACCGCCAACACCACCACGTCGCAACATCGCGGCATTTATCATTGTTGCACATTCTGCTCGAGTGGAGGCAAAAAGGAAGCTACTTGCGCTTGTAGCGGAACGATGCCAGGTATGAAATTCCTTGATCCTAATATCAATTTCTTGATCGTTATTGTACTCGCTACGATCGGACAACCGATACCGCCTACCCCTCCGTATCGGATGTGCCTGGATCTGTATTTTTTCTTTTAGCCGCGTTGCGCGATCTTTTTTTCCCTTAAGGAACATAAGCGAGTGATTCGATGGAACGAAATAATCGAGTTATAGCGAATAAAGCCTACGTATACCTGCTCGTACGATAACTCACTTGAAATCCAATTTGATTCGAGAAAATTAATCTTTCGATCGCTGCTTTCCGAGAGCTTCCATCAGGCGCGAATAACTTCGGAAAATTGGATAGTAACGATAAAAATCATAAATTTTAGGTGGATACAAAGGCTGTGGTCACGGACACTCAGGACATCCAGGTGCTCATCACTGGTCATGCTGCGGATCGATCTATCGCGATGGCATTTGCTTATTCCCGCAAAAATGTACCTTCAAAATAACTCTCTAATACCTGTGAACGAAACACATTCAGAGCTTCTATTTTTTATAGCTTCGATCGAAAGACTGCGAGAAAATAAAAACCAAATTTACCACTTACGCGTATACGAGAAATGAAAAATGAGGTCGCCTAACGCGTGATTGTTAAGGGTTGTTGATGTTGACGATTAAAAAGTCCGAATTTTATGAATTTGTTATCGTGAAGAAACTTCATCGTTTATTATCCATTCGTTACGTGTTAATCTACTCAAGTTAATAAACATTATTTGTGCTTTACAAAACGGATTATTTATTTCTACAACTATAAAAAAATATATGTACATCTTTGAAGTAACTAACAGTAATAAAATATTCTTGTGAGAATTTGTTAACAACGACGAATCCTTAGTTGGTTGAATTAAGTGGTTGTGATTTTTCTTAAGGTACATCTCCATTTTCAAGTAGATTTGATCGAACGTTAGCATACGTAGATTTACAGAAAATGTACTTTTCTGTAGATGCAAATAACCGCAGAACTAAGCTACTTGAGACAGGAAACCTAACGGAAAACATTAATATAGTAACAAGCGGGGCGGTTCCAAGTGAGGTGCACTGATACGGCAATAAAAACGGTGATACGTAGAATCCACTTTCAAGTTAACGCGTGAAAAAAATGCACCCATTTGGAGCGTCAACGCTTCCTTACTTCCGCGGGCAAGGCAATAATGGCAAAAGCCGCGCACAACGCAGTAATCGCGTAAGTAGCCATAGCCGTGGGTACAGACCACCTCAGTAAAATCTGCGCGATATAAGGTGTAATCATAGCACCGAATCTCGCCATTGCACTGCACGCACTCACGCCAGTACTCCTCAGGTAGGTAGGGTAGAGCTCGGGCGTATAAACGTAAGCAGCTTGAAAGACCCCAGCGATCAGACCTCTCGCGAGGAACAAGCTAACGGTCAGTACAAAACGGCTGAGGCGGCAGGCACGCCCCAAAAAGCACACGACCATCGCGAACATCACCAGCTGGAAGGCCATGGTCTTCTTACGACCGATTTTCTCGATGACGTAGATCGTAGAGAAAATACCGGGAAATTCAGCTAGAGTCGTCCACAACAAATCCATGTAATCGCCTCGGCTCAATTGACAGTTTATCAAGCACTGGCGCTCTTGGATTCGCTCCTCGGCTTGATCACCGCATTGATCGGCTGACGTGTCGAACAGTTCGGTCGTCATAAGCACAACCCCGTAATAACAAAATGCACTTGCCATCCTGCAACGATCGACAATTTAGAACGGTTCTTGCAACGAGAATGATCGCTGTTAAACGATTTATTTACCAAACAAGCCAAAGTAACACCGACGTTTTGTACATGTCTTTATTCAACAGATCGATTAGTTTTCCTCTGCATGTCGGGTATACTCGATCGATCACCAGACGACCTAATGGCATTGGCTTGCCATTTTCTCGGGCTATCCTCTCCAACGTCGATAGCGCTTTGTCGGTACGCCCCATTATCATGTCGTATGACGCTGATTCCGGCAGCCACTGAAATCACCAATTAACCGATTGACTTATTTTTCATTCGTTGGAAAACACATCAAACGGACGAGTAAATTACCGGCGTTATTATGGAGAATAAAAATAACGGTATTGTCGACAGCACCAGTAGCCATCTCCACCCTAAATTTGGCATCACTACTAACGCCAATGCCACTTCAAAACAGGCACCAAGTGCCCAGAAACACTGGAATAACGGTACTTTGATTAATCGTACATCGAGTTATTTTTTAAGGACAAACGGTAAAACTCACATCTAGAAGAATTACGCACTTTGCTCTTTGTTCTGCCGGTAAAAACTCGGCGTACAAAGTTACACTACGATTAAATGAAAAGACACAAGTTATTAAAAACGTCAAACGTACGTTTTAAAAACGCTTGAAAGTTTATACTCACGATTGAGGAACACAGCCAATAGCAAATCCTACGAGTCCGCGAAGCAGTAAAATCCACAAGAAATTTGGCGCGAAAGAACTTAAAAATCCGTAATAAAACAGCAATACACCACATAGAGTCAAAGCTTTTTTCCTGCCGTATCGGTCGCTTAAGTTATTCCAAAACGTTGAACTAAGCATCATTCCCAGGAACACTACCTACAATCGCGTTAGCATTAGATAGCATTTTTTTAACGCTCGTCAATCCATTCGAATAACGTTTACTTACCGTCGTTGTCAATGCTTGTTGATACCTCGAGATTCCCCAATCGCAGTGCAAAGTAGGACTAAGAATACTGAGAATAGTCATTTCCATACTGTCTGCCATCCAGCACAATCCAGTAAATAACGACAGTTTCACTTGAAACCTTCCAAAGCCCAATAGATTAATCGCTTGGCTCGCAGTGAATGTATCTGATTAACAACGACGATATATAGACATATCAAGTGATTTTATTATATCCAAGTAGCCAATTGTTTACTTTAAATAATCAACTCGATCAACAAAAATCACTTAAACGATAAATGTTATTGTTTTAATGCGTAAAACACGTACATCGATATATTTTACACAAGAATATAATACATCAATTGGGCTCACCGTAAAGCTAAGATAAATGAGTTTCGTTTCATGCGTAGACCACAACACGAAGATCTTATGTTCCATAATTCAGTAGTTATCAAGTTACTCATACCAAAGTCATTGTATTAACCATACCCTTTAATAGATTAAAGATACAGATGGTTAGATCAATCAGAAAGAGTGAACAAGAAAGAAAGAGAAAGAGAGTGAGAGAGAAATAGAAATAACCGATAACATCGAAAGCTGCTTATATGTACATTTAAATACATTATATACAATCCATTATAACCGCTGAGTATGAAATTACAAAATGTTTTAATTAAATATGATAATATCAGGCTAGTATTTTACATCAAATACTCGATCGTTTCAATTACAACTATGAATTCTTGTTAAATATTAATTCACGTAAATATTAAATCTCGATAATGTTACTTAGAAGTATGTACAGTAGAGAAATATAAATTTTAAATACCATCCGGTACAACGGCAACAGATGTAAGCTCCAGTGATCTGTCGAGGCTAAAATCACTAGGTATATTATTTCTCATTGCGGAATTAATTACGTTATTCAGCTCTGCTCCTCTGATCTCATCCAATTCCTGGTATGGTTCTGAGGATTTACGTCCTTGTAAACTTGCCATTTTTGCAGAAAATTTGAAACGATTATATGCCAACTTTATTATTTAATTGACATTGTTGTAAGACCTGTAATAAACATATAATTTATCAAACAATGCACAATTTTTTATGTGGATTGATCAAATCAGGTCACTGACATCCATAACAGTTTAATCAATTTATGGATTTATTGGTTTACTAAAGAACTCTAAAAGACTTGTATTTGGCGAACAAACTATCCGCTGCTGCACACGTCATAAAAACAAATCTCACCTGCAATTATGCCACACATTCTTTCCTGCAACGAACACAACGTGTGCTACATTTCCTTCTCTTAAAAAGAAAAAAATTGATGCGACTTGACGGTCGTCTTCTAGCACGTGTGCGTGACAAAATTATTAAAATTCCAAAAGCACCGTAGTCGACGTGTCGTCCCGCGCAGCCATCGACAACAACAAACACAACATTCTCTAAAAGATCCCAAAAACAACCACGAGATGTCTCTCTGTAGAGCCGTACGAAACAGCTGTAATTGCATACACGTCAAATCGTAACGATTTTCAAAGGGTGGGGAGGAGCCGCTATGTTCGTGTGTCGCCGGTTCTAATACAGAGAGAGAAAGGCAAGCAGACAGATAGATAGAGAAGGAGTAAGCACAATTCTAAAAACAGGCTTGAGTCTGGGGCTTCGGGGACACTTGTCTTCTTACTTCTCCCGTTTGCCGTCACCGTTTGGTGTGTCGTCCACCGCCGGGGGGCGACTTTACACTCAGCTGCATCGCACACCACGATGCGTGCCCTCGAATTTTGCCAAAGGGCTGCGCCCAGTTAGTGACTCGGAACTCTGCTCTGTGCGAACCTTCGTTTCTTATAATTTTTTTAGTGCGCGCGCGCGCGTGTGTTGTTTTTTTTTATTTTTTTTTGCTTTGTCCGTAAATTAAGCTAGTTGTTGTTGCCACTGTCGCCGTTGACAGCATTGTGTCGTCCCTTCGCAAAGAAGAAAAAGTGATAAAAGAGAGAAACAATGGCTTCGGTTGTATTAAAATCGTTGTCCATCTTACTGGGTTTGTTCTTCGTGTTTGTAGGCACGATGAAGCTCACCTCGCATATCAGCAAGGAACTTCACAAGGACCTCGTAAGTTATTTTTGTCTTTCTTAACAAAACGGTAGAAAGTCAAAGTTCAGTTATCATTGATCCAATTGTATTTTTACATATTTCACGTAAACAAAGTGTACAGCCGCGTCATAACCATCGCAGAGGGGGTTGACCACCCATAAGTCGCGAGACGATCGATATCTAACCATCGTAAGGGATGCTACTTTCGATCCAGATATCCTCTTATGTAATTTTCGCCTTTGAAACGTTTTTTCTCTTTTTTTTGCCGGCGCGAATTATATAATTCCGATAGCGTGCGCGAGAGTCGAATTTCACGAAGCCTTGTTTGTTTTTGCGTTTTCTACAAAAGCGCAAAGTTTGAAAAGGAATACAAATAAACAAGTTGGGCTGCGGAAAAAAATTACGTTCAAACGGCTTTGCTCGTGTGCTTTGAAAACGGAAAATTGCTTTGAGGAAGTCGGTGGTCTCTAGCTATATTTAGGTGCTCTTGTACATGCCCAACGTGAATGGCCTTCAATGAAATACCAATAGACAATCGAAGCGCTTTCACTAGAGCTTTCGATTTGTTCTAGCTGGTTAAAAAAGAACGTTGAATACCGTATTGTCGTATTGTAAAGGGACAATTAAACGGGAGCATTTTCGCGTTGGATTTGACAACGTACGTCAATGCCACGAGTCTTTTGTAATAAATCTAAAAAAGAAAAAACAGAGAGAAAGAGACGAAGCGAAGGTGTGGAAATGATAGTGAAAAAAGTAGCGTTGTGTCGAGGAAACCGAAATAAACGATTCGTGTTTCGTTATAAATAGATTTTAGCGAACGCTCGCTAATAGAGTCGATGGAGAATCGCGGTGACTTTGAACTCGTAGCGTTGTACGATGTACATAGTTTGAAACGCATAGACACAACGTACGTGTCGTAGCTAAAGTGTCGAAATGATACCTTATGGTTGTACGCAACTACGTCGTTTCGATCGAAACGCGCGCGAACGATGGTCTATTTTCTGCGCGTGTCATTGCTGCGTTGATTCTCGCCGACTTCAATAACTTGGCTCAAATCCACCGTGTACGAGTATCGTTAAGCGTGGCCTTTCCTACGTTCACACGATAATTAACGTGCTTATTTGCTTGCAGAGAAAGGAGTACGTCAAGTATGCGAAGGTGTTTCCACTGGCGAGTACCCTGGACTTTAAGGTACCAAGCAAATGGTATCGTCGAGTTATTGGCTCACTCGAACTTGTCTGTGGATTAGCTTTGGCACTCGTACCCAGTTGTAAGTTTGACCATCTTCTCGCGGTTTCCTCTTTTTTGTTTTATTCCGCAAACGGAAAACAACACCACGGATTACGTAGATTTTTGGTACTTTTTACTTACGTCTAGTTCATCGAACAAACTCGTGAGCTTACGTTAGACCTTAGACTTTTCGCGAAAAACGACAAAGGAAAATCCGCCGTAAAGAGCGGCTAAAGCGAAACAAACGTTACTCTACAAGTCGGCATTGAGGAGCCAAAATTCCACCGTTTGTATCGCGTTTTGCTGCCAGAATGATTTACGCGATTCGAGCGTGTCGATCGACGATCATCGACGTTTGATCGGTGACGCTATCTCCGAATTATACGCGCAGTGTCTCGTCTGACCATATCCAGTACTTTTCTACTGAAAATTTAGATATCGACGTCGACGCGATTGTTTAACAAAAGACACGTCCGTTTGACACTGTTTTATCCTTGCAGACAAGATAAAAAACGCTTGTAACGGAGTACTTGTGTTATTAATGGTGATGGCAGTGTACTCGCACTACATGGTCAACGACAAGTTCGAGAGGATTGCACCGGCACTAGTGAGTATATACACGTGTGCGTGTGCGTGTGGATGTATTGTAAGGTGATTAGCCAAGTACGCTTTACGACCGCAATAACATTGTATCGTCGCAGGTATTTTTCTTCATGCTGACAGGCCGTTTGGTAATAGACTGGCAATTGCGACGGCAGGAGATACAAGCAGCGACGGCCAACGGCGTAGACGATAAATCGAAGAAGCAAGACTGAAGCGTTGATTTTTGAGACCCTTGATGAACAAAAAAAAAAATAAAAACGAAAAAAACTCAACAAAAACAACAACAAATTAACGAGCTCGTAATTCGACTCGGGCGATAGTGATATTTACACGACTATGAGAAAAGTCAGAAGTGAGGGGAAGGGAGGAGGATAAGAGACACCGACAAATTCTAGTCATTTTAGAAAAGTCAACCTTGCCACTCATTGTTCTTGCACAAAAGCCGCGGCGATTGTTTAATAGGAGCTTTTGTATCGTGCAGCGAGCTCGACGACCAATCGAACACACGTGTTACCTATAGGCTTTTTATAGAAGAGGATAATCTCCATTGCCAAACGCGCGAAATCAGTCTAGTCGGGCGAGCACAACACGCGCGTTGCGGGCTTTAAATACCTTGATATACATTGATGACAAAACTTATGTACTTTTACACAAATGCACTGTGTGAATTTTACAAAAGGACACGCATTGTACGATGTTTCTATCTTGAATTTTCAAGCGTGACAAATGTATTATATGCCACGGATTTTTCGTTCCTATATTTATTCGATTTCGCCATGTGGAATTATTCGTTTACTTCTGACTGCTTTTGTCGGATTATCCAAGTAGTGTATACAATCGGTATCAAATTATTTCAAGTCAATGTCAAAAGACGCGTGTTTTTTGCAAGTTTTTACATCTAATACGTGACAACCATACAATGCACCTTTGTGTACCTAAACAAAATATGCAAATAGGGAAAATGCACAAATACGTTAAGTAAATAAGCACAATTGAATTTAATCTAGAGATATTCACAATTATCTCTACGATACTTTACAGGCTTTCAATTAATTCAATCGACTTTTGATTTTATCCAGCTTTATTTCGTTCAAGTTCAGAAGTAATAAAAAACTTGCTCAGTGTGTAACGGAATAACAACACAAATAATTGTAATTCATAGATAGATGAACCAATATAGATAATACACTAGTAAGCAATAAGTTTTCAATGAATATTCGTTACATTTCTGCGTATTTTCTCTCAACTGATTGGTTTATTGTGGAATACTTTTTTTTTAACAACAAAGATTGTTCAATATGTGTTCCAATTAAATAAAAATGTTAGTACAACAATTGTTGGGAATCTCTCATTTTCAAACTTGAAGAAAAATCCAACCTTGTGTAAAAACCATACTTTATTGTTGATGCTTAATTATATTCCACTATACAGCATTTCAACATATGTACATATATAAAAAGCTCAATCATATAATAAATTGTAACGGCTTTCAATTATGCTTTTTTAAGGTGATATTTTTCTCGTTAGCAAATAGAATGTCGCAAACGTGGACTATTTAGATTCGAGTTATTTGTTAATATGAAAGCTTTTGTAAGTAAATTTATTTGTCATAATAGAAGTAATTTTCATGCAGTATCCTCTCCAGATGTGAGAATGTTTAAAGCTTTTTTCAAATTTAAAATTGCCGTCGACACGTCGTCGTAATCCAGTGCACTGCCGGCCCATTTGATGTATTTCTGAACTTTTATTGTTTGCTCTGGTGACAATTCTGCATTCGCTGAAAAAATTGAGTTTTCGATTTCTACCATATCGAGATTTGTTTTTGCGCAACAAAGCGGAATAAAAATAATTTTGTATACCTTCAGCGGTTGCTGTCGATGCTTTACTGTTATTTTTTCGCGGATTTGTTGGTATCGGCACTGGATTAGATCGATGCTGTTCAACTGAAACAGAAGAAATGCACATTGATTACTTAAGAAAATCAATATATTTTTCGACGTTTGTTGAAACGGATGCTATTTAATCGGGGATGAACCTTTTGAAAAATGAAGCATTATTTTATGATTAACACAGCCTGCAAGCTGAAATTGTTCATATAAGTTAACGTGTTTAAAGAAAAAAAAATGCTAACGAAAGTTTGCCAGTAAAGCTTTCAGCGTGATGTGTAGATGTTATCGGTAAGTGTGTTGAAGTGGATTCCATTCACATTATTTTTCTATTTGGTTTTATTTCAAATAGAAACCATGAGAACTGAAGAATACAAGCTTCGTGCACATAGTTGACAATTAAAAAATGCAACTAAAATTACCACTTTGTTCGTTACTTTCGTTATCTTGGTTCTCTCCTGCTTCAGCTGCGTATAACAATAATTTTATCAAGTTTTATCATTAACACTTTTTTTTTTAAATCCACTGACAACGTGCAAGTTTTACGAGATTAAACGCACGTTTTGACTTTTGGATTGTAAAGTTAAGTATTTGAAATTACCCGATTTTTCACTATTATCGATTTCAGTAGTGTCGTTTTCATCGTCTTCTTTTTCAGCTACGACATATCGTGTTATAAATGTAATTCAAAGAAAAAACATCAATTTTTTCATAACAGAAAATATAAAACAAATTATTTGTTTTTATACCCGATTTTTCGTTGACGTCATTATCTCGATTACTCTCGTCTTCTGCTATTTATAGTAATAAAGTTGAAATATAATTAAAATTTGTTATTGAACATTTCAAACAATGTCAAATTAAATCATGCATATCTTATAACAGGCTTAAAATTACCAGTGTCTTTGTTATTTTCGCCAGTGATATCATTGGGTATGTCATTTTCCTTGTCTGCTATATAATTTAATCGGTAAAATACACATTTTTTCAATTAAATTACAAATATTAAAATGATCTACGTATTATTGATTTTCAGTATAAAAATTACCAATTTCCTCGATTTTATCAGCGCTTTCGTTATCGTCTCCCTTTTCAGCTATTTAGAATTATAATAATTTCAATCGATATGCGTAATTTTCAATTCAAAACTCTAAATCGGTCCAACAAAATAAAAAATAATTGAGCGAGCATTATGTCGATTTACCATTAATTTCGTCGTTATTTTCGTCAGTTCCGTTATTGGTATCACTGTCGTCTTTGTCAGCTATTTAATACGGTATTCAATTGAAATATTGTACTAATATTTTTCAATTATCATAAAATTAAAAAATATGCAATTAAGTAAGACATTTTATCACGATTCATTATGAATTACCCATTTCCTCGTTAATTCTGTCCCCTTCGTCAAGAGGTTCGTTTTTCTCTTCCTGACCTATGAAAATACTCGGTGACGATTCAATGTTACCTCGAAAAACGATTTAAATAGTAAATACTTATACTACGATCTGAATAAACAAGACATTGGATTAAACTGATAATAAACTTAAAGATTTATTTATACCTGGCACTGATGGGAAATTGAACGGCCCCATGTTGCCTCGTGGCATGGGTAGAGAAGGTAACAAAGACATTGATGGCTGCGTAGGCTTTGAAGGTAACAAAGGTATTGACGGCTGCATAGGCTTTAAAGGTAGCGAAGATATTGATGGCTGCATAGGCTTTGAAGGCTGCGATGGTAATGTAGGCAGTGCACTAGCACCTATAAGAGGGATAATAATAAAAGTCAATAAAAGCTGTAAATATTGAACTCAATAATTATATGCTTGTGATAAGCTGATAACGTGAAGCTGATAGTGTCTCTACAATAAAAAAGCATTATGTGTATTATCAATGTTAATTATTGTAAGTAATCAATCCAAAATTACCATCATTTTCGTTATCCTCATCTCCTTCTTTTTCTGTTAATTAAATATACAAGTTCAAATTAAAATGTCATTAATACATTTTGAAGGATTATCAAAGAATTTTTGTTAAATGTTGTCTTATTAAACAGTTTTTCACATTAATTTTTCGTAATTAGTAATTAATTGATAGAAATGTACATTTCTGGACTAACCTGAATTATCGCTAATATTTTCATTTGAATTGTCATTGTTTTGATGGAAGGGTCCTGGCTTTGGTATCTGACCATTTTTCAAACAGTTATGAATATAAGCTGCCTTCCATTTTGCATATTTTCTTCTCTGTTCAGCGTCCTCGCTCAAATCTCCAAATATAGTAATTACATCATATAGTAAACCAGCCGTATAAAAGCACTGAACTATATTTCTCCCAAATTTAGCAGCTCTGTCGTTTTTATCTGCGTAAAAGAATATTCTCAAGGTCCAGACCTCCAAGTGACCAAAAGCTTCCATATCATTAATGATCGAGTGATTGTCACTGTTAGCTTTCTTTGTTGCTTCAAGCCAATCCATTAATATCAAGAGAAAAGCTGTTGCTTCGCTTGATTTTGTAGATAGCGCAAGACCAGTTTGTAACGCATATAACCGACCTGTAAAGATCACTTACTGCTATTTACTAAAATCATATGGTATCACCAAGGTAAATATTGCACATTAACAGTTTGATTGCTGAAATGGTTACTATTTTTAATTACTTACACCAATAACTAATAACAGGATCTCTGGTATCATGTTCATCTGCAATTTTTAAATAAGGCTGAATACTTTTTAAGGCTGCCGGTACTTCTGGTAAATCAGGACCTCCCATCTCGATATTTATTCAATTATTGCACAGCAATTGAAGATCAATAGGACAGAATGAAATGGTTGTATGAACAATCAGACATTTCCACTTGTGGATAAGATATAGAGCGCAACCGGCCCTACCCCAGTCTATGAATTTCAGAAAAATAAGAAAAAAAAATATTAATTGACGTATGTTAAATAGCACCTTCCAAAATTGATTGTCATTAAATCAGCACGCTCTTAACTTTTGAGTAAAAAATAAATAAAGATATAACATTCTACATCGTCGATATCACATTAAAAACTTTGTATTTCTCACTTTTTGCAAGGTAAAATAACTGCACCTTTCTCGAAGTTTACTGCACCTTTATCATATCCATAATATTCAATAGTTATTGCAACAAACAAATAAAATATTATCAGAGATGATGTAATCAGTTAAATGTCGAATGCGCATCTTGTAAACCACGGATCTAGGGATTTTATTTTCCAATGCTTTAAAACCGGTTCGCACCTATTTTCGAAATTATATAT
Source organism: Chouioia cunea (assembly GCA_030064505.1). NCBI lineage: Eukaryota > Metazoa > Arthropoda > Insecta > Hymenoptera > Eulophidae > Chouioia > Chouioia cunea. Next base: position 7,360,627 of record JAOPFQ010000001.1, read on the forward strand.
TAAGAATTGAACGATTGAATTTGTGTATCCAAACAAAGAGGAAATATTCTTTGAGTGTTCTCTCGTTGGCGTAAATCATATCTATTTTGCTGTTGACTACAGAAATGAGATATTGAATATTATTATTAAATGCTATTAGATGGAAGATAATAAAAAATATCTAATACCATTAGATGTTTTTGAAATATTATTCGAAATTTCGATACGTTGAAACACAAGATAAGATAGGATCAAATAAACATTGAAATAATATATTATGATTTATCAATTTTGTAAATAGGTGGGCGCAAACTTGCTTCATAGTTTTTGAAAATAAAATCCCTAGATCTCTACCTTACGCTACGTGCATGTCGCATTTAATTAATTAAGTTTTATTCGTTTGCTGCAATAAATAGCGAATATTACAAAAGGTTCGAAAAAGATGCAGTGCTTTTATGTTGCAAAAAATGCGTAATTGGAAATGTTTGATCTGACATCGACGTTGTAGAAAGTTATGTCTTTGTCTATTTTTTAGTCGATATCTAGTAGGGTGCTGTTTTAATTATAAACAATTTTGGAAGGTGCTATTTTTAATATGTTAATTAGTACTTTTTTAATCATTTTTCCGTGTGACTTGAAAAATAAGGAACCCATTTACAAGAAATAAGGAAATCCGAATTGAACTAGACATAAATCATGTGATCATCCGCGCCTGTTTAAAGGCGCATTCGATTTTTCCGTGTTCTGCCAAATTTTGCAATGTCTATAATTTTACACGTGACTTTTGAGTATTTTTTACAATGAATATTTATTTATTCAGTTAATTATATTCACCATGTAATTCAATTTTGACAGTTAAAATTTGTTACTAAGTGAGGAAACTGCAGAGTTTACTGCTATGCAGGATCATAGTGTTTGGCTAATTGTATATATCACATGTGCTGTCCGACGGTCGCTTAGGTTATTTTATAGTTATAATTGACTGCTAGATATATTTAATTAAAGAGTTGACATTATTGTCGACAATTGGATGAAATGTATGTAAAATAAGAGCTGATCTATATTATAAAGGTTATTAACAGACTAAAGCTTATTACTTAACGGTTGTCAAGTTATTTTGAAAAATGGAACAAGAAATTTGTGATATGCAATTGATACTCCAGGAGAAAGAGTTCTATGAACATGCAGCAAAATATTGGGAAAAAATACCAGCAACCGTTGATGGAATGCTAGGTGGATTTGGATTTATTTCTCATACTGATATTAATGGTTCAAGAAAATTTTTGAAATCTCTATTTGCTGTAGGTTCTAATTCTAAGTTAATTTTGTGCTCATTCTGCTATCAGTTTTAAAAATATATACTTTCTTGCACTCTTGTGATAATTTATTTTTATAATATTTATAGGATCAAGATTTAATGTTGGAAAGAAAATGTGCTTTGGACTGTGGTGCTGGAATTGGTAGAATAACAGGAAACTTACTGACCAAATTCTTTGACAAAGTCGATTTAGTAGAGCAAAATCCAAAGTTCTTAGAACAAGCAAAATCATATTTAAAAAACTCTCTCAGCAGGGTAGGAAAATTTTGCTCCATAGGTTAGTAAAATTGTAACTGATAACCTATACTATTAATTATTTAGAAAATTAAATACTATTCATTTTTAATTACTTCTAGGATTACAAGATTTCTGTCCTGAACCTAAAAAGTATGATGTCATATGGTGCCAATGGGTCTTGGGTCATTTGAATGACGAAGATCTTGTTAGATTTTTTAAAAATTGCCGGTGAGTCATTGAATTCATGTGTAATTATTTCTTTTGCAAAACGTTCATTTCTAAGATGTTTCAACAAATTGGTGTTAATTACAGACAAGGTCTGAAAATAAACGGGATTTTGATTGTCAAAGAAAACATTACAAGTTCAAATAAAAAGGAAATAGACAAAGAAGACTCATCGTGTACACGTCCTAAAACAGAGCTGTTGGAAGGTTTTGAAAAGTCTGGATTTAAAGTTATTAGAGAAGAAAGACAATATCACATGCCTGATGGGCTTTATCCAGTTTACATGTTTGCTTGTAAACCTTGTGACGATATAAGTTTACTCTCTGAAAGTCCACATTGATATTATTTGTAATGACAGACACACTTCAAGTCTTACTATAATTATATTTATATATCGTACAATCTTGACTTGTAACAAGTAAATACTGCTATACTATTTAATCTGTACAAAAAAGTATTGAGGTAAAAATTTTATAATATATATATGTATAATAATAGCCATGTTTGATACTTTTTTCATACTTAAAAATATGCGCACAAAGTTATAAATAAACACATGGCATAAAACAAACTTCAATGTTAAAACTTTGTTAATAATATTATTCGAAGCTTTACATAAATATGTGCAAACAAATACAAAAATAAAAATTAAAAAAATACATTATTCTATTTTGGTCTTATTTTTTCATAAAAGTAATGCTGGTTTGCGTCTTGCATGGATGCATTGATCAGCCGTCTCTTCACTGCATGAAATTGAGATAAAGCATAATTATACAGCTCATTTTCCATCTTCCACACTACAGTTTCTTGAATTTTCTTCACTGTTTGTGGCAAAAGATCTTTTTTTTGTGTTGTTTGCCGCAAATGCGATTTGTTATCTGTAGTGTAAATAAAATGTATACAATCTCCTTTTACTTCCATTTTTTCTTTACATAAAAAAATCACTTACTATGTGAAAAAAGATCGTATGCCCCTTTAAAAAAGCTTGGTAAAACAGCTTGAAGTGTACGTATAAAATCTGTTAACTCTTCAGTTACTCCTACAAGTAAATAGTGCCTCTGTAGATTTCGTTTTGCCTCTGCCAAAGCCCACTCATTGCCAACTTCCCTATTAAATAAAATGTATTTGATTTTAATTATTGAAATAAAGGAATGACAAGAATGCCTTTGTTGCAAGAATATTTACCAGCATGCTGGGTCATGTCCACATAAGAAAGGAATTTGAAGCCACATTTTATTGGGATTACAATCTGGTTGTTTTTCATTGATACACTCATCAAAAGTTTTTTTATCACCATGTTTTCTTCTTAGTAAGTGAGGTCTAAAATTATCTCCATATCGTAGGAAATAGTAGTAAGAAACAAATCTATCTAAAGGTTTACGTAGTAAGTTTATATACAATGGTTTACTCTTTACTCCAAATCTAAAATGCAAAATAGATATAACATTATTTTGAATCATTATTTGTAATGAATTTACTAACTTTTCAAAATTTAAAAAAGCCATGTGCCCATGATAAAATGCTGGTTTCATTGTGTTCCAGTTAGTAACGTTATGTACAAATTGAATCTGCAAAAATAAACAAAGACTAAACTATAAGTCTTAGTTATTATTGATTCAATTTGGCATAGAATTATACGTTGATATTTACTTGATTGGGAAGAGTAAGCATATGTAAGTTATTAGTAATGTTTATGTGAAGAGCATGATATTTGTTTTTCTTGCACAAATCGTAAACCACTCCTACAAAACTAGTGGAGCCTGTTTTCGGAACTCTATTATATATGACAACATAGTCATCGTTATTTGTTGTCAACTGTACTTGTGGGTTAGCTCCAGATGGTGGAACATGTTTAAGTTCCGACTTGAGTATGAGGATGTCATTTTCTACAAAATCAACAATATTACTGCATTTCATCGAAAATTGTTCAAATAAATATTTTGCGACAAGACAGTTAGCAAAATATATACACTCACGTAATTTTCTATTTGTTTCTTCAAGTGAACTAAGACGACTACTCTCAAAAAAAATTACTATAAGAAGCAGTATTAACAAAATACATTGAAATAAAAAATTTCTAAGTAACATTGTTAGCCTTCATTTGAATCTTTTTTATTATTGCACAACAAACATAACCTCTCTTAAATAACCACTGATAATCACAGCCATTTGCCGACTGTTCACCAATCTGCATTGCACCAGATTGGAGCTCACAATCGTAATCATTTAATTTTAATTGACAGTTGATAATCCATCGTATATCAATTTTTCTTGAAATGCAACACTTACGCACAGTAGGTTATTGTTTACAATGTAAATCCATTCTTTGAAAATAAGTTTTAGACGGCGAATTGTAAATTTAATGTAAATGCATTTTCTCCTAAAAAATCATGATATAATGCAACTTTTTTTTTCATCCATCAAAGTATTTGATCAAGGGCCTAGAAAAGACGACAGTTGTTGACGGAAACAATGTCAATTCAAAGCAAAGCGCCAAATCGCTTTCAAAATTCACGATAACCTCCGACAACCATCTTCAGATGTCAGCACGAAACACTTGCTTGATTTGACGCTCGAGTAAAAGAAAAAATAAAACAAATGTAAAAAAGCACGTATGTATGTACGTAGACTCGCGCCGTTCGCGGGCGGCCCCCTCACGTTTCGTTGCCACCACCGCCGCTACCACCACCACCGCCACCACCACCACCTCTGCACGATTCAGCTCGAAGATCTTTCTCGTTGCTGTTTGCTGCTGCTGGCACTGCTGATGCTCAGTACTGTACGCGTCAGTCCGCAGACGACCGTCGTCGTGTTCTGTGTGTGTGCGCGTCTCAGAAAGGAATAAAAGAACGCGCGAGTGCGGACTGACGCCAACGCTTGGCTTGTGTGCATCGTATTTGGTGAGATATTAGCTAGTTGTGTGTTTTTATTTGTTATCTGCTGTTAGATTAGAAGAGACAAGAAACCGACGTATCGCTCATGGACAAGTGCAGGCAAGTATATTAGATATATGAGGTTATGTAGCATTTGTCTCCGAGATTTTTCTGTCTCTCCCTGTAGTTGGGAGAGAAAGAGACAGTGAGAGATGCAATTTTAGGTTAAGTCCACGGGAGCTGCCCCTCTTTTCTTTCATCCCTTGGGTCGATTACTCTTCAACTGAATAATAATATGCACTCGATGTTGTTTTTACGGAAACAAGTTTCGCAACATTATTTCCTGATGTTGTTTTAATAACTGGCATCGCGACATTGTATGCGCTCGAGTTGTATCTTTCGCTTTTCACAAAATGCACTATGCATAACAGTTACAGATGATTTTTACGATCGATAAAACTTATCTCGTAACTAAACTAAAAAAAATTGAATACGTTGTATAAACTTTTTATTACACACGTCGAAAGTTGAATTTAATCAAGTATAGTCTACCCAATAATAAAAAAAAGAAAGTCAGCCGTCGAGTGCCAACTTCAAAACAATGGAGCGACAAGATAAAAAGTGCATGCATCTGGTGTTCTAGAAATATAGAAATCCTCCATCGAAATGATCGCGTAAAATGAACAAAAACAAAATCCAGTGAGTATGATTCAACTTGGCGAATACAAAACTGACGTAACGTCAAAACCGCGCTGCTCATTAGCATCATTCATTTTTCAATATCGCTCCCGAATTCCAAACACACGGACAGTGTACTCTTGCCAAGCAAATCAGTCGTTTGATTTATAGTGGGTCAACACACGCGTTTAACTTATTCTCTTTTGTGTTTCGAGTATCCGATAATAAAGAGAGAAAGAGAGAGTGACAACGAGACAGAGAGAGAATTACATAAGTAGCTTGTGCACGTGGTTGAACGAACGACCTTTCGTTTGATTTTCAGTTGTTCCGAGTGTTATTAATTGACGCGTCAAAGAGTATTTTTACGTAATGAGCTTAGTTAAAAATTGTAATATGATTGCGAGTCGCTTATTTTGGGACGAGATGTTCGTTAATATTTTTATCAAAAATAAAGCAAAAACAAGTAAACGTTGTAGGACCAAACATTCTTGACAAAAAGTACAGTAGTCAATTGACTGGATAACTTGTCGGAATTGATCGTTCCAACTAAAACAAGCGCGCTTATTTTACCATCAATAATAATTCAGGTTATGATTTGATTGAAAAAAATGAACGAGACATTGAGCGAGAATTTGACATCGTTAACGTCATTACATAATTATTACTTTAACACTTACAACTATAACTATAGGATTCCCGTTGTTACTGGCAATATTACTCTCAATCTTATACAATCACACATACTCAACATTAGAGATTGAAAAACGAAAAAATGTATCGTCGAGATAAAAATTCAAAAGGTTGTCAATCAAAACGAGAGAGAAAGAAAGAAGAATAACTAACCTATCACGCTGTTTTCCCATACATTTCATCAAAGCTGTCAATACACGCGACAAGAAACACATAACAAACAAACACTCGGACACTTTTCGTTTTTTTTTCTAAAAAACAGTATCATTGGTCTTCCTCTTCGGTTACAAATCAATTCAACGGTGGTCATCGCAAAATGATTTTTCGGGGTGAAACGTACTTGAGAAAGTTAACGGCATATGCCAAGTATCGCGATTAAAAATAAACACTATATAAGTGCCTGACTCACCGATCGTCATTGTACAAATGATAAAAAGTACCTTTAACTTCTTTTTTTTTGTGGCATTAAGAACGCCGATTAACTTTTGATATTGATAATCATCCGACGTGATAAACATCGCGAAATGTGACTTCACCGCTAAAAATCGATTCATACTTATTGAACTCTCTTGTTACACACATCTGTTGCTATTTGATTCTGGCATTGTCCGACTCCCGGGAACACACGTTGTCAGAAAGCGATCGACCATTTGTTGTCGTAAGGTGAAAATTACGAGCCCTTTTTTATCTCGTCAATTTTCATTTGTTTGTATTCGATTTATTTAAGATCAAAAAGCGAAAACCCACGTTAGATTGACGCGTACGAGATCGAAGTTTTGGAGATTTCTTTGGTGTTCTATAGGTAGACCTAATTTCAATAAGCAAACAGTTATGAGAAATAAAGTAAAATAAATTTCTTATTTTGAACAGTTGAAAGGAAATATACTAGTTATTTAGATAGCTAAAAAACATATAAAGGTTTTATGAATTACGACTGTGTGAAATTGAATGCCACAAAAGACTTCTCGAATATTTCCAAGAAAAATGAGCGCACGAAAAGTATCGACACACTGACAAATTGGTGAATATTTTTTAACGCAATATTCGTTTCAACTGGTTTATCGTACGCATATTCGTCACGCGAACAAGAATTGCTAGAAGAAATGCTAGAAAACGTAAGGACACAAAAGCGAAAGAAAATAAATTTACTAGAAATCATAAAATGAACGTCGAGTTTAACTTCTAAGTAAAACCGAAAATAAGGAATCGTAAAACGAAGAGAAGAAAAAAATCGATTCCTCTCACTCGTGCAAACAGTACATATAGTAGCTTAAAAATATCTTTGGCTTAGTTACGCTTGAGCTAACCTGTTACTCGTTATACGTGCACGTGTGTTTACATAAAAATAAAAGTGCTTCGCTCGTCCAAACGCTCGAATTCCCCGCCTGTCGAATAAACGACAGGCACGTTTTGTAGAATAAAAAAAAAAGAATTAACCGGGAAAAAACAAGTGCACAAGTTTCGCGAGTGAGAAGTTGGCTTTTTTTGGCTAAGGGAACAAGCGTAAGAGTTTTGTTAGTTCCCGAATCGACGGAAGTTTTAATTGAAATACCAGCTGGGAGCTTTTATCTTTTTTTTTCTCTTTCTTTGACGATACTCTTCTTTCCGCATCGTAGCCATCGGAACGATTGTAATCATCAATGGACTGATTACGTTCTATTAATAAGTAAACTCGAAACACTTGTACGAGAAGGTCGAATTTTCGACAGTTTAGGAGTACGGATTACGCGACGCTAGAAAATATTATCGGTACGTACTCTCGTTTGTAATTTAACGCGAAGCAAATAGATAAGCGATAGCAATCGAGACAATTTAAAGGAAAAGTGAGTGTATATATACGTATCGTTTAGGCCATATCGAGTCTGTCTTAAGTGGTTTTCGGAGTAAAGTTGACTCATTTGGAAAAGATCGGAGGTACTTATTATACCAGTGAAGTCCCGCTTTGTCTTATCGATAACCGTTAATTCATTCACCGGAACATTCAATTGCGATATCTGATGCGAATCAACAACGCCAACGCAGAAATTCGTCGTGTAAGTAGCATTCGATTAAATTTTTGACAACTAACGCAATGTTTTGATAGGCCATGTAAAAATTATGGCGAAAGAAAAGGAGAAAATTGTCGATTCTCGAGACTTTTCGATTCGTCGCAAGTCTTCATTTTTTGTCCTCTCTGCCGTTGGTTTACCTTACGCGAGGGAGTTTCGTTCACACGAGCGACAGATTTATTGCTCGTAAAATTGTCAACGTCGTGATTCATACTTGGGAAAATACCTCTATGGTCGAATCAAACGCAAACAACAAATGCGCGGAAAATAAAAATGAATAGCTGATTCGAAAATAAAAAAAAAATAAAAAAAGGAAAAAATTAGCAATGCAAAGTGTGACATTGAGGGTGAGAGAAAGAGTTAATCCGAGCGCACCGCGACGACGACCTTAAATACTCGACCTTGGACATCCGCTTTCTGGCGAGACTCGCCGAAAACTATGTACCAACACACGCAAGTGTGTATGTGTGACCTTATCGATTTGCAGCCACGGTCATACGATTTATGGAAAGGTTTTTGCCAGTTGATTCTTGGTTCGTTTGTTTGCTCGTGCTTTTGTTTTCGAAGGAGGGTGAGGATTTGACCACGCGGTTAAGTATTCATTTGTATACAGCTTTAACGAGTTATACTCGAATCAAACGCGTGTGTTTTTTCTTTTGCGACTATGGGCTGTGAATTATTGATATTATCGAAACGAAATAAGATGATTCTTACGATAAAGTTTGAAAGTATCATTGAGTTGTTTATTTGTCGTTGCCTTATGAAACGTATTTTCTTTTGTAATTAACGCATCACACGATAAAACGTTTATTGCGAAAGTTTATTCGGCAAAATTATCGTTCTTTTTAAGCACTATATTTAAATAACAAAAACATGCTTGGCGTAAAACGAGTCAAGTTCCATTAAATTCTATTTAAATTCAAATTTCAGACGTTAAATTTTTTAATTGATATTCGTTATCTCCACATTTGTTTATTTTCGAAATGTTTTTACCGAGTAATACTTGGAAGAATTAACGATACCCGTTAACAAAAAATAGTTACTCTTTCTCTCTCTTTCTATAGAAGAAAACATCTCGCGTACCATTGAAAATAATACGTCATGAGTCATTTCTAATAATAAATAAAAGTATAGTCTTTCGAAATGTTTCGTTCAAGAAAGATCTCTCTCTCTCTCTCTCTCTCTCTTTCTCTCTAGCACGCACATCGATAATAAGATATATAGGATGGGTGAATGCGATCGGGTCGATTAGCTTTAACGTTCCGGTAATATTCCGCTGCACGATGCACTAGCCGTCTAAATTTAGCCTCGATTTGCATCGGCGCCTATGTACGAGGTTCGTTGACTCCTTGTGCGTAGGTGTGTTTCTTTTTTTTTTCTTTCCTTATTTTTTGTTTCGTTTTTTGCCGATTAAGCAAGCGAAAGAATGCTAGAAATTTTTCCACACCCAAGAGTCATCGTTTAATCGATTGCCATATTTTCGTGTTGAGAGGACGAAAACAAAGGAAGCCTTGCTTTTGTCCATTAACGATTACGAATCGACAACGCGATGAAAAGACGAAAATGAGAAAAGCGGCAATTGGAACAAAACTTACGTGTCAATTTTCTTTTGACGTTTCATGCGTTCGGGTATTATCTTTTTCAGTTAATATTGAAACAAGACTTATTGTACGTATCACGCAAAACGCAATTTGCGTCATTAGTGGCGTAAAGCGTTGTAAGGTGTCCTAATTTAGAATCTCATTAAGATGAAAGTGATTATTATAGTGAATTAAGTCGTAAATTAATAATGATTTTCGCGGTGCTGTCGTGAAGCACGCGAGACGTATCCGAATTCCTCGTATACAAGTGATTACTGTTTTCAATTTGTCTTGATTAATGGTAAACGCAGAGATCTAGTTTTTTTCTTGTTTTTAACGAAGGAGAATAAATTAATAGCGTTACATCGACAATCCTTCAAAAGTTGTCCAGCGGCTTATCGTTTGCATTACGGCGTAACGTTCAATGAAAACGTGTAACGAAAATCTGTACCAAATTTTGAACAAGAGAAACGAAAAAATACACGATTGCAGGTTTCGGCATTTAATTAATACGGTGTGTGCGTATGTGTACGTGCGCGTGTCTCGACCTTGCTACGGGCGGAAAAAAAGAAAAAGTTGTATCGAGAGTTTTCGCCTATTTCGTTCATCGTCAACGGATTGATTATACGCTAACCCAGATTCAAGGAGATTGTAACTCGATTTTTTTTCTCGCATCCACGCGAAGGTGTTTTGGACAAGCGTTTGAAAAAGGAAAACTCTTCCTTTTAGAAACAACACCGATGATAACAAAAACTCTCACTGTATACGTATCAACTCGCTCGCGTTGTCATAGTCATGGAAGTTCTAGATTGTTAGTAGGCACGCACACGCGTTTGGTACGCGTCTAAAAAGTACGCCTCACTTTCACGCCTGATATTATATACGTACATGTACAAGACGTAGTGTACAGTAGGTAACCGCAAAGGAGATACTCTCGTGTTTCTCTTCTCGTCTCTCTTTCTCTCTCTCTCTCTCTCTCTCTCTCTCTCCTCTGTGTGCACAGGCTGCAACAAATTGGCCTACTTTATTCGGTTTACTGCTACGGAGAGCGGCGCGTTTAAGAGGTGTCGAGTGACGTCGACTGTTGCAGCAGCCAGGTGACATTTATAAATACTTTTTACAAGACTAACGTTTGATTCATTCGTATATATGTGTCAAATTTCGAGTGTTATCGTCAATATTAAGGTAATAAATGCCAAGCGTACATTGAAACTCTAAAAATATTTTAGAGGGGGGTGTCTAGCTCTCGATGAACGATTCGGGAATTTCGTCTCTTCCCTTTTTGCGATACTATTTGCCGTTTACCTATGTCTATGCATAAATGTGATTGATTATTACACGTGTTGCAGGATGCCGAGGACTTGATGTGACGAATCATTGACATTGGCGGGCTTGGTGTTCGCCAATTAGTAGTTTTCGTTTTTATCATTAAGTCGCAAAGTGCATATATAGAGGGACGAGGAGGAGGAGGAATAAAAGGTCGCGTGAATGGTTCGCATGAATATGGCTTTTATGATGAAGAAGAAAAAGTATAAATTCTCGGTGGAGGTCAGCCTCGAGGAGCTGACCGCTGTGCCTTTCGTTAGCGCCATTCTATTCGCCAAACTTAGGCTACTCGATGGTGGTAACTTTGTCGATAATTCTACGAGGTAAGTCTTATTACATCTACAGTATTTCATAAGAGTCGTAACTTTTTTTCAATTCGTATGCTTTATCTATCGTCGAAGCATCCTTGTACTAAAAGAATACTCGTGTTAACGAACAAAAAATAGTTAACGAGCACGATTCACTCGGAGAACAAAAGTTTGTCGCGAAGAGATAAAAAAAAACAGCAAAACAAAAAAGACGAAGAACGATAGTGGGTCAGTCGGGTTGTCCAGTCAGGTGTGCCGAGGTGAATAAATATGTCTATATATATATAGAACTGCCCTCATCCCTCTCGCGAGTATCCAACTGCATTGGAGATTTTTCCGCGTAGGCGAATCTGCTCGGTGTATATATTGAGGTGTGTATGTGTGTGTGTGTGTGTGTGTGTCGAACGGGAATTGATTTTTTATTTGAACGAACGATGGGTTTTACAATGGTTCTACGGATAAACTTGCTACACGTGGATATGATGTTTTTATTATCATTTTTACAGACTTTTTTCGTCGTTTTACGACTTGATCGTCGTAACGAAATGTTTTCGTACGCACGCCTACGTATTTTTTTTCCCCAAAGAAAAAAATTAAAATGCAGTATGAACAATTAAATACTCCAACACATCGTAGTTTTCACCTGCTACTATTACAAGTAGTTTACTTGCGATGGAAGAGAGGGTTCAAGGCCTTGCGTGTCGCACGCGTCGACGGACACGACCATGTTTGTGTGACTTGAAGCGTTTTCGATTCACGACCAACTACTTCTTCTATCTTTCTTTCTTTTTTCTTTTTTTTTTTTTTTGTTGCTGGATCATTACTGCTGCTTATACGCTTGTTTTCCAGAAAAATCGTGCGCAGCGAGACTTTTTTTTGCACGAAGAATTAAGTAGCAGGTTTTTAGGATTTGAGGGTGCTGGTACGATGACGCAAAGTTTATGTACAGAAAGCAAACGAAAATGTAATAGCTACTCGTATTTTTAATAGCTCGCGAGTTAATCGAAGCTTGTATTGTTTACAAGCATATGTTGAAAATGTAACGTTTGTAGAGGGTTACGTTTGAAATTACGCGAAATAACTGTTTTATTTTGAAGCTCTTACAACGATAGATCGGTAAATTATTGATTAGAATTCGTTGCGATAACACGTTGTAAACATAAGCAGCAAAATACGTTTCACAGATGTATGTATGCGATATTTGTCTAATTCAAGGATCGCTAATTGATGCAAGCATTGAAAAAAAAGTTCGCTCCATTTTCTAGTGGTTTCAATACTCGCTCGTTTAATTTCATTAGTTCAATGAGACTCGAAGCGGGCGAAATCGATACTCGCTCAAGCACCTCGCGACGTTCTCGAACAAAATTATGCACGCGCCCTTGATCTGTAAACCTACTCTCGAAAAACAACAACAACAACAACATAATAAATCAAACAATCGATAACAATGCAAAAAGTAAAGCGTTATTGAATTAAATAACCTTTTGGTCAACCTTCGCGAAGTTGATTTAACAAGAGTATATACATATATATATATTCGAGGCCCTTAATTAAAGCTACTGACGGTCAGATTCTTATCCGAAGAAAACTTTATATACCTGCATAAGTACCGGTTGTTGTTGTCAATACCAACGCGTAAAAGCGAACGTATGCAGCTGTGTGCCAATTCTTTTTTTTCTTTTTCGCGTGTTGGATTTATCATATGTATTGCGTGATCAACTCTATTATTTGCATGCTTATTTTTCTATGTCACATGGATCTTTCAAATACCGCAAACGATGAGTTAAATGTTTTTTTTTCTCTTTTCATCGAACTGTTCTATGGACGATAGGTTGCGCTTCACGATGACTGTTTGAGCACATTTCTAGATAATACTTATTGTTCTGCTGGACGATAATTGTCTTCTTTTTTGTCTTTTCCTTTCGTTTGATTATTCTTTATTCTTTGCGAGCGATAAAAACTTCGACGAATAAAAAACGGTTCATACGCGTTTTTTATGATGATTCATCGCGCTCGGTAATAATTAGAGAGCATCCATGTTAAAAAACGTTCGTTAAAAAAATCCATTTGTATCTCCAACTTGTTAGTTATTGCGATTACGTAAATTAATAAAACGCCGTGAATAATTGATTTTTTGTTTGTTTTTAAAATTGAACCAGTCGCCGCGATTAAAATAAATAACCTTCGTGCATCACACACTCGAGAGATCTCGGCGAAAATCGATGGAATATAATTGAAGCCCGAGCGCAACCAAACGTGACTGTTGCTGATACGGGGTTCAAGATAGACATGCACCTTACGTCTTAGCGTACAAGTCCTTGAAAAAAAAGAGAAAAAAAAGATATAGCTCTGGTCGTGACACCGCGCTATCGAGAAACGCTTTCAACGTTCGATCGCTCGATCGACTTTTATTATTGTATTTCGCGGTTCATTGTACTTGCGCGTTAGCCTCTCTCGTCTCTGCGTTTCCGGATGCAACGTTATATTTGATTGTACGTTTAATTGTAACGCTATTAGTTTGATAGTTATATATATGAAACGGCGAAAAAGAACATTTGTCACAGGGATAATAGCGACTGATACGAACGTTTTAATTTCGTAAAAACATCAATTTCCATTAGCACCTTGTGCAACGTAAAGTGCGATCGAGCAATAATGCATTTACGCGGAGACGAGATTATTATGACGAAATCGTAATAAAAATCCGCCGGCTAGCCACAGACGTCGAATCGATCGTTCAAAGAAGAAAATGCGACGTCGTCTCTGTATTTATCCGTAGACAAACAAAAGCAAAACGGTAACCGGCTTACCGTGGCTAATTGTAAATTGAGTCTTTCTATTTGTTGGAAAAGAGAGAATGGCACATTCAGCCCATTTCCATTTTCTATCCAAATAAAACGCCAACGGACTATAAACTATTTCCAATCGTTCGGTGCTGGTGGTGTTGTTGGTGGTGGTGGTGGTGCTGCTGCTGATGCTGTTGCCAGTTGATATCTGGCCTCAATCCAAACTCTGTGCTCTGACCTTCTGGTGTTGTGCAAAATTGCTCACTGCTCGCTCTTTCGTATTCCTCGCCTGATCTATAGCCGTTAATCTTGATCACGCGTGGAGAACTATTTTTTTCCTTTTTGAGTAGAAGGGTAGAAGAAGTTGTACGACCTTGATGCGCGATGTGTGATTTACAAAAGGATCCGATGAACGTAGTCCTTGAGAGTTTATACACGAGGGACGTTATGCGAAGGTTGTCGTGGGGACGGGGGTGGGGAAAAAGATACATAAGTATAGTTAAGAAACGAAAATGATTAGTGACGAAAATAAGCTTTCTCGTGACGTTGGTGCATCTATACTATATTACGACGTATCCGGCTTCCAAAATAAATATTTAAACGGAGAGTTGCGATGATTTTGAGTACGTTTCCCGCGTGCAGGTCAATTGGTTCTCCGTATTCTCCAGTGACCAATAATTAGCTTCTAACGTTATACCAACAATTATTTTTAGACGAGAGAATAACACGGCGACTCTATTATCGTTCGGCTTAGGCGTTTAATTTGGTTACCGTTTTCCAGCTAACGAAAGTGGGATGCCTGCGAGATAATATTGATAAAGTTACAAATAATATCTAATACGACCGAATCCATCGTCGATTCGCACACGTATTTCCCTTGTGTTAATTCAAACGAATCTCTTCGCAACGCAAAAGAAAAAGTCAGTCTTGCGTCAAATATTGACTCTCGCTAACGATCTTCGAGTCAAGCTTATCCCGCGGCTTCCCTGCTTTATATAGAATCGTTCACGACCGATAGATTAGAGCGAAAGTGCGTATAAACACTTTGACGACGTGAACGTTTTCCTGTTGTGCATTACACCAGTAGCAGCAGCTTCCCCAAGAGATAAGAAATACGGCTGATAAGTTTTTTTATCGTTCTTTTTTTATCCTTTTTTTGTAGTTAGACAGACAAATGTAGGTGGAGGTTGTTATTGTTTACGAAGATGCGGATGTTACTACTGGATTTCGCGTCATCGCGAGAATTTGATCCTCAACGAAAACGGGTCAAAGTGCTTGCCTATTCCGCGACACTTTAGGTACTTGCGAGTAAATGTTCGGATATCGACGCAACGATAACGTTAAACAATCGACAACTACATCGGTGCAAACTAGACGATATGCAATTCTTCCACTCGTCGTTAGCTTTCGTATTACTCTTTGTACAGCTGAGCCTTGACCTTTCTCCTCCTCCTCCTCCTCGTTTTTATTTTCCGCTACTGCTCTATCCAAGGTAAATAGGTTTAATGCATCGTTACAAGATTGCTGCCCTCCGTAGAATACCAAAGCACTCTATCCTCGTTGCTTTTTCCCTGAGTTTGCTTATGAAGCGATCTCCCCACCCACGCATACACGTCGTTATTCGCACGGTTAATTAGTCGGAGATATTGGATATCGTACGTTGTTGTTTTTTCGAGCTGTATATTTAGCCTGCTGTACAGTCTAAATTTCGCGTAATGGCTTTGGAAACGTGATAGAAGTTTGAAGATGTTTTTACACTCGCTTGAATACGAGAATACTTTGTTTATTCCTTTTTGTTACCTTTATAGTCGTTCGTAGTTGCTGTTAATTCAAATATCTCGTTTGGTCTATTACGAATTTAATTATTCTCTAGCCGTATCTTTCAACTTTGCGAAGCATCCCCGACTATTCGTCTGCTGTGCGCAAATCAAGCAAAAGAAAGTTCATCGTGTATAAAAAAAACTAGTTCAGCGGGACGTCACCTGGTGATGTGCATAACCTTTCTCCCTCCCACCTCTTTTTCTCGCTCTCCTACACGAACGATGACACGCTCATTGTCTTGGGTCACGTACGTGCCGTTAAAATTCAGCTGCATGAGCGCATATATAATGGCCGATGTCCTCTGCGCGTGTCCCGCGCTGAGAAAATGAGGAAACAACCGATTATCAACTGCGAACCGACACTGATTTTTCTGTCTCCGTTAGATATATATATATATATATACACACACCATTGGGAATTTCGAGCTACTCTTTCTTTATTTTATTTTGGCGACAAGTTAAACACGAGCTGACACGCGTGTTACAATCTTGACGTTCGATTCTTTCTCATTTTGGGAGTTACAACGCCGTCGACGCACTGCTGTTGAAATATGTAGCCCTAAAAATAAAGCCTTTTTTCACCGAGAGAATCTTACGTATACTCGCAATGTATCTAGTAAAAGCGTTTGTCGAGACGCAGCGTCTTGCAGAGTCGAGAGTGAATTTCAGTGTAAGGTTGAGTTCGTCTCTCAAGATGAACTCGTGAAAAGCATACTGATTAGTTCTCTTCGAAGGCTGCATTTTTTTTCTTTTCGTCGGAAAAAGTAAAGATACATACGCGTACGGATAAGTTGAGAGGACGAAAAAACACGAAGCTTGCGTTTCACGTGATATTTAGTACGCGTACGAAAACTTTTCCAATAAATTATACCACGCGACACCCAAGTATATCGTTCGTGAAATTCTAAACGCGCGATTGATAACGCGCTAAAAACCACTCGACGAATTCAATTTTGTACACGATTCTGATTTATAAATTCTACGGTTTTTCGTTGTCGCGGGTAAGTTGAAACGCGGTAGTGACATTTGTTTCCGCGCGAGCCTTTAAAACTGTATTATCGTTAAGATCGTAACGATACGAAGCCTCCCCGGGATAAAACAAAGCGAGAAAATGTCAACGAATATACACGAGTGACGTTGGTATTAACAACGGAATAAGCTCTCTTTCGTATCGCATCAAATGCGGAGTGTTGCCATGGCCTCGACGTTAATACTGTCTGTATAGGTTATATAGGAGCTGGTATCCCTCTCCTCTCTCTCTCTCTCTCCATGCAGCGCGTTTCGATGCAGACGCGTCGTCTGGCAATTACGCAACACGCTATATACTAATTGTGAATATACTGGATTATATAGCGATGCAAGTTTCTATATCGTATTTATCCGTTGGCTTTTTTTATTGAAAAATTTGATCGTTCGACCGTACTAGGGACGGGGACGTCAAACGATGGGATTTCAGATTTAACGACAAACTCTTTATTTATCTTGCGCGTTCAATTGAACGACACGCAAGGGAGGTTATCGGATTTGAATATTTGTGTTTTGTATCGAAACATAACTCACTCGAACGAATTTTCCGCGAGCCTTGCAATGCGAAAGTAAAAGCATAGAACGATAAAAACGACGAAAACGAGCTCTACTCCTCCAGAGGAAAGAAAGTAACTCGTTGACCTTGACTGCGCAAAGCGATTCCCAGCCAAAGAAATGTAACGCGCACGCATACATTTCAAGGCGCAGACAAAAGCTCTCGAGAGTCGGAAGAGAAAGCATCAAGCGTTGAAATCTCGCAATCGACAATGCATTTAATGTCACGTTTGTGTGTACCAGTATTATAAGCGAGTTGTCAGTGCTGTTGAATATCGCGCGCGCGCGCGCATGTGTGTGTGTGTGTGTACAGACGTATATTTGCATCGATCGACGGTGAAAAAAGCGAACAAAAGGAGAGAGAGGCTTGGAATTAGAAAATAACGAACGTGCGTTCACGATTGGATAGGAATTATATTTATAATGTATGTACATTTGATGTAGAAAATTTCAGTTATTTTCCGCTAGAGAACGACGAGCGCTCTTACTTGCAAACTTTTACAATCGACATATATTTCAGTTTTGTAACGCAATCGACGTACCAAGTGTATTTTTTTCACTTTGTCTCGATTTCGATTGTATAGAAATAATCGAATCCGCATATTTGGAGGATTTTGTTGAATTTTTACAGCGAAAACCACATTCTCGTTTTTTTTTTTTCATTTTTTCCTAAAAAGATCTACGTATATATGACGCCTACTGTATTGTCGTTACCGACATATCACACGATACGTTGTCGCTCCCATTTCGTGATATTTTTGTTTAAGTTTTTCCAAAATCGGACTTTGCGTCTAGATAACGCTGTCGTTATTACATTTGCATTTACCTGTTCGTAATGCTAAACTATTTTGAAAAGGTGCCGCTGTAATTAACGCTACGACAGCCAGTTGATCAAAAATACGTAAAGTTCGATAAAATGATCGTCTCTTCGAAAATACAAAAAAAAGCATAATAGAACGTCTCGTCTTTCGTATACATTTTCGTCGCTGAATAATTGATAAAGCAGTTCGTTCTATCTTTCACTCACGGAGGTCAAAATCCGCCGTATTCTTACGCGTTTACGTACGTTGGCGCGCGCGTACGCGGATTTGCATTTTCATGTACGTATTTATATTTTTACGTTCTCGAGGTGCAATTTGCACAACGCAATTTTTTTTTACGCAAAGTGGCGTTTTATATTGTGAAATCGATATAAATCTCCATCCTCGATTATTATGTTGCTTTTTGTACAGACTTCCTTACTCGTTTGTCGATCGAAATTCTACTTTTCCAACTCCCCTGTGAGACAAGTGATCAAAGAGGGGAATAAATCATTAGCGCACGCTAATAATTCGTTACCGTCGTCTTCCTCCTGTTTGCGTCGTACGCGACCCCTTTTCAATCAGAAACTCGTTAAAACCTCACCGTCGTCGATGGTATACTTGTTGTGTACGTGTATAAACGACACTTTTATCGCAAATTCAAACAAAAATTGCGTACGTATGTATCTCTGAATAAAAAGTTTCTAGAGCATGCATCACAGACTACGTTGTATTGCTATAAGTTTCGAATAATTTCATGCAAACATAAACCATTTTAATGGCTTATTTTTCTCTCTCTCTCTCTCTCTCTTCCTCTTTCGCTCTTTTTAGAGAAAGTAGAAATCCCGTTTCCATTCAAAAGTTATCTAATTTTTCCACGAAATAAAAAGAGAAAACGTCAACGCGGACTTTTCCTTTTTATTTATTTATTTTTCTGTTGAAAACGATATTATTATTCTAACGTCAACGCTTAAAACGAACCGTTTCGTTGAGATACTGCACAATATCGTTAAAAAAAGAAGCTAAAGCTGACGTATCGTCGAAGGTATCAAGAGCTCCCAAAATATAACTTGTGTAACGGACGCCACGCGCGTCTTCTTCAAAAGTGTGGGTATGCGTGTGCTCTGTGGCTATACATACATCTCCATTTATGCACGAGCTTTTATTACTCCCATAGTACAAACGAGCTTGATTATTACGAGTGGAACTACGTTTAGCTTACTTTTGATTAGATAAAGTTTTGATTACTTGGACTGGTACCGAAGTGCGTTTCTGCGCTTGAATATATTTAAGCGTGCTCAAGTGGATAAGTTAATTGCAATTTCAATGCTTATTAACAATCGGATTCCAAATAAACATCGTTCCGATTGGCGAACGAGGACGCCCACAACGCATTCGTACCGTCGTAAAAAAGCACGAAAGAGGCATCGTTTCGTTCGTAAAAAAAACATACACACAAACAAAAACAGGAGAAAAAGCTCGCCCTTCAAAGCGCATCCTTCGCCTTCGTTGGCTACGTCATCCGCCTCCGCCGTTCGGTCTAATAGCCTTTCTCTTTCTCTTTCTAAAGACCTCGACCCTCGTCCAAGGATTAGAGATACATACGCTGTATAACTATATGGTACGGGACACGTGCAACTAAAGGTAATACGTACGCGAGGAAGTTATGCGACGCGAGTACGAACAATACGATTTGACGTATATTCGATGGTGTCAACGAGCAAAGCGATACCTTTATTGTCTTAACTCGGGTATTCGTACACGGAAAAGGTCAACGAACCGTTGCAAATCATTTTTTACTTACTCCTACGAATAATACCAATGGAAACGTTCACAACTAGATTTACGGTATTGAAACGATTTCAGCAGTTCCTTGACTGGACAATTTCTCGAAGTTTCCCGTCTTGTTCGTGGAAGCGCGTGCTTCTACGTACCTAGTTTGCACGATCGTTGATCGCACGTTCATTGCCAACGAAATGGAAAAGGACTTTCTCGCGGATGAACGCACGTTTAGCAATAGCGCACAAGACAGAGGAAAAACCACGAAGCGAGCGATTTCTTTCTTGTTGGGCTTGCTGCCAATCTTGTTGGCTTACGCGCGCAAAAAAAAAACCAAGTTTTACGACCTTGACCCGTATGCGCGAAAAACTTCCGTGATGTACGTACACGTATGTACGAAAGCTTCCGTTGATTTTGCCACGGCAAAATGTCTATTTACATTTCGTTACGTACCTTTTTCTCGTGTGATTTCTTCTTTCTCGAGATAAGACGACCGTACGTGTAAGGAGTTTATTCCGACCTAAAATTAACCAATCGTAGTCTCCGAGTATACACGAGAAAAATTCTCTTTCGTATCGAACCCGCCCACTGTCTAAAACTAACTTTTCAGAGGTTGCAAAGACTACTGGCCTAGTTTTCTCGTTATAACAAACAAGCCGCTCTCGCACCTTCGTATTTATCGACTCGTAAATCACGCACTCCCTTTTTGAACAACCCGTTGTAACAGTAGCACGTGCGCCGTATACATCTATACGTCTGGCGTAACGGAAGATTTATGTTTACGTTAATATCGCAAGCTTCTCAAATAAAGATCACACCAATGTTCAGAGCGATCAAGTCAATGTGCGAGCAATTTTCGCTTGTGGTATTAGTAATGACTCGGAAAATTGATTGAAAATACACCGCTGTATGGGAACAAGCAACATAGACAAGAAATAGGCGGGAGGGGAGGGGGGGGGGAATAAAGGAAACGCACGAAGACTTTGGAAAGCGTGAATATGTAACTTCCTCCCTTCTTCATCCGCAATATATGGACGTTGCAACAATTAGCTCGGTCAACGTAATTTTCTCGTAGAGCGAGTTCTTAATTTTTGTTTTTTGTCAATCGCGTTACCGCGATCAATTACACCGTATCCCGTTTTAGCCCTGGCAAGTTTTACGCGAGAGAAATTTCATTGAAAAATATTTGCCCCTTATTGCGACGACGCAACTGGGGGGAGGAGAGAGAGAGAGAGATATGTCGACTTATTGATTGCTTCTTCGTCTGACGTCGTTGTCGTCGTCACGCACCAGACGTAGGGCGATAGTTGACGAAACGAGGGTTTTTTTTTAGGGGCGTCGGAGGGAAGGGAGGAGGGGGCGAGTGAGTCACTGTCTGGGAAAATTGTCGAGACGATATTTTTGATAGAGGGAAAAATTCCCCCGATAAATTTTCAAGCTTTTCGTTGAGCTCGTTCGCTAGACAAGTTCTAGCGAGAATGCGTCACCGTTCAATTACAAAGTATAGTTTTGAGTATAAAGCGCTACAATGGAGCTGTATTTCTCCACGTTTTTCTCCGATACGCGTTTAAACAAACCAACATTGTACATCCGATCAAATGTCTCGATCGCGAAAAATAAATAAATAAAAATCGAACCTTCAAACGCTCGTCGTGAAAATCACAACTCGTTCGATGCCGATATATAGCATCGCTCGGCAAAACAAGGAGAGCACGAGCGAGAAAGGCAACGGCGAAGCCAATTAAGTCGACTGATCGGCGCGCATTTTCTTTAACGCGTTCGTTGACCCTTTTGCAAGTTCGTCTTTTCTCTCCTTCTAACGCGGGCTACAACGTGTATATGCGACTCATAAGCGAAATCGAAAGTTAAAAATGTTTTCTTATTCGAGTCGGAATGTTTATAGTTGATTGTCCGAACCTTCTCTACCGCTGAACGCTAAACGATAAGGATGAACGTTTCCATCGATTAAATACGGTTTGGTTTTTTAAAAACTTTTCCGTGTCCGCATACGAGTGTACGTATATGGTACGTATCAACGAGAGCTTTAGCCTATATTAAAAAACAGGCGCGTCCGTTAATCAATATATCGTTTCGCTCGCACACCGAATACACGCACGCACGTATGCGCCTATACTTGAGTTCGGAATAGCGTCGCTTGCGTTGTTATTTGTCGTCTAACGATGAAAATTTGTCGATAATTCAAGTTGAGACGAGTGTTGGTTTATTTGTTTATTCAATAGAGAAGATCGTAATCGTGCGTGATGATACGTTGCGAGAAAACAGGCGTTCGTTGACGATAGCGTTCGTAATTATTAAGTGAAAACTCGGCAAATGTGCATCAACTAGGAAAATAATAGGCGAAAGTGAAAACCAACACGTGTGTACTTTCGCGCAAGCGTCGTGTCGTTTGCAGAAGCGACTGTTGTTACGCAAATTGTACGTGTGTACACTTGTATACAGTTGGTGGTATAATATTGTTTAACAACCGTTTCAAACGATTATTTCAACGAACAATCGAGGATAACCCGAGGCTCTCACCGCGCCTTATTTTTCATTCGTACGTTTTCGTCGTTTAATCTCTCGCGCACCACTTCGTACGCATACCGTCAGAATTTGTTTTTTTTCTTTTTTTTCTTGTGTTTTTTCTCTTTCCGTTCGCGCACGTGTGGCCCACGCAATACGCAACGCAAACGCATATGTTAACAACTCTCCAGTAGTGGCCCATAAAAAAGATGATCGTTGTGTACGCGTGTGGGATTGTTGCATCCGCTTTTTCTCTCTCTCATCTCTCGGTTGGATTGAATTGAGACGTGAGCTACTCTCCGTGTGAACGATGCTGTATTTTTAGACAAACGCAACTCGCGATCCAAATAGTTTGCGCGCCGTTTCACAAGCAGATCTATACAACGACGATCGTCAACGACGTGTACGCTTTTAGATTTTGTTATTTTTTCGTGTATATAGACAAGGATTGTTAAACGTTGAACAACTGTGAGCATGGAAAATATCGTTCCCTGTCTATACTTCGATTCAAGTGCTCGACTAATTAATTACCACTCGAAGTGAATGGGAAATTTCAAATTGGTTGAAAAAACGGTGGAGTATCAGTCGCTCCATAAGGCGACAGGGAGACAGACAGGGAGACAGAGTTTTATTTACTCGCGCTTCACTTTGATAGCGTCGCACTAAACGTATATGATTCCCGCGAGACTTTTACTTGTTTTCGTCGCGTACACTCTCGCTAACTACATACATACGTTATTAACCTCTTTCGAGAATTATTCTTATTCGAAAGGCTTGTTATTTTGCTTACCATTAGCCAACTCTCGTAAGCTCACCGACGTCGCGACCTCATTTTCTTCGCAGCGGGATAATTTCACCCCAGACATGGGTTATAACTTGTTTTAAAGGCAAATTTGTCATGTTCCGACTATCCTTCCGTATGAAATGAAAAAACAAACGAAAATAGCTTATTAATAGAGCTAGCATGCCCGTAAAGTACGAACGATCCAACAAACACCCCACTTGATACGAGCTTTCGCAGGAATACGCAGAAATACGTAGCTTGGTTGGTTGTTCGTCAAAGACAAAGAACCAAAACACGCTCTCGTGTAATTAACGAGCTAAATAAAGCCATTTTTCGTCGAAACAACGAATACCGTTACACCCATGCTACAAACTAGCATTTTTTCCACATGGATTTGTTTGTTTGTACGTTTCGCGCGAATATCGAATAATCACGAATAAACGTAACTTTGAATTTCCAATCGAATGTATCGTTTTGCAATCAAAACGACAGTGATAATGGCGGTATACTTCGAGTGTAGATACACTCAACTCGTACACAAAAACAAGCATTTAGGATGCGCACGCGCAACGACTACGTGATTTGCGACCTTTGCAAATGAACGCGAGGTCGAACGTGTGATTGGCTAGACGTGATATTTAAAGTATCGTGGAATGTGGGCAATTGATTTTTTTTGTATTGCGATTATTTCGTCACCGCGACGAGTGGATGAAAATCAATTTAGTGGAAAATACAAATATATACACGTGAGTGTTTGTCTTTCCTTTGTACGTTTGTTGACTGGTCTCCTCGCGAGGGAGCACGAGTAAAGCGTTTCTCAATTGTACGTTAATAGCCGCAAACAATAACGTGAAATATTCAAGTTGTACAAAGTATGCGATCGAAAATCCCTCGACGTCGACGTATACACGTATCAACGTATCTCTCCGCTGTTGAAACTCGAGAATCGGCAATCGACAATCGACTGGTCGAAAATCTCCGTCGAAAACGCGGAAAAAAGGGTCTCAATGACGATAGCTACGCTTTACGTTAGTTAGATCCGCGCGACAACGTTAAATATACGCTCGAACGACCTAATAAAAGATAAATCTCACCTTTGCTCACGCGACATTGAGAGACGCGCGTGCTCCACGTCGTTTCGTTTATCGTATATTATGCGTGTGCCTCTCGTGTGGTAGTGCTCTCTCAATGTCTCGTCTACGTTGATTTCGTTATTGACGCTCGACGCCTCCATTATCAACCCAAGTAGCGTCCGTGTGCGCGTTTGTGTGCGAGATAGCCGTTTTACGCGCGTAGTTGCCGTCAATGAGAAGCTTTCAAGCGAAGACTGTACGATGCTCTGAATGAACGCGTTCTAGAACGGATTACGCGTATCGATTTTTCGACGATTTTTTCTCGTTCTTTCTTCGTCGATCAAATTGTCAATTGTTGGTTTTTGCTCGCTAATTCGCTCGTTTATTCGTGCACTGAGTGTCCTTCTGTTTGTATTTTTACAATTGCCACGTTTAAAAATGTTAATTTTTCATTCAATATTGCAAACGTCAAAAGGTATTAACGTCTATCGTTTAAATACGCATCAAAACGTGTATGCAACAGTTATTAATAAACGAGATAATGAACGCGCAACTAAAACCACACACATGTGTAGCCTGCGCAGTTATTTAACACGTGTCGTCTGGTAATATAATCATTAGAACTGATGTCACGCTAATGTATACTCGTGAGATATTACGTCAATAACGATCGATAAATGTGACGCTTGCTCTGGAATCATTGCCGGTATCTTCTCGCGCCACATAAGTAGCAGAGTTTCTTCGAGATACAACGATACGTGTATCGTTTAACGAAGCAGACGCGAGAAAGCTACGGCTATTACCGTTCAATAAAAGCTCTCGAGAGCTAGCGCAAACATCCAGCCAAATATTCGCGCGACGAATATTTTTCCGCGGAGTCGTGTCTCTTTATACATCAAGATCATCCGACTTTTTTTCCTCGTGCCGATTTTATCGCAATAATTGAACAATTTCCAAAGGTTGGTTATTCAAATATGCGCGTGTTTTTCACTGTTATTCCAGTGCGTTCTCAATCAAATAAATACGCTCTGTTATCCACTGCGCGTGCATCGTAATCGTGGTAAACGCCGAATAACCGGATAAGGAGATGTAGCAATTTGGCTAAAACGTATTTTTAGAATTGTAAACTATATTTTTTTAAATACTTGACAATCTCGAAACCTCGGGGAAAAGAACAAGGTAGTTTTGATAGCTCCGAAGAGACGAAAATAGCGCAATTTAATCTTCTAGCGTTGCATTCGCGAAATTCTCATACGTTGAGGACAGCTATTTCTCGCTAAATCCTCCCGGGAATCCACGCCCATACAGTCCTTCATACGTATACGTATAGATGCACATTGAGAAATCAGCTTTCGCAATTGCAGCACATTTTTTCCCTCGTCTCTCGCACGTGTGTCAGCAACGACGACTTTTTGGATTTCGACGAACGTCGAGGCTTGGGATTCGTGTTATACGAGCACAGGTGTGATGTAACTTGGGCTTATCGCGCCACGATTGGATTATCCGTAAAAGAGATATACGTATATATGTATGTCGGTAGGTCAGCTTTGGCGCGTACGTATACATCTATACGTGTAAAGAAAACTCGTTTGAGAAAACCAGACGATTTCTTTTTCGTTCGTGAAAAAAATCCATCTGGGCCACGATTTTTGTTCGTTCGTTTTCGAGATTCGACAAAAATAATAAGATTTGAGCGATAGTTCACTTGCTACGTTTGCTCATCCGTATAACTTTGCCTAAGAAATTGTTTGCTTGCTATGACTTTTAGAAGAGAGATTACAAACGCATACAGAGACAAGGGACTTTTTAATTTTTCTCTTGGCGATAAACTTGGCAAAAGAAGAAATAATTGCACGAGAAAGTTTCTTGCGTGCTTTTTTCACTTACTTTGCGTGGACACAGCGTGGATAAATCGCAACTTTGTTTCAATTTTTTCATTCGCGTACAAGGTGTGAAGACTAAAACGTGTTTAACGTTAATGGTAAAACTTATCAACGACATCCAGAACCTTTGAATAATTCTGTAACTACAAAAGATAAACAGACAGCTCGGATGAAACTTGTCTTTAATAATATACGTACATTTCTTAACGTTCCTTCGTTTCGACATCAAATTTCGTCGATGTTAATTGCAATTTTAAAACTGCACAGCGTGACAAACCTTTTTTTTCCTTCTTCGCGATTCTCGAAAAAAAAACCAAAAAAAAAAAAACAAATGGCAAGTACCAAAAGGAAAAGCGCTAATTACGCGTTTCTTTCGTAACTTCATGCTTACGAGCGCGCGTGCACGCTTATCTCTTGCTCAACCGATGGAATATATTATTATATTTTTTAACGCCCGATGAGCTTTAATTATGTTGCCCGTCATTCGAGACTTAATATTCGAATTATTTTTTAAACCTCTTTCTTTAACGTTTTTTTTTTGTTTTTAATCATCTATATGGAGGATGCAGTTATATTACTAAAAATTATAACGCTTCCTTTGATACGACGCAAACATAGAGCGCAATGTAAAGTGGTGATTTATCGTCTTCACGAACGATCGATATGCTCCAAGTACAACGGACTCTGTTATGTTTACGTTACCTCGAACGACTAGCTCTTTTATTTTTTATTCGTGCGAGTTGATTCTTTTTGGCGACTGGCTCGCACACTTTGTTCTGCCGCCTCGAACGTTATTTTTCGTTTGTTCATTTTCTTTGACTGATTCCGATTGATGCCGAGTAATTAGATATGCTTAACGCAGTCTTTCCGTGGAAAGGCGTTTTTTTGCTCTGTCGACTTTGACACTTAAATAAAAAACACAAGTTGCGATTTCAATGTTTACCTCGCGATAAATTGTATTTTATTTTAAATAGACATTACGATAAGACGTGTAGCCTGTAATTATTTGCTATTTTATTATGCAAGCAAGAACCTTCGCGTAGATGGTATAACGAACTCGGAAAGTTTTCACGAAAGCTCTGCATTCGAAATGAAGCGCATCTGTGCAAGTTTTTTTCCTCTGTTGGAAAATAGGAACGACGATACTTGTGCATCGAGCAGAAAGAAAAACAGTATTAAATTTCTCGTCTCGGTTTCTTTTTCCGCAACGCGGAGAAGAGAGAAAGAGAGAGAGAGAGAGAGAGAGTATTTCTCTCGTTATCGATCGTTATACTTGTGCAAAACTTGCACAAATATATCCTTTGTTGTTGTTATTTCTACTTTTCGTTCGATGTTTTGTTTTGTTTCTTTCGAAACGGATAAAACACAATGTCAAAGCAAAAAAGAACGTTTTCTTTGTGCGCTAAATTGATTGGTATCTTTAGTGGTCATTAGGAGACCCACCTCTCTCCCTATGTCGGTATTTCCTAAGCCGCCAATTAAACTGGCTTACTTCATCCAAACTAAAATATTCGATCGGATATGGCTTACGTTGTCTCCGTCTCGTCAAGGAACTTAAATATACGTAAGTACTTACACGTTTCTCAACGAAATTCAGCTAGTCGTGCTACTGTGTAATTTCTTCCAAGTACACCGACGATAAAAAAATTCAGTGTTTCTTCTTTTTTCTTGTATTCATTGACTTCCTCTGAGCTCCAGAAAATAACACGGAACGTTTCAACATTTATTTGGAAAAACAATCCGAGCCAACCAGCAGATACATGCGTTTACAGGGAGAGAGAGAGAGAGAGAGAGAGAGATAATCCGAAACCATGATCAAATGGCATACAAGTATCGATCAGAAGCGTCGGCTATTCAATGGATAAAACATATTCGTAAAAAGACGTACTCGATGCAGGTGATTAATCGGTAGTTTGCTGCGTACCACTCTTGGAAAACGTGTTCTGTAACGTAAGCCCGTTTCTTTTTTACCCAACTCTTATTTTTAGCAACGTTATTCAGTCGATGCGTTAGATATTGAATTTTAAAGTGTGTCAGTGACCGATTGTAGGTGCGCGCGTGTAGTCGTACTATATACGTACAATAGGCTATCGCGTCATAAACTTTTATATAAAAAGCCAATGGAATGCCATTGAAGTGTTGTAACCACGCGTGTACGTATTGCTTTATCGGGAGACAACGTATTCGACGGGGAATACCAAGACATCATTTCTACGGGAAAATTCACGCGCGCCTTATGTATTTCCCCGAGTGACGCTTTGTACGACGAAATGTCAAATCAATTGGAATCAAAAGTAATGGTTATGTACCAAATGACGTACGGAGCATGGTAGCTCGTATGGTAGCTCAATTGTTAAACGTCATTTAGGCCAAACTTAATCTACGATTGCTTTGAATGCACCTGAAGCACTTAATGGTAGTCGCCACTCGTAATTCTCACTTGTGTGATATAAGCCTGAAACGCAGTCAACACTTGTCGTGTTATTTTGTCTTTCTATTGTACCGACGATTTTGTCGTCCCGTATAATATATATAATTTACAAGCGCCGATTTAGTTTGTTATTTTCCAGTCCTCCTTTTGTCCTATCACTTGCTCTTAATATTTTTTCCTCGTGTGCAATGTGACCATCGAGCAATATAGCTACTATATGGTATTTGCAAGCGACCACGATGACGTTACCAACTGAATTCGCTAGGTAGGACGAACGTTGTAAATCATCCGAAAGTGCATTCTGTACTCTAAATTGATTGTAGAGTCGACCTTTGATTTATATTTTACGGAGGTAGAGTTGGCAAATGAATACATGCCTTCGCTATAAAGCTTCGTATTCGTAAATCGACCGTTTTCTTTTGAATAGAGTTTAAACTGGCTTGTTAAATATTTTACCGTTGATATTGTCCTAGACTTCGAGTACCTTAGGGGTACCTTATAGGTACTCGAAGTTTGTTCAACAATGAACTCGCAATCGAAAATAAACGTCGAGTTTCGTCAAGCGAACGCGCCTTATTGTCCCATTCGACAAAGAAATATTATCAAGTCGTTAGTAACTAATGTTTCTTTGAACGAAAAATCCCGTTCATCAATTCTAACGAAGGTCGGTGTATTTTTTGTTCCTTCAACACGAACATAATCGTGGTATAAAAAGCCAAAGAAACGCAATTGCAATGTCTTCTAAATTTAGCTAAGGACGCGTGCACACGTACCTATATTCCCGTGAGAGAGAGAGAGAGATTTTTCACACCCACTGACGTAGTCGATTGAAAATCAATAATTTTATGTGCCGCCTGGCGCACTTCTTTGTACATCGCCCTCGGTTTTCTTTTCTCTTTTTTGGAGGTCAACGGAGATGGCTTACGCTTATCTCGTTATCCGTCAAAAGCCTGGAGAGGAAAATTCAATTTCGCTGAGTATTCCAATGACATGTAGATTCAATTTGCTTTTATGCTGAAATATATATAGGAACACTGCTGCTACCGTTATTCCGACTACTGCTGATGAAACAAAGTCATTTGATTTATCCGATGTAACTGAAAAAATTATCTTATTTCAGCGATAAGACTACCGTAAGAATAATTACTCGATACATTTAATATTAAACGTATCTCCCTTAAACTCGCCAGCCCTTTGAAAGTTGATTAAGCCAAAGTAGGTCGAGGAGTGTCTAGGGTGGTCGTCTAACGGGTTTATTTTTTTTGTTCCCGCTAAAACGCCAACGAGATTTGATACGCTAAAATTATTTTTAAACAGTTTAAGTATGCTGCTACGTGGCTTAATATAATTCTTTCCGACCGCCTGGGATATCACACCTAATCTATTTTTACAAAGAAAACCTTTTCAAAGAGTACACGCAAATTACACTCGATTCGTGTTAATACAATCACAGAACGCACCTTTGTTATAAAGTATCGCAATTGGTCGAGTCATTGTTTCGCTCGAATATTAAATTTCTGAAAATTTGCTTAATAGCAAAGTGGAACGGTATTATACAAACAGTTGACTTGCTATTGACATACCATCCGAAAGTACCGCAATCGGATAATATTCAAGGTGAGGTACTTGCTATTAATTGCATCGAAATCACGTATTCGGGTTGATATATTCATTGCAACGAACCTCGCGTTGGCACTTGCCTGTATATGTATATATATATATATATATATATGGGTGTGTGTATAAATAACACAACCACATTACGGATAATTGTTATCGATTTATTATTACCGTAATTTCATTGATTCCACAATACGTACACTATTGGGCTTTTAACTCTTTTTAACAAAATGAAAATGTAAGGCGACATTTTCAAATGGCAGCGCGCAAACGTTCGAGTGAAAAGTAGACAAATGCTTTATACGTTGTCGCGAGTAAAACGTTATATTTGGAAAAATAAGTATGCATTTATTGAACAACACGACAATGGTGAATCGTGAGTCTCCGCTGCAAATGTGTCGATTGCAAAAGAGACTGCCGTTTGATAATTTCGTTGGATAGACCGATACGCAAATGAAATTGTATTTATGAACTTTCGATCGGTATTTTCGGCAGATACGAGTATGTATATAAGCACGGAATAACGCAATATAATTACGTCACACGTTGAAACGAAATTCCCTTCTCTCTCGATCCGAAAATTCTTTCACCTTCAACGAACTTGTATACACGTGTAATGCTGCGCACTTCGCGCACAGAGAGAGGGAGAGAGAGAGAGAGAGAAAACGATACGTATAGATATGTAAACCGTTGCTCAAATTCGATAATAATTGATCTTTTGGTCCGCGTGCGGTTTTCGTGGAACAACGGAAACCACGAACGTGCATGCAATATGTTACAGGTCTACGTATATATATGTATATATTTGTAATACACGATCTTGATCTCATTCAATATCGTTGTGCTAAGTATAGTGTTGTAATATTTGTTGTTTGTTTATTGTTGCAGGTGAGTTCGTAAATGTTGGTTCGGAATGTATACGTATGTAGGAGAACAAAATAGTCATCTCGTAAGTCAAATATTCCCGAATGATATTCCCGAATGATATCGTTGTAAAATGATCCGATCTCCGGAAAAATGTACAAAGTTTTTCGCGTGATGCGCCGATTCCGTTGATCACGCGTTTGCTTTGCTTATGGTCAGTCTTATCACATTTCACGATTGTCCTGTTTCCGAAGGTTACAATCGAAGAAAAAAAAACAAACAAAACGTTTGGCTCGTTATGTAAGCTTATACGCCTGCATGCAGTTTGCGTGCGCGCACGCAGGTGGATTATATATCGAGGCAATTAAGTGGAAGAATTCCAAGAAGAGAGAAAGCGTATACAACCTTGAGACAGCCTTGCCTTTGGCTGTCATCAATGAGTTTCTTGGCTTTTTTCGTCCTTTTTTCGTGGTATTTTTTGAAGATTTTGACCACGAGCAAACGTGTACGGTTGAAACGTACTCGATCAAACGAAACCTCGTCCGAATCTCGTAATCAAAGTGGACGTTTAACTCGGATGGAGCGACGATCGTTGATCTCGGGATAGTGTCCGTCGTAATGATCACCTACAAACAAGATTGTACAATCGCTAAAGATAACGGATGCGCTAATCGATTTGATCTGGAAAAATTGGATTGCGCGGTATTCTTTCGGCAAAGCGGCGTTGATAGCACGCGCGAGAATGTTTTTGCGGATCGATCGCTATCGCTACTGCTGCTCCTCGCATAACCACGGAATTTCCATCGACGGCCTTGAGAATCAAGTTCGCGTTATAAATTTAGTGCGCGCGCGCGCGCGCGTCTGTGTGTTTATACGCTCACACGCGCACGAGCGTACAGTTATATTGGAGTTGGTGTTGGGACCAGGATAGTTGCAGATCGAGTTATTTGTCTTTTTTCCCGTCGTTTTGTGCGCGTGCACGATGCGGTTAATTGCCCAGGGCCGCAGATCCGTTACGTGTCTCTCTTTGCGGTTAATTTTTTGTCGTATTTCGTTGCTACGAATAATGTTGTTATTATTTCAGAGATGACGATAAAGCTTTTCTTTCGCGAGAAAGTACGTGTTGTTATAACGCGTTGCGCGACTTTTGATTGATTTTAATGTCGGTTATTAGCATAAAATACATTATTATAATACCATCAATGAATTTCTTAAACGCTCGTGAAACTATAAGAGAAAAAGTCTGTTACCGTAACGAAATCTTCTGGGCGACGATAAAACGTTACCATCGACGGCGTAATATTATTTCTTCACCGCTGAAAAATGCCGTTATAACCAAGTAAATCGATTAAAATCTCTGCGGTTTTATCGATTGGAACAATGTCGCTCTTGTATATAGCCTCGTAAACTTTTATTTTCCGTTTTTTTCCGTTTTTGCAAAATATCGTAGGAGCTTATTACAGTCGTCAATTGAAAAAAATTAAAATTAGACGTTAAAAAATGCGTCGCGTTCAGTTGACGTCGCACAGCTGATGATCAACGTCGTTCTGTTTGAAGCGTCGATGATTCGGCGATACTTTTAATAAAAATCTTTGAAGCAAATTTGCCGTTATGAAATTACGCGTGTCGATAAAACAACGATACTACGATTGCTAGGTAATTGCAGGTATCGTCAAATTTCGAGCTTTGTTGGAATACACGTCACAAATGACTTTACGAGTCGTTCGTTTGAACACGCGTAATTAACGGGATAAACGGCACGGGGACATCAACAAAGTCCATTAATTATTGAACCTCGTCGCGCACGTTTCGGATGAAAAAAACGAGGTGCGTGTGTCGCAGGCAAGATTAAACAAACCAGTGAGCTTTGCAACGAACGCATCGCTAATTATCCAGTGGCCATCTAACTCTTCCGTCCAGCGTTTTTACATCCGCGTCGCGCCAATAATTTGCGCGTCCGACGTCAAATTGCGTAAGTCGCTTGCTGACGATGAGTTTCTCGCAACTTTCGGACGAGCCTGAGCGTATAATCGACTTTGTTTACACGTTTCGCCGTGTAACCCTAATTTTTTTTCGCGAACGATGATATAGCTGTGTTGTTTTTCTCTTCTTTCCTGAAAATTGTTAGTTTTCGTAACGCTGTTTCGTCAGCTTCGTTCAATTATATCTTTCGGCGCTCGCCTATTAACGCGTTGCTACCGCGCTTCGACGTTATTCTCATCGTTTGTGTTTCGAGCAAGAGCGTCCAAGTACTCGACGTTTACTCGTTAGCCGCGGTCCTGCACGCTTTGTCTCCTTCGTAATTCAAGTAGCGTCATTTTCTCGTATAAATATTTGAAAACGTCGCAAAAACGCACCGAGAGAAATCAGTCGCGACAACGTAGACAACGTAGCGTCCACGAGGTTGAAAAGTAACGCGAAGCGCGCACACGATGGACTATTCTCGCAAATTAATAACGGATTTGTGAAAAAACGCGCAGAACGCCAACTTGAAGAGTTCGTTAATAGCTGTCTTGAAAATACAACGTCCAAGCGGCAGCTCATAGTCCAGCTATATCGTCGGTATCTCCGATCTTGTAATTGTAGATCGATTGGAACTCGAATCTCGTGCATCGCGTAAAAAACGTTTGTTTTTCCTACCGAGTTAACGTTGATCGTTGTTGTAGCGATGTATAAACCTATCCAAAACTGCATAGTTCTCGTAGTTTTTCCAAAAGTTCAAACACGTGACGGCGATGATTACATCGCGTGCAAGTCGTTTCGAGGCATCGCGAAATAACGAGGCGCGAATTTGCATTCTCAACGGGAAATACATCAGGTTTAGTGGCGCCTCGTATAATAGTATCTAGATCGAGTTGCGGCTGGTTTTCCAAACGAGCCACGTACGACTCGAGTACCACCATCGTCGGATTTACACGCTTTCGTTGGTCTTTAAATATAAACTTATCAACGGAAATTGAAAAAAGACAGAGATAGCACTCGAAGAACACCACGAGACCACTCGATCTTTCTCTTAATATCGATCTTAATTTCCGAGTTTGGTGATTCGCAGAAAGAGTTACTCGTCCACCTCTATAAAAGTTCAATCACCGCAACGCCAAGAGCAACCAAAAAGGAACCTTCGGTTCGAGATAATCCTCTGAAGCTTAATTCAAATAGGATTACGAGCACCGACGGCCGTTCTCGCGAATGGAACGCTGTAAGAGAAATTCTCTTCTCTCGACGGCGGTGCGCTGTTACGTAAAGCAGCCCTTTGATCGAATCTTAACGTCGTAGCAAACGTCAATTTTCTCCGCTGTAAAAAACGGATTCTTGAGGTCAAGTTCCTCGAGAAACTCCTGCGGATCACGCGATTCTCGCGTCCGAGATTTTACGCATAGCCCGTGTGCCGGTTGCGCTTTGTTGGTTTACGTCGAACGACAACTGTCGTGCGCATTTGTCTATAATAAGATTTGAATTAGCATCTGAACTTGATCTCCGGGACGCGTTATCGATAAAAATAAAGAAGAAAATCAGTACGAGCAAATTGATTCGATAAGACGGAGAAAAGTGTGCGATAACGCGTCGAGTTAAAAATAGATCGTTCAAAAAATGGCACGATTATCCGAGAGTGACGTTGTTAAGCTGTACGTGTCTACGCAACGTGCTTGACGTCACGCGAATAGATAAAAAGTAACGATTAAAAGAAACAAAGGACACCTTTGAAATACTCGACGACAGGGTGGTTTCTCGATAGGTTTGAGTGTACAATGCGCGGTGTATCACGACCGCTAGTTATATCGAGACTCGCGCGATAAATAAAAGCAGCCACGATTACAAACTGAAAACTCGAACGTAATAATTATTGAACGTGGGAGTATGCGCTTTGGCGTATTTATTACGAAACTCGCACAAAGTTGACGTCCCGTCAATGCACAAATACGTATAGACACAAATGATTTTCGACGAATGCGTCACAGAGGGCAGATACACACGCTGCGCTCTGATCCCCACTCCCCTTCTTGATCGGCAACGGTCAATGTTGACTCTTAATTGAAGTTTGGGCGCGACCTTACGTAATCACGTCAAAGATCATACAAATTTACACGCTCGCCCCCGCACAACGCATGAAAATCCCATCTATTCGATGAAACTTTTATTGTAAATTGCGACCTTGTCGATTATTCTTTCGGCACGAAAAGTTACGTAATTTATCTCTCTTGGGTACGTTTAAAGCATAACCAAGAGACTCGGAATATAACAAGTCTTTGGCGTTGATGTTTCAGGATACTCTTACTTGCTGCTCCCGTACTTGCTGAGTTAGCTTTTCAACGGTCGGTTACGCTCTCATCGGGAAATACCAATTTCCGCGCGAGATTTTTGGGCTGTGAAATTCACACGAGAGCGAATTTTGACTTTAGCCTGATGAGATAATTGTCGAAGCTTATTGTTATCCGTTGAACGCGAAGGCTTTTTTGTGGCGTAGACGTAACGTACACGAGGAGTATCGGTGAATTTGACGAGAAAACTAACACTGCAAAATGCAACAGTACGCGACATTAGCGCTCTCGTTTGTCCGCTGATCCGAACGACTTTACGAAAGTTACGTTTTACAAGACTATACGTAATTGTCCATTAAAGAGTAACGCGCGCAACGCGATATATCTCTGCTAATGGAAAAAATTCGCATTAACCGTTGAGCCATTCACGGAAAGGCAAAACGTATAAACGTACGTTTTCCTCCTCTCCTCGTCGCTAATCGTTAACGAGAACTTACTGCTTTCTATAAAATCGAAGGTTGCGTGTTATTTTCTATCCGTTCATTCGTGACGTCGTCGATCGGACGGCGATGACGACGACGGTTAAAGTTTTAAATTAGATGCACACAAAGCGTTTATGGATAAAATGGGTTACAGCCAATCAACCGTGATTAATTACCTTCGCTTGAAACTTCGAGTGGGAGTTTTCGTATATAATGGTCGGAGCGATAAGATTAGGCCCGACTCTCTTTTCTATTTAAAATCTGGCGCACGATACTTCTCGTTCATTTGACGTAATCGTCAAGTTCGCCAACGTACTTGTTCTCTCTTCGTTTTTCTCGCGATAAAAGCTTCGTCTACGAAATAAAAGTGCGCGAGATGTGAAATACATCCCACTTTAAGCCGAGTAACTCGCGCGTTCTCTCATTTTTTGTTTTCGCTGTATAAAGTGCAACAGCGGAAACGTATACGTATAGGTATATGTTTTTTCTTCATTTCTGTTCGCAAACCCAATTCACGTCTCGGTATCAAAAGCGCTCCTTCTTACATCGTAATCTCGTGTAATCTCGTCGACCAATGCATCGTCACGTCCTTGTTTTTTTGTCTCTTCTTTCGTACGCCACGCGTATCCTGTTTTTCTATTCTTTGGAACGACGTTAAGCAAATCAGGTAACGCACAACCCTCGATGTTTTTTGCGTTTATTCGTCGGGATGATTAAACGGGACTTTACAAGACTATTTCCGAGGTAATTTAATGCTATTCCAAGTTCTCGTTTTCTTAGGTTTATTGCAAACGACCTCGAAGTAAGATTCTGGGAAAACAACAAGTTAAAAAGCTTAACACGAGTGAAATTGGAACAAATCGACGGTAAAGTAGATCTCTTCTCGGGGCCTCTCTCAAAATAACTCTTATTCGTCACGAACTACTTTCCATAAGAAGAAAATATACTTGACTTGGAAAAAGACAACGTGTTTTATGGATGAATTCGACAGCGGAAAAAACCCCAAATCGACCTTGATACAAGGATTTTAAAAAACAACAACACTTGCGTCATCGTTTAAATCTTTGCCATCTTCGTGCATGTCGCATATTCCTCTCGCACACAAGTATCTCGAGGTGTGCTAGATCCTTGTACACAATCTTGTCCGTCTGCTTGTTTTTTTATCTAGGTTTGCGTCTCTCTTGACTCTCTTTGCTTTTCGCGCCGAGGGAATTCCTCGCGATTGCTTCTTTTTCTTTCCAACTACAGAAGCACGATTTGATATTTTTTCTTATTCGTCGTACGAAAGAATCGTTGTATTGGACGTACGATCGATCATTTGGACTGTTGTCGTGAACTTGACGATTTCGTCAAAATTGCACACAACGCTTCAAACCCTATTGTTCCATCGTCGAAAAGCATTCGTGTTCATAATAGAACCTCGTTCCTTTAATTAAAAAAAACAATGGTATCCCAATTTTCCTAGGTTTTCGTTATTTTTTTTCATTCTCGTCTCAACTATACATAGAACTCGACTTTTTAACGAATAACAAAGAATTGCCCGCTACTTTGATATAGCTCAACCGGAAAATTAATTAGGAAATAGTCTTACCGAGAAAAATTGCAGTGGACAATTGGAGTCTCGGCGTCGTTGATCGATTTTTCTTGGTTGTCTATTGCAATGGGGAATTGGGTTAAGCCCAGGTGTCGCTGTCGCTGCACAAATTGATGTTAATCGACCAACTCCCGAAGGCAATCTTTATTCGGTCCGCAGTTCGTGTTTTTATTTTTCCCATTTCCAACACACTCCCGCACACTCGAGTGTGTTTATTGATAAGAGTAAAAATTACTCAATCATCCGGGCTTTTTATACGGAAGATAATCGATCGTTACGAAAGCCAAAGTTTCTTCTCAAACTCTTACGTCACTAAAAAAATGGTCTCCGCGTGATTAAAAACTCGCTACCAATACAATATGCCAATTAAGCTATCCAATGAATTCGACTAATCGTTAAAACCCGGACGATTTGCTCTTTGTTTTCTCTCCTGAATAATTCCCACGCAGCGGCGCGTACGATAAATATCAACAAAGACGAAAACTCCTTAGATGGAGAAAAAAAGGTGTCTAATAAAGTGATTGTACGCGGCTATTTTCAGTTTTGCGAAAAGGCAGACAGCACCTTTGCACGTATATACGTTGACGTTTACTCGCCGTGCGAGTTATTGCTTCCGCGAACGTAATTAATATCGCGATGCACGTAGGTAGACTGTTCGTTTCGTTGATTATTTCGTTATATTTTTTTCGTTGCCGTCTCGCGTTTTGCCTTGATAAGTTCACTTTTAAACGCGAGGATCTCTAATTTGTCGAGTATAGAAGTATTCGGCGAAAATTTACCACGCGTGCTTTGTGTCGTGCAGCTTGAAGTCTCGTTGACGTTTTACTCGACAATCGGAGAAGAAAAAAACAAATTGCAAATTTATTTTACTAGCAGGAACGTCTATCGTAGTTTTATACTTTCAACAAGTACAAAAGTCTCGTCAGTTTATCAAAAAGACGCCTTGAATCGCGAGACAACTTTATGAAATACGTCATTTCACCGTTTACCGAGAGTTGGACATTTCCGAAAATCAAAATAATTACACGAACAGTAAGATTTGACACTAATATAACAACAATGTGATTTAGTCGTTGAAACAGAGTCGCATACTTATGTCCAATCGATACTTATTCCTTTGTACAAAGCACATTTAATAATTGTCTAAATCTTCTGTAGTTATAGCAAAGTAAATCACTATCTATCTATATATATATATATATATATAAAAGGATCATACGGAAAATAAAAGGGGATTAGTCGACGCGGTCAAACGCATTACCGCGGGCTCCGTTTGATCCGAGCCGTTTGATCTCGTTAAAAGCTCTCTCACTCTTCGTTTCCCGCGAGTCACGTGCGGATCATTGGATATCTTCCAAAAGTTTTCTCTCTCTTATCTCTTGTGTGCGTCAAATATTTGCAAAGTGATTTACTCACTCGTCGAATTTCATTTTGAAATTAATTTGTTCTCTGAATGTACATTTATGCTGTTGTTGTTGTTGTTGTTTTACGCAGGGAGGAAGTGCAAGAACACACAGTCAGATGGAATGCCAGTTTCAAGTTTCTATGCAAAATGAGTGCCAATGCATCTACCGGTGTGCTAGATCCTTGTATATTAAGAATATCCGTGAGAAAGGTAAGCTTTCCATTTATTTACAAGGTTTATTCGTATCCTCTTGCGTATACGTACATCTAACGAAATTAATATTGCGTGTATCGTAAATAGGAATCAAAGGGAGGCAGGTCCTTCCAGAAACTCGGCTTCATCGACCTTAATCTCGCGGAATTTGCCGGAGCAGGTCTATGCCGAAGGCGATGCCTTCTCGAGGGTTACGACGCAAGACACAGGCAAGACAATTCCATGCTCAGGGTTGCTATCAAGATGAATATGTTATCCGGTGATATTCTCTTCAAAGTGTAAGTAAAATCGTCCGATTTCCCTATCTCCCTCTCTCGTCCCTCAACAATCTCGACGTATTGTTGTTTTCATAGGCGGTAATCGATTGATTATCGCCAGCCGTTTCACCAATCTCGCGAGGTTCAAAAATACCTCGCTGTAATTTATGCATCAATTATATATTGTCCATGTTCATGTATGGCCTACTTTGCGTGATTAATATTTTTAGCTTACGCGACTTACTTTCGTCGGAATTTTTCTTAAGATTGAGTGCACGACTTTTTTGTTTGTTTGTTCAATTTGAATACGCGAACCTTGTGTCACGCGTAATGATTCATGGACATTTTCAACGTAATTATTGCGCTAAAATAACAAGATGCCAACAAAAACTTTGTATGTTTCATTTGTTGTTGTTGTTGTTGTTGTTGCAGACCTTCACCGTCGTTGAAACAAACGCAGCTTCCTGTGCCAAGTTTACCTGGTGTAGTGCCAGTGGAGACAGTCGACGAAGGTACAACTGCTGAACGCGGCGTTGGCAATCGCGAAGATTACGTCTCGACGGGCTCGCTTGCCGGTAGTATCGCCAGTACCAGCAGCGGCTTCGGCAGTCTTCCGAAGAAGAGGCCGGCACTCTTCACCTCCGGCAAATATCCACTTTTATTCATCCATCGCAAATAAATCTTCTCCGCGCGTAGAGGGCAAATTACAGAATCGTTATTAGAGATTTCTATTTTGACACATCTCCCTTTCCTCAGCGTGCGTAGCGGATTTTTTTACAAGGCTTGTGTTGATTTTGACCGTTCGATTATCGTTGTTTATTTATTTCTATTTTATTAATGCACGTGGAAAAATTCGCGTCGACAATGTCGACAAATTGTACAGATTGTACATCCGGTCATCGAAACGTTCACTCATAACCAGCGCAAATAAAAAGAAAACTCAAAAGAACCAAGTAGACGAAGCAAGCCTCGATAACGAACGTTTCAAATTACAGAACTGCTAAGCGGCACGGAATTGTACGAGCCAATGACGCTGAGCGACATAGTCCCATCGTCGGTACCAGTAGTAGTGGATCCTCTAAACGAGGTGCATACGGAGTCAGGTCATTCGCGCAACAACAGTAATACCAGTCAGCTGAGCAAAGGTTCCGGCTACGGTTCCCTCAATTCTCACAGCCAGCATAGCCGACAAAGTAGTAGCGGCGACAGTGGACACATCAGGTACGTAATTGTTCATCGTCTTCATTCGTCACTCGCGATACACCAATGCATACGATCGATAACGAAACGGACAACATTTCGAAGGAATCTCATGATATTGACGCCAATTATTCTCGTGCTCACTGTGACTTCTAGTGGGTTTATCGTTCGTCATTTCGCGATTCTATACTAAAAAACAAGATATAACGTCACGACTATACATATGTATACACACCTCATCGCTAACACCTTCTCACGTTAACCGTTATTTCTCTCCTGCGTAACTAACGACCATAACACTCCTACCACTGCCTGATACATATATATTTATTTCTCTATCTAGCGCTTATCTCTTTTTTACGTGTACTAGCGCGCAGTTTCTTTGGCTGCGCCTTTTCTCCATATTCCCTCTCTCTAGATTTTTTGCACTGTTCTTTGTATCCTGGCACTGTTATTGGCTGCTGCCGAAATCGAATACTGCCTGATGAGTTGACGTATTACTATATTATACTGTTAGTCTTGGTAGATGTTTCTTACTTTGACTATTCTCGCTGTTGCATACGTTTAGATAGTGTCATGCTGCGTTGCGTGACGGATACATGTATATCTTTGACTTATATAGCGTTGATGTTCGATGTTGTCTTTAATTTTTTGCATTTTTATCCATAGATCAGTTCTTTTTTTTACTATTTTGCTTCGTGTACGATGGTACAAAGTTCGCGAGTTAAATAATAAGTGTACGTTGACGTTGTAATTGGTCGACGCGCTTCGACAAGAGCACCACTTTCCCTCTCTACAGGAGCACATCCAGCGCAGTTCAACGTCGTCATGGTCATCGCCGACTAAACAAAAAGAACAAATTACAAACAAAAAAGAAAAACAACAAAAGAAAACTAAAAAAAAGTGTATGTGTTGTGTGAATTGCCCGATTGCAGGTCTCCTTCGTGGCCAGTATGGGCACCTCGTCTACCGAACCTTTCGCAAAACGTCAACAGCTGTAGCAGCAACAACCACGCAACGAACAACAACAGCAACAGCAGCAACATCATCAACAACAACAACAACAAGGACGTACATCATTTGAAACTCGAAACGTCCAATGACCATTTACCTATATCCCCACCATCACCGTTAACCCTTGTCGTACCCCGTTTACGACTTTGCTCGTCCTCGACACCGGTCTCGAGTACACGAAAGAACGGCATCCCGTACGAGGATGCGAAATTTCGCGTACCTGATAAGCCTGCCATCGCTCGTAACGGTTATCCACGCATTGGTCAGCCAAGTTGGCGTAACATTTCGAAAACGTGCGACTGTATCGAGGGTGGACAGACGAGTCCGGTGTTAAAGTTGGCCGAGCAAGCGCGAGCGGTATCCTCGCCTGATCCTTTGCACAGGCCCGATGCCGTTAGGGCATCGTTCATTGCTGCTATGAGCGCTGCTCAAAATCCAAGGTAGGTTTCTTTGTTCCGTTCGACCAACGGATACGGATGGTGGTGATGATGATGGTGATGATGATGGTGATGATGATGAAAGAAAGCTGTGTAGGGGCTCATTTTTACGCTTGACATATCGACGATGGATATTCCGCTCTTTGCTGCTTATTTTTTTATTTTTGCACATGATTTTTCTACGTAGATTGCGCTATTTCTATGCATGAATTTCTTGATTTTTTTCGTGCACGCGCGTGACTTGTTGACATTTGTAGTTTTAGCGATGCCGAGTTTTTCATCAAGTTCCGCTTATTTTTTATATGCGTTTGCTTTTAACTATTATTATATAAAATTCGATTCAATTTCACTACTATAGGGATCACGTTTCAGCTTGATAATTACAAATGGTGCAAATCACATCGCAAAGCTTGCATTTTTTCAGCTGATTACAAAAAAACAGTGCCAACGAAAATCCATGCGAATATAATATTCGTGCAACGTATTTTACGCCTCAGCAACAACACGCAACAAATATATTTCAAGCTCTATTAGTCTTCATCACCATACTAGCGATTAATGGCACTTGCGAGCTACTCGAGAGAGCACGTGCGTTTGTTTTTCCGCCTGAAATCATCGCTCGAAAAATAAAGTACGGTAATTCGTAAGATAATCAATGATCGAGGATGCGCTGCAATGCTGACATCATTGTCGACGTTATCGGTTGTTTTTCGTTTTTTTCTTCGATTTTATCGCATCGAATCGCTCTTTTTTTATTTCGCTGATCTCATTTTTAAGCCTATAAAATAAAAATAATTACTTAGTGCAATGTTGATTAAAAATTTCCTTATGATTTCAACGGTTGCTGCACGTTGCTTAAAAAGAAGAAACCAAAATTACCAAACGCACGATGTACCTACTTTGTTTTTGCGTGATGGTTGAAAATGCATCAATGTCGATTGTTCAAAGCTTCTCGATATACGCACGAGCTCTTATTGGACTTTCATTAACTTACACAGCACGTATAAGTACCCTCCTTGCATTGAGAGAGAGAGAGAGAGAGAGGTCAGATCCGTAGATTCCACGTTATGGCATTTGATTAGCCAAGGACATACCTAGGCGAGCGCTTGAATTCAGGGCCACGAGCGTGCCCAAATTATTGCCCATCAAATCGTGAATTTATTTCGTTTGTTTTTGTCTTGGTA
Source organism: Chouioia cunea (assembly GCA_030064505.1). Lineage (NCBI taxonomy): Eukaryota > Metazoa > Arthropoda > Insecta > Hymenoptera > Eulophidae > Chouioia > Chouioia cunea. Next base: position 7,403,878 of record JAOPFQ010000001.1, read on the forward strand.
TGTACCTATATCAATATTTTTCCAAGTTTTAGCGAATGAACGACAGTATTAACGTCGAATCGACGAATTGTTCTAAAAAAATAAGGCAGATAACATATCGATTGTTCTGTGTAAAACTCAATTTAATGAATAACCGAGAAAATCATCGATTGCACTACAAACTTAATTACGCGTATTTCAACTGCACGTCATGAAGCCGTACTTGTATAGAGAGAGAGAGGCAGACAGAAATGTAAATTCGGTTAATTTCAAAACAATTGTACTGCTCAGGATCTGAAAGTTACACAAAGAAACAATTCGACCAAACGTTAATTATACGATACACACACCTGACCGTAATATATATATATGCGTCTGTTTTAACGAGCTTGTTTTGCGACGTAAATACCCACTACACGTATATAATGTATATGATCCCCAGGTGCATGAGGTTGTATACATAACGTACCCTCATACAGCATGGCTCAGTCTTTTGTAAAATTAGATTGAATTTTCTCTTTTTTTTCGCATACCTTAGGTTAATTTTGCATCGAGCGATTTCGATATTCAAAATAAGCAATTTTTTCTTCTGGCTTGTATACACTACATACATATTTAGCGATTTTTTTGTTTTCATCGTGCGCAATATCGACATGGAGATGAATACTTAACAATTGTATTTGCATGAATTTCTTCATTTGTACACTTGCAAATCTACGACAATCATGACGCCGTCCCTCGTACATTCGTTACACCGTATCTCTTAGAAAAAAGTTTACATTCGTAAACGTATTTTCAACAAACAAACAAACAAAGTCATCTCAACGCACAAAGTGATACGAGTTCGCCCGAAAAAACAAACAACACAACGACAAACAAAGTATAACCAAGAGATTTGGGGCCATTGTGTTGATTGAATTACAGGGGTATCGGCGTCGTCGGCCATCGCAAGCTACTGGAAGGTGCGGCTAGTGGTAAACTCGCGACCGTCACCATCAGTCCTGACTCCGAAGAGTCCTCCTCGCTAATTTTACCCTGTGAACTACAGCATCGCAACAGCACTAGTCCACCGTCAGTTCTGATCTATTCTCTTCTATTAGAGAATTTGCACGAGAGATGTTGATTTTCTTTTATGTTGCAAGTTGTCGGATTAACGTTATTGTTAAAAATTTAAAAAAATCACGTTGCACGTGTCCATTGGACGATGAATTGTCGCCGAAATATCGACGAGGATCTCGTTTGTTAATTTCATTCAACTTTGTACCGTCGTTATGAAATGAAAGAAAGACCATACGAAAGTTGAAATTAAAGCAGACTTTCATAATCCAATCTTTTCAGCAGCGAAATTTAATTAAATTGTCGTAAACTGTTTCAACGTTCATTTAGTCTTTATGGAAAAAAAACGAAATCTCAAATAAATTTTCATCGTCTAAATGTCAATGCTCGAGGGTTGTGTGTTTGTATAAAGTTCGATATAATTGACACGACAGAAAGCGTTCGGAACGAGTAGGCCTCTTTGTTCTCGTCAACTGATATTTTTGCGCGTGTTTCAAGTCAGCCTAGTTGCATAATATTCTTGTTTCTTAGATATTTTCGTAAGTAATTAGAAACTGTAGATTACTTCGAAGCTCTTTAGAATTGCTTGCTTTGTGAATAAGCACGAGCTTTTTTTCAAAATTATTTTAACGCTCTGTTGGCTTAAAAATATAATTGCTTCTTTTACGTGTGCCTCTTAATTGTTTTTAGCGCTTGTTTTCGTCGTGGATGTTTTCGCTTCATTTATGTTTCATTTCGACAGTGCATGCTATATGGTGTTATTTTTTTCGTTTTCGTCCCACTTGATTAATGGTCGGTACGGGTTAAAATAGAAAGAGACAGCGACATCGATCGCCACTGTTTTCTTTGTCAATACGTACGAAACGAAATGGACTTTACTTTGATTAGTTTAACGAAATGAAAACAAACAAACAAACAGTAATAATCTCGTAAAAGAATAATAAGAGAGAAAACAAATTAATTTACAGAAATCCGAGTGGAGGTTCGGGGTTAAGCGAGACAGGCTCGCTGGATCGAGCGAAAGCAGCACTGGAGCGCAGGAAGAAGGCTGAGGATGGCACGGCAAATCCAGCGTTGTGCAGGGTCGAGGTCACTAGGCCGAATCCCGACTCGCTTATCGACGAACTTATCAAGGCAACCAACCTAGAGGAATCGGTCGAAACCTCAGAGTGTAAGCGACATCGATTCTTTTCTTGCTTGATACGTGCCAATTATATCGGAGGTGAAGTTGTGTCTGCTTGCGTTAGCTTTGGATCAGTTTAGCTTGTACATTTGACTCAATTACTCCAAGTGGCAATGTTGTTGGCAAGTCAAATTCTAAAACTTTTCAAGCGAACCAAGCTTTACTGGGGGCACATAGTTTTCGCAACATTTTTAAAGTTTGCACAAAAGTATCGGATCCACGATGAAAATTACCGACAATCTCTTGGAAAGAAAGCAAAAGTTATCAATTGCGGGAAGCCAAATATTATTTCGTATCTTCGTGTCGATTCATTTCTATTTTCATCCTGCGTGTTATAGACAATGAAACGAGTGTATTTTCGAAGGAGTACTTTATTCTTAAATCGATTGGAAAAGTTCCGGAAATACCCGAAAGAATTGATAATTTGGACACGTTCGCTAAAGCTGTATTGACATCCTTTGCTGTAGTTTGACGTCATCGTACACAAAGCCAACCACGATAGAACGCGCGTTACTCGAAAAAAAAATTTCCAAATTCACTGTTTGTCGTACGTAACAAGACGCGTTTTTCAAGTTAATAGCGCGTGAAATTCTCATCGAAAGTCAATATACGCGCGCTTTTGATTTGCTCCTCATCGTAAAAAGTGACGAAAGGGAAATTCGTCTAATGCATTATGTAAGCGGCTCCCAAATGCGATTATCGAAGCTCCAAGGAACTTTGGAACATCTTGAGAACAAGTTGACGAAGCTTTCGAATTTCTTGGGAGTCGATCTAAATATAAAGTCCAATCACTGAACAAAGTATTCTCGTTTGCTAATAGTTTGTTCTCGTTCGCTTTTGACGATTTACCTATATCGATCAATTTGCTTGTTTTTGTAATTGCGCGAGAATGGCGCGAAACCTTTTAAATTTGACGAAATTGATCGTTTTATGCGACAAAAACGGGAAAAACAGTAATTGATGGATTTCTTAAAAAGATTGATACGTCGAACAAAATAAAGGTTCAATATTCTTGCCAGACATCGATCCGTTTACGTCAAAGTTTGATTACGTCTACCTTATAACAATGCAAATGCTGAGAAAGTGATCGTCGACAAAAAACTCATTCGAGCATGAAACTTTTAATAGACAAATGATCCTAACGTGTATTATCGTAATTTCAGCGACGGGTCTACAGTTGTTCATCGGCAAGGACGGCACGACAGCGTTAGGTCTGCAAGATGTCAAGTCTCAAATCCCAGGGATCGCATTCAAGCAAGTGGTAATGGAGGAGAACAGCAGGTAACAGGAGGCGGCGTTAGGCCGACGTAATCATCGGCTGCACGCGACTACTACGACGGCAAACGGCAATGGCAAACTTGCTGGCTGCTTTGGTCTTGCTCTTGTACCCGAACTCGCTTGTGACGACGACGCGTCGCGCCTGTGATCTTGCATTTATATCCTATCAGACCTTCTTTCTTTTCTACGCGACGACGACTGTTTTTTTACCGCTCTTTCGTAGAATCTGCTGCTTTTTTTCTCCTCTCGCTCTTTTTTTTTAATAATTACGTTGAAGATGAGAAAAAGTACGATTGCGACTTTTTCTTCGCGAGTGTCGACTTGACTTTTTTTCTACCAATGTTGTAGCTTTCAAAAGTATGCAATACACGAACGTTTGGAATGGAATGATGAAATTACTTAGAAAACAACGTTAAAAAATGTTTCATACGACTTTGGTAAATCCGCTTTTTAATTATATTTTGTCACAGTCTTGAATATAGGTTCAGCAAATTTTATAAAAAAACTACAAGTATGGCAGGAAAAGTTTTGTCGATGATTTGCGCGGTTTCGGTGTTATCAAGAGCGAAAAAATATCGGTATAAAGGTGGTTTTTGGAGTTAGTTGAAGGTTTGACATTATAATAATCTCAACGTTTAAGCAAGAAAATGCTTAATAATTTAATTCTACAAAAATACGTATAACTGAATATTTTCTTCCATGAAAGCTATATTAAGGAAAAAGGAAAATAAACAAGACGAAGCACAAGATTTTTGTCACTGTGCTTCTACATAAATGGAGCATTAGTCAATAAAATCGAGTTCAAGGAGAAGAGAGTAGTTGTGTAAATACAGTAAACTTATGTACATTGTAAATCGGTGAAAAATAATGCCTCTCTCAGGTGCGACGATAACTTATAAATGTTAACTAATGTCGATGCCGCGAGTGCACCAACTATCTTTCCTCATCTACCTATTCGAGAATAATCATTATTGTTGATTTTTCAGTTCTATTAGCCTTCAGGCTTTTTATAGGCGTTATTGTTTATTTTCAGCGCAAACGCAGTATTATTTAGTTTCTTTTTCTATTTGCCATTCCTTCAAAAGCAACGCATTTGCTTTTGAAATCAATGAAAATTTAAATTAGAAGACTTTTTGATTAGTTGAAGCTTTAAAGGTATTCTGTAAATCCCGGTGATAATACATTTTCCTCACTGAATATTCGAGATCGTTTAATGCTGATACTTTAGTGGCGACGCGTTTGTAAATAAAAAATTACAGAATTCTCTTTAATCGTGACACGTGGTTTGAGGATAATTTTTATCAACAAGAACTGATTTGATTGAGCGAAAATTCTTGGATGTTTTTTTATTGCGTATTTTCAGAAATAAAAGATCTCTGCGGCAAAATCATTCAGCATTGATAATAAATTTTCCAACTAAACCACTACAATATGCCAAATTTAAATTTTAACATTTTCCCTTATATTTTTCTGTGATTACTCCGATGTTCATTTTACAGTATCTTCCATGTACTAAAAAATTTACCGATCCTTCAAATTTGTAAAGATGAAGATAACAACCGCCCTTATACTAATGAAAGTAGAAAGACAATTTTTTGAATTTTTATTGACAAAATTGGTTGGTGTAGCCCGTAATTATAATAGCAATTTGTAAATATAGTATAATGATTGTTATATAGCAAAATGGCTGGTGTTACACACATTTTCTCTGTATTCAAAATATAAAACTTGTATTGCTCTATGATGATATGATGCGTATTTTAAGAGAGACAATTGTGAATACACATGATGATAAAGGACAAGCGTTTTTTTTTTCGAGAATAAATAAAATAAATGTATACAATTTGATACAGACGTGACGTGAATTACGATTTCTGTTTCCATTAAAAACTGTCGCTTTGATTTAAACGGTGTAGTTAATTTGTAAGAAGAAATTGCAAATCTATTTTGAGAAAGAAGGCTATAATCGAAACATTTGTCAAGTGTCGATGTAAAGATAGAAATCGTAACGTCATCGATAATGCTCTTTATACCGATTGTCGTATTATGCGATGACTTCCAAACTTTTCCGAGTATCCAATGAAGAAAAACATTTAAAACTTACCGATCATTCAATTATTAGAAAACAACAAGAATTGTGAAATTGTAATAATCCGCTTTTCCTCAATAAATATCGATGAAATATCAATTTGGCTTGAAATGCTTTAGCAAAAAATTGACACGGCGTCTGATAGTTGAAACTGATTCTTCAATGTTAATGAAATATGACGTAGCTATTATACAGAGGAATTTGAAAAAAATGTCTTGAGATAGTCTCAAGTTGGACAAATTTTGAAAATTGTCTGTGTAACGTCATCGAAATGCTAAAGTACTGCCAATCGACTGACTGGGTAGGTTGTACACAATTTGTTCTTATTCCGACTGTTCCCCGACATTATTTCTAAAGCATGTTTTGTAATACAAAATATATCAACGAAATTTAAACTTAGCGATTAAATGAACATTGTAGTCGATTTGCTAGCAGTCGTAAGTGAAAAAACGTATCTCGTATCTAGGTATCGGCATATGGATCGAAAGCTTTTAATGTACTTTTGCAGTCATAGAAAATCATTGACGATCAACGCTGTTCCAAGTGTCAAAGCATAAATTATAATTAGCTGAAAGAGCAAAAACAGAAGGAAAACGACGAAGTTGCAAAATTATTAGTATACTCGTGTTTGTAAGTGGCCGTGCAAACGAGTCCAAAATGTACAGTTGTTTTTTCTAGTAATATACGTCACATAATATCTCGCGTATAATACATATATATATACATACAGAAATTCATTGTAGATACGATGGAGTTTTTTTTATTTATTGGAAAACTAGACGACAATTTTAGCGGTTTCCTTTATTCCGCTGAATTGTTGAATGAGCATGGATCGATTCCTCTTTTTGTATATTATTATTAAAACAGGAAAAAGGAGCACGCATGTTCGCATTGTAATCTTATATATATACACACACATATGTCTCCTGTCGCTGTATAATGCTATTAGCGTGCCGTCAGTGATTAAACGAACTAACGTGGAATTATTTGGACAAGTAAATTTTGTCTCCAAATGAACAAGTCTGATACAGATTTACGATAAGACATACAAAATTCATTGTAATTTCAAAATTACCTTTTTCTTTCCAGCTGATTTATATATTTTTATATTTTACAGATACATCGGGTGTTTTTTGTACATACAATAAATTTACTCATTATCAGAAATTAATTAACGTTGTGATATTTTACAATGTAATAATACCTATTATTACCTGTATTACCGATTGTATTATAACTTTTATTGATATTAAAAAAAGCGATACATAGCCCACTACCGTGTGTGTGTGTGTGTGTGTGCAAAAATGACAAAGTAACTTTGGTTAATTACTGTATGATTTACTTGCGTTTATCATTCATCACTATCTAACTCTGTGAAAAAGATGCGAACTTCCATGTGTTAATAATAACTTAAAAATTAAAGACAAACTGAATCTCTATTTTCTTTTAACCTTTTTATCAACTCTATGCTTCAATCGTACGTGTAAATTGAATATGGTGTACAACGATAAATTATTAAGAGAACAATACAAGAAAGAAAAAGACAAACTGTTAAGAAAAATCTTGAACTTTGCAAAAGTTCATCTGGAAAACCGGGAAGCGGAACAGTTCGTATACTTTCTCCGTTATGGAGCACGAGTTTGACGCGAGGACAGATTTTGTCGACGTAATGTTAGGTGGAGATACAAGTAACGTATTACGTTACTTACAAATTATTATGTTATATACGTTGCTGGGATTTTCCACGAGGAGAACATTTTTCCCTACTAGTACTTTCCAATGTCCTTTTTCTGTCATTTTTTTTATGCTCTGTTACATATCCAGTTGTGAAATTCAGCATCGTTGCATCTGTCGAGTGATTCGTATATTTATTAACGTTGCAATATTAGTACACAATGCGTCGTGAATATTTATAAACAGTCTACTCTTGCACTTGATTCAAGTTTAAATTTTTTCGACAACTGGACACATTCGGCGATGGATGATTATATCAATAGTCGTAAGCTAGTGAAAACCAACAGACACCCTTAAACTTTGAACGGTAATATTTTGCAAGGAAAAAAGACAATTCGAAAGCTCATTTTGATACGTTCGTGTGGATTGTACGTAGATATATACGTGTGTGCGTAGCTGTAATAAGCGTAATGCAAGAGATTCGGACAGACACTCTCTCGCCGCACGTGCAGGAAAGCTGCGTAGCAGAAAAGATTCAGTCAGTCGAGAGCGCGCTTGAAATGCGTGATGTCGTGGAAACGCGTTAGTCGGCTGTCGACTCAGTCTCGTGATATATATTAACGTTAAACGTTTGTTTTTATTTGTTGTTTTTTTCAACAAACACTCGCAAATCAAATCTTAACGATCGTCTTTCGTTGGTTGAAACTTCTCAAACGAGAATGTCGAACGTATCGTTGCTACTGATATTGATCGTGTTGATCCATCAAAGTCTCGGGCAATTGGAAGCATCGAAAGAAATCCTTGAACGTACATTGCCGGCTTATGGATTAGCTGGAGCAGTTACAAGTACGATTCTCGATGTTGGATCATCCTGTCGACGGCATCTCCGAACTTTTCACCAGGCTGTCGACGATCGAGTTCTCTGGGCTCTCAAAAGTAAGTTACACGCATCGTCTATGTTGTATCGTCGAATGTTTGTTTTGATGCTTTGCGAGCATGCTGTTTGGACGTGAAATATTGTTTGTTTCATTCGATATTTTTGGTGTTTGAAGTTTGTTGAAGTTTGATCAATTTTCAAATAGAACCTTGATTTTTTTTGACAAATTACTCGACAAATTACTCGAGCTTTTGTGAAAATGTACAATGTTAATTTACTATCGGTGTATTTTACTTTGACACTCGAAGTACCAAATGGGTTATCGTAATAAATGGTAACGTTGGCAAAGTTTAATAATCGACGTCAAAAGTAATAAGTTTTGCGTCGTAAAATTGACTTATTTAGATTGAAAAGGAAATCTTACATCCATAACCGTTTGCCTACATACGATTTGACCACTTTCTCCGCGTATGACAAAAATACGTACAACATCCATCGGTAATTTTCATGTAATATCCTCGTCGAATATCGTTTTCGCTAACGATTAATCATTCGTGCAAAAAATAAAAAATAAATAACAAAACGACGTACAGATGTATACGCGTCAATTTCTCCAAACGATCAAGACACGCGCGTAACAGATTAATTATATACAGTTGGAAGTACGTGCATCTACACGTGTATACATATACATATATTTACATTTATGCAACAGCCGGCCTGTCGGTTCACTTCCTAAAAGTGAATCGACGAGGTGATCATCGTAAAACTTTTATTTTTTGCCTCTCTCTCTCCTTTAGTTAATTACGCAACAAACCGTAAAGCTCGTTTTCTTTTAGTCTCCATTTTTCCGCGCACGACCGCGCTTATCGCATATTTTCGGGTTTTTTTTACGCGCGAAATGGATTGCAATTATCCTAGTTTTAACTCTAATATATCAGCGCGTAATACGCAAAGATCGTTATCTTTTTTTCTTTTTCGTTTTTTTCACAGTGTTGGACTCGAGTGGCGAACCGAAACCTGGATTCATCTACGGGAATAACTATTGGCTGGGTAGTCGTAGTCAGTGCTTCGATACCGAGAATAGAAATCCTTTCGTATTGAAGCGAGAAATTATGAGCAATAACTCGAAATACCGCAGTGCCAACGACGAGTTTCCCCCTTTTACTCTCAATTATTACGTTGCTTATTTCACCCACAACAGCACGCTCCAATATCACGTCAGGCTGCCTAACGAGGTTCTTCTTTTTTTTACTCATTCAATTTCATTCTATTTTTTAATTCGAAATATCTATCGGGAAAACATTTTCTATAAAGTCAACAGTCGCTCTTCACTCGAGGATGTCTCGTTTTAAAGAAAAAAAGTCCAATCGGTAGAATTGTCGAGTTTTTCTCTCAACAATTTATTAATAGAAAAAAAAAGCAAAAAGAAACAATAAAAAACGTCCATCTTAATTGCGATCGGGTATCGCAGGATCTCGTTAGTTTAGGATTATGCTTGCCAGCTTCGTGCACGTCGGACGAGTTGGGTTTAATCCTGAAAGCGATGTTTCAAGATAGACGGTTAATCGCAGGTGAACTCTACTCCGCGGATTTTCAGCTTATTCGTGTGCGAGATCTAAAGGACGATCATCAGTGGCTGCTCGACTGGAGGTTCATTCTCGTTAAGTGCGTTTAAATGGTCAAATGCAATTTTCGATAATTGCGTTATTATTGAAACATTCATTGGTGTATTTGGAATTGTATGTCGTTTTTGTTTTAGAATAATTTTCGTAGTGATCGTTGTACTGATGTTGCTCGGTACGATCTATGATCTGCGGATGCGCGAAAAGCGCTTTGAAATCTTGAAGATCAAAGATTTGGAAGTCAACGAAAACAACAACGGTAATAGTTTTTTTGACAGTCGAACTCGTACATGCCGTTGCCAATAGCATCGTTGGTTTTATTTTCAGAGACAATCAAACTGAACGACAACGTCGAGACAGGTATCGCAATAAAGAAGCACAAACCAACGTTTGCCGGCAAGATACTAACCTGTTTCTCGGTATATTCCAACACGCACACGATTTTCAGCACGAAATTGAGCAACAATTCCGTAGCGTCGATCCATGGACTCCGTTTCCTCGGTATGGTCTGGATCGTTATGATTCACACGATCTATTACATGAGTGATTATGCTGGTAAATCGAATTCGTTTGTCAACTATTCTTAATTCGATGTTCTCGTTGAAAAACAACAAGAAAATACATTCCAAGATCACTCGATTACAAACAGATAACAAACCACGGTCCTGGAGAATGGCGGATGGTTTTGTGGTACAAGTGATAAGCAATTCAACCTTGTCCGTCGATACTTTCTTCTTTCTAAGTGGGTTTTTGGTCGCTTACATGTATCTGAGCTCACAGCGCGAAAAAGGCACGAGCCCTCGTAATCGGTTTATCCAGTTTGTCGTTGCGTTACTACGACGTTTTATACGGTGAGTACGTACTTTGATGCCGGAAAAAAGAAAAACGAATCGATCGAATATTCCAGGGAATATTCTTATTTTTGTCGTTTATCGTCCGTTATTATCGACAGCTTGACTCCAGTCTACGTGTTAATGATAGGAATTCTGCAACTCAACGCTTCTTGGTACGATAAAACTTCGCAATTTCACATGAGCGAGCGACCGCACGAGATCTGCGACAAGTATTGGTGGAGAAATATTTTGTACATCAACAATCTCTTTGACAGAGAAACCATGGTATGAGAAAATCGCGACGTTTCTCCATCGAAATTGCAATTGATCGAAACATCTTTCGTGTATCGTTGTATTCTTTGTAACAGTGTATGTCATGGAGTTGGTATCTATCGAACGACATGCAGTTTTTCGTGATTGGCACCTTATTGTTAATTATCTCGTCGTTGTGAGTATAGTTGTAGTTTCGATATTTTTATCGGTATTGCATTGCTACGATTGAGAAGTCGCGTTTGTTTCTAGATATTTTTACGTAGCAGTGGCGATGCTGCTATTCTTGTTATTTGGTTCTATATTTATCACTGGTTATATTTCTTACGTCAACGACTACGTACCGAGGTAAAACAAATTTTTTTTTCAACGATACTCGAAAGACGACGAACAATCTTAATTGCCGTTTTTCCATACAGCATGGATCAACAGTTTCACATGCTCGACAAATTGTACGATCCACCGTGGACGAGAATCGGACCGTATCTTGTTGGAATGATCAGCGCTTTTATCGTAATAAGACTGAAAGGCGCATTGCCCTTGCGAAAAGTACGTTCGATTCATTTGTATCGTATAACTATATAGTACAAATGATTAAATTGTCGACAACCGTTTCTTTTTTATAGAGAACCCTCGTACTTGGTTGGCTATTTGGTAGTTCCTGCAATCTGATAGTACTTTTTGGCCTCTTCGAGAGACAAATAAGCGTGCTCTTGTCAGCTCTGTACGTAGCTTTTAGTCGAACGCTTTGGGCGGTTGGCCTGGCGTGGCTTCTGGTTGCTTGCTGCACGAATAACGGAGGTATTTTCTTTTTCTTACTTTCTCCTTGAATCCCCGTCAAAATATGCCGTTGTAAAAATATCGGTGAGGAAATACGCCAATTATTATACAAGACATTTTTATTCAATAGTTATAATGATAAAAACTTTAGACAAACATCGGTGTTCAAATTGGTTACGCACTACTCAACACAGAGAAACAAAATTTGTAAAAAAATTCGAAATTAAAAACCATTAAAAAAAAACCACGTGTTCGTACGTCGTTGACAGTTTACGTTATTTTCTATTCAGGAATCGTAAATAAAATACTCAGCTTCAAGGCCTGGATTCCACTAAGCAGACTAACGTATTGCGCTTATCTGCTCAATCCCTTCCTCATTAATTCAATTTATCTGCACAGCGAGTCGGCTATTCACGTGGATTTTCTACCGAACGTAAGCTCTAATCTCGTAATCTCTCCAATATACGTAAAACAAACGAAGTAATGTTCAAACGTGTGCAATATTCTCGTTGTTGCAGGGCACGTTATTCCTTGGGAGTCTAATGATGACGTATATATGCGCGTACGCTTTGTCTCTGATGTTGGAAACGCCAATTGTCTTGCTGATGCGTACATTCTGTGACGTCAATGTCCAACGCCGATGATGCTCGTTGTTTATTTCTATCTCTCTTCGTTATCGCGAATATCAAATGTTTTCAATATTGTTTTTTTTTCGCCACGTGTATAAATGTACGCCTATTTTGTTTTTATCGTTAAGATTTTTTAAATATATACATGAAAGCTAATACGCGCGTGTATCCTTTCTTAATAATGATTCATCCCACGCGGGTAAAAAAAAGAAGCGCTTTGTACAACAGCCACGGCGATTGTGGGTTTCAGTCGAAGGATATTTTTTTTTCTCTCGCGGGGACATTTTAAGGCTCATTTACATAGCTACAGGTGAGTAGGAGGCGAGGTTGTTCCACTAAATACTGCTAAGAGTGAACCGGTGAATGCAACCTTGGCACTCCGGAGGAGTTGAGAGTGCGATTTGTACGAGCTGCCTGTTCGCGTCGACATTCTTCAGCTTTTTTCTTTAGTTGTTCTTTTAGAACCAGAAGCTCACGGGTTCGTTGGTAAACGGGATCCTGAAACGATCATTCGTTGTTACGTATCAGACGCGAGTGTTATTTGTAACTTTTGAAAATAACAAAATTCGCAATTTTTTCATAACGCACCTGTTGTCGCATGCTAGGATTCCATCTACAATAAAAGCTCTTCCAAGGCTTGATATATCTCATGCTTGCAATTGGTAATAAAACTGGTTGGTAATTCGGGCCGTCCCAATAGAGTGGATTTTGATAAAGTGGTAGTTGAGAGTTTATGAAAGACCACAGAGATACAGTTTTTTCTTTCACTTTCTCTTGCACTCGTTCTCTTTCGCTGAAAGTTTAACGAATTTCACCATTTGTCAAAATCGCTATGGCTGATGAAAATAATAATTAGTAAGCGATTACGCTAGTTCTACCTGCTGAACAAGAAAGTCCCGAAACGACAAGAGTAAAGATGATCGAGTATCGTTGTAAGGAAATGTTCGTTAAATTGAAAAGCATTTGGGAATTGCTGAGTCACTTGCCATACGCAGTCGATGAATTGTACGAATACTGGTGATCTGTCTGCGTCACTATGATGTTCGTCACCATGACCGATTCTCTGCAAATCGATGCCGTGATAAATATTCGCACAGCAAACGTGCAACAATTTTTTCGTCGTACATGAAAATTCATTAATGAAAATTCGTTACCTGTTGAAATTTGTGTCCAAAACCAAGCCACTCTTTTTCAATCAAAACTTCGAATCCTTTAATTGTTCTATAATACGGATCTAGTAAAAGCATGGCTAAAGCAGTCAACTGTAACATTTTTAATTGTCAAACGAAAAGAACAACCAATCAGAGAAAAAAAAATGGCAACTGATTGTACAAACCTGTGCGGTTCTATCCCAGCCATCCGAGCAATGAACTAAAACGGAAGTCTTGTGAGTCTCGACTTTGTCAGTGATCTTAACGGCTCCTGCCAATATATTTTTGATATGCCTCAACCACATCGTCGAATCAAGACCAGACAACCATTTAGTTTCGTCAATTTTTGGAAAACACAATTCTGTAATGAAATAACGAACGCTGTTCAAAAGTAGTCTTTGGAAAAAAAGAAACAAAAGAAAAGCAGTGTATGAGAAAATTCCATGGTACCCTTCAATTTTCTGAGACTCTCCCTCATTACATGAATATTATGAATATCAAAAAATACGACTTCGCTATTTTGATAAGCATCCTCGCTCTCATAACCACCGCCTTTTGCCTTGTTCGCAACGGCGTTAGCCATTGGTCGCGCATCCATAATGATAAGTTTATGGCTCTGAGCGTTGGCGTCCATTATCAGCTGGACGTATCTTTCATCTTCGCGACTACGCTTGCCGCTAAGACCGACGAGAGGCTGTGCACAACGGGTTATTGTCGCTTGACTTTCCGGATGGATCCACGAAAGTACAGGCAGTCTACCTCTGCTTCTGAAAGCGGCTGAGGCATTGAGGTCCTCGTCCGTGGCTGCAGTGGGGACTGCCCAAACGGCTGGATAACTGTCGCAAATTGTGTAGGTGTCGTTAATCTTTGATATCTTCCACATATCGTTGTTGATTCCCTGTAAATGAAAATAATCACTTTGACATTCGCAATTCATCGGTAAATCAAGGACTTTATTATCATTAATCATATCGCTAGTACCATCCTCTTTAGTTCCGCGATCGGTTCATAAACGTTCCAGCCATTTTCAGGAAAGCTTTCGGAATAATCGAAAGCAAACAGAGGTAGATTATGTGATAGTGGGAATGAGAACTGCTGCAACTTCTCAAAAACGTTCCGTCTGGAATGGTTTTCCTGTTTGTGTGCAAATCTGAGATTCCTTATGTCTTTGCAAAAGATTTCAATCCCATAAGAATTCTCTCCTTTGCTAGAGACACCACCAACTTTTTCTATCCTACTAACAACTCCAAGAGGCATTTCAACTATGTAGGGAGTTTCTCTGTCTATACTGCGAAAATGTAGTTTGTAATTGGTGACAGTCAGTACTCCTCGAGCTGGACCTGAGTATGGGCACAGATATGTAACGTCACGAGCGGTACCTTGTACTCTCTCTCCATTGAGCAGTGGTGGTCCTGTTTCGTTTCCGGTTAAATTCTGCGAGAAGGTACAGCGAGTTAGAAACCAATGTCACTGGGAACTATTTGTAATGTCAAATATAATAACAATGATAATAGAGGGAAAATGAACAAACTACTTTTTTCGCTACATTGGTACTTTAGCGTGCTTTATCCAGACTATGTATAGTTAAGTTAATTGTATCTTTCACCCCATGCACAACTGTGTATGCATATGGTACTTAAATAAAAAATGACTAAGCATTACTAATAAAGTGTAACTGACAAATGTTCCAACTAAAAAGAAAGGAGCGATTTAATCAATATTTTACTATTTCTTTACCACGTCATCTTTCCTCTGATTTTCTTTTTTAGTTTCTAAAGCAGAAATGATATTGTTATCTGTTGAAGTTGAGCTTGTTGAAAAGCTCTTTGAATGAGATGCTTTTTCCCAACTTTCCTGGAGTTAGTACAGATATTGAAAGATTCACACATATATTCTATTTGCGTTAGTATTTCAAGTTATTACTTTGATAAATACCAAAAGAATTGTCGTGTCGCAGAGTTCTGATACTTACGGATTCCTGTCCCATTTTTGAATTAAGCGAGCTACTCTTGCTGTCAGAATTAAGTGAATCAGAACTGGCATTTTTGGAATTGTTTTGTTCGACGTTCAAAAGTTCAGCACTCCCCCTTTTATCCATATTGATGATTATTATTTTTGACAAATGCTTATCTTTTTATCAATGGCATTATAAATAGTGCAATACCATGTTATCAACAATCTGTAAAACACAGGTAACTTGGTAAAATATAAGGACCAGGATGCTTGGTCTGGAAAGAAAGGTAAGTTTGTAAGAAAATAAAGCTACCTACGAGCGTCAACGAGAAACTACGTCAATACGATCAATTGTTATACAATAATAAAATGTTTAAATAATTAAAATCCTAACCTCTCGTAAGAAAAAATTTGATGTATATCGTACAAAACACACGCTACTTTGATAAAATTTGAGCAAAATGTATAATTCAAAGAAATGACTCGTTCAACGCTGTATCGAACTCGAGAACATTACTGTAATTAAATGAAAATTCAACGATTTCAACGAGTTCACTTAAATAGAAAACTGGAAAATCGTCGATTCAAGTGCCACGCCCATGGAATTTTCAGTGTAAACACAGCGAATACGCGGTCAAATAGAGACTGAAAAAAGCAGCAACGTTAATTTGCAATAAACTAACCTCCAGTTACAAACGATCGTGAGAAAATCCTTATTCAAAATACAGACAAGTTTAGTCGCAAGTCGACTCTTGTGTTGTTTGACAGGTGCAGCCGCACTTTGCTCAATGCGCGCACATACAGATGGCGACACTACAATTCTAGCTCGCGTGCGAATTGGACTCTTGCGGTTTAAGCGGCTAATGATTTATATCTCGCGTTCGAACGTCGATAAAACAGTTGGCAGATGTTTACGTTGATTTATTGATCGATATTCGTCGGCTTCGGTTCGCTATTGCCGTTGACGTGTAAATACAACCAACAGTCTACGTAAACTGCTCAAATTCGACGAGATTTGCTTTCCGAAACGTTTTCACGAGGCCTCTCCGACTTAGATGAGCTGTCGTTGCAATTGCGCCTACATCGCGAATGGTGCAGCGCTACGCGGGAATCCGTAGAGAGCTCGTAGCTTGATTCGAATGCACAATTATCCAGTGGCAGCGTATCGCGAAAGGGCGGATTTTTGTTTCCCTCGTCCACCCGTTTCTCCGGTGTTTTTCCATTCCGAAAGCCGAGCGTTTCGTTCCAACGCGCGATAGGCAGATGCGTACCGAAAAATCCCTTTTCAGCTCGTTTATTCGCTGAAAATTGAATATTGATTAGAACGTTGATTACAACTACCGCTGTACGCGCAGTTTCAACGATCCGATGCGAATCTAACGCGTACGCGTACAGGTTTGACGCAATAGATTGACCCACGTGTACACGCGTGCTCGTGTTTCGACGTTTCGTCGCGCTTGTTTTGCCAGTCTAGCGAACTCGATAAACGCGCCCTTTTACTTGAATCGATGCAGCTGGTTTTTGGAAAAGCGTGGATCGGAGGTTTAGGGAGGAAAGAGCGTTTCGCGTGTGCGCGCGAACGCGCAATAAAAGACACGAACGAGTAGGAGAAATAACGAATTTATTTGCGAAAAAAGGTATCCGATTGAACAGAAGTATATAGAGAGATGCAAAGTCATAAATGGTTATTTATTTCGTGACGCGGTATAATATCGTCGTGACCAATGATCGAGAGAATATACTTCTAAAGGTGAATTCATCATATATCTCTGAGTACAGCGTATATTGTTGGCTTTCGTAGTATACATTATAACATGAAATATAAAATTTGTTTCAGCCTCAACTATTTATTTCATATGCATGTATATATATAGTTTATTCATTTATTTCCGTCGTACAATCTTTTCACAAATGATCCTCTCGCTTGGTATCGTTCGAAGACACGATCAACACAGAAATATACAGTCATCACGTCGAAGATTTGTCGTCTCTTTAGTAGCGCGTTGAAAATTGATTATTACACATAGTGAATCTATACACGATATTGAACGATTTTTTGTTGTTGTTGTCTCTAGAAGCCTACGTGTTTCTCCCGCGCTCAGCAAGTCATTTCGCATCTTAACATCTTAATATATCTTCGACATTGTTTTTCTTATGTTTATATCTATATATACATGTATATGTATACGTATATATATTTTTTTAGTAAATTCATTTGATACATATATGTATATACATATATATAAAGCGCCAGCGTTTCGTACACACGTTATATGTACATGAAACCACGATCGATACATTATTAGTATATACACATGCGATAACGCTTTTCTTTCTGCACGATTATTTCCACTTCACATCTGAACATCTCTAATACATTTATACAAGTCTGGATCGAGACGAATTCTCGCCTGTCTATATATATATATATATTTATCATTGTTGCCCCTTATACGTGATGTTGAATTTCCATTCTCATGTTCGCTCCTTTGGCACTTAGAATAGAGGATGTTGTTTGTATTCTATATACGTCAGCAGTAAAGAGGAGATTAGCACTGCGTTTCTTTTTCTTTGGTTTGGTTGTGTCTTTTAGCTCTATTGTATTGTGGATTCTCGGCGTTTATTCTATCGATAATAAGAAAAGAAAAACTCGTCAGAAATGTGTCTCTTTTAAATCGATACAAAATTTTAAAATGTACGAAATGTTGTTGTATAGTTTGGTAAATTTAGAAAGAAATTGGGTCTTTATAAATGCCATTGGACTTTATTGTTTCAACTATTTCATTTGAGCGCTTTTGTCTCCTCGGACTATGTTATTATTGTAACGGATCGTTCGATTTTACGGGTACTCTTTGGATCGTTCTCCTTGCAAAGAGATCAAGCGTCACATTTTACGTGGAACGAGTATTCGCTAACGTCTCGTCGCCGTTTTAAATATTCCAGTTTGTACGAACGTGTCAAGGTGAAATTGATTTTTTTTTCGAAAAGGATTCAGAAAAAGGTTTATCGGAGTTGGATACCATGCATTCAAAGTTACGACCAAGATAAATGGATAATTTATTGTTGTTATCGTCGGATTCGAACGTTACATAGTTAATTTTATATGCTCGGTATAAAAGTATAAAACAAGTGTAATTTGGCAATCGATCATTATTGCGAAAGAAAGAAATATGTCTCTTAAAACGTTTCTTCCCAAAATAATTCTCTTTTGATACTCTAATATTCATTGAACATTGCGTTCTCGACTAGTTAGCTTCCTTTTTATTTTCAGCTCGAACGATTGTTAAAACAAGCACCCAGTTCAACGAGAAAACTTTAAACGAGTAATTTGACAAAAAAAATCGAATAGTTAAAAGAATCAAAGTTATCACTGATAACTCGTGCTCCTACTGACGATATAGAGCGCGATCTGTTTGAGAATGATCCAATTCGGCAGAATTTGAACGATCGAACGTACATCAATACAGTTTTTCTCCTTGGATTTTGGAAAAATTAAAAAAAACGGTGAGTTTTTCCATTCACCAACGAGAAAGACCTCGCGCAAGTATTATTGTTGTTCTGCCGTTGCAATTTCACTCGGCAAAAACGCCTGCAAAAACGCCTGCAAAAACGACTTGTAGTTGTAGGATAAATAGCGTCGTCCTCGGCCCGCGCTGAATCAAGAAACAAACAGATCGCGCGAGCGCGGTTGCGTAGCTGTAAACGAGAGTCCACGCACGTGTCTCTGTCCAAAGAGGCTCGTTAATGTATTTGTATTATTGTTTTTGTTGCTGCTGTTGCTGTTGTTGTTGTTGTTGTTGTTATTTTGTTAATTTACGGCGCGCTCAACGCTAAGTTCGATCAGTCTTATCAAAGCCGAGTAGCAGCAGGGCGCTCGGTTTGTCATCACGTGACGCGGTTCCTGCTTTGAATTTGGAACTGATGCACATATGGATTACCGGGCGAGTTACGAATAAGTCCCCCAGGTGAGTCGTGCCTGGCGTAAGGTGAATAATTACTGCCGTTGCTATAACGACCAACCGAAGTAGGCGATGATATAGCGGCGAGCGAATTCGTCGTAGCAACTGCACCAGGCGGTGGTCGAAGACTTTGAGTTGGACTTTGGCTAATTGGCTCGAGAACGTGTCGTGGCATAGTCGGTGGCGATGGGCAGTGATAATTTCCCACGTCTTGCAAGCCATCGAAACGTGCTCTTTCGGGTCGCTCGCGTTCCTTGTTCGAGGTCGCGCCAATCGAACTCGGAAGAGATTTGTAATTCGCGTGACCACGCGTTGCAAGTTGATGTGGATTCATACTTCCACGATTCGTTTGGACTTGATTCGGATGACAACGATCGGATGCTACCGTTGCCGTTGCCGTTGCCGTTGCCGCTGCTGCTGCTGCCGCTGCTGCCGCTACCGCCGACGAGGATGCGCGCAAGTTGTTGTTGCGATTCAAGTCGACGACGTTCGACCAAGAGGCGCTTGCCAACTCCCATCGTCGGAGCATCGATGCGATGTGCTCGCGGCGTTGTGACGCGTCTGAGCTTTCGTCGTAGTCGGGACCCTGTCAAGCATACAAACGTTCTTCGTTAATTCTCGTTGGATCGCTTCGTCTAAACGAGCGTTCTATCCGGTGTTAAGAGCCACTCGCGCAATCCGTTCGTTTCGTACTTTAATTTTAAAAAGGCGCGTCTAAAGATTTTCTCCGTAACTCGTTACGTGTACTACGTGTACTACGTGTTCTTAGCACGGGTCCAACGTATCGATTGCAGTGCTTATCTTCGCTTCGTTAAAGCTTGTGTGTATAAAAGCTCGTTTAAACTTAAAGTAGTTTGCGTAAGGTATGTACCTCGTACACCTTATCTTTTAACAAAGTTTTTTTTTTACGCTAAACCGAGCGTAACTAAACGGCCAGAGAGGAGGCTGACGTTACGAAAATTCGCGCAAACTCTATCAGAAAGTTCCGACGTAAAAAACCAAAAATATCAATAAGCGCATCTTATTTTTATTCCTCTCATTGTGGATAAAAAAAGAGAACGATACCGATATTTTTCATTTAATTGATTACCGAAAGGACTGTAAAAAAATGCTTATTCGAAAACGACCACGAAAATAAAATATTCAAGGCCGCGTGGCGTATTTTACCTTAAAAATATCTCGCGCAAAGTGTCGTCTCGATGAACGACGAATAATGTTTGTTTGGCAAACATTGAACATCGAACTGCGGGAGAGTGAGAGAGAGAGAAAACAACATTAATAATCGAACTCACGCGGAAAGTTCAACACGTGTTTCTCGAACTCGAAGTAAAACAACAAAAAACTTTGTAATCCTCGCGTATTTTTCAACTTTACGGCACAGTTTCGATCCAACACGCCTTTGATATTTTCACGAGCATATTTTGCGGCGATTCTTATGATACATATTATGCATTCGTAAAGCCTCTCTCTCTCTCTCTCTCTCTCCCTTACACGTACGTTTATAGCGTTTTGTAAAATGGGAGCAAAGCAAGTATAATCCCGTTTAGTAGAAGCGATAACTTTTTTTCGTGTTTAGCGGCATTTTAGTTTTAAATTTACACTCGGCGATAACGTACGTTTTGATATAGGCGAGCTGCTTTGAATTTTAAAATCGGAGGTGCTAGAATGTCGGCCACGTTGTAACATAATTCAATCGGCTACAATACTAACGCCGAATTGTCGCGTTGTAATTTTAGTTTCAATAGTCAATGCATTCCAAAGATAAGATTCGACAAATAATGAAAAAAAAGTTAATGGAAATCAGACAAATCAAACAAGAACGCGTACACTCATCGGAGCCTCGGTATGCTCCTTAAAAATCGCGAGAAATATTGGCGTACGTGTACGTATATATAATCGATTGGATGCCAATACACGAGAAACGTACGGATAGTGCGTGGTTTTGGCTACGTATTTATGCGAAGAGGAAAGGCAAATACTTACGCTTTCGATTTTTTCGTCGAGCATTCTGAAAAAGTCCAGTTGACTGGTTGATATCTCCCTGTGAACAAACAAAATGAAAAGTACACATCATTGCGAATGCTCGACAATTGTTTCGTGATGATTATGGATTTGATTGTGCAAGTGCGTATGTGTCTCGTATAACAATGACGTGACTAAAATTCCTCTAAGTATCTATCTTCGAGAAAAAGAACAACAACGAGAAAAAAAATGAACGAGATGAAATATCGTAAATCTTGAAGGAAAAGATACAGCGCACGAGTAAATAAAAACGAACGAGCTCTCTTTCTCTTTCTCTCTTTCGATTCTACGTTCTCCAAAGCACAACCGAGTCGAAGAAACTAAAGGCTATACGGCCATTGTACACCGAGCGTATGTCTGCATTTCCCAAAATTCGTAAATAAACGACCATTTAAAGATTAGATTGGTTGAAAAAAACACAACTTTTTTTACTTTTATTTTCTCTTGCTAGTTACATGAATCATTGGAAGATTGAACGTTGAACAAATTTTATGAAAGTAAACGTTGACACGTAATCGTACAAGTTTTAATATCGCTTGTACAAAATTGTCGTCGAAAATATTAACAACTCACTGGTTGATATTTCAAGGAAAATACAATTTTCAATAAGTACGACTATTTACTTTGAGAAGTCGATAAATACACGTAACAAAGCGTAATTTTTTTCTTTTTTCGTTCTTCCTTCAAAGTTAATGATATAAAACGTTTCGATTCAATTATCATCTTTTGAACTTGTATAGATTCACGTGAAATACGACGATGAGCATCGCGCGCGCGCGCGCGCGAGAGAGAGAGAGAGAGAGAGAGAGAGAAAGAAAAGCTAAAGGAAAAAAGGAAAATCAATTTTTGTCTACGGAACAAAGACAATTGGTGAAATCAAAAGAACCCCTCCACTCTCCCCAAAGCCCCTCAAAGGAAACAAAAGAAAAGAAGATAGGACGCTATCGGTACGAGTCGCTGAACCAAAAGGGGGATTGTACCCTCTCCATTCCTTTTTCTGACTCTAGAAATCGATAGGGCTCACTTCCCCTCGCTTCGACTTGCCAAATCGTCAGCCGAGCGTGAAACGAGCCAAACCCTATACAACGGAGCTTTACTTTTTTCTTTTTTTTTATCGCGACGCACGCGCGAGAGAAACAATTTGAGCTTCTTTTTTTTTTATTGGATATATGGGTCAGCGACGACGGAAAGTCGTTTTACGACGATGTTCAAAGCTATTTGTTATTATTAGAAAAAGATAGAAGAGAATCGTTGTTCATCGGATTATTTGAAAAACGTACGAGCAGTCTATAAGATGTATTTCCGAAAAATCGTATACAAGCTTTCGTCGAAATATAGCGATGAGCCGAGTGTTAAAATCTACAAGGAAGGATCAACGAGACGACAAGATAATCGTGTCGTGTAACTTTCGATAGAGATTGAGAAAAGAGAAAAACAAAGAAAAAAAGGTATCTTATTATCGTTGAACTTACGTCTGTTGCAAGAGAGGACCACCACAAGGAACGACGGGCTTCTTCTTATTGGCGAGTGACTTGTCAAGCGAACCGTTGAGCTCCTCGTTCCGGTTCACCTCGGCCCCATTGTTATTGGTCTTGTTGGCCTTGTTATTGCCATTTCCGTTTTTCTGCTCAATCGACGCGTTGCCTGCAACACAAACCAAACGAATCCTTATAAGAGAACAAATATATAAAACAAGCGAAAGCTTTGTTATAATAAGCTCAAGTTTATAGACCGATACACGCTACGTATACGTATAGTTTCAGAAGCCTGTGTGTACTCGGCGCTTAACTTATCGCAAGCTCTCTCGTCGGCCCTTCAAATTGAATATTACGATAACCATCTTACGACAGCGTAACGCGTGTCCGTCAACTTTCATCCTTTTGGCGAAATTGCTTTTCTCTCTTCGTTATTTATTATTGACGCATCTCGTGTGTCTGTGCGTACAACGTACATGCATTCCAATGATTTTTCGATTCGAGTATTTACCGCAAACATTCATCTAAAGCACTTGTTTAGTTTTGTATTGCATTGGGAATGTCAGGCAGCCGAAAAGAAAAGAAAATACAGTAACGCCAATTGAAATACGCGAAAATTCGAGCTTTTGGACGTCGATAACAGTACGTGTGACCTTGCCGTGATTTTTATTACAAGTTCGACCTTTTCTTTTTTTTTTATTCGAAATACCCTTGCCTTTGTCGATAAATTAACGATAAACGTGAAGTCGGCAGAAGAGAAAAATGAAATTAATATATCTCTCGACGTTTCTATGTATTTTTTTTCGTACGAAAGAGCGGAATTAATAAACGATTTTATTTGGACGAGAGTAAGTATCATAGTTAACGAATGATTTTTTACACGTACGAAAACGTAAAAAGCTCATTCGCAAACTCGTAAGATGGAAAATCTGGAATTTGCTGAAAAACATATTATACAGGAAGTGTTCTATATAACTTCCTTGCGACCTTTTGCCAGGAATAGAAGAAAAGTTGATGATAGCCTCAGGCGTCTCAGCTCTCGACCTTATTGCGCGTGAGCGCGCTTTTCGCCGACTGTCGTACGAAACGAAGGATGAAGAGAGAGAGAGAGAGACGCAAAGGGAAAAAGGTTTTTGTCGTCGCCTGTTAAATGCCACTTTAATTAACGCGGCTTGTTTCCTCCCTCTCTTTCTCTCATTGCTGTCTCTTTCGGCATATATATATATTTACTTAGCATTCATATTTATACAGTGTAATTACTGTCACTCGCAGACAACTGTAGAATTTGTAAATGTTTCTGTCTCAAATACCGAGCATATAAATATGATATATGTCGGATTATATTAATATGCGTAAATATTTTATTACACGAGAATAAAATAATAAAATCAAATAAAAGTTGTCACAACTCGAATCATGTGATTACAATTCAATCGGTCTCTCGAACATCGACTGAGAGAGAGAGAGAGAGAGAGAGAGAGAGAGAGAGAGGGAGAAAGCTCCTTACTGACATGCGTAAACAGCTTTTCTGTGTCAAATGTCACGTGACATGTAGTCGCAATATTAAGAACATAACAGACTCCCGTCTCTCTCTCTCTCTCTCTCTCTCTCTCTCTATCTCCCTCTTTCACTGGTGCCTTTCATAGCGAGTGAGAAAGAGACAGAGAGAGGTAAAGTACGCACTGTTGCCACGTGACTTTTAGTCAGTGGGCATAGAGTGTTTAGCTTGCAGACTATTATATTTATAGTTTAACCAGTAGTCGACTTATTTATAGGATTGATGTCTGTTAGTACCGCTGCTACTGCTACTTTTTGCACGAGCGTTTCGTTCGATTGGATTCTGATTCACGTGTATAAACGTGTGGCCTTTCACATTTCGACGCGCACGTAATATCCGTACGTTAAATTGTATTTATGCGCTGATTCAAATAGTTTTTTTGGTTTATTTCAGACATTTTGACGTAATTGTCAATCGCTGGTTATACCCATTACAAGTTGCGAGCGGTCATCAGCCGACGGTCGATTTCTTGGCGTAGAAAATAACATTCATCCTTGAAATAAACTATGTTTAAAAAAAGCTTCGTTATAGATCAATAAATATATCGACTATCACAGCAGCTGAAAATACGCAAGATCACACAGACACGTGGCTTTTGATTTTCATCATCCAACACGCACGTGAACTCATCGAGTTGAAGATATCTTATTATGTAAGATCACCCGAAAATGTCCGTTTTTACCGAGGAAAAGTACACTTGTTCTCTTATATGGACGATTCATTCCCCGTAGAACCCTCTGCTACTACATCACGTCGATATTTTTGCCAAGATCGCAAGCTTCCTTTTGTTCTCTCTCTCTCTCTCCCCTTTTCTCCACCCATTGAACGATAACAGGAGATTTTAGTATTACTCTGGAACTAACGGGGATGAATTGCCACTTGTCCGATTGATTTATTGCTTTTGGATTTCTATTGCTAATGATTTCGTGTTTCTTAACGTTAAAAACACATCGACTCGGCGTCTAAAAATCGTAGCAGCAAGTTTCATTCGTTTGGTCGTCCAGCGGCAACAGTGTTTGTCCACGTCTAAAGCCAGACGGTACACGCGACAAATGTAATACGCGCGGAGATAAAAGCACGAGGTTATTGACGTGCTTTGTAACTTTAAGCGAAAATAAAAGTCGATTACTTTCGCCCTCTCTCGCGCGTTATCTCTCATCTCTCAGCTGAATAGCGCAGGACAACGTTTTCACGCGCGTCTGTTCTATAAATTCTAGCGTGCAACGGATAGGAGAGTAAACGTATTCGTTCATTGCCAATGAATAGAGAGAGAAGGAGGAGGAACGAACTCGATTTTACAATCGCCGTAACGATTCGCGATAAAACTAGACGCAAGCGCTCGAGCTTTTTGTGTTTTTTTTTTCTCGCGATATCTTTTGTCGGCGGAAATGCAACACTTGACTGAGGAACTGCTTTTCTTTTTTTCTCTCAAACGAGTAACTTACACGTGCGTTTTGCGTCAGCTGCTCGGGATAACAGTTGAGCCTACGAGAAATCGCGATATCGCCAAAGTCCAACTTGATTACCGAAAATCGTATAAATACACTTGAAATTGAGTTTATTTGAATGCACCAGCGTCGAAAATTAATTTGCGAAAGCGCAAGTTTCGTTTAGAATTGAGTTATCTCCAGTCGGAGTAGGTACAACTTTTCATAAACTGAAAGTTCAAAGTTAAAATTAGCACAACCATATTCCATCCCGACAATTCTTACGTTATTCGTAGCAGCAAGCTTTTATTGGTATATTACCACGTCTTAATTTCGTATTCCGACGAGTTTGAATGTTATTTCGATAAAAAACTTGTTCGCATCCTACCTTCGATCGCCCGTCGTCGATCCACGGACTTTGGATCGTGCTACAACTGACCCGGTATTTATTAGCCACCGTCAAAGTCCATTCGTCTACGTCGATCCCCCGTACGAGACATTGAATACAAACAAATTACGCGAATGTACGCATAGAAATCTCGCGACGATT
Source organism: Chouioia cunea (assembly GCA_030064505.1). Classification (NCBI taxonomy): domain Eukaryota; kingdom Metazoa; phylum Arthropoda; class Insecta; order Hymenoptera; family Eulophidae; genus Chouioia; species Chouioia cunea. Next base: position 7,430,246 of record JAOPFQ010000001.1, read on the forward strand.
ATTTCGGTCTTTTCTCTTCTTTTTACAACATCCGCTGCAACAGTCACGCAAAGTTTTATCGAACTGGAGCGTAACAATAAAGCTTAATTAGTCGATGAAAACAAAAAAAAACAATAGAATGGTCAATTTTACGAGACGCCGATAAGAGACTAAGTGGAAAATATACGTTCGTTTTTCTTTGAAAATAGAACGCGTTACGTTGTTTTCGAACGATGCGCAAGTGCAAAACCAGAGCGTAAATTTAACTGATTAGCTTAATAATCTGAACGCCAAGTGCGATAAGCACACATGTAACGACTGGCGCCATTTGTATACCGAGGATTAGACTTGTTTGGACGAAGATTTCGTTAGACGATTTTTTAATCTTTTTTCGTCGTATTAAAAGCGAATATTTAGCGATAGCTGTACAAACATTCAACGCAATTATCGTTTTAATTCGTACAAAGTTAAACGAAGCTTTCGGTGGATTCCAACGATTTTTCAAAAGCTAGTACGACAAGCGAATAATGCGATTCAAACGTAAAACTTTTAAAAGTCTATCGCTCGTAATCGTACTATACGATCGGTAAACGTATACGAGCATTATGAATAATTACACGAGCTCGTATGTACGTATATATACGTGTATAACCTATCTGAACGAGTTCAATATACAGACAAAACATCGCAGCGGTGTACGATCGATCGTGCGTACAAACAAAAAAGGAGACGTTGCAGATCGTGAACTGCGCTAGAGCGATAAGACCCGACAAACGACGGTTGTTTAATTAAATTAATAATTTCGCGTATCGCGCGACCTCCATCCACTCGCTTGATACGACTTTGTTATCGTACAAGAAACAGCTTTTACGTGGTTTGTTCTTTTTTTCCTGTAGTTTTTTCTTTTTTCAAGAGAATGTACGTTAAAAAAAGAACGTTTTGCAGACGCTTTGGGTCATGTGCTATTTCAATAACTACCGGTAAAGTTGGGCGAGCTTTTCGGAAGATAAATGTATCGTAAGAGTGTAACGTTATCGTGGAAAAAAAAGAGCAAAAAGATCTCTCGGGAATCTTCTTTTTTATTTGTTACCTTTACGTGGTTGTTAATTGGCGGGTAGTCCGATGGATTAACGAAGCGCGTGTAATATAGTTACCCGACCTTTTGTTGTTTTTTTTTACAAATCCTAATTGCGATCCCGGAGTACTCCTTAAAGAGTACGCGTCAATACGTCGTTGAAAAATAAAAAAAGAGAAAGAATTGCCATTGTCGCAATCTACCGAGCTTGATCAATGTATGGAAGCCCCTGAAAATCGATTTGAATAAGGCGAAGGAGAGAGCGAGAACGAGATGCAAAATGTAAATTACGAGTCTGTTTTTTATTACGTCGGCAAAGTGCGAGCATCAAGAAAGTTGCCAACGAAAGAGGAAAAGAAAGAGACAGATAGACAGACGTACGGATGAGTTATACTTTCTCGTTTGTGTTACTCGCTTTTTCCGATGATCCCGAGAATACGCTTGCTGATTATATTTTACTTGTTGGATTACTTTTACGCTTGTTCCTGCCGCAGAAGAATAAAGGTTTCTTTTTTAGCGTGTAACGCTCATTGTCAATGGCTCTAAAAAGTGGCGTATCAAATTAAATTAAAAATAAAAGTATCTTGTATAACAAACAAGCACGTACGTGTGCAACGACAAGTTTATATCCCGTCTCCTCGTTATCGATTGGAATTCTTCGATGGTCTCTCCGTTGTATCGAAAACGTGTCACGTGTAATTTGCTATATAATTCAAAGAAATTTTACGGGCGTGAATTGCCAATCGAACTATCGAACGTTTCACGATAGTTTTTTTTTCATCGAGCGTATAATATAAGAAGCCTTTTCGATCATTGTTTTGTCCGAGTGGCAAATCGAATATAAATTGGCTATTTGACGGTTGTGTACACGATAGAAAATGCACATTTTCCTTTCGCCTGGTTTTCCGATCGAATCGTGCAAATAACGTAGCAAATGGGGGTTTTCGCCTCTTTTGAATATTCATCGTATTTCCAGAGTACTCCTCGATCTATTGACTTTACATTTTTAAAGACTTTTTCAAACGTTAACGCCCCGATAATTATTATCCGTGGATAACTTGGTTCGTCTTCGCAGCGACATCGTTGCCGATTTATTTGTTTTTCTCCAATTGCACTCTCAAACGTAGGTTAATTGGTACGTATTTGTTGTCTTCGTTCAACGCTTAATTTAGCCGAGAACAAGATTTGTCGGACTTTTTTGTACGAGCGTTCTGCAAAAATCAATATTGAACGACTAATAAACGACTACGCGTTAATAGAGGTGCTACACGGAGAAAAAAAATCGCGCGAAAAACCAAGTAGCTTTTTATAGAAACGAATTGATTGTGCATTTACTATGAGTTTAATCCGAAACGCGCTGGCTTTGAACTTTGATCGCTCGTTAAAGAGCATTCGTAGTTGCGGACGAGGTGAGGATATAAAACTAAACTCTCGTAGCAAAGCGAAAATAAACTAACCGGCTAATAATAACTTTAAATTGAATATTCAACGCAAAACGTAGAGTATCGATCCAATAGCGTTAAGTCATCTGTTCTCGAATCAGATTATACACAGCGGTCCTCCTCCCCGCCCTTGAGCGTACATAAACGTTCTCTTGCGCGTACCCACAACGTCTGCCAACGTCTACCAACGTCTACCGTGAGTCAGACAAAGTTTACGACTCTATCCCTCGTTAGCATAATCACCGAGTCGAGCGACCCACGCGAAAAATCGCATCGGACGGTAGTCGCTTTTCATCGGTTGTTCTCCCTCGTTTTGTCTTTCGCTCGCGCGAGTAAATTTCCAAAAACCATCGTATACTTCGGTACGCCTGTCCCTAGCGCAAGGTCGCGTGTGACTCGTCGTTATTTCGTTTACCCCTTTCTTCGATCTCTTTTAAGAGGATTATATTCGTCGCCCTCCCTCCCATTGCATAAGCTATAATTTTGCTCGTGATCGCCATTCAAGGCGACCTGTACGATCTTAAAACTTCCTCGAACGAAAGATATGTTTCAAAGAAACTTTTAATTTCATATGTTTATTAGCGTTGCGTGACACAAAACAATACGACATCGAGTGCCTATTTTCACTTTGCCTCGTTGTGGCTTCGGAGAACAGTGATAAAAAAAAAGTTCGTTCAAGCGAATATGCCGAATCGCTGCTCTTGGCCCAGTGGAAAAAGAAGAACGTCGAAGGGAAAGCCACCGTACTGGTACCGTGGTTAAAGGTGCGAAACATTGGCGGTATATTCGTAAAGTTATCGGGGAATACGTCTCCGACGTTGTCCACGCGACGCTTCTAAAATATACGTTGTCGATGTACGAACCAACGCGTGAAACAAGAACAACGATTGACCGTGACCGATTATCACGTCTAACGGGAAACGCAGTCTCTCGAATATACGAAGCAAATTGTTCTCGAGCGATAATCAAGTTTCGCGACAGATGGGGCAGCAATCCACGTAGGTCTCAAATCGGATAATCGTCGAACGCCGAATCGACAATTGGGCAATCGCGCGTACTCGATCCTACGTGGAAACGTTGCATACCACAGTCGACGATAAATATACGGTTCGTCAGAAAGATGCAGTTGTCGTAACGTTTGTCCAGAGACCAGAGACAACTAGACGATGGTGTTTTTCCGTCGCTATCCGTGCACGTAGAAATATTCCATCGGAATGTCGATTGGAATATTGGCGCGGTGAAACGCGACAAAGAAAACAAACGAATAAAAGAACAATTTGCTTCTCGTAAAGTTATCGAGACTCCGAAATGAATCCGAACGAGTATTTATATCGCTTGGAACGGAGGAACGAAAAGGTCACTCTTGTCCGAGGTTCTCTTGATTACGCCTACAAAACCAATTGACACTCTTCGCGATACATATACGCACGTGTATGTATATCTCCACACGTAAGATCAAAGAGACACTGCGAGCTAATATACATCAAGTTTCAATCAACGTGAATAAATCTGAAATTCAAATAGGGTGGTTGACGCTTCCGCTCGAATTTCAATCGAGTGTACGCGAGTGACTGATACCCAAGAATTTCATTAGACCTTGTATCTTTGGTCTTTGAATTTTACCTATCGGTACAAAAGGGTTTTCGCGTTCAAGACGTTCAATTTCACCAAGTCGAAAGTTATTTAAGACTGGTTTTTCGAGCTCGCGTTTGAGAAAGAGCGAGAGAGGAAGAAAACTACTTCGTAAACTTGAATTTCGCTGGGTATAAAGTAGTCTCGTAGCACGTACGATCCCATTATAAACTTTCTATAGCATAGAGATAACGTTACGCTTATTGTTTAGACTTCGAAGTGGCTTTTTGATCAACATTTTCTCTCTCAACAATGTTTATTTTATGCATACTGTCACATACGTTGAGCAAACGTTGAATATGACTTTTTTCCTACGACACGAAAGCGATCGAATTTGTTTTTCGCTTCTATCGATGTATCGTTTGTAAACAACGATACATCTTTTCGTTTTCACGTTTTGTCTACCTTATTTTCGATACTCCGAAAAATCGATAATAACAAAACAATATTAATGCGAAACTCGTAAAAGTACCATTAAGGTCACATTGGCCACTAGCTAAACGATAAAATGAGATTTCGTCTGTTGCAGTGAAATTTCTCACGCGATACACCAACTTGCAAACTCGCAACATTATATATATGTATACATGGCTCTCTATCTCTCTCTCTCGCTCTGCATACCGCTTCTCTGGGATATACTATACAAGGGGGCAAGTAAGTAGCAAGAGTGCTCTAGTGGAAGATTGACGAGAGGATGTTTAGAGGGAAGCCTTTTGGCATATTGTAACTTTACCTCAACAAAACGTCACGCGATAGATGACAAATAATTATTGCAAAAGCCTCGTTGACAGGAAAAATGGTGGTTTATTGGTTTTATTCCATCGATAAATATCCAAAAACAAATTACAAATAAGGTTTTACATTAAATACACATATAGTGCTATTTGATACTTTCCAATCGGAAAACCGCACACATTTATTTACCTATTTTTGCATACGAAGAAACGCTCGTTACACAAATAATCAAGCAGAAAGCTCACGTAAGCACTCAATGGAACAAAAGCCATTTACTCTTTCTCTCTCTCTCTCTTTCACGCGCGCCACGCCAATTTTCAACAAAGTGTACTCTCTCGATCGATACTTTGTTCTCGGTAGTTGATCCAATATACATATATACGTCACATTTCTCTATTGTACATTTTTATTTTAAAACGATACGTTTAAAACTCCTTCAAGCGACAGTCTCTGACAAAATAAAAAGCCCCACTAAAGCTTTTAACGTGTGAATTGTGTTGGCCAATAATCGAATCGACAAATACCATCGCGTCAATTTAAGATGAACGACAACCGCGTATTGATAGTTGTGTATTGTTTAATTAAGCTTTCAAATTCACAGCAGCTCTTCCGGATAAAATATAGGTCAACGTCATCCATGTATCCACGAGAGACAGAGAGAGAGAGAGAGAGAGAGAGGAGAGATAGAGAACAAGAGAAAAGAGTAAAATACGACTCCGCATATAGAGATGATTATAGTACTGGGAATTTCAAGCAAAATGCCTTTTTCTATCTGTAAGCAACGTTCGGAAGGATCGTGGTGCAGAGCACATACGTGTCAGTAATGCTTTCAAGACAGCGTAAAGATAACAGGGGTTGCTGGTAATTAGAATCTCGCCTGCCAAAACAGAGAGGGAGAGAGCGTCGTCCATTAGTTGATAGTTGTAGTTGTAGATTGATACAAAAACAATCTGAGATATGCCTTTGCGAGAATACGTTCAATTTACGCGACACTTTAATAAAAAAGAAAGCAAACGAGCTTTTCAAATCATTCAAGATGTGTAGCTACGTGTATATACATATTTACCAAAGGGAGCAATATACAACAGATGCTCGTTGAACAACGAAGCGTGTAATAAGTGGAATAACGCTTGCTGGGGGAGGACGTCGGGCATATCTAAAATGTCATTAGCCTTCTTGCGTGTAAATTGAGCTTTTTTGGTCGTAATCGACACTTGTTCTCGTTAAACCGCAATACCCTCTAACGCCACCCTCGATGTATTTTAGTGTACTTGAAGGAGGCCTGTGATACTTTTATTTTTTGTCACTCGCTCTGACGTTAAATTTAATGCCAAATATCTAATTAAGCGTCAAGACATTGATCATTTTCATTCTCTTCACTCGTTGGGAATAAATCGAACGAGCTGGATCTTCCAGTTCACGTTTTGTTGAAAGACAACAAAGAAAAACGAAGTACATCGAGGCGTCGATACACCTGATTACGAGAAGGGTTGATACGACGCGAGCGATAAAAATGCCCGTCGACGCGTGACACTTCCCTCTTTTATCGTGTGAGGCGCGTTTGTGTGTAAGTGCCGTGAGAATTCAGCAGAGAGTTATTATTTTTTCTTTTTGTTTAGCCGCTCTCTACTTGCGTTTTTTGTTTCGTTCGTTCAGTGATTCTAACGACATATTTACATATATATATTTCTTTGTTCCAAACAACTTAACGTTTCAAGCAATGCTCATATGATATTAGTATATACGCATCGAACCTTCTCATAGATATCCACATATCCTTCCATTGATCACAATATTGCAATCGATTTATATTTGAATTAATCGCGCGTTCGAATGTGTACAATTCAGGGTATCACACGCGACGAAATCCTTTACTCTCGTATCGAACATGTATCATCGTAATTGAGTTTTTCCCTTTAGGCATCTTCAACTTTTCACAGAACGAGTATTTTATCTACTAACTCAAGCTGTCTTCAACGACATCGAAAAAAAATCTGTAAACACACGTGTTCGGAGGATACACAGTCGTTTTGTGTCCCTCTTTCTCTCTCTCTCTCTCTCTCTCTCAGAGGCAAATGACAACGTCGACGTCATTGTACGTTTTACGTCACGCTCTTGTCGTCGTCATCTCTTTTTTTGCTCTTCATTTTATTGTCGCGAAGGCGAGAAAGAGAAAGAGAGAGCTTCGCTATTGTACCCTGTGCATGCACAAGGCTGCTTATCGGCTTTACGCAAGAATGGTCCACAGCCATCGGTTTTTTTTCCGTCTCCCGTGATATACCGATTATCTCGACAATACGTACGTAGGCCTTGAACTTGCACGTGCAATTATAGGGTTAAGATATTAAAAAAAGAACGTTATACATAGGCCGATTACCGAAACGAATAAACGGACGAGAAACGTTGAACGATGTTTGAAGCACTGATGGAAATCATAGCGTGTCTCGCGTTACGTAACGAGACTCTATCAAATTTATTTGAATAAAGTGTCACCGAAATCACAGCTAAAATTCTTCTCTTACTCTTATTTAATTGCGATTAATTGAGCTTTGTATCTAATCCGACAAATTAATATATTATTCCTAAATGTCCGAAATTGGCGACAATTCAAACGAATTAATTATTTCTAACTACCGTCGCTTACTCCTCACGGATTGTTGAACTCTCAAGATCGTGTAACCAATAAAAATATAAGATCTCAAAATTGTAAATACGACAATCGATTGAACGTAACGAACGATAATTTATATTCTTCATAACAAGCTTTATCGATAAAACTTAATGATCGATCAAAGCCCTAGATAGTGCGCGTATACGTTTACGTGTCGACAAATTGACGTGTAGGAAAGAAAGATTGTCTCAGGGATAGTAATTAGAGGAGAGGGAGGAGGGGGGGGGGTGGCAGCGAACGTAGAAAAGAAAAATCATTCGTCTATATCGGAAGTAAGGTCAAGCCTGGTAGATTTACATTCGCTTGGAATGAAATCTTCGTGAGAGAGAGAGAGAGGGAGAGGGGGGGGGGAGGATTACTGGATTTAGCGTTGATAAACGTGCACTTAAAAACAAAGGTAAAAGCTTATAATTAATTACTACGAATTGAAGTCTGTGACGACTCCTCGTTTAACCGATCAAGAAGAGGAGCTTTCGTTCGACACCAGGGTAAATGTATCTTACTTATATTGATTTTGCTCAAATCGCGCAATTTCTAGGACCCTATCAAAGATATAGAAATATCGTAATTGTCGAATATCCGACGCGAGCTATTTATCGTTTGTCAAAATATTTTGCACGTGTTGTCGATAAATTACGAAATATCGTCAAATCGATCGCGCCAAGCGATAAACACCGCGTTGAAAAAAGTACAATACGCGTATAAAAAATATCAGATGTATATACGTAGAAGAAGAAATAGAACGAACACAGGTGCAAACGAATAAGGTTACGTTATTTTCCGATAGCACGTAGGGGGATCGTCGACGACACGCTGAATTTATTGATACGAACCTAGTCGATTATCTAAGTACGATTAGACGATTATTTATAGCCGTCGTGTAATTAAGTATGTTGTTGAAAAAACAGTAAACAGCCGTTATCGTTACGTCATAACAATCGTTGTCAATATATAGACAAAAGCTAACAAGTGAAATAAACGTGTATCGGGTGTTGTGTTGTTCTTTTTGAATATTTTCCTTGCATCGACCGCTCGCACTTATGCGACATAATTGTGTCGTTATCTTAATTTTAAGTTACATATGTCCCGTGGTAAAATAAAGAACCACGCTTGTTTTAAAATTGTCTAAATTTCGGTAATTGATATCGAGTGATTGTTGCGACAACTTTTTCATAAAAACGTAAAATATACATTTACGAAAAAAAAAAGTAAGTTATTGAATCTATCTCGAGCACCGTACGTACAAGTTAATCCGAAAAAAAGTGTCAAAATAAGCACTCAGCGGAAGAAAAAAAGAAGAGAGATGACGAGCAAACAAACCTTATTATCAAGGAAACTTAATATCAGTGTCTAGACAAGAGAGACAAACCACGCGCAGAGGAAAAAAGAAGTGCATTAGCGTTCGCTTAAACAAACAGCGACCAAAAATGTAGAAGACAAGAGAAGATATGGTATATGTTTGTCGAGTGATTTCATAACCTTGATATATAAAAAAAGGTATCAACGTGCTGTGCGACGTGCTTAATGTAACGTAATGTGCAACGGTTGAGTCACACACACACTGTCGTATACTATTTGCGAGGGAAAGCTGCTGCTGTACATTGCATATGTATTCACACAGTGGATTGATATAATAACGTGAGAAGGAATTTAATTGTACAATCAAAGTCTTATGCGTTGAGCGTACTAGATTTTGGAATTGGTACAAACGTGAAAATGTATGCTTTTATTTAACGCTAGACGAATCTTTTTGTTATTTTGTTTTATTAAATTCATCGGCCATCGTTATAATTTACATCTAATGATTATTTTCAACGGAGTTCACGCGGAAAAAATGTCTCGTTAAAATTCAAAATGAATATTTCAACCCCCAAGGTTTTTCACGTACACGCATCTCCCATATCTACTCAAAATTCAGGGCCTCACTGATGAAATATCACGTTTCGCCATTCCCATACATTAACTATGCGTTGTATTGTACGTATAAACGCGGTAATGAAGTACAGTCAAACACACAAACGCACGCACAACGTGTACGTACGATTTGTCATCGGACAGATTTGCCATTAAATTCGTCACTGTATTTTATACGCTGTCATATACGATATATGCACACGTACGCATAAACATTAATTGAGGCATATGTTTAGTCGGACATTGTTCGTTTGCTATGCGTCGACCTGTATGCGTATGTGGGCTCAAGAGTTACACCGACACTGCCATTGCTCTCAATTCGTCATACGTATTATCTGGCTATTTGGCTCAGGTATGCTTTGCTGCATTCTCTATATGTGCCGTTAAAACCTGGATTACGCTGTTATACATACGACTTGAAGGAGAGAGAAAGAGAGAGTTACGCGAGGGATAAAAATGTTTTCATTTTGATAAACACTTGCTTCTCGAATGTTTGCTATAGTAGACATCGATTATACCTTGTAGTGAATTTTCACCACACTGCAACCTAATGTATACCTGTGGCGATTGCTTGAAACGTAATATTACGTAATGTTAGGTAGAACGTAGCTCAATTAAAACGTCCCGAAAAAAAAAAACGAAAAAAACGCTTTTTTATCTCCAGAAATCAAGTGTCATATCCTGTATTTGGTCATACTCGTCCATTCTCGTTTGACAAACGAAAAAAACAAATCAAATCAACTTAAACCCTGCGCATCAAAAGTTGAATTTTCTCGTAAGATCTGGGGAGATGCGAGTTTGTCCGTTCGTACGGAAACCATCAACGCTTGACATGTCTCGCCACGGAAAGACGACTGTTTCTCGATCTTTTTTTTTATTTGTTTAAATCGCGAAAAATATAACAAGGTCGATTATTTTTCCTTCTTTGTTTCCTATTTTTCACGATGACGACGAAATCGCAGTACATCAGAGAGGAAATTAGCTGGTCGTAAGGATCTTTTCTTTAGGCACGGTAGAAAGAAAGATAGATAGATAGATAGATAGATAGATAGAGAGAGAGAGAGAGAGAGAGAGAGAGAGAGAGAGAGAGAATATCGGGCAAATTAATTCCAAAGCACTTTCGTACAACGCGTAGTGCTCGAGGTCACGCGCATGGCTGCGACCTCCACTCTCCCGTACACACGAGTTAACCACTATATATAGTTATATTATTATTCGTTTGATTCCCGTGTGCTTGCGCAGACATACAAACTGTCAACCACCCCTCCTTTAGCAAATTTGTTTTGTTTAGCGTTTAAGCGTCCGCACGCCGTGGTTTGCTCGAGTACGTGCGTGCGTGCGTGTGCGCACGCAACTTTATACGGAAGATCTCTTATTGTTTGTTATTGCAAGGATGGATTAATTTTTGTATCGTCGTTCAAGGTTTTACAAGGTGCGTTCAATGATTACATCCGTTGTGTGCTCGAAAAGCTCTTTTTTCTTTTTGGAGGGCAAAGGTTAACGTTAAATTTCGTTTCTTTTTTTATTTTGGTGCGCGTACGAATGTTGCGCAACGAAAGATCCTATACGAAGATAAATGAATCGTTCTCTCTTGACATCGGCATGAGACGCGCACAAGCCAAATAATTACACAGTACAAGGAGAGTGTTTGTGCCGAGTGCATATACACGCACGGACGTACGCACGCACACATACATACTGTAAGATTCCGCTGTATCTCTATACTCTTGGCAAAATACGAGAGTTTAACACGAGCATGCGATGGGCATGTTCGCTGAAACGCTATAAATGTCATTGAAGCTTGACGTCGTTCATCCCCCATTCTCCCCCTCCCCCTCCTTTCTCTCTCTCTCAAACTTGTTGAAACTTAAACGTACACTAACTGTCCAATTTGCTCATCGCACGCTTATAATGTTATTTATCTTGAACGACGAGCTAAAAATAAAACGCGGATGGATGTGTTATTCGTGTAAATTCAAATCTCCATTATACAACTCGCAAGACGAAAACACCACTCGTCATTATTATTGGCGCGTCTGCACAGTCAATAACACACGGTCGAGAGAGAGAGAGAGGGAGAGAGGGAGAGAAAGACCGAGTCTATTTTTAGCTTATCGAACCCAACTGCACTTCCGCCGGAAAGGCGCATCACCATCATTGCAACCACCACCATCATCATCGTCATCATCGTCATTATCACGCGAATGTGCAACTATGAGGTCAAAGGCACATTCAGTTCAACCGCATCGATATAATAAACGGCCCAAAGTCTTATCGAGCGATAAACACGCGAGGTTGCCGCTTCCGCTTTCCGGCCGTTTAGTTCTCTCTCTCTCTCTCTCGACGCGGCTCATTTGACAAGCTCGCTGATTTATCGCTTGCTCTCTTTCCCTCCCTCCCTCTCCCTCTCTCTCTCTCTCTCTCTCTCTATCTCTGCACCTTATAAATACCTTTGTAGGCTCACTAATACAAAAGCGCCATTAATCTAGCTGCATAAAGGAAACTCGCGTGGAAACGACGAACGAGATTTTTTTGCAAGAAAGAGCTTTGGGGAAAAATTGACCGAGTGATTGGCAAGATCGGTGCTTAAAAAGTTGCCAGTACGAGCTATAGAACTCGAGCAATCGTTTAATATCGGATGAACCGATGGTCAAGAGTACTCTGTAATGTTGTAACACTTACCGTCGGATACCGTATAATTTAGAGATTGAGGAGTGACGTAACGTTTAGCGTTGACAAAGAAAAATATTTCACAAGTCCAACGCGCTAAAATTGCTCGGTGCATTGTCATTTATTTGTCTAAATAGACAGAAGGAAGGAGGGAGCTAGATACGAAAGTGACTACAAAAGCAATTTCACCGATGGTTTAACTTTATAGCTACTTCGTGATATGCCTCCTTCTGTACTATAAGTATATATACGTGAGCGTAATGCGGGAGAATGAATGTTGTTGAGAGTGCCAATTCAGAGGAGAGCGCTCTGATCCTATGGTTAGCCATCTGTAACGATTTATTAAGGGAATAAACGGGAATAGCACATCGACAGCTATACGTAACGACCGTATTATACGTTTATTTTTAGCGACAAAGAGAAGAAAGAAATAAGCAAGGATTGATTAACGTATCCGCGCGATGTACGTGTATTACGAAAACTAGGGGTTTTACACGGTACATATCCAAAGTGCGCCAACTTTTGCCGTGTACAACGGCGATATATACGTACAAGCCGGACTTTAAAAGCAAAACGTCGCGTTCAATTTATCAATTTCAAAGTCAGAGAGGCGGGAGCTCTTCTCGCGCAACTTTCAAATTGTAAACACGGCGATAAGCGACGAGACTTTTTCCTTATTCCTGGGTTACGCGTAAATATGCTGGAAACATTACACGTACGGGCTACCTAGAAAATGATCGATGTACAAGTTTCTCTATAGGTGCTGAAAGATCGATCGTGCCTCTGTTCTCGATCGAGTGATTTCAGGTTTATAGAATGCATCTCTTGGTTATGCGATTTTTCATACGTTTAAACGAGGCTTTATATATATATATATATATACTCGTTACAAATGGTAGTCGTGAATTGCTCGAGCAACGTATGAAACGTTACTTTTGTACGATTGATCAATGCAACATTTGAATTGCATACGTGAAAAGCAAACACTCAAAGCTTTCAAAACTAAATCATCGTAATAAATACGCTGACGTAAACTAGTCTAACGGCACGATAGATATTTCGAGTAAATTGGCAATAAACTTGAATGAAACGAGAGAAGAAGAGAGCCGTAATTGATTTAATTTCAATCGAATTCACGTCCCCCGTTTAATTTAATCTTTCGTGGTTAGCGTCTATATATATATATTTGGCGCGAGAGGGCGGGTGAATAGGGGTGGGGCAGCGGTGCCAGATCGCACGTCAGTGATAAGCGACAACATCGATCTACCTTTGAAAGATCATCAAATTGTCGCGTTAAAAAAGAGCTGGCTCGTGTATAATTACGCACACGCGTAAATGTGTCCTCCCTCGAGTTGGCAACGAGCACGAGGTGTGCCGTACACACGAGGTGAGTGTCCGCGAGAATACCTCTATGACGTGCACACGCGCGGACACCGATGCCGACTACGGCGGTGTAGCTGGCTCATTTTAGCGACCCACTTTAGAGGATGGACAGACACATACGTACGCATGCGTACTTTGGAGACTATTATTTCCATCGTGTGTCGTTGAATTATCATCGCCGCTTTGTGCACGCTCGTTTATGACCTATTTCTTGTTTTTTTTTCTCGAAGGATGGTTTCGAGGGTAACGGAGCAAAAAAAATTGCATAAAACAATTCTCCAAACGACCCACCAACGTACGCGATGCTTATGACTCTTGATTAATTGGACACGGCTCACGTCGAACGAAGAAAAAAATGTTCCAGTCGATTCGCTCGATCGTTCTTGTCGTTCTTCTGTTTTAGGTTTATTGTTATTTTTTATTTCTTACACGTGCAACGACCGCTAACGAAAAACATTTATTTGCAAGCCTACATACGACATCGCTGGGCACGAACGCCCCTTGAGAAATAAGACGTCGTTTATACGTATAAACGCGAATAAAACTCCCTCGAGACTATAGTACGTACGACCCATCGATTACATTGTACTTTCTCTGCTCGAAAATAATTGTCTTTTTTACTTTTGCGCTTTTTTACACGTATACATGCCAGCGTGTTTTCTAGCGACGACTTCTTCATCTTGTTGTTCTCCTTGTATTACGCGTCAAAGAGACGCCAAGTTGGCGCCAACCGAACAAGCGTACGGCCCGATTAATCGATCGATTTTAATTGCAAGCATCATACGATGATTGATGCCGTTGATAGATAGAGCTTGTACCGACGATAACGTATACTTTGTCTTTGTTTTCGTCGCTTGTATATACACGTGTTCCTCGAAAGTATATCTTCAAATGTTTATTTTACGCGTAGTACGGATGTCAGAGGTGCGATTGGCAGAGTCTCCCATTAGTCAAGGGCTTTCGACGGTTTGTCTATAATTAATACTTTATTATCGTGCGATTAGTAACGAGAGGACACATTTTTTTTTAAATCGAACGCTCGAAGTGGATGTTGCAAAATACGTACGCGCGCACTCTCTACGCGCACTCTCTACGCGTACTCTTGATAAATCCGAGGAAATACGGAGGCCTGGAAAAAATACGAAAATCTGACGCTGATAGGCGCGAAATCAACGAGTGGGCGACTGTAAAATAGTGTGTCACGTTTAAATAATCGACGCGGCCGATGACGACGATGACGATGACGACGACGATAATGGGTAAAGTGTAATCGAGAGTCAACCTATAATGCCGCGATCGCATTACGGTCAATGCTATTCTTGGCATGACACCGCTGCCATATGTGTATGTATGTGTACGTATGGCTATGTGTGTGCGCGTGTGGAGATTTTTTACTAATTAAAACTCCGTCGGATGCAATATCGCGCACGAATCAACTTTCCTCGTCGGATCGTTTGTCCGTCTCGCGTCTAAACTGCTTTACTTACATACTTACTTACTGTTTTATTAGATAACTTTGTGGTTATTGTGCAAATAAACATGTAGCTCTTTTACCGGGTTTAAAAATAGCTGCTGTGCGCGCGCTTTCCTTTCACTCGTGCACGATTGTAAGTCGTTGAGTTTCAAATTAAACGCCGTCCAATTGTTGTTTCTTTTTTATTCTCACTTCGTTCATCGTTGGTTCTCTTCTTTTTCTCGCGAATCTTTTCTTTGGAGCTGAATGCTTTTTGCTAAATGCATCTCTCGTCAATTATACCTATATACGTGTATTCGAGGATGCAGCTGCGTGGCGCGACCCCTTGTTTCACAAAGAAACAACGGCTAATTGTTACTTTCAACGTTATTCGCGGATTGTGCAGAGCGATAGGTATTTTCTTTCTTTTGATTTCGTAAGGCAGCTAGTCAAAGATTCGTACACGTTTCGTTGTATTCGTTATTCCACGATTGCTTTATGAATTTTGTACGAGTGTTTTGCTAGAGCGCTACAGCAAACGTAACCAAAACTTGCGTAAATCTTTGAGATTTCCACGAGAGTTGTACGTCGATAACGCGCTACAAACGGTTACTCTTCTCTCGCAAATTCATCGTCGTACGACAGACTAGCCGAATTATAGTTGCTTTTCGCGTACAAGTGTCACGAGGAATAAATTGTCGATGTATCGTTCCAACGAGAAACAACGAAATAACACGACCATCGCTGTCGAAGCAGTCTCGCCGAAAGAAACCACATCCCTTTATCGATAGCAAAGGTATACACGCGTTCCAACCGCAACCATTTAACGATTTAAACCAAACTTTCACCGTTGAAAAGATAGAGACGGTTGTTTACGCGCGCGGAGCATCGTACAATAAAGCAACGATGCAAAAAGAGAGAGAGAGAGGAGAGCATGTCGCGTCACGGCCGCTTGAGCGCGACGAAAATAACAGCGCAGCAGCGTCTTTTTTTTTACTGCGCAGCGCGCACCGCTGCAACTATAGGTGGTATAACTTTATATACGCGTTGTGTATGTTTTCGATAAGCAGGCGGTTCGCGCAGGTGTTCGATTCCTCGTGATATTGTTTATTTATAAGTCACGATCTCGTTGTCGACTCGTTTACCATTTACCCATGTATACGGTACGTACGCTGAGGTTTAGAAGGTACTTGGCGCACAACCAACCACGCCGTGGATTACCATGAAGTTTGGCGATAATTTTACGACAAGACTCCGGGTAGAAACGTGATTCTTTACAATCGCGAGGACAAAATGGACGCACTTGTGACGAAATGCAAAGCCGCTGAATAATTGGAAAACGAACGACTATCGATCCACGAGCTACCGGTACTAATAGTCGTTGACAACTACTCGCTAGTATCAAGCTAAAATGTGGCAACTTTCGAAGGGTTTCGTATGCCGTACCGACGCAAAGACGCTGGAATTCACGGTAAAATCAAGCGACTACAAGAGTTTCCCGAGACCATTGTTCAAGTACGAAATTGATAAGTTCAATGAAAAAATCGGCGATGAATAAAAGGTTTAGTGCAGATAACGTAGATTGCCAGTAATAAACTTGGGTCTGCAGGTATACGCTTGATTACACGCATATTCAGCTTTTCGGAAAATTCGACGTCGTCGATTCTACGGGGAATGTTTGTTACGCCAATTGTTCGTCGGGAAAATGGACTAAATGTCAGTTTGTAACGTTCAACGTTTTGAACTCTAGAATGAATAATACTTAAAATCTTGGTTGACGTTTAAACGGTCTAACGTAAAAAATGAATTTGATTTTAAAATTCCAGCGATACTGACTCATCGACGGCTTTCTCGTCGAAGGAAGTCGTATAAAAATTCGTAGCTTGTTCACTTTATAAACGACAATGAAATGAGTATCGCGTGTAACGTATATACGTGTGTGTGTGTGTGTGTGTGTGTGTGATTGTATGTACCTTTAGCACGGCGCGCCAAGTGCGATATATTTTTGCGAATGATTTTCAGCCACATTCTCGCACCAAGACCCGTCCGCTTCCCCTTGAGTGCCAGGATTTTGGTTTCCACGGTGGTAGATTCCACCGTTATCACTGTCTCGATAGACAACAAGTTTGATTGATTGTTGTTTAAATTTCACCCAACACACACCGATGGCCTCACTTTTTCAACAAATTGCAAGATGACTATATCCGTATCTATGCTTAATAACAATTTACAGACACAAACAGAAATGGAGAAAAAGCAAAATTGAATAACGAGTATTCGGTTGTGGTCAAGTTGAACGTACGATCAATGCGAACGACGGGAAAGACAATGTCTTACTGACTAGCAGGAGACTCACGAGCCCATAAGCAAGCGCGCGCTCTCTCTCTCTCTCTCTACCGCTGTCTTCGCGCCGGTGTATTGAAGCGCGCGCATGCGCAACGCCGTTGCGACTGCCGGTACTCTACGCATGTACAACGCTACAGTGTACAGTCTTGTAAGGGTGCTGAGGGACAGGGGGGGGGGACCCAATGAGTACGTCTTACGTTATAGCGCAGCGCAATTTTGACAAATACGGGACCAGCAGCACGTAGGCAATTTTTTTTGTCATTTGAAGTAATAGATCTTGTCTCCTCTTCTTTTTCTTCTTTTTTTTCCTTCTATAGGTTTAAAGTTATTTTCGGTGACTTTTAACGAGGAACTCTGGTCGTTTGACGTAGCGAGAAACACATGCATCGTGTGCTCGTATACCTGTATAGATACTCTTTACGTTGCGGGGGCGTTTTGAAGACAGATTGACCTTGAAATTTCATTTCAGCGTTAATTCCCGAGTTTTCTTTTTCTTCCGACTGAAGTATGTGTATAGTGTGTGTGTATGTGTGAAAGTTTTCCAATTCTCTTAATCAGTTTGCTTTCCTTTCGCGTCGTTTATCGTTTAGATCGTTACGATCGTTTATTTCAGGAGTTTGGAAAGGAATTTTCGAGACTCGGAGTATAAAAATAATAAATTGTACATTTTGGATCTTTATATGAACAGAGCACGTTGTTGTTCAACCGTACCTTTACGTAGAGAAACATTAGTTGTAAACAATCATTTACGAAAGAAGGGATCGAAAAGGGAAAGTAGTAGACCACGTTTAAACAATACGGAACACTTTATGGGGGTTCGCGAGGGTCAATTTGAGCGGCTTATTTGCAGGACATCCTTCCCTCTCTTAATTATCCGTTCGTTGTTACAGTCATTTCTTCGTTTATATCGATAATTGTATGTTGCTGAGTCATTATACACATCGCCCTCTTGAACCACGCTGGGACTCAGGTAGTCGTTGTGAAAAGTGTCCTTAAGGATAATACTGCACGAAACAAAAGTTATGGTGCCGTGGCTCAGGAGGACGCTGTTTATATCGACTGCCTGAGACTATTGTCCACTTTAAGAATTTTATGGTAGATTATTACTGAAAAATAGGTAAGGAATCCAATGGAAAAAGCATTTTGAAAATATAAGTAATACTTTTCGACATATAGTCATTCATTTAAAACAATAGTTAATAACTTTTTCGAACATTGTTAAAAATGACTTTTAATTTATTAATTTCATACTTTATATTTGTAAATGCATCTGAAACAAAAATTCGTTTAGATAACTCTTACGATTACAAAGATATAAATTTTTGAAAAAATTCCAACAAAATTGTTATATTGTTTATAACTTGTAATCCGACAATAAAAAGTGATCTCTAAATTTGTACGGAAGTTCACTGCTATACAGGCAATATTTATACCAAGTTTCACGAAAATCGGTTACCTACCCCTCTGGAGCTGATGGTATTAGTCTGGAATGAGCCGTACGTATATTATATATATGCATACCGTGAAATCGAGCACCATATTCGAAATTTATTGGATTCCACAGATTGAGACGCAACGTAGCGGTGCACACGTGAAGACACATTTTTGTTTTTTATCTTGTCGAAATGCGATGAGAAAGAGAGAGAGAGAATAACGTTTATCGAAGATTTGCGCAGCCGTGAAGAAAAAGAGAGAAAACCACGCGACGTTATAAATCATTTTGAAAATAATCCCCCAAGCAATCAGCGAAAATCGAGGCAGAAATACGAGAGATAAATGTGGACGCTAACAAGAGTCCTTGTTGATATAGAAACTTTTCTAACTTGGTCCAAGCATTGAATTTGTCAACGGTAGTTTAAAGTTAATTTCAACGCGATGCTAGAGCAAACTCAATATCAGTTTTGTTGTCTAATCTTATTGATGTTTGATTGAGCTCGTAGATAAAAATTCAGGGATTGTCCTTATATACAAGGTGTGCGCGTGTGTGTAACTGTTAATTAAATATTACCCGACCAATCTGTGTCTTTAATAGACGGATCTGGAACGCAATAATTAGCGTTTCGGTAAGTTGTACATTTCCTCTTTTCCAATGCGTTTGACAATCGATCGAGTATCGACAGAAATGGAGAGATAAGGTGCTTTTTGTATTCGTAGTTCCGCGAGTGCAAACTACAGAAGCGAAACATAAAAACAACGAAAAAACGTTGATACACAACGTCCAGTCCAGCATTTACGAAATTCTAAAGAAACGACGAAAAATACAGCATCTAATCAAAAAGTTGCGCCAGTTTGTTCGGTTATCAATTGTGATGTAGCCAAGTAGATAAAAGGCTTCTTGACACTTGAACAAATTGAAGGTGGTCTTTCCTTTGATCAAAGAGGTAAGCGAGTACCCTAAACGTTAATTATTATACGCTTGTCCCAGAAACGTCGTCCGTCTTGCAAACAAATTGCACAGCCGATAGTCGTTTTCAACGTTGACTGTGTGTGTGCGCGCGCGTTTGAGTTTTCCACTAGCCGCTCGCGGAAAAGCTTATTGCGATGGTGTTTATTTACGTTGCTCGTCGAAAATACACCGTCAGTTGTGATTAGTTTGCACGCTGCTCGCTCTCTCGTTGATGAGTTATTTGCTGGACTTTTGTCGAAAAGTTGAAGATTGCAATGACATATTTCACATATTTGACGATTGTACACCGATTCATCGATGATTTATTCGAACGTATATTTTTCAAAGAGTTCGTTTTTTTCTTTCGATCTTTCTCGATTGATCGGGCATAAAACGAATACAATACAAATATTACAGCCACAAGTAAAATAGTAGTATGTAAAAAGTACTCAATCAACTGTTAAGCATCTAATCAAAACGACACCATCGTTGTGTATTTACGACATCAATAATCGAGTAAACGGAAGCAATAAACCTGCCTGCGCGGTGTGACGCAGAAGCTCTCTCTCTCTCTTTGCGCCAGGCAATTCGAAAAATACGTAATGGCCAACAGAGGGAGGGGGGGGGGGGCAAGTAGGAGAGGAAAAGGAGAGTTTTTATCGCAAACAAAATCAGTGATAGGGCAATCGAATGCTTTTCGGGCGAATCGCTTCTCTTTCGAACCCAGCGATTTTTATCGTTAATTCGTTTTTTTTCAAGCAAAGATAAACGTTATACGTATACATGGATCTCACTCTTAGATCAATAAATCGAAGAAAAACCGAGAAAAAGTCGATTCTTCGAAATTCGTGCTTCAATGCTCGATGTTCGTTGTTTGCTTTTTCTCGTCGGTAAACGAACGTTTAATTGAAAATGTACTTTCGTTTCTTCTTTTAACAAAACGTTCAAGCGGATTATTGAAGAATTAAAAGCGAAAAATGCATTTGTTTTTTCTTCTTGGACAACTACTAAACTAGCCTGCAAACAGACTATACAAAATATTTTCGCTTTGACTAGGTGCATTTATATTAGGTCGCTTAAATTAGCTTTGCCGAACGTGAATTGGGAATGTCGATATAGCGTGATAATTTTAGAAATCGACCCTGTTCACCCGCGATGGAAATAGATTTTATGGCGGCGGGAATATCCGCATATTTCAAGAATTTTGCTGATTTGTTGGGTTTTTCTTTTATTTCCAACTTATTCTATATTACGCTCTCGTGTGCTATTACAATAACAAATTTATGGGCAATTCGCTGAATTTTGCTTTTTTCCGTTAAATCTGTTTTTCAACGCGCGTAAGCTTTGATCGAGGGACGTTTTTCTACAACGCGATAGTGTGTAAAGTTTAAAAACTTTTTTTATTTATGTGTACACACACACACACACATATATATATATATGTATATATATTTTAAATTATTACTTTCGAGATAGGATATTAAAGTTGCAATGTCAATTTTTTTTACGACGCGCCCATATGTCGACAGCGTAAAATTTATCGAAAGAAAAAATGTTTTATTTTTTTTCGTTCGCTCAAAACTCCAACAAAACGCTATAAATCGAACTATTTTAAGAACATTGATAAGTCTATCGATGAAAGTTAATTAACGAATGTTTTTCTATAAAATCAATAGTTCAAGTAATTGGAGGCTTCTTGTAGTTATTATTGGAGCAGGTACGAACAAAACGAACAAGATGTATATTACGTCCGTTTATCGTACTTTTATTCCAATACCCATTGTCCTTTGCGAATTACGAGTTGGCTTTTTTTCATTGCTTCGTTGCGTACTTTCAACGATCGCGCACAACGTAAACTGGAACAATTATTTCCATTCTTCGTTTCACAGGTTTGAAAGAAAAAACAGTCTTGTCGTTCACGAAACTAGCGTGCGTATCCATCGCAAAAGTAGTAGATTTTTGTTGTTTTCAATTACGTATATAACGCAACGAAAAAAATCGACAGCCAATAGATCGATGAGTCACGATTAGGAAACGACGACGCGTACGCGAGAAAGCGTCAGTTTCAGTTCGAGGTTACGTATGTATACATACATACTGGATACAGCAACATTAGTTATCAAATCAGTTCAAGAACACGCATAGCTTGTTTAAAGATCCTCGCACAGAGACACACGTGTTTTCGCGTGTGCGTTTTTTTTTTTGATTCCGTCGATCAACGTGATTACGGAGATACGTACTTGTGCGAAAGATAGATGAATGCAAGTTTATCGTTTTATTTGATTGATCCACGTCGACGGAACGAATTCCTGCCGAAAATACCGCAGAAAACAATCGGCAAATAATTTTCTCGAGGCGGAAAAAGCCAAACTCGATGCACGCCATGTACGCACACGCGCGTTTACCGCGTTATTACAGTGATAAAAGTATAGTCTTTATTGTCATTGCGTTGAATCTTGATAAGACGCTGATTCACGCGACTCAACTTATTTGTCAAAGATTTCGCTATTTCTACGTGTTATTACGTCTTAACGTTGAATTGCCGATTACGATAGCCTCGTAATATCAATGCTTATTATTTGTAATTTCAAAGTTACAGAGAGAAAAGAGCGTAGCTTGCGTTCAACGAAAAACGAAACGATCAAAATAATTTGCGAAAGATGCTTAACAAAGTCTCGAGTTAGATAACGATATGATTTATTAGCGGGCGTCGACGATCGAACCGATTGTTTGAAACTCGGCAAAAATCAATTATTTGGAATACCGTGCGATTGCTATATTATCGTAAAATGCAGTTTCGCTGTACACAACTCCCTTGTTCGTTCTCGAACAATCTCCCATTTTTCCATCTGTTTTTTTTCGTCGGACTAACTTTGGACGCGAGGGACGACTACGCGATATAACTGGGCGAAACTGCGAAATTGAATTGGACGCGCAAGACAATGGGAGCTCTGCAGTTCCCTTTTAATTCAAATGGCTTATCTAACTGGGTTTCAGTTCCATGGAGTTGCTTACTGTTTTTACGCGGATGCCTGAGCTTTCGTCAAATAACATTTGCAACGTCGATTTTATTCCTTTCTCCTTCGCGTTTAGCGTACAAAATTGGTTATTCGGAGCGGGGAAAAGAGAATATCTCGTAAAAAAAGGCAAAAAAACAAGGAAGAATGCGGTGAATTCAACTTGTCGGTTGTGCGATGCACATAGAGACGTTGACGAGTAAACGATGCAAATTTCGTTTGCATTTACGCGCGTTGAAGAAGAGGAAAGTCACTTGTAGATCGAAACAAACCTCGTAACTATGTATATCAATTTAAACGAACCGACTCGAGCTTTCGTTACCTTACTCTACCTTTCTTTTTGCGAGGGACGACGTTTGAACGTCGAGACTGCGCTTCGTTTTATTCGCACGTTCTCATCAATTTAACTAGGTGGTACAATCCGTTAACGAGATAACCATCACACGTGCATAGGCTGTATCGCGCGAGGGGTTACTTGCCAATTCGATAGATCGTTAAATTTGACTGAATCTATTTGACGCGGTAGCGGGTATCGATCGGATCGATCCAAATCATCGCGGTGCTGTAACGAAAGTCGCTAATTACACGCTCAACTTCTACTACTTAACAATATTCGAGCTCAAGTGGTCGTAGATTCTCTCGGTAAATCTATTTTTTCTCCGTTGAGCTCGAGTTTCGTCAAGTGCTTGAGTTTGTCAAATCCGATTGGCCTCCCTTCCGCCCGCAAAAACAAACGGGGTATTCCGTGATCGAGGATAAAACAAATAAAAACCCAGTGAAATCATAGAAGAGAAAGGTTGAACTCACGTGTAGAGAATCCGTTTCTTTTAGATCCGTTTTTGTTTTTCTTGTTTTTGGAGTAAAAATTGCCAATCTTACTCTGACCGCAACCCATATCTCCTTTTCTCTCTCCGTCACCGAGCAGAGAAGAAAGAGAATAATTAACACCACGAAGCAACTCGCGCGATCACTTTTGAATACGATCACTCATTGCGATTCTTTTCGCGTTATTTTCTTCGAGGATGGCAAACAAACGACACTCGCGTTGAGAGGACAAAAACGATAAGAAAAAAACGAAAAAAAGTCCATCGGACGATATGTCTTGCATATGGATCGATATGCCACAGTGCTACTATGTATTATTGCTCGTATATGTATATGTATATATATGTAAATATATATTATTGCTGGTCCATGATGGCTAGCGTAGAGGTCCATATGTTAGTCGTTTATCCAGCGGCCAATCCAACGCCGGGTAAAGCGCGTGTTATCATCTAACGCCGCCACGCCGTCGCGTCCTCATCCTTGTTCCTCATTGTTCCCGTGACATTGTTGTTACTCGACGACGTGTTGTTGCTAACGATGACGACGACGATTCCATTTATGTTTATATTTGTGTATAAATGCTTTCGACGAACGATTATCGACTTTGGCACAGACTTTGTTGCTGCTGTTGCTGCTATAAACAGACAAACCAGAGCGCATATCGTTAGAATAAAATGTCTTTTCTATTTGTTTATTTTCATTGACGCGTAGGCAACCTAAAACATACAGCCACTGCACGACTTGTGTTTTATACGTGTGACGCAGCACGATGAAGTCGTAGAAAGAACGAGGTCGGATTTGCGCTAATAATGCATGTTTTGCGGGATTTTACCCGTCGACCCTCCCCCGATGCATTGCGCCGTTCAAACGTTGTTTTATCGCGGAACGAAGCGCCAGTCTGATTTTCCTTTTATTCGAATAACATTTTTGAAAGCGAGAACGCGTCCGAAAATACGAGGCAGTTCAAACGTTCGTTGAAAACCACGATTAAGGAACCGACAAACTTTGCGTCGCGTCAATTCCAACGAAGGCAATCGGAATAAATAGAAGAAAAAATCGGCGTACAAATTGACCGTCTGTCGTACGCTATATTTCCCTGGGGTGTATATAGCGAGTCCAGTGATTTTCCGCAACGCATCACACCTCGCGTTGTTCCCTTGAGCGTTTCGTAAATTAAATAAACTCGGCTTTTAAAAAATCTCCGAGTCTCGTAAACGTCGCGAGAAAGCTCCGACAACGATTAAGAAAAGATACCAATTGAACGTTATTTATTTTCATTGCACTTTGATATCGCTCAACGAAAGAGAGCGAGAGAAAGAGCCTTTTGTCTTTGCTACACATTGAGAGTAGACGACGAGGAGAGAAAGGCAACGGATCGATCGACAACTGCTGGATGAAACGACGAACGAGCGCTAAGAGACTAATAAATTAGCGGAGAGAACGAAGAAACGATCGCGGTAGACGATCTTTTCGTCGGATGGCAATTGGTGCTTCGAGTGTTTGCACTTGTTCCTCGAGATATCAAAATAACGTCAGCAAAACTAACTAACTTACCTACGGCGGGCTTCGATAACAAGTTTTCTTTACCGCGCGGCGAGATTTTTTTTCGTCTTTGAAAAGCTCGCAATTAGCGTTGCTATTCACCGTTGCGAATTATTCAATCGCGCATACTTTCAATCGCGTACAGCCGATCGAATCGAAGCGAGATGATTTACTTGGAAAAAAGCGAAAGCTGCGTTTATCGAAAAAGCTCTGGGATCAAGCTCGAGCAGAGATCGCGAGGAATCGAACGAGCTCTACAAAGATACGCGTTTCCTCTTCTTCGTTCGGACGCTTGGAGTAGGGTTATAAATGCTATTATGCACCGTGCCAATTGATCGGTTACGCGCTGCGTGCACGTATACACTTGTTACGGAGATTTGGAATAGATCGGCGTTCGTAAAAAAAATCCGCCAACAATCGACGAGCAAGTTGTCTTATCGGTCGAAAATAAATATTACACTCGTGTACAAGTACGTACGGGCGTGCCTAAGTGCGTCAATTCGGCAAATATTGTAAACTCGTGACGAAGCGTCGTACAATTTTGTTTGCTTATAAACACGACTACGACGCTTAACGTTGAATCTGGCCAAGAGACCATTATACGATGTATTCCAAGGCGAACGAAGGAAACGCCAGAGTTGCCAGAGAAACGCGAACAATTGATCCGAACAAAAAAGGTACGATAACCTTTGCTGTAGACGATTATTAACGACTCGTTTTCACGCTTCCCCTCTCGTAAATCTTAATTACTCAAAGACATTTGATTCGAGTGTTTTAATTGCGCATCATACTCGGACAACTTGATTTTGGACAGGAATATACGGCATATATATACAGAGGCGCTATAAAACTGACGTTGCTTTTACGGTTTTTACATAAAGCTATATAACGGAGTAGTAAAAGCACGCGATCGTTTTACCTCGCCTACAGCGGCAATGACACGCAATTGCGAATTTATGCGTTTGCAAGTGCGTTTTGAATATTTTCGTTTGGTCGCTCTTTATCGTCACTGTGGTTTCTTCTTTTTTTTTATTTTTCGCTCAACTTCATTTTGCCAAACAGCATAGTTGAGTGACAAAAATAAGTACCTACGTAGTTAACCGCCTTTTCTTTTTTTTGGCTTTCACTACAATTATAAAAGCCTCAAAAGTCGCGATTCTTTTGAACGAACTTTTAAGATATCTCGAGAAAGAATTTAACCCAGATTCCTTTTCTCTCTCTTTCTTGGCTGTACTTTGCTGTTTTTTTCCGAATCTCAAATACGCTTGAAGATGGCATTTAGAGCTCTTTAAAGGCAAAACTATCAAGATCAATGAGGCGTTATCCGGAAGATACACTGATTTATCCTAAATATCGTTATAATAAATATTAATTTGTCAACGAGTTAACTTTCTAATGGTAAACGCGAACCCTAGACGAAAACGAGTCTCACCATCTGGGATATCTAAGTTTGTGGCTTTGCAGTCGTGTCAAGCGACGAGAGGAGCAAACGACGGCTGAAGAAAGTAATCCGCCACCAACTATATAAGTACACAATAAGCCGTCGTGTTCAACAAACAAAAAAATAAGAAAAAGCAGCGTATGAATCTTGCCATATAGGTTTAAAATTACATTGGAAACCGACCAACACTTTATATAGCTACATACAACCAAGACAATCATCAGGTGTACTGCTACACGTGTAGGTATATATACTACGTCTCCATAGGGAATGCTATCTCGTTACCTCGGCAAAGAGAGAGAAAGAGAGAGAGAGAGTAGAGTAACTGGGTCAAAACACGGCGCAAGCGAAGCAATTGATATCGCTGATTTCCATGGAGGCGTTGCGCAAGATTAATACGTATAAATATATGTAGCTGAGCAGAGAAAGAGAGAGAGAGAGAGAGAGAGAGAGAGAGGCGAGCTTAAATATCCTGCAAGAAATGCGATTACTAATTCAGAAAAGTATGCGTGCGAAGTGTATAGTTTGGCAAGTATGGACCAAGAAAACATATTTTTCGGTATTTTTTCGTTATTGCTGATTGAACATTCCTCGATAGATGAAATTCGAACGTCAAGTTTTTATTTATTTAATTAGTTTCGATCTTGGCATACTTCAAAGTTTTTTTTAATAATCGATATCGAGTTTGACGTTTGTTATCTTTTTTTTGTATTTAAAAAATGATCAGACGGAAGATGGTATCATAAAGCAAGAAACAAATATTTGTCTAACGCTTATTTCAACGGACACTCATCAGCGTAACAATCCTTTGTAAAAAAATTCATGCTCGAGCAAAAATGTCTTATCAAATATCGCTATACATGCCAAAAGGAATATCACATCCCTGTGCCACGAAAAAAATAACACCGTTCCCGCACAAAGACACTTTTTCTTGCAAGCTCTTCACGAGTGTCGAGAGAGAGAGAGAGAGAGAGAGGGTGGGAGAGTTGGAGGTGGAATATTTTTGCCTAGGTTGCACAAGTTATAAAAGGAAGGTAGAAACAAAATATATCGTGGTTATACCTATAAGTTCGATAACCTATAGCCGATGACTGTAATTAAGTCTCGAGAGCCTAGTAAAAGAGAAGCAATTTTTATCGGATACCAAGCGAACAACTTAATTTAACCTTTAGCAGGAGTCACGAAAGTATCAACTTCAATTAAGACTAAACTATTTTTCTTCTCTTATTAAATCGACGCTATACCTCGAGTGAAAAGTTAACGGGTTTTAGTTTTTAATTGACATCGCAGATCGTTCGCGCGAGAAAAAGAAAAATGTAAACACCCTGAAAACGAGTTGACGATAAAATTTTGTTTAATCTTTAATTAGTCGCGAAAAATGGTTTAGCCAGGTGTTAAAACGAAGGAAGAAGGAAGAGAGAAAGAGAGAGAAGATATTACGAGAACTAGCCTTTCCACTATTATACTCGGCAATTAACACTTGATTATTTCTAATTGCTTATTTCATACGAAAATTGCTACTTTTTATTCTCGCCATTCATTTGCTTCGCTTGACTTTTACTTGGACTGTTTGTATTTAACGCGTAAGGTAATAAATGCTTGTTGGCAAAAGATACGATAGGGAGGGAAAATGGAAAAGTCATGTTCTATATATACATATATATATACACAATGCACGCTTCGTTCACTACGGATGTAAATAAACACTCTTGTTCTGTATGTTTCTTAGCTTATACGTTGCAAGATAGAACGTGTGAGAGAGAGAGAGAGAGGAAGAAAAGAAACTATTGTCAAAGGTAATTTATTGAAAAAGAGCAGATGGCGCTACGTTCGATAAACATTCAACAACTTGTGCCCGTTAACCCGGTTTCTTTTTCTTTTACGGAGCAGAGGAAAAAAAAGAGAGAAAGAGGTAGAGAGAACACGAACATCTCCGTGGCACCACCGCAAGCGCAACGCAAAAAAGGGGCAATCGATAAAAATGCACGCGAGATATTAAGTTTCAGGCCAATCGATAAAAGTCTTGGGGTCATCGAGAGAAAAAGAGAGAGAGAGAGAGAGAGAGAGAGAGAGAGAGAGAGAATTCTACAGGGATTTAAACACACACACGCACACGCACACACGCATATACTGTTCGCTCTCACCTCCATCGTCACAGCGTGTATCACATCGGAGTATTTTCTTTCGCTTCGTTAATTCACAAATATATACGTATATAGGTGTATTCGTCTCCCCCGGGGAAAGTATGTATAAGTTACAGCTTATGCGTACGCATCTGCACAAGAGTTAACAACAACAACAACAACAACAGGAATAAACAAACAAAGGAAAAGCTAAGAAGAGAGGAAGAGAAAAAAGAAAATTTAAACGATTACGAGTATACGTAGTTGAAACGCGCACGTAAATTGATGTGCAAGCGCAAGCTGACACCAGCATCGACTGACTGACTACTACTTTCGTGCGGGTAAAAGCGCTATAGAGGTGAGTGTGTCGCCTGCGCGCGCGCGCACGCGCAAATAACGCGGGCGAAAGCGCGCTTCGTATATAGCTATACGAAGAAAGTTGAAAGCAGATATAGGATTATTATTATTGCTCTGGCTGGGTCACTTGTGACGACTCTCCGCCCCCCCCCCCTCTTGGGTTTCTGCGCCAAGGGTGCAAACAACAGATGGATCAGTATATACGCCTGTTGCGTTGCGAGGATGATCAACACACGCACACACGTATACACGTATCTTCACTTGCGTGCGTTCCAGATATACTTATGGGATTTTTGTTTTCTTGGAAAGGGATCATCGATTCGTGTATGACGTATCGAATACGCAAATTTGTATAAAATGCAATTATAATCGACCAATTCGTCACTCGAACTGTTACGGATGTTGAAATATAATTCTGAGCTTTCGACTAAGCCGCAAGCGCTCGGAAAATGTAGACAAAATTCTCGCAATTTCGTTCTTCCTGCCATATATGTATTCGAACGTTACGATTAATCACGTCGTTCGCTCTACGAATAATTAACATAAAATTTCTTCAGCACCGTTAATAATATCGAATAGAAGCAAGGGGGTAACGGAGCACGATTTTTCATCGACTCAAAGCATACGAATTTGACGCGCTTATATCCACTAATACGAGAACATCCGACGTCAACAAAAATGCTACTCTCTAACCATTCAAACTCTTTCAGGTAAGTCAAATTAAAGTCGTAACCTGAATGGGGTTTTGAGTCTACTACAAAAGAACGATAAATCGATAGCTGCGAAAGAAAAAGTCAAAAATGCGCAAACTTTCGACAATTGGCCTGGAAAACTGCGAGGATCCCTGTGTCGTAATTTATCGGATATTTATACTCGCAACACTGAAAATTAAAGACCGAAGAATAAGAGATATACGACTTATACAACCCTACAAAAACGTATATAGCTAAAGTTGATTAGTCGTCGTGTAGTTATACGCATCGCATATATTGAAACTTGGAACGTGAAGTAGACAGCAGAAACGCGCCGCAGCAAAGCCGCTTCAAGTACGGACTTTTTAATTAAATTAACGTACTCTCCCCCTGTCTCGCACTCGCGCCGCAATAACCTAATCCTCGTTGTACTAGCACCCTCGAGTGACGGGATTAGAAAAGAAAGCTTCGACCTTCGTATTGGGATTCTCGGGTAAACTACGAGCGCCACATTGCACGCAAGCTACCGAATTGCATACGCGCGTACACGCGAACAAAACGAAAGCGTCGATTTGCTTTAGAGCAGCGATCAACCTTTATTTTCAAGTCTATACTGCAAAGTCGTTATACCGTTAAGTTGCGCACAGAGACACAGGAGCTCCGTAGTAGTGTGAGTTTGTTGTTGATACACGATACAAGATCAAAAAATGTCTATTAGCGTGGAAAATGAAAAAAAAATTACACGTAAAAAGAAGCTCGGCTTACGTACAACGTAGCATACACACAACGCTGCAAGCACATCTATTGTGAATCTGTAGTAAGTACGTTTAGTTAATCCTTTTAAAAGTCATTTTTTACGCCCCCCGAGTCGAGTAAACTTTTTCTACTATTCTGCGAAATGCGTCGAATCGCTTTGTTATTTCTTGTTAATAACGATGATAATCGCACGCTTATCGTTGTGTCCAAAGCGCATAAATCTGTTGCGATAATAGATATTCGATTGTGCGGTACTATCGATCGATATTTGACAGGGAATTCTATTGCGCACAAGACACCGCGAAACGAGTGTCCAAAGAGATGTGAATCATTGGAAAGACAATGCGTCAATTGCGATATCATCTTTATACGATACACCGTTTGAGAAATATTTCAGTCGTTCGCCGCTTTTTCATTGTACAGAGAGGGAGGGAAATAGGGAGGGAGAGACCGACACTCGCGTTAGCTTCCTTACACTCGAGGGAAATGATTGCATATTCTTTTGAAGCGTTACTTACATCGCGGTATCGATGTCGTTACTTCCAAGAGAGAGAGAGAGAGAGAGAGAGAGCGCAGTAAAAAGTAAGTCTTGTATCGACTCTCAAAAAGCATTCGTTCCCCCTCGCACATACGTATACAGTCCCCTTAACCCTCGTTCCATCATTACGAAGGACACGGTAACGCAGCTGTGGCACGTGTAACGTATAAGGGGCTGCGCCTCGGAGAAAGAGAGTAAATCGCGCTACCGTCGTAAAAATCCCGTGTTGGTGTGTGCGTGTCTTTTTGCGTATTATATATCAATTCGGAGGCCTGACATTAGACCATTGGGAAACATTGTTGCGTAGATTCTATTCTTTTTTATGTTCAACTCGCTTGGTTCTTTCCCTTCGAATAATTAACGTATAACCTTTGCCGAATACTGTCGGAGGATTTAGAATGCAAATAAATGGAAAAGTCTTTCTAATCGTTCTAACGTAAAACACGAGGAAATCCACTAAGCCGATGGGAGGTTTGGTGAGAAACGAAGATTACTCCGGAGCGCTTGAAAATTAGCGAGTCGCCGAGACTTACCTTTTCTCTATCTTCTTCTCTTTTTTCTTTCTTTTTGCCTCTTCTCTATTTTCAACGATGGACAAGAGCAATTTGGAAGACTTATGGCCTTGTCGTTTACTGCGTCGCAATGTAGTATATCCGGTAGGTGTCGTAGTACAATATCGAAACGAATCAAACGAATGGAACGAGCGAAAAACTCTTCGTATCTATACGCACGATTTCTTACGCCGATTCTAACAACCAGCCCACTCCAAAAACTTAGCTCGAACCGCGTG
Organism: Chouioia cunea; assembly: GCA_030064505.1. Classification (NCBI taxonomy): domain Eukaryota; kingdom Metazoa; phylum Arthropoda; class Insecta; order Hymenoptera; family Eulophidae; genus Chouioia; species Chouioia cunea. Next base: position 7,462,013 of record JAOPFQ010000001.1, read on the forward strand.
AACGACAAGTTTTATTTTTTTGCCAAAGCCTAATTACAACTATAAAACTTGATTCGTGGCTGTATAAACTTGGATTAGGACAAAGTAACATTGAGCGACAAAAGTGTACGCGAAGCACTAAAGGGGAAAAATATACGAGAAATATTATACGGCGTAATTCTTTTCAAATATATTGATTTCGCACACAACTTTCGTATATAAGGAACTTGATAATCTTCGACTAATTGTCTCAACCAATAGTTGCCCAACACTGCAAACATTGGAAATTCACCACAATTCGTTGCCACGATGGATCAATCGGATCCATATTTACGATTAACGCGCATGCACACACAGACACGCGCGCGTGTACGTATATAGCTTAATATACGAGCAACCGATCAATAAGATAAGCGTTCAAGTAATCAAATTACTTGGAGACCATAGTATTCGGTCGAACAATTACATTTGGCAGAATAATAACCGGCCCTTTCGATAAATCGAGTCCGTCTCGAATAATCGACCGGCGATACGAGAATAATTTTATTCGCGTCAAAAGTTTCTCTTTTTACAAATTCAACGGGCACGTTGTTTTCACGAACGTAAAAATGAAAATAAAGGAGAGGAATTTGGAAACGATCAAATACGCAATAGTCTTTTTTTCCAAGATGCGTACCAGACGAAGAGGCGTACATCGCGTAACGAGAAAACTTAATCGACTCGTTAAAAAGAAAAAAAAACCGCGCGAAAACTCGCTAAGAATATATTTTTGTCACACGTACGATAATTGGATTTACCGGATCCGATTGAACGTACGGAATCTTGCGTAAAATACCAACTTTTCTACTCATCCATCGACTGTCGTATCGAAAAGTTAGCTTAAAATCTAAAGCCCTTTCAATCCGACGCTGCTGTGGATCAAGCGTGAAAAATTCACCGAACACCAGACTCTGTATATCTATATATTCAAGGCCACGCGATAAAGGATCGACGTTGGTTAGAAGGACGCGCCGCTCGGCAATTTGCGTCGGCACATTTCCATGCTTTTTTCCCGGACGCTTCAACAGGTGCTCAGTTTCAAACGTCTTTCCTTGTATGTCATTATATATATATATGTATATTACACGTGCTTATACTTCATTTCCTGTAACAAAGGAAAAAATGTCGCGTACACGCGCAACTGGCGATCGGTAACGACCTCTCTTGCGTCACGGCTAAAGTCGATACCGCGTGTGCTCAGCTGCGGGGAACAAAGAGTAAATTTTCAGATACTTGATAAAAACTAAACCCGATAAGAATTGAGCGTTGATAGATGTGTAGTCTTACTAATATAGTCGAATACAATTGAATCGTTATTAAAGGTGATGGCGCGAAAGCCTTCGCAATCGACTTTCGTCGTAGTACGATTTAACTGTTTTATTGAACGTAGACGTAACAGGCGTTTTTGGAATCATGACAAGTACGCAGTCTCCAACTCGTTGCTACTTTAATATTCCTCGAGTATAGAAGGCAAAGCTCTGCGGAAGCTAAGAAGCGATTGCTAAAGAATTTCTAAACGTGTACTACGTACTGAATCTCAGAGTTCTCTAGATTATAACGCTAATTCGATTGGAGTTGTGCGGATATTGAAAAGGAAATGGAAAATTTCGTATAATTACAAGAACCAGAGACGCGACTGGGAGGAATGGATAAATGACGATTGTGAATCCTCAAATGACTGAATGTTTATTGAATCTTTTGAATGTCTCGATAATTATGTACAATTTTCGAAAGATCACAAATCAAATAATGCATTAGACTATAACGTTGTTCATTTCTCAATAGATACCAAGTGTCGAAAGTTCATTCAGCGAATTGTGCACAGCCAGTCCCAGTTGCAAGTCAGCAAATGGTAATCGTTATTGCAAATTCACCAATCGAACTCTCGAATGAAAAAAAAAGTATATATACATACAAATATGTAATGTACGTTTTACAAGTACAAAAACGAAAAAGAAAACCGATAGAAACCAGCAACTCTTCTTTAACACCTATACAAATCCAGATATTTGAGGTGAAACCTCGTGAAGTACATCTTTCGTGTCTTTTGCTCTCCGTTATAAAACGAAAGAAGAAGAAAAAAGAGAATTAAGGATAACAAAAGTAGTAAGAACGTTATACTTATACATCGCATTATTCGCGCACGCGAAGTCGTAAATCTTTTTTTCTCTCACGCTTACGATCGTATAAGTAAGAGCTTTTTTTATTTCTTTATTTATAATACTCGAGACGAGAACCGAGAAAGAAGGTTCGTAAGGTACAAAAGTCTCATTAGCCGGCCAGCTCCTTCTTAGAAATTACAATGTTTTTCACGGACGATCAACTCGTCGTGCCGCCGCGACTTTAAATGCCGTGCTTGTCTTTTTTTTATTTATAATATTTAATCCTAGCTGAATTATCTTAATTTTTACATCCTTTTCAAGGATATCGCGAAACAAACCAAACATACAAATGAACGAATCGTTATTTATCGAAGTGTTTCTGTCGCTTAGTTGATTGCGTATTTATGTAACTGTATTGAAGTATATTTGCACGCACGATATTTTTTTACAATTTTAATGGTCTCGATTAGAAGTGTGACTGTGAGGTTCAATCATCTTCCTTGATTAGAAATGCTTAAATTGTTCTTATTTTATTTGTTTATTTCTTCTTTGAGATATTGGAAATCACATTCAACACTTTTCTAGAATGGTATTGCACGTCGAGGAAAAAGTGCGGACGTGCAGCATCGAGAGTCGACGAAAGACTCATTTTTATTAAACGCGAGACACGAGAAAGTCGTTGACGTTATCTACAAGACTCGTAACAGTAACATGTTTGGTTTTATAATTGAAAAAAAAAAAAAAAAAAAAAAAAATTTTTAGTCGAAATAGAATTATGATAGAGAAGAATAACAAGAGTGAACGGAAAAGAATACAGACAAACCGCTCATCGTAATTACGAATCACATTTAAAATCGTAATCTGAATACAAAGAATTAATCAGCGATAAATCTAAAAAAACTATTTAGAACATTACATTGTCTTTAATAAATGGTCTTATTGACGTCTTTCCTCGTGTGCCTGTAAAAGTATTACAGTTTTTGTGTTTACACACAGAAAAATTTTGTATACATATATTTACATGAACAATTGCGGTCATCAAGGCTCGGAATCGAGCATCTCGTCTGTCTGGTTCACCTTAAATCGATAACAACATTAAACGCGTGTGTTTTTCTCTTCCGTAAAATCGAGTGATCAATTATTGAAAAAACAATTTCCCTCATAACGCACGTACATACGTCACTCATACTATCTCTAATTACACAAACACACCTTACAAAAGATATAGGTAAATTAAAAAAATAAGGAGAACGATAACCCTATAACAATAATGTCAAGAGATGAACGTAAAGGTAGGTAATGATAATAACGCACACTCGTTTATGTATATAGAGGGGAATTTTGGCAAACGAGGTTAATCGTTAGCAAAAGTCCAAGTGCATGGCGATTGCGTCAGCTAGACACAGGTGAGGCGTACGCAAAGTCTTGTGGGGTAGATACGTTTTTAAGCCTCTCTACCGCAACGGTCGTAGCGTGCGAGGTAAAGTCTGAGAAAGGTGTCTAGTAACTTGTCCTCGGCCGCGAACTTGGTCGCCGCATCGCTGGCGCGCCTTCAAATATTGCCGCCACTCGGGTAAAAGGGAAACGCACCAAACTGAAAGTTTACCGGGGTCTTGGGCGATGCGCAAGTGTACATGAAGTCATCGCTTTGCAATTGAGTTCTGTTCAAATTCGGCTCGGACGTCGACCTCGTGATTTTCGGCAGACTTCTCAAAAGATTTTCTAGACTTGCCAAAATCTGACGGAATACCGGGCGATCCTCCCTCGAGAATTTGATGCAATCCTCGGTCAGTCTTTTGAGAGCTTTCGGTGTTTCCGATCTGAGCTTATTCAGATCAGGACGCAGGAAGCCTCTGCCCACCATGAACAATATTTGATCCTTGTTGTTGATGTGCGTGTAGGGCAGCTGGCCGGAGAGCAACTCAAATAATACTACGCCGAAGGCATAGACGTCCGATTGGAAACTGTAGGGGTTCTCTTCCTGCATCCTTATGACCTCCGGTGCCATCCAGAGTATCGAACCTGTTGGCTGATGGAACTGAACGGAGCCTGACCATCTAGTCTTGGCTGTGGCCAGACCGAAGTCGCCAATCTTGACGGTGAGATCATCGTGCAAGAAGATATTGTTGCTCTTCAAGTCCCTGTGGATGATATTCTTGGCGTGAAGATAGTCCATACCTTGGGCCGTCTGTCTGCCAATCTCGATGAGCGTGAGCAACTGGAACTTGGACTCAAAGACGTGTAAATGTTTGTACAACGAGGAACCTTCGCACCACTGTGTCACGATTGCAAGCTGAGGCTTGCTGACGCATCCCATGAACAATAGAATGTTGACGTGACGCGTCTTACGAAGCACGGCCACTTCGTTCTTGAACGCTTGCAATTGCGCCGCAGTAGGGATTTTGACGTTGAGCGTTTTCACCGCGACGGGACCATGCCAGTGCGCTTTGTACACCGTTCCAAACGACCCCGAACCGATCCTCGGCCCAATCAGAATCTCATCTGCGGGTATCTCCCAGTCCTCGATCGATTCTCTCGGCGCTAGCAAATTCTTCGAGCTCTCGTCGGCCGAGCGCGCTCTCGGACGTTTCGGTCTCAATGTATTCGTGGGACTGGCTTGCGTCGAATGACTATGCTTGGTAGGACTACTGCTCGGTGAGACCGGCGACTGCTGCATACCTAGGACTCCTCTACCGATGCATTGAGTACGAGAGTAGTCGTCGAGATTGATGCTGGTGTCCGCTACTCCCATCGGTTTGATCATATTGAAGCAGACGTTGGGCGCCGAACTGGAGCGATCCTGTTGACCCAAAGTCCTTGGCTGTCTGGTATTATGCCTCGAGGCTGGTATACGGCGAATGTAGTTGGCGGGTAATTGCAGTATTCCCGCGCTCGTCACTGGATTGTGCGCCAGCAGAGCTTGATAGTAGGTGTCCTGCATGCGAACTTGATGGCAAAGCGCCGGAACCCCGTTGGCGCAACGCTGATGAAAGCGATAGTTACAGGTGCGACAGTAGAAGCCCTGAAACAGCAACTTGTGGCAACACTCGCAAAACGCCAGCGAGAAGAACGTCTTGCGCACAAAGTTGTGGGATATCGAGGTGGCTATCGGAAACTTGTCCAAGATCTCCACGGATATCTCGTCGCAATCCAGCGATGAAATATCCGTGTCCCAGGGAATAGGATACTTGGCACCGTCACCGTCGGGCATGTACACCACGCACATCTCGGTCGTTAGATTACGTAGCTTCATGGCTTTGGCTAAAGCGTCTCGTAAGGAGAGACCTTCCTTCACCTGTACACTCGTGCGCTGCTGGTTTGGCAAGTGAGCCCGTAGTAATGATTTGGACGTTGGTCGAGGACTATCTCGACGCGGTTGCTGAGCTTGGCGAGGGCCGCTGCTCGTGCTGGATTGCGACTCCGAGGTGGACAATTCGTTGTTTGGCCCCAACGACGCTTCGGCCATCGACGCAAGGAGCTCTGTCAGCTTTTGCTCTTTGGTCTCCAGCTCGTGTAGCTTCGACGTGAGCTCCTGGTACTCCAACAGGTAGATCGTTGGTGGATCTTGAAAGTCCGCGAAACGAGCATTTAGAGCATCGATGTTCTGACGGGTCACGTGGATCACACTCTGAATGTTGCGCAGCTCGGCCCTGTACTTGCAAATATTTATTTATCAGTGATTTATCCAAGTGTATTTGCAAAAAATTTGTATCCGCAGCCTAGTGTAACTATCGCTTTAACGTTTACAGGGCTTTTCTTTTAATGGAAACAATAAAAATCTCGTGGAAGCTTCAAATGTTGTCAAATCATTAATAACTTTGTCAATTTTTAAAATCAAAATAAACTCTAAGTAACTGCACCAATTACATTACCTCAATGGATCTGTGTCTGGATAAGCATCCTCAGAATCACTGAAATCAAGCTGATCTCCTCCACGGGAACACATTGTGCTCTCTTGGGTCACTCGAACCCTTCTTCTCCTGTATCTGCGACCAGAAGGTGAGTCTATTTTTCCTTTGTTGTGACGTATATACTGCTCTAAGCCTTCTTTCTTTGGGACATGTGAATAATACCTGTTTCCAATAAAAATGTACCATAGGTAAGTGTATCGAAAACACTGATACATGATTTTCTCTCAAATTCACTAGTTAATACACTGTTATAAATCATGCTGTTTGTGATTGTTTTTTTCAAATAGCGAAAGTATATAAACATCTAAAGTTCACTGCTTTGTTGTCCAGTGAAATAAACAAGCTAATGGCATTTTTCCATTATCAAAGCAAAGAACATGGCGATAAGCGCGCGAGGCCGATTATTTGAAAACAAAATACCCGAGTAAACAGAATTTTGTCAGCTATAGCCACGTACTTTTCAGATAAACAATTAAAACGAGTTGTTCGACAATCAGTACTGCAAGTTGATCGGTTAGGTTAGGAATCTTAAATTAAATTAATTCAATATCTTTCTTACACGTCCTAACTTTAAATTTGATTTCACAGCACGCACTGCTCTGTCGTACTAACTAAATCATCAACACACTTTGTAGGTACCTCGCACCTGCAAATACCGCACTAACCGTAAAACGAGAGAGAAAGAAAGAGAGAAAGAAAGAGAGAGAGAGAGAGAGAGAGAGAGAAAGAGAGAGAGAAAGAGAAAGAGACCGAGAAAGAGAGAGGGGACCGAAAGATAAAGCACTTGCTGTGAAATCCTCGAGTACAAGGCATGAGTATATACTTTTTGGCAATTCAAAACTGATGATCCTCGACAAATCCCATTACGCCACCGAGTTTATTAAATTAACTCTTATCGGGTTAGTCTCGAATTTTTGCAACAACTTTAATAACTCGAAAGACATCAGGCACTGATGCAGGTATCGCGCGCGCATAAAGTGGCAAAATGTGTTATATCCATACACTCACACACACAAGCACACGTATCCACACATACACGTTGTATAGGTCTCACCTGGATTCGCCGATTACGGCCATCGTCGTGCCAGAGCCAAGTTTTTGCTCATCGTGATCCAGCTTTGCCGAAGGATACTTCAGCTTGTGGCAGAGCACAGTACAGCGAAGATGATGTTCCTGCAGTGCGGCATGTGTCCTGTGTATATGCGTGTATATGTGTGTGTTTGTGTGTAATACTGGCAGACGTCTGTCTTGGGCCTCGATCTCTCGACGACTGATCGCCAAAGCTCGCGTAGATATCGCGTACGCACGACGCGCTGCTGTTGCTGCTGGCTGGCTGAAGAGCAAGGTCGCGCGCAGTCGCTGTTTGAGGTTAGGGGCGGATACGCTCTGTGTATGTATGTACGTCGTTATAATACTCTGTCACTTCTGGAGCCCGTCGATGTTTTCGATACTTATTTATTCCTTGATTTATTAGCCTATCATCGACGCGTAAAACTCTTGCGTTACGAGATCTTGATCAAAAATACGAGCGCCGATTTTTTCGCCGCCATCGTACATTCGAAGCTTTCGAGTAATTCAAATTTCGTTTTTGAATTTGAAAGCTTTACGAATTAGGGGAGATTGGTTAAATTAAGTCGATTGTTACCGTTGAGGAAAAAGCTCTCGAACGAAAGGAAAAGCTACGTACGAAACGGAAACGTATATACACTTGGTGATTATACTACATAGTTATAAAAAATTGCCTAAAGCGACCGCAAGCTTATACAATTGTTTGGCAATAGTAATAAAAAGTAGTGGTATCCGAAATTTCGATAACGGCTCGTGTCAAAGTCGATTGACGCGCGTATATATACACAACTCTGTTACAACGGTGCTAAATTTGAACGAAACGTGTAACCGCCTTCAAGGAGAGAGAGAGAGAGAGAGAGAGAGAGAGAGAGAGAGCGAGCAGAATAATTGTCGGTTGCTTTTTATTTTATTCATCGCTCATCACGGACGATATCCCCGCATCTAAGCTGTATGCAGCTAAACGCAAAAATATATAGCAACGCCTTTGGCGTTCGATACGCGGCACGTGCTTACAATAGCAAGGCTTTTGGTGCCCCCGGCCGGCTGGTATGTGTGTGTAGATGTGTAGTATTGCAAGCGCACTTCCGTTGCACGACGTCGTCGTCGTCGTTCGTCGCCTCTCTTTTACTCTTCTGACGTCAGCCGTTGGCGATGCGTACGCACGCGTCCCGGCGGTAGCGAGCTCGTACTGACGTCAGAGCGCCATACTACCAGATGAGCGAGAGATAGGACGAGATATAAAGTCGTCGTTGCCCGGGGAGACCACACAGAAGAGATGCTATGGATCCTACTTGCTATGTCGCTGTGCTTCCTCTCCTTTTTCCCCTCTGAATTTACTTTTTTAGGCTGTACCAGGACGCTTTTAGACGTTGGTTTCTCTCGAGGATGCACTTGAGCCACGATCTTTTTCACGTTATCACGTTGTTGTTTTTTTTTCCAAGAGGATCGATGCGTCGGCAGTTTGCCGAGGAAGGGTGCGTTACGTCACTGCAATGTGTTTGGAATAATAGTGCGTATAAAGGCAATGCACCGGCCGATGCGTGCAAGCAAAAGAAAGACGGTATTTATAGACGACGAGGTGTACAATTCGATAAGTCAAAGAGCGAAAGACACTTGTTATTTTTGTCTTTTCCTCGTGTCTTCAAATTCAGCTTAAGCAAGATTATACGTATATCGAAGGTGTGTATCGATGTATGCATGGGTGTATGGGTATGCGCACTTTGACAAAGCCGTGTGATTGGATTATAAAGATGGTCGTGATTTGTCATTAGGCGCAAGCAACCGCACGAACGAGCGTGTAATCGATGTAACGCAACGTGCATTTGTAGTTAAATTAATCATTAGTTATTTGTTTGAATGAAAATAAAGGTTACTTATCGAAGAACAATGAAAAATGCGCGTCAATTCGATGCAGATTATTGGAATAAATGGTAATGCATTCGTGATTAGCGCTGATGGAAAATGAAAAAAATATCTGTATAATTTCCAATTTAAACTTCAAATGTCATACAGACGACATTACATCGATAACAAGAGAGCAGCTGTCTTAAAATCATCGTTTTTCAATACACGTAAGTTGTTTGAAACCAAGCACCCTGTACTGTACCGTGTAGCTTTTGTCTCTCTCTCTCTCTCTCTCTCTCTCTTAACAATAAAGTACGCGATAATAACCACCGATAGATTAGCGTAATTTACGGACGGAAGGAGCGAAGTGCATGTAGATAGCAGACGTGGACGGAAAATCGATCGCGCACACATATAAGTACGCGTTATGACGTTAATATTTGATTACAATATACTTTTCTCCTTTACTATCTTTTTGGTCGTCGATTTAGCCAGGCTTTCGTATTTGCACTAGTTATCAAGAATTGATACGCCCCTTACAACGCGTCATTCTCTTTGTCAATTATTCAGTCGTCCGTGACGCGAGGCGAAAATAATGTCTACTCTACGAGTGTAAGAGTGTGTTTATTATTATACGTTAATACGTCGTCAACCCATTTTCTCGAATGGTCAAAATTAATATTGATCAATCGCCGCCACTTTGCAAAGACGTAAAGCCTACGTCGTACAACAATTGAACGCGTATTTAACTCTATCTCATTGTACAAGATATTTATTGTTTGATTCGCTTTAAAATTATTTATAGAACGATTATATTGCTCAAGAAATTGGTCAAATGTGGGTAGCTCCACGTGTCATGGAATAATAATTTGCGCACGAGCGCGCAAAAAAAATCTATCGCAATTTCTCTCTCCATCTCTCTCTCTCTCTCTCTCTCTCTCTCTCTCTCTCTCTCTCTCTCTCTCTCTCTCGAGCAGACACGTGCGGAACGCGAAAACAAAATAAAGAAGGTTTCTCCGATGAACAAAGTGAAAGGCGAGCTAAGAGATCCAAACTACTGTGCGAGCGCACGTGGAAGATGATGTTTATTGCATGTGAATGGAAAGTTGTTAAAGATACTCGTTTGCTCACTGGGAAGCGTATTTTTGCGCTTGGCTATGTCGCACGCTACGCGTCGTGTGTACATCGTATACGAGGACAACGAGGAGAGAGAAAGCGACAAGATAACGCGCCACCTAACATAAAACTTCCATGCAATCTTTGCGCTATCGTAGTTAGTTGTTGTCGCAACCGGTGTGCGCTTCTTGTTCTTCTGCAACAGCAACAGCAACAGCAACAACAACAGCAACAGCAGCAACAATAATAATTATGGCACACGGGATGCTAAATGGAAAGCTAGCCATCGTCACGGGTTAATACTTACGTATACCTATACACGTATAATATATAGCTTATAAATCGACACGTGCTTTCTCGTTTGACGTATATACGGGGTAATTGATAAATATATACGTGTGTGTGTGTGTACACGATGGTTTGCAGGCGCGGGTAGCGGCATTGGACGGGCGGTTGCTGGTTTGCTCGCGAGAGAAGGTGCCAAGGTCATTGCTGCCGACCAGAATGTCAAGGCCGCTGAGGATACCGTCAGCCAGCTGCAAGGTATATCGTATTCTATATATCTATATATTACTTGCCGCAGGTCGCCACTCCGATACTTCGTACGCACGCGCCCTCGAAATATTCTACGAGTACACTACGCTATTTTTCTTTTTTTAAATTTTCCCTAAATTACGCAGTCATCACCTAACCTACCAAAGTATTCCTATCGATGTGCAGTATAATACGTATGTATACCGATACTGCAGTTATGAACGCCCGAAATGTGCGGACTAATGCTTTTTTTTATTCGAGCGTTACGAAACGTCGAAAAAATTGCTCGTGGATAAGAGGAATTTGTTGCGTTGGCTTTTTAACTTTCATAGTCAAATTATTGCAAATACTGGTTTTTACGGTAAGACGGATAATGAATAAATGCAACGTGACGATTATGTATTCCGAGGATGGAACGTTTGAAATGATTTTTATCGCAGACAAATTTTCAAGCCCCTAAAATTGAAAAATAACAAATAATTTCAAAATAATGTATCGACATTTTTTTAACGATTGTCTTTCACCGCGAATATTAAACAACGAATGCTTCGATTTCCGTTGTAGGATTGGAGCATATTTCTGTTAAAATAGATGTGAAAAGTAAAGAAAGCATCGAGGAAGCATTCAATGCTGTAAAAAAGCATTTTTCGGTACCGCCAACTCTAGTTGTCAATTCTGCTGGTATCACAAGGGATAATTTTCTTCTAAAATTAAGCGAACAAGATTTTGACGAAGTGCTCGATGTGAATCTAAAAGGAACATTTCTCGTTACACAGTATGCTGCTAAAGCAATGTTGGGTGCTGGAATCGCAGAAGGTGCTTCTATTGTTAATGTTGCTTCAATTATTGGAAAAATTGGCAATATTGGTCAAAGTAATTATGCTGCGTCTAAAGCAGGTGTTGAAGCTCTCACAAAATCTGCCGCCATGGAATTTGGCCAGTAAGGAATTGATGAGCTTTGATTAATTTAATAGTACAGTGCTATTGTTGATGTATTAATGTTTATTTTAGATTTGGCATTAGAGTAAATGCTGTACTACCAGGTTTTATAGAAACTCCCATGACGAACACTGTGCCAGATAAAGTTAAAGAGATGTTTGTCGAAAGGATCCCATTGAAACGAATGGGAAAAGCAGTAGAAGTGGCAGAATTAATTTTGTTTTTGACTTCCATCAAGAGTTCTTACATTAATGGGACTTCAATAGAAGTAACTGGAGGAATGCATTAAGACTCTTTTTTTAATGTTGTACTCAATATTTATAAACAAAGTTTTTGGCTAATGTTATTTACAATTATAAAATAATTATATTCACCTTATACTAAATCACTCCTCACAATCACTTATTCTTTTTCTTCAATTTTCTTGCATGCTTGTGAGCTTTGTACTGCAACTTGCGTTTCTCATCAATGATTTCTTTGTACTTTCTCTTGTTGTACTTGGCGAATTCTGCGTCGGCCATGAGCTCGTCAACGATAGTGCGTTTACGCTCCTTCTTGGTTAGACGTGCACTGTAGAAATCTGTGGGCGAGTCAACAACTTTACCAATGTGGAAATATTTAGGCAAAGCTTTGATGTCATTTTTCTTGTAAAAATGTTTGGGATCTAATGCTGATCTCATTTGTATAACTTCTAAGTCGTGCTTAATTTCGTCCGTCATCTCTGTTGCGGGTAGGTTAAACCAATTGCCACCCTTAGTCTTTTCTCTTTGTCTCTTTCTTGTTTCCTTCAACCTTTTATCACTGACATCGTAAGCAGGTACCTTCTTCAAGCGCTCAAATCCTGGCTTTACGTTGGACTTTTTTAGACTATTATCGATTGGTGCAATTTGTTTTGTCATCTCTTTCACTGCTTTATCTATTTTGGTTTTCTTGTGCACTGAATTTTTCCATCCCATGTCGCGTTCAAATCTGGAAAGATCAAAATCGCTCGGGTCTTCTTTCACCTTTTTTGTTTGAACCTTCTCATTCCTTACGGCAATTTTTGTTGGATCTAGTTCTGAAAAAATAAATACACATTTGCCTTTGTTGTTAAATATTATAATTTTTAATAATCGGATGTTAATGCATAGTGGACTAAGAAGTGCATTAAGAAAATTTCGACGTTTATATTTGAACGCTAACATTAACCTCTGTCGGACAAAATTGAAGGAAAAAGAAAAACTTTTCGCTTACCTATATCCTCCAATTCTACATCGTCGTCGTCGTCGTCGTCCAAGAGCCGATTCTTATTCCAAAGGTCACTAGAGCCCTTTGTATCCACTATAAATGACATTTTACAACGAGGAACGAACAACTGTTTACTTGATCACTCTTAACCTCACACTGCACACACGATTCGTTTTGTCGCTTGCTGTGGCTTCACGTGGTCCTTGGAACTGCGCATCGCTCGTCGCGCACTGAACGAAGGAAACAACGAAATTCAAATACGCTTACCAGTGAGGATAATAAACTCGTAAATAAATTGAAGGCAATCCTAGTACATAAAACTAGAAAATATTCCGATTAGTTTTGAAAAAATAACAGGACGAAGGGTCGGAAATAATTGATTTATCAAGATGTTACAACGTTCATTTATTAATAAAATAATAAAATGTCTAAATATATAATAAATCTTAACTTAAATTTGTATTGCATTTTTACTTTACATGCTTCTTATTCTCTTTCACATTTTGTAATATTAAAAATATATATTTCTAAGCTGTATAATACACAATATTACAAATGTCTGTAGGTACTACTATTATTATTACTGTTATTATGGAAAACTTACAGCCAGAGTTTTTCTCAATATTCACACGATCATTATGTCTCGTTAAAATGCTTCGTTTCAAATGTAAAAAAGGCATGCTCGTTTGTTTAAAGATTCTTAGGAAATAACATAACGGTATATTTATGTTTAAGAAAATATTAAGATGATTTGGAAATGTCTTTACAGTACATAAAGCATGTATATATATATTAGGATGTTACTTCAAATGGCAGGTGCTCGTTTCACTGTCGCACAGTATTCTGCCATTTCAACGAATCTTATTCGTCAAAGGTTCGTTTGGTCGATCTCGTTACGTGTGCTTATCTACTTTGCTATCGTCAGTCGGTTACTTTTTACATTATTGTATTTGATACTGGATATACTTAAGGTGGACCCGTTAATGGATGTTTTACCCGGGTTTTCGATCATTTGCATATGATGATTGAGTCGTGCCAGTTTTTTATGCTCCGCAGTCTCTAATTTTGCCCTCGTCGGCTTTTTGTACAATTTCAGAAGCAAGGAGCTTCCGACTATCGACACGGAACTCAGTGCCATAGCTGCTGTTGCCATCCAAGGTTGCAGTCTCAATCCCAAAGGAGTGAATATGCCAGCGGCAATGGGTAAACCTATAACGTTATACAAACTAGCGTACAAAAAATTTAATCTAATCCGCTTGACGGTTTCGCGCGAGAGATCGATGCAGGCGATAACGTCGAGTAAGTCGTTTCTCATCAAGACAATGTCGGCAGCTTCTATAGCAACGTCGGTCCCAGCTGCTATGGCCACACCAACGTTCGATTGAGCCAAAGCTGGACTGTCGTTGACTCCATCGCCAACCATGGCTACTTTCTTTCCTTGACCCTGCAGTTGTTGTATTTTTTGCACTTTGTGCGAGGGCAAGACTTCGGCGAATACCTGCTCTATTCCCACTTGTTTGGCTATTGTATTGGCCGTAGCTTTGTTATCGCCCGTGAGGAGTATTACCTCCAAACCCATTTTCTTCAGCGTGTAAACGGCAAGGTGAGCCTCTGGTTTGATCGAGTCGGCAACGCTTATCACGGCTGACAATTCTCCACCGATGACAGCCAATACGACGGTGTGTCCCAGATCTTCTTCTTTGCCCATGAAACGTTCAATTTCCGTCGGGATAACGACGGCATTACGTCTCATCCATTCCCGGTTTCCTATGCAAATCTCAAAGGCGTCGTTTGCGTCGAGATTTTTCGCGTTGAAGGTCGATTCGTTGTCGGCATCGACAGTCTCGTGCTCGGATGAGACCGGAGCGAAGTCGATGAGAACCTCGTTCAGCTGCAAAGCATCGGTCGAGTGACTTTGCAGGCTGTTGACAAAACTCCGGATCTTGGTCGACTTTGCTACGTTCACCAAAGTATCGGAAATGCAGGAGACCTTACACTTCATGCCGCAGCCAGGAACCGATTGATAATTCGTACATCGTCCGCTCAGTTCGGTTTCAATGACGTCTCTGACGTACTGAACGATCGCCGAGGCTATCGGATGTTCGCTATTAAGTTCCGCAATGCCAATAATAACTAATATTTTGCCTATGTTAAATGCACCGCTATTGGTAAACAAACTGATATTAGTGACCGTCGGAAAGCCTTTGGTGATGGTTCCGGTCTTGTCGAAAACGGCACAATTGATCTTGTGAGCGTTCTCCAGAGCGTCCGAGCTCTTGATCAGAATCCCGTTGATCGCACCGACTCCGGTACCAACCATTACGGCTATCGGCGTGGCAAGACCCAGCGCGCAAGGGCAAGCTATCGCTAACACGGACAGCGCACTTCTAAACGCGTTCTGAAATATAATCTCGGCTTTGTTTCTGCCTGAGTGGCGCATGTGGTCGTCGCTCATCAGGCTTACGTACTCGATATCAATGTAACCGATGATAATCCACGCGATTAGCGTTAAAACTGAGACGGACACTACGAAAGGAACGAAAAATCCGGCAATTTTGTCGGCGATGTGCTGTATTGGAGCTTTGCTCATTTGCGCTTCTTCCACTAAACGCACGATCTGGGCTAAAGTCGTCTTTTCTCCAGTGTGCGTTGCTTTAATATACAATGGCCCGCTTAAATTAATAGAACCCCCAATAACAATAGAACCTTCCTTTTTTGGCACAGGCATACTTTCCCCGGTGATCAAACTTTCGTCGCACGACGAGTTGCCGATGAACACTTGCCCGTCTACCGGCACTTTGTTCCCTTGATTAACTTTTAAGATATCTCCCGGTTGAACCAAGTCGATCTTCACCAAGCGCTCCGTCAAAATTTCATTCTCTGGGCCCAGTGTGACGATCACTGCATCCGATGCCTGTAGCGACAATAATTTGGAGAGTGCTTCGGACGTTTTTCCCTTGGCGATGTGTTCCAACCACCTGCCCAAACTGACGAAAACCAAAAGCATTGGCGGCGTATCGAAAAATGTTTTGGGACTGGCCGTTTCCTCCATGATCATTGCAACAGCAAGGACTATAACCGAATAAACATAAGAAATTGTGCAAGTCATCGATATCAAAACGTCCATATTGCTGGCTCCGTGCTTAATGGCTTTGTACGCTTGAATATGAAAATGCCATCCTCCGAATATTTGTACAGGAGTCGACAAGATGAATGAAATTAGATTCTCTAAAGATAAACCAGGAAGTACACAACACATTTCTTCTTCGCTCATTGTAGACATAGTTGACATAAAGTATGCCATAGCAATCATGCTTGGTGCCCCAAAAGCAAGCGAGATAAAAAATGAGGTCCTCCATTTTTGTATTTCCAATCTGTGATCCAAGTACTGCCTATTTTCAGCTTCGTTTCTCTTCATAGACGCGCCGAATCCTAATTTCTTTATACACTCTACAATATCATCCACGTTTGTTTTACTGGGGTCGTAATTGAACTTGCCTCTTTGCGTTACAAGAGATACCATTACAGATTGAATGCCCGGCATCTGCTTAATGGTTTTTTCTATTTTACTGACGCAGGAAGAACACGTCATGCCCGACAGAAGCAATTCTACTTCCTTGATTCGCGAGCCTTTTTCATTGATGAGCATGGAAGAGAATCCCAAGTCTGTTATACTCGCGGCTACATCAGCCGGTCTTATCTTAATACTATCGTAATCTATTTCAGCCTTGCCACTTGCATAGAATATCAAAATATTTTGAATTCCATTCAGTTTCTTCAGATGCTTCTCGATAGCTGAAACGCAAGAAGAACTTGTCATACCGTCTATGTGGAGAAAACACTTTTCAATAACTTGCTCATCTTTTAACTTTTTAACATCAGTAGCTGGTGTATCATCCTCTATTCTCAGAGCTACACTGTCAGTGATACATACAACATTGTTAATTATTTTGACAGCAGCTCCAAAGCCCATGTCGTCTATGGCATCTGCAATCTCCTCGGCAGTTATCAATTTCGGATCGTACGACACAGTTCCCTCGTGTGTCTCCAAACTAACAAAAATCTTCTCTATCCCATTTCTTTTGGATATTTGTTCTGTGATAGTGTTAACGCAAGACATACAAGTCATCCCAGTGATATCAATGACACAAGTATTGTGATCTTGCTCCATGTTGTTGAGCTCTTGCAAAACATTGCCTTCATCTTCGTAATCGTGTTTACTGTTGTCAAACAGATACTTCCATTCCTTTTTGTTGTCCATTTTTTGCAGCTCGCTCACTAGGTCAATCTAAAAATAAGGAGAAAAAGTAAAGCTCGATTTCAGTATGTGCACGTAGATGAAAAAGCACACGTACACTCACACGCTGTGTAGTCGCCGAGCATTACTTTCTAATCAAATGCTCGCGGAAGCAGAAAGTGATACTACGATTCCGCAAGTGGAGGGGGCGACGAGAGAAGCAAGAGAGGCAACACACAGGATTGTAACCAAAGACGCGGACCTGCTCAACATCAACGATCAAAAACAACACGTGCTCCCTCGGCGTTTTCACCTTTCATCACCTGCACAAAGCAAAACAAAACAAAACAAACAATCGATTCGCCTTACAGAGGTTAGATCACTGTGAAAATTGCCCGAGGGCTTTTTTATTTGTTCTTAAAGATCGTACTTATGTAGAGGAGAGCAACTGGTCCGTGCCACGCTACTAATCTGCGATACTGTAAACAATCACGTGAGACTCTCTCGAGTAGTCAACAGCTGTCTTTGAGTTTTTGCAGTACTGCGATACAAAAAGACCCCGCAGCGCCGAGTGTGTGACATACTCACGGGCGCGTGCGCATAATCGCATCGCGTTTGTCGGAGTGTGGTGGTGGTCAGCTTATCGTATTTGACTTTTTCCGTGCACTCAAGAGAATAATAAACGAGATTATCGCGAAATCTGTTGTTTCCTTTATTTCTTTTTTCACCTACGTCTTTGAACTATCGCTCGTAGATAAATACCTATTTTGTTTTCCTCCGTTAAAAGCACTTGTTCTTAAAGCACTACCGATACGATTGCAGCTAGATTTGTAGAAATGTCCTTTTAATCGACGTCTCGACAACGACGCGACGCAGAAAACTCGCATGTAGCGCTAAAAATGTATTTGATAAACGTAACGATTAAACTGACCCTCGACCAAATACAAATTTGCGCAAAACTTATCCGCAGTAGTCCGATAGAACTTTCGCGAGGAAGTGGCCGTTTTTCCGTTTGTTGCGTCGTCTATGGCAATTTCAAACTTGTCATAGTCAAAACGCACGAACGAAAGGTGCACGTTTGTAACTTTGGTTCGCAAGGCATGGGTCAATGAACGTAAACGTAACATTACGCACGTGTTGAGATAATGGAATTGACGGATCGTACGCGTAATCGTGTATCGTTAAATAAGAGGCGTGTATATAGTTGACTGTTCAATACGGCGGTATTAATAAGGCTAACACGATTAACAACGTTATATCGTTTATTCAGAGTTTGCACTACAAGAGTATCGACCAAAGTCGTCGTGAAATTTGACGAAATTGCCGGTTTGTACTTCACCAAAACAGTACGAGTAGTATACGCTGAACCGCGATTTCTACACGGACAATAATGGAAAGCCCAAACGAGACTTTGTTATATCGTTGCTTGTAATGATCATCGTTTTCTAATGTCTTATCTGTGTCTTATCAAAAAGCTGCTATACAAAGACCTAGAACGAACGCATTTGCCGCTTGTCTGTGCGTATGTGGACGCGCAATAAGTTTTCCTGTAGAAAGTAAGAAAGTGCCATGTCGCGTTCGTACGCCTATAGAAGTAACGAATTGAAATGATAATTACGTGAGTTTGTTTAGGTCAAACCGTCGTAGCGAATCGTCGGCTGTACCAACGTCCATGGTTACGTTAATTTTGTAAATCTTGTGGATTTTTCTAAAAATCGATTGGCCGATCGATGTTTTCATTACGCCCAGTTATTTGTTGTTTTCATTTGTTATATACGATTGGATTTACAACGATAAGACGTGGATTAATCTTGTAGATTCGCGATCTAACCAAGATAATATTGCGCTAATAGAACTAACGCTTTAGCGCGTAAACGTTATCGAACGACATCTACGTTGTTAAAATGCGAAAAAAACTAATTCATTTCCAGTCTCTGCTACGTTTTTGGTCGCAGTAACAAGCTAGTATACGCAAGTTGGACGGGTAACCTCATAAATGTTCATGAAAAAAGCTCCGCGAACAACGTTAACGTTCTCCTCTCCTGAATTTCATTTTTATATAATTTTGAATACACATCTCCAAGTTGAGCAATGATAACGGTATTATCCACTTTTACATAACTATTGCGTTCGACTTGAATTTTGTGAAAATTTTGTAACTATCACATTTATCCGGTAAATAGACCGTAAACGACTTTTTGCTTTACCGTCAACGAAGCTTGCGATTATTTATTCGGCGTTTTTTCTCCGACGACAATGACATTTGACGTAGCGACAAATAAACAAATATATCTTTAATCGTAAACCGGTAACGCATCAGCAACGTATGAATCACGTTGTATTACTCATTTTCAGCATAAAAGGCACGTTATTTTTGGACATTGAGCATCTACTACGTTCGTTTCGAGGCAAAAGAGTAAAATGTTATTGCTAATCGATCCCTCGTGCATTTTCCTTATAATACGGATAACATTTAAGGAACTAATTAGCGATTCGTAATATTTTTAAGTGCCACGCCAATTTAAAGGCATTTTAATTTTTACGTCATAATCATACATAATCAAAAAACAAATGTCACGTATCGTTTTAAAGGTTCCACCCATGAATAAGCATCCAAGTGTGAATTGCGGACAACGTACTCGTTATAAGTATACAGGGTAATTGTATACTTATGACGAGTATTTGTAATTGTTGTTACAAAAACTTACAGATAGAAAAAGTGCGCTAGGCTAATCTTACTTTAAGTGTAATTTTTAGTTGACCAAGTCCTCTTTTCCGTCGTATTAATAAATACATTTACGGCAACAATCAAAAATTTTCAATCAACTCAACCACGAAACGAACAATGAAGTCTATTATCAATCGTGATTCAGACGGATTATTGCCGTCTGTGGTAAAGAGCATTTCACGTGGCTTTCTTCCTTATAACATCGTGAATTACGACCGCAACATTACGCTTCGAACGCAATTTGCTACTGTCTAACATAACACAACCATTCGAAAATCTTACTTAACGCGTAATGACTAATTACGTAATTTCCAATTGTATTTTTTTAAACTCCGAGTTAGATAAAGTTACCTTGTGTACGATATTCCGTTGACGTGTCAATAATCGATGTAGAATACTTTTTTTAAAGACAAACGTTAATCGTTGATAAGAAACCATCGAGGTGTTTTTGTAAGACGAGAATTCAAAGCGATATTGAAAATATCACGATTATCTCTAATCACTGGTGATTATGAATATCAATAAATGTCTACATTAAGGTGAGATTACATTTGTATTCAATTACAAATTGATATATCTTTATACGTTTGCCCAAGATTTCACGTAAATCACTGATTTTTTCGAAAAATTGTACCAACCTTTTCCTAAGCTCGATTATACACCTTCAAGAATGGATACACGCAGCAAAACCGGTTTTAGTGCCCTTCGTGCAGCTATTAACGTAGGCAGTTAATACTACGCAAAGTTCCCCTTATTTGACGTTCAAGAAAGTTCACGTCAGTTTTGATAAATACACCAGAAAACAATGGGATAATATCGAAAGTTCTCTTTTTTTCAGAGATACATTTAAAAACGCGATAAAAAATGGCTGTTTTCAAATCAAATCAATCTATTTGTTTTATTTACACGTCTACATTTAGCTGGAAACAATGGCAAGTTTAATCGTTCGATTTTTTAGCTGTTAACGTTAAAGACACGCGTACGAAGCGTTGTAGACATCTAGTCGAACAATATCTCGCGAGAAAAACTCGAGAAAGTAGCATCTTTTCGCATTCGTAAAGATCCCCGTATTCAACGGATAGTTACGATCAAGACACACGCGAAAACCCATTAATAACCACGAGGGGAAAAAACAAAGAAAACCGCTCTTGCGGTGTAAACCCATTCATTCGTGTGTGTGTGTGTGTGTGTGTGTGTGTGTGTGTGTGTCAACGCCAAAACGAGAACAATCGCGATTTATAAATAAACAAGTGTGCCCCGTGAGCGTTACACTTTGATTTGTGAATTACTGCAACGATTCGCTGACTTTCTATGTACAAGTCTTATCGAGATCGAGTTTAGTACTTTTATTATTTGTTCTCTCGCGAGAGTCGTGTGTTTAACGAGGGACGACCTTTGAATGCGTGCAGAGTGAAAGCTTCCATGGATGCTACTTTGGAACGACTTTGCGCCACTATTTGCGTTGCGCTGTTATCACGAAATGTCTCCTTTTTGTCTTTTTTCGTTCAACTGTCGAATGGATAGCCGATATTTTGTAGATTATATCAGCGACGCCTCGACGTTTTTTATGAAGCGGCTTATAAATTTATCAATTTGTTGAATAAGTTGCTTTTGGAAACGTGCCTTTAATATTGTAACGAAGGAAATGCAACGTTTACGAAATAGCGCGATAGTCGTACGTAAGTTCTCATTTGGAAAATCAATTGGTAAAGTCGCGTTAGTCGTGAGTTACGGATCGCTCCTAATTGAATGAAAAATTGGAATTTGATCGCGTAACACGATTACATACTCGTTGCGCGTAACTTCGTCGAATTATTCTTTATTGTCGCACCCCCTTGCACTTTGCGAATGCCTACTCGCACGCACAATGATTCTCGACTTTTATTCGTTGTTTACAGATAGGGGATTTGCGGAGAAAGTTTCCAAGTACATAGCTCCATCGAGGCTTCCGCGCTGTTTGATTATTGCGACTGTTCGCTACGATTGAGTCAACGAAAATGAAAAGTGTTGTGGTTGTTGGTAGCGAATCGTGTAATTGTTAATAGGAAATTGCGGCGCTAATTGCGCCAGGCTTACGTTTTCGAAAAGTTAAACGATCATCTCGGAAAACGACATTGTACTTACTGCATTGCAAAGGTTTGGTCGTACGTCTAATAATCGTATCTCGATTACATCAACGAACTTTAGATAAGACGACATTGAACTTACCTCTCGTACACGCAGAAGGCGCAAAAATCTATAAGCCAAAAAATTAATCGACGGCGTCGCGCACGTGCACCAAGTAAATTGCCAATTAAAACCGAAGGTGACTTTCAAAGCCGCAAACGTGATTCACCAAGGTATTCACGGAAAACAAAAGGTAAAAAAGCAGAAAAGCCAAGATGTAGCAAATTTCCTAAATCTTTGAAGCGGACGCAGTTTTTTCATAGGTCGTTCGTCGAGTACCGCTGCTCGTCTATGCGGTTGCCGTAAAAGAAAAATATCCGCCGACGATATACAATCAACAATTAGCCAACCAATTGGTAGCGGTGAATCTCAAACCTCGGTCTTTAAGAAAATGTAAGGTGCACGCGCAATATAAGCGCGCACACACCGCGCTCCACATATAGGTTGGGTTGTGCGGTGAACGTGCGACGATGACCTCCAATCCCTGCGCAGTTATCTCGTGCTTCGGGCAAGTGCACGGCCTCCTTTTCTTGTTTGTTATTCTAATTATTTTTAAAGGAAAGCGTGCGAAAGGTCCTCGCGCTATACGAGTTACGCGATTTTTTCGACGATTAAAATTGTACGATGCATGCTTGTCGCACTCGTCGAGTTTCTTCCGTCGAAATAAACGGTTACGACGAAGAGGAGTTTAATAAACTAATTATGTCGCGCGTGTAACACGTGAGCTCCTTGGGAAATGCATTTTCAAATACCGTTGAACGCTAGTCACGAAAAGTAAAAGCGTCGATTAGACTTGTGTAGTCGTTGAAAATAGACGAACAATTCACCATTTCATTATCTACTCAAGTAGCTATTAATTGTTACAGCCAAGATGAACAAGTCGTATAAGTGGAATGAAAAACACAACTGAAGTACGTATAAAAGAAAAAAAGGAGAAGAATTATTGGAATGTAGCATTGCGAAAGATTACATCGTACTCAAGAAAACTCGTCCTTCTTCCCACGTATATACGATCGATTGATTCCATTTTCGCGTAGTTTTTGCGCGCAAACGCGTATACGATTGCCTATCGTACAGAGAGCCGTAGATTTATAATCATTTTCCATTGTTCGCGAAAGAGAGATTGAGTTCATTGATTCCTACGTATAGGAAATTATCGTGTCAAGAGCATACATGTGTACGTATGCAACTGTACTTCTCTTTCTTTTTCCAGCTAACAATTATATATATTCGAGAACGTATTGTCTTCGACAATCTCTCTCTCTCTCTCTCTCTCTCTCTCTCTCTCTCTTTCGTACGTTATCCGTTTTTTAATTATACTATTTATTAACGATTATTTAATGTCGTTTCGATTGATTCGTACAAATACATTAACATCGAAGTTGAAAACGAGAACGGGCGATTTGGAGAAACGAATGTAGAACGCAATATTATCGTGTCCAATCGTCACCTATACTATATGTAACGATGATTGATATTACAGACGAACGTAGCAGTAAGCTGAATCATTTTGGAACGGAGCAATTAATGACGAAAATGACTTTTTTCCAAAATTAAGACACTCTTTTGCTGGCTCGCCCATCGACCTTGACACATTCGACGTTACGCACTCGCCAGACTGCGCTGTACAACGTTTTTATTTTTGTTAATTCTTCTTTTCGTCTCGTTCACGGATAAACTACAGTTTTTCGCTGTATCTGAGAATAAAAAATGTCGCACATTTGGAGAAAGGAGACAATCGAAAATCGGACGGTAATCTATATAAATCGTAGTGAATCGAGGTACTTTTTTAACGTCAACATAGTCTAGTCTTGATATTGAAATATCGATATCCACGGTTGATATCGTTAAAATACACACCTTGTTAGGGATCTTTAACTGTTTTAATCCCAAACAGGAAAGATGGTACTATTTAATTGATGTCTATTCTATCTTTTGTATTGTCTTGCGATATAATGTAATTAGATACAATCGAATGTTTAATCGAAATGAGAAATCGTATAACGTTAATGCTTGTCATTGTCTACCAATCATCCAATAAATAAGATTATTAGAGATATCAAAAGTCGTATTTTTCGCGTTAATACTCGCACAATAGAATCGTCTAATTAACACTAATATGGAATCATGATTTAAAAAATGACATTGGTACTCGTACAAACGAGAGTAAGGCACAGTATATATATATAACCCTGCTCGTTAAATCGAGCTCACAGTTGCGCAGTCCGCCTTCAAAGTTCAATCTATAAGATGGGATCTACGATAAAATTATTATAAATCTTTGCAAGTGTAATTATTGTCGTTTCTTTATTAATCGTAACGCTGAATATTCGTTAGTTATTGTCATATTTGCGGTATGCCCACAGGCGTATGTAAAACATTTCCGTTGAACTTTGAGTGTTTAATCGAAAAAACGTTATCGATTAATTATCAATGTCAATTTAAAATCACTAGTTTATAACAAAAGTGAAAATAGAAAAATACCACAACGCTCGTTCAAATTGTACGACAATCATCTTATTATTAAAAACTACCGTAGGATGATCGTCGAGAAAGCTACTTTACGAATGCACTTTACCATGAGTCTCGAAAAATTTCACAATTGACAGAAGCACTTGTGCGTAGAAAAAAATGAAGTCTTATGAGTGGAAAATACATACGTATACATATATACATGTGTAAGACTGACGCCATCACCCGCTCATTAAACTCACCAGACGCACCCGTCAAGGATTTGGAATATACCTTCACGGTCGAGATGCAAGTATGCAAATCGTTTTATTTTGTCGCGACTTTATTTAACGTCTTCGAAATTCTTGATTTCCAATCAACACGAGCGTCTACGCAATCATTTTGGTATCTTACAAAAATAGATGTCATCAATCAGCCACGTATATACGAACGAAAATGCATTAATTTAGTTGAACAATATACGTATGTGAATAATTATAAACAACGCGTTTAGAGAATATCGCATCCTGAATAGTCGCCGACTACCACGTCCTATAAGCAGGCAAATTCCAGCAACGTATATACGAAATTTTACGTAACGAACAACAGGTTGTACCAAGAGGTTGTTCATTGATACGTATTATATCTATCGCGTCCAGCTCGGAAACCAAAGTATTGGTTGTTGTACGCGACAATTGTCGCTGACTCTACGTCGTACGATATAATTGAGATCAACGCTGCGTACTCGAAAAAAAAAAATATATATATATATATGCGACCATCCAGCAAGGAAACGAAGAAAAAAAGGCTCACTTTCGAAAACCAGATCGCGGAATATCCTCAACGCTCTTACGCGGGTCAAACTGCTAATTATATCATCAAAAAGAGAACAGACTAAACCCGCTGGAAACCCGACCTACCGGAACCTCGATAATTCGCGCAACTCCGTTCTTATTTTTTGTTTAAGCAAGAAAGTCCTAGGGAGAGGATGACTTGCTGATACACGGCGCGTCTCACAAGAGACGGAGATAAAAACGCGCCACACGCATAGAACACGGTAGCGAACCCCCTCGGTTGTCGCTATTACATCAGAGCACGTATAAATATAACGCTCTCTCTCTCTCTCTCTCTCGACTAACCTGGAAACCTTCTTTTTCAACCGTGTACCGTACACTTATACGTTACGTCATCTACACTTTGTTATATTTTTACGTTACGTAATAACGTTCATTGAACTCCCAAATCATTGGCGCAACCCAGAAAAACCATTAAGAAGACGTGTATCGTAGGCGCGTGTCACTTCGGGTATGAAACGCGTTGATTGAATCTCCATAAGTAGCGGAGTAGTTAAAAAAAGTCGAGGTTGTCACGCTGTTTCGAGTGTAAACATAGTTAGACGCATATATACAGAGAGTCAAAAAGTCATTTGGGTCAAAAAGTGACCTAAAACTCGTGACGCTGAACAAATAATATCTGAACAAGAAAAAACTTTGTTCCACTTTTCAATTGTACATAGTTATCGAGAAGAATGTATTACGACACTTTTGACGAAGCGTTGATTGAATTTGCATGAATGAGTATAGCGTAGAGGCGAGACTCGGAGGTCACCCGTACGGTAAAAATAATCAAAATCGCGAATGTGGGTCAAAAAGTGGCGTAGTGTTGTTGTACAAAACATAACGCGTGTAGAACAAACGCGTTTGTTGTTTTTTTTTAACGAATTAGGAAGACTTTGGTATTAATGGAAAATTCACGTTTGCAAGACAGAGAAAGCGTTTATTGTAGGATAGTTTGGGAAAGCGCGATGCGTGCACGGAAGTGATTCAATTTGCAATGCTCGGACTGTCTTTACGCCGAATGTACTCAACGCCCATGGAGCCAATGATAAGTGCGTTCAATTTTCTTCCCCCCCCCCCTTTCTATTTCTTCCTCTTACTTGGCTACAATGTTACGAAACGCGCATTCAGAGATAGAGGGGGAAAAACAACTTCAAGTTTACTTTGAAAACGTTATTTAAAACTCACATTCTTTGGACGTTGCGTTGCGAAGATACAAAGCAAAAATGAAGAAATATGAAATACAATTCTATAAATAAGTAGTATAAATTAATTGTACGGTTAAATGCATATTTTAAATCCTGAGAATCACCTTTTGTAAATACGTGTCAGACGACACGTCATATCATATATCGGTTATAAGCAAATTTAACCTGTCAAGGACACCTGCGTCCGTTTGGAAATTTACTCTATACGAGCTGGTCTTAAAAAAAACCCCAAAAAATAACAAAAAAAGTGTATTCAGCGTATAAGAAAAACAAGAGAAGCTCGAATACACGAGATTAAGGATATATAACGGTGCGTATCTTGAAGGAACCATTTGCGTGTACGTTTAACATTTGATTTTTCTTTTCAGCTGCAAATTGCTTGGAAATAGACGATGGTTCTTAAATTAGGGAGGCATTTTCCGAGGTAACTCTGAATATACTCGACCCCAAAATACTACTTTTCTTTAGTTCGATACGATTAGCACGATTCTTTTGCAACATTGTGTAACGTCGCAACAAATTACAGAGTATCGCAAAGCTTTTGCTCGAATAGACTATAAAATTGTAGCCTCTATACGTGCGTCGGAGTACTTATCGCCATCGTGGAAACACTTGGGTGACGTTAAAGAATGTACTATTTGATAAATGTACATTAGTTTGTTCAACTTTCTAGAAGATTACTTTACATATGAGATCAAGCGCAGAAGAAGAAAAAACCAGAATTATACACAGAATCGAGTTTTTGTCGCATCACACGAACGCGAACTAGTCGTTATATACGTAGAATAATAAATAAATGAAAAAAACTAGAATATCTCGTAACCATTCTTCCGAATTCCAAATTCTGCGAATCACTCTAAATCAATGTTATATAGCTTGGCATTAGTATAAAGCGCAATTCATCGTGAGAAGCTTGAAAAACGCAAGTTTGACGGGCGCAGCATCTCTTTCACCGTTTACGATGATCGTCGTAGTGAGTTCACGAAATGAACGAACCAAAGAAAGCGAGAAAGAAAGAAAGAGAGCGAGAGAAAGAGAGAGAAAGACATAGCCCGGCAACCTCCGTCGTTTTCACCGAGTGTTCCCCTCTCCACTTTTAACTGAAACCAGCCGTAAGCGAACGCGAAGCTTTGTGTGTGGTGCCTGATACACACCTCCTGTCGCGTGAGGATCGTTGGGCTTATACAGTCGCTCGCCGGCCTGCCGACTCAAAGGAACGATTTTTCATCGATACACACACGTACACACAAGTACAACAAGTGCGGCAAGATACAAGTTAAAACAGTGATGAGTGACTGGATTGCTCCTGCTACTAACGCGTACGACATTGACAATCGTACGTTTTGTGAATCGATGCGCGTAATTTTTTCAAAGTAACATTTGAGGAAGAAGAGAACAACGCCAAAGGAAGATCACGTCGAAAGAACTTTACTCGAGTGTTCCGAGGATGAAAAGTTTATCTTGACCGATTTAGTTACAACATTCGACTAAGGATGATCAGCGATTTCGATCGGCCACTCGTCATAATGCCTTGGTGAACGTAAAAACCTGAAAATTCAAATTAATTAAAACTTGAAGACAAAAATAATAAACCAAAAGAACCGTTTGAAAACACTTTGACAAGGAAATAGAATCAAGATGCAATCAAACTTGGGAATACTGTTATTCCTACTGCTGTCGATCACCGGTTGGATATCTTGCGACGGCGAAGAAACGTTTATTGGACGACAATCGATTATCCCAACGGTTGATTCGAGTGAGCCTGCCAAAGACGATACCGCCGCGAGCCCTGTAAAGTTTCATCAAGAATCTAATTGGACGACTCTTGTCGAAGCTCTCGATATATTTAGTGCGAGAAATTTGGCCAACAATTGGGTCGAGGGCAAGTACAATTTGAATCAACAGTGCGAGAAAGATGTCTCGAGGTACATCGAAGGGCTTAGGAGGCAAGAAATCTGGGCCCTCAAGAGTGAGTTTTGGTTTTTTTTTGGATTTCTCGGTAAAATTTCATCGTGTATCTTGAAACTGAAGACGATAGCGTACTGCTTTTTGCGAACTTTTTTTAACTATCAACGTCTCGCGAGGAACTCCGTCGTTTAAGATTCGAACTTAGTCCTTGCTTTTAGCATCGATACCAAAGTCAAATAAACCTTGTTTTTCTATCGGCGGCTTATCAAAGATAAAGTATTATCGATGCATTCGCTTGAATCGAGCGTACGTACCAATTGACAATTAATATTAATCGTAGCGAATGTAAGTTAGCGTACAAGGGATTACAGCAATTGGCATTGTGGACGGGTCACGGGCTGAAATATCAGTTGTTCGATAACAGGGCACGTTGGAGGCGATCGATCCTCGAGAAAAAAAAAAGTCAAACGTCTAGATTCGAAGCACATAATGTTTACTTTTGACGTGTACGTGTCGCGTCAATAATGCAACCTGCGAAATATGCAAACGTGTGTGCAAGCGTGTGTCCTACTTTCCGCGTACGAAATTGCCTAATTACATCTAGAAGTGTCAACGAAAAATAACACGATATATTCGTAATTATTACCATATGTCGCGAGATGATGATGTTGCTGAAGGTTAAGATATCATTAGAGCGATGGCGAGGAAGGAAGGAAGGACGGAAAAAACTAGCTTGCCTGAGCACGTCGGAGAAAGTGAAATTTTATCATCCCAAAAATGTTTCTCTCTAATAGGCAAAGAAAGCCTCGTTCTTACACGGAAATTATGGCATTAAAGTAAAATGTCGAGATCCTCTTGGCTAAAGTTTCACTGCGCGGGAGCGCGTCTCACATCATCTTTTCCGAAAGTGAAAACACATCGATCGTCTACCGAGAAATTTATAAAGATGAGCTGCTTATATAGCGTCTTCTCTTTCTTCTTTCTTTTTTTTTCTTTCCTCCAACGCCGACGAGTGAAAGTCGCCTAGGTATCTAAAATTTTAATTATTCCCGTAAAGGAAAAAAGACGATTTTTTGTTGTTGTCGCCGTTGTTGTCGAAAACATCCGATCCTTGTGGAAATAACGACGAAAGCGAACACCCGTGAAAGTAGCAATGCAATTACATCGTTCTTCCTAAAAAAATAAAGGAGGTGTCGGTAGTCTCACCTTTCCATTGTCAAATATTGATCGCGCAGCAACTTCCTGCCGAATATTTCGAAATCCGAACCAATAGAAAGTGGCAGTTGCTGGGTAAACGTGAACTTTTAAAATATTATTCTCGGAGAAAATTCGCCCTTCTCAAGGTTGACAATTTCGCGAAGTAGCGTGTACGCAATAACGCGACGAGTGCACGTAATCGGTGAAAATGAAAAAAACGAAGACGACATTCCGCCGGTAAATTGGAACGTTATAACAGCTGTACGAACGTGACTCGACTCGAAAGTTACATATATACATGGGATTACCGGGGTTTTTTGGCTTCCGACTAGCGGGATTTTGTTTGATGATTGTTTGCAAAAAACGATTGTGATAGCTACGCGACAAATATGTAAAATCTCGACAATGCACTTCCGTATCGCATATATCAACACGATAGTTGTTAGATTTTTATTTTTGGACAAATAAACAAATTCTTTGCGCGGTCAAAGCCAAGTAAGCGTCGTTGGACGGTAACATTTTTTCGAGCCGTGCATCTACCGAGCCCGACCATCGAGTCAGTGATACCATTGAAAAACCCCAAAATCGTAAGGTTCCCATGGCAGCAAGGATCCCTTGTAGCGCAATAACGCGTATGTACAAATATTTACGTAGAAACTCGCGTAGACACTTGTAGCGTAATTGTTACCGCATAGGTCAGGTTGATCGCAGTTAATTTCCCATCCGAAACCCCCACGTAACTTTCCTCGCCGCCGGCGGCAACGAAAGAGCGCGTCAATGATTTCTCATCTAAGCGCGCGTCTCTTTACATAACGACGACTATTTTCTTTCTACCTAGTTTAGCAAAAATTTCACGGCGTCACTCGAATCGATATAACGCTGCGGCTGCAAGTAATAATTGAAATTGTTGAGGATTCTTTTCGATTGCCTGATTTCATGGCGAAACATTTCGTTAGAAGAACGTTAATACGCCGAGAGATATGGTTTATCGCGAGATGAGAAATGAGAAATGAAGAAGGAAAAAATTATTTTCTTTACTTGCGCATGCTAAGCGGGGTTTTATGATAATTCTCTTGTTATTTCGAACGACTGTTGATTTTTTCCCGTGCATACGGTTGATTAATTGCAACAATTAATTTTACGATTATTTACACGTCGCGTATCAACAACATTGTTGCACGCTACATCGTAATTTTCTATTTTTATCGTTTAATAGCAGACCTTAAACTACTCCATTACAGCGGAAAATACATAGCGCAAGGAAAAAAGTCGCGTATCGTTACGAGACTCGCTCGCTCCTCTTTTACATACGAAATATCTCGCCCATATACACTGACAAATCGTCAACATTTCGAACAACAACTAAGCCGCGTCGTTAACGAATTTTGTAGCGCCGCTCACTTTCATCGGAGTTTCACTTTTTAGCGCAAAGTTCCCGACATACATACGCGTATGCTCGAGCCACTTGTTTCCTTTTAACTTTTGAATGCAAAAAATGCGTCTTTTTCAACGTAATATATGTGAGTACACTCGGTTTTACGCTTGCGGTTATGCCTTATTATGCTTGACATTATATAATTGATTTTAAATAGCGTTACGTAATCATTGGCACGCTCGTAATGGTATATATACGTACACGCTAGTAGTGTATGCATGGGTGCAGCGATTCGTTGAATGCAAAAAATGCACGATCCTTTGGCTGTTTTTGCGAAATTCTTAGCGATACCCTTCGGTTTATCTAACTCCACGTGAAAGCCACGGTAAAAGCCACGGGAATTCGAACGTGTTACCAATCTAGATCCTTAGAACAAATAAACAAGGACGAATGAGTGGTCTTACCCAAGTATACAAGCCAAACAGTATTCGTTCGTGTGCACGGAAACAATGCAGCCGAAGAAACTACCAATTTTGAAAACTACGTAACTTTGCGGCAAGTTAAGAAAAACGACGGTAGTATTGTGCGCGAAAAGTACGCAGGTAGCATTGACCGTGAAATACCGTACGCGATACTTCTTCCTCTTTGGCAGCCTTGAGTTTCCTTGTATTCGTAAACACGATAATTAAATCTCACGATTGTGCGTCAAAAAAGAGGAACGACACACGCTATCGAACGATTGCAGCAAGAAAGGTAGAAAGAAACAAGGAAGGTGAAAGGAGTGTATCGCGCGCATCGCTCGATTCGTTTCCTATTTATCGATTGTTTATCACCAGGATACACACACGCGCACAGACACGCGGACACGGTTTATACCAAAAGACCTTGACACGTATAATACGCGTAAATGGCCGGCACGGATGAGCGCGGAGCTCAAACTTGAGCAATGTACCGCCAGCGGTGAAATTGATAGAAGACACACGATGCCGTACACGTGGAGAAACAAAGGATAGACTTTCTTTGTAAGTCGTTGGCAATTCGTGAAATGAATATCATTGACGATTGTTTCGTCGATATATCGCACGGAGTACATCGCCTATCGTTCTTATATTATTTGCTCAAATTACCGCTGCGCTACGAAAGCACACGTGCATTTTTATCGTCAATCGTCAATAACTGCAGCAGCCGTATTTCCCAATACAAGATTAGTCAAAAATTGCGATTATTTAATTGACCGTCATTCGTGAAATTACCATAGTCGAGGGTTGAATTGATAATTCCAACGAAGTAACCCACACCGTACAATTATAATACGCGTCGTATAATTTCTACGTACGTTCAAACGATCGCATAGAGAAGAATTTACGCGAACGACTTATTTTCTTTGGAATTTTTCTATTCTGGCTCACGAGTTTATTGTCATAGATGTAGATTGCGCGAATTAATTAAAGCGCTTACCTCTGAACGATGAACTGATTGAACAGGTACATCGCGTGTTACGTAAGAACAACGAAAAACAACGAAGGAAGTTATCACTAACTAGACGACTAAACCATTGTTTCAGAGCATAGATCATCTAACGCCTTCGAACTCGAGATTCATCAAGATATCGATCAACCTTGTACAATTTTTTCACGTAACTCGTTTACAACCAAATATTGCAAAAACTAGCAAAACTAGGTCATTAATGTATTCGCAAAGTGTACATTGTACATATATATAGGCAGATGTAACCGGGGCTGTTACATATCACGCGTCTTCGATTTTCTCAACGACGCGTTACGCTGTGCTATTACGCGGGGATAGACGCTTTCTCTGCTGGCCGCGTGCAACGCGTATGTCTGCTAATTGAGGTAGCATAGAAAGTAGGCAATAAAAAAACTTTAAGGTGATTCAAATATCGATTGCGCAAGACTGTTGTTATCTTTTGTTTGGCTATTTTAGCAATGTAGACGCTATAGCCGTTCAAAAGTAAGAAAATACGCAGACGTGCGTTGTTTTAAAATGCACCTATAGCTATTACGTAACGTGGCTACGGAACGTGAGATCGATAAAAGCCGAGATTATTAAAAGAATTTTCAGGGGAACAGATAAGTAGACGAAAATAATTTTAGACGCGATTGGCGACCTCTAAAAATGTTTTTAAGTATCGTTAATTCGAAGAGACTCGCAAAAAAGAGCAGAGTTGAAAGTGATATCGTGACATCAATATCTAAAAAAAAGTTTCACTATTTCTCGTTGGCAGTTGGCTTGGAAGAGACACATGTATTTGTGCAATTACCATATTCGAATTTATAAAATCGTCGAGAGAGCGTCGCAAGCTATGCGCAAAGAACAACGACAATAATGAGACAACCGCACAATCGCACGAGCCTAGAAAGAAAAAAGAGACACTTTCCAATCCGTCGACGCACGTACGTACACACATGTACATACATCATAGAAAGTGAATTCATTCCACGCGCGCTAAATTGGCGATGCAGCGAATCGTTGTATAACCTACGATTTATCATCGACAACGATTGTTTATTTAGGTGTATCTTTGAAGAGGAAGAAGATGCATGCCACACTACCGAAGTACGTAGTAACTTTGTCAATAAACCGAGTAGCGAGCACTCTTTTGTTCGACGTCGTTGCGATATTCCTTCAATTAAAGATGATTTTTATACGAGTTATATGGGTACGTATACTCATACGAGACTGCACCCACCTTAAAAGTGCAAGTCATGT
The DNA here is from genome assembly GCA_030064505.1 of Chouioia cunea. Classification (NCBI taxonomy): domain Eukaryota; kingdom Metazoa; phylum Arthropoda; class Insecta; order Hymenoptera; family Eulophidae; genus Chouioia; species Chouioia cunea. The sequence goes on from JAOPFQ010000001.1 coordinate 7,495,609, forward strand.
AAACGCATTCACGTGCACACAATACGAAATACGAGATACTTATACGTGTTCTCAGCGAGAATTTCTCTTTGCGCAAATTTTTTACCAAAGTTTTGTTGTAGCGTATCTTTTGCAGCGTGAATGAAAGCGCTTTTATCGCAATACCTTAACAAAAGGCACGCGAATACGCTCACGATTGAACGTTTCCTGGGCTTTGATAACACATCGCTACTCAGCCAACTCGTTCAATAATACGATATCGTAGAATCCTTGTTTTGTTTTCACGGATGGTCATCGGTTGATTCGAATATAGTATCGAAAATAACGCATCGAACATAATCTCTTGGCCGACGATAAATTTTAATTCTCACTCACGGTCCGCAGTTTATACGTAAATAAGGACGCTCATCTCCCGTTCCGTTGGTTAATTTGCAACGTGAATATGCATTTCGCGTAAAAAGAAAAAAAGACCACTTCTTTCCCCGTCTCTTTCGGAGGAAGGACACAAGCCGGAGGAAGCCATATTGTTGCTCTCTTCCACATGGCTAATTGGGTCAACGCGAACAATTAATTGGTATTAAAATGGAATTTTGTGGTTTCACCTTCAAATGGAATATACCACGAAATGTCAATACAGCCACTCGACGTCAGAAACAAACTTTCTCCCCATTTGTTAAAACAAAATCCAAACCAAAAATACCTATGTATAATGCGTGCACAGGTGCGTGAGTCACTAAGCTACAGCGTAAAGCGATTCCAAAGAATCTCGTGCGCACGTGACGTTACGATTATACATCGCAACTGCGTTACCGTACCAATTAGTCATCCGATACGATTAAACGCCAAATTTTAACGCGCCTTAACGCAATTTGCTGTCTGGCGAGCTACGTCGAATATCTATATCGGAATTTTGCCCGAAGCCGGATGGATTTTTGACTTTAGTCTACTCCGAACTCATTTTTATAGGACGTCGGGTGGCGAGTTGGCTTGTCAGGTATATGTATATATATATATCTCTTTCGATCCACCCAAGGTTGACCGCGATTCTCTCCAATGCTATATACATACAAGTGTCGTCTACAACTACCAAGTCCCATGCATGGAATGGCTCCTTTCTCTTTTCAAATCACTTTCGCTGTATTATTGAGCGCGTGCGTGCTACGTGGGCAATGAAAAAACAAGTTTCCCGTAAAACGCAGTGCCATTCGCAAGGAAAAGAGGAAGACAAGGATAGAGAGGAAAAAAAAGGAAAGCTATCGCTGATGAGCCACCTTGCGATTTGAAGTTTACGGAAGAATGGAATCGCGTGTGCGTTGATTGTTGGGCTTTGGCTTGTTTGCATAATTTGACGAGCTTTTCCGCTGATGAATTCTATCGAAACTTTCCTCGTTTCTTTTTCTCTTATGGCAATCAACCATGGCTCGAAGACTTGTATGTGGCAATTGAAAAATAGACTTTACGTAGGACGGTACACGGTTCAGCATTCTGGAGACCTTCAAGTTATTCGTATATACACGAATGTATTTAGACACTTTTTTCTTATAATCTTTAGATCAATTTGTTACACGATAGTTCCGAGTTTATCCATTGTCTAGTTAATCAACGCCATCGTCAACCGGACAAATTACAAACGTACTCTTTTGGCACAAGTGATTCACAATTCAATAACATCGAAAAAAAAAACAAACCAACAAACATTGATAAATATCTAGAAAATGGTTTTCAAATAAATTAAAGTTTTGTATCAATTGGCGTGTATAGATCCGAGTATAGAGCTCTCAACAAAGACATCGTACGTAAAGAGAAGAAATGTCCTCTTTGCGCAACTTGCAATAAGGTGTATTATTATGCGAGGCGATCGTAAATTTTCAAATGCATATTATCATGCGCACCGCGGTCATTCTATCATCCGGCCTCGATATCGTATACACTTTATTGCGCGCATCGTCGCATCGCGGTGAAAACACTATACGCATGTGTCTATGTGTTTGTGTGCTGCTCCTCGTCGCAAGTGTCGCGAAGCGAACGGTATACACGCTAGTAATTGTTTCTCTCTCTCTCTCTCTCTCTCTCTCTCTCTCTCTCTCTCTCTCGTTCTATATACATGCATAACCAAAGTTTTCGTCGTATTTTTTGTTCTCTTAATACGACGAAGCGAAAGTTATAGAGAATTAAGCAGCGTTCGTCACGGTCGTTTGATTAGTTAACGAGCAGAACGTTTTTGTGCACAAGAGAAAAGTATTGTTTTGGTGGATGCTATTTCAAGATGAAATACTTGTGATCTAATTTTAGACGATTTTACCGCGTATATGGGTTGGATGGATACATTTCTCCTATATGCATGAAAAAATCAACTTTCATGTCCACTGTTTTTGTTTTCAGTTTGTGAATTACTTTACACGTACACGTACGTATATATCGATTAAATTTCGACTAAACACACGCTATACGAGCTCGCGATATACGTAGGATATCGGAAGGTTCGATGTACGCGATGATACATCGCGCGACACGCTAATAAAATAGCCATTTCTACCTACAAATTCACACGTGTATATCATTCTATTAGCGCATGGCTAAAATTCATTGTACACAGATAATAAAAAACCCGGGATTGCACCTATGCGCTTGTATAAACATCAAGTTTGAATCAACGTGCGATTGGTACGCGTAAAAGGACGTAGGTAAATGTTATAATATAGATAGTTGTTACAACGCAAGAAGGCCCCTGAACTTCGGTACGTATCGTCGCCTCGACAGTGAACATGATTGCACGCAGTTTTTAATACGATCGTTCGTATATAAACCGGTCGCCTGCAATCCGTGCTCGCGCGCGTGCAACTCTCTCTCTCTCTCTCTCTCTCTCTCTCCCTCTCAGTTGTTTGCTACTGCATAATGCAATTTTATTGCTATTCAACATGTGAAAATGTGATGTTATCTACGCACGTATGCAGTGTGTATATAAGTGTTTTATGTCTTCATTAGACTTGTCTTAGCCAACGTTATACATAAGGATATTCTCGTGTGTGGAATTTTAAACTGTTAATTCAAGACGATGAAAGCGAGCGATGTTATTTTGAGTAACGTTTTTGTTTTACACGTTGCAATGAGATCGTGTACATCTTTGTAATTCTCGTAAACGCGGCTTCTTTTATCGCTATCGTTCATAAAAAGAGCAAGTGAATTTTCCAAAAACAAAAACGGGCAACGGATTCACGCGTAAGAGATTTCAATTCAAACTACGTATTTGGGCTTTCACTCGTGTACACGACGAACCATTTTAATACATATTAGTACAAGTATCCCTCGACCTTTTTTGCCCCCTTGAAACGCACATCTGACTCTCTTTCCACGTGAAAACTCGTTTGCTCGGAATAAATTATTATTAGCTCGTGTCGCGCGTACAGCTTACTTTCAAAATACACTTCATCTTTATGAACGAGACGTAGTATATTGAAAATAATTATTTGCATTCGGCGGTTTGTTGTATGTGTAACGATTACATATTCAATTTAGGTGTAGAAAAGTCGATATATCTTAAGGAGCTTGGCGAGATACACATCGTAGCTTACGTAAATCTTGACCACGTAACCTTGCATAACCGACATTTAATGCGCCTCCTGTACCTATAACATAATCTGTGAAATTGCAGTGTAGCCTTTTGGATACACAAATGAAAACTACGCGTTTTCTCGATAACTATACATTGGAAATGTACAATACATACAGCACTTTTGTACCCTCTATGTGTATAAAACGAATTCCGAAACGATCTAAAATATTTTGTTTGTTTGTAAGTTTGACGGAACTATTGTTCGTAACGGAAAAATGTGCAGTTTGTCGCCTCGTTGTTAGATAAGAATCTCTTAAATAGAAAGTCGCAGATATCTCGTGCATTTATAACGCGCCTTATGCAATGTGATATTATGGTCATTTTTGGAGGGAGATCGTTGTGCAATAAATCATATTGGCCGACTCGCCTCGCGGCGCTACACGCGTACGGATATATCAAGCAAAGATTAACGACAACCACCAAATAAAAAACGTTAACAAATGAAAAATAGCGACGGAACTAATAGATTTGTTAGAGTTCTGAGAAATTACAGTTTTAGTCGGCAAAACTTTGTCGTCACGTCTGGAAAGATGTGGCAATCCACACGACCGATTCACAAGACCTCGGAAAGATCAAATAAGTACTTGCATTTACCGCGTGTCGATGGCTTTTAGTAACGCGTTGAAAGCGCACGGTTATACAAGCTATTATTTATACATTCGGACGTACTTGTATTTTAAAGAGACGCATACTCGAGTGATATAAGTAGTGGCAGCTGGAATAATAAAGAGCAAAGCTAAAAGATAACGTCGTATTTAAATGGCACTCCACGTGCATGTATCATCGGCGTATAGCCAGTATATATTGTGAAATGACACGTCAAGGATAAGGTCATTAGCGCTTTTCCCTTGGGTGTCCGAGTATCTTGACCTCGTGTAATATACAACTACGTGCGTTCTATCGGGAAAATCGCATGACCATTCGCATGAACGGATACCGAAAAAATGTACGATTTTCACGATAACGTAGAAACAGACGAGTATACACACCGTCAATAACGTCGAATCGCACGATCAACATGGCATACGATATGGCGAATAAAGATGTTTCCTTGTTATAACGTCATCGTGTGCACGGTACTTTTTGAAAATTGTCGGTCGTCCGAAGGGAAATCGGAACTGATACACATATAATGCTCGCACACCTACGTAAACGTATTTCTAACGATGGCAATTGTGACCGTTAGTTGCGTCGATAAAAGGAAAGGTCGTTGCGGTATTTTACGCTTTTTCTAAAAGGGAAATTAACGTAGAATTGGTATTGCGGTTTCAATCGTTTTGTCGTTGGCATCGATGGGTTCGCGAGTTGAAGTTTGAAGTTAGAGGTAATATTGACAAAAATATCTTTGGATCGAATTAGTATTGAGATTCGATTTTCAAAGCTATCAAGAAAAAAAAAAGACAAATACAACGAGTAACAATCGACTAACGAGTCATACGTGTAGCTCTGATCTATCGATAATGCCGTATACGCGTTTATATTTGATTAACCGTTAGAGCATCTTGCGTTTTCGTTATGCAAATTAAACGCCCAAAAATGTATTGAGCACACAACACACACGCACACATACACAATCAAGCCAGACAAAAGTATACAGCCGATCAGAGTTCCAGCGACGGTTATAACATATCGCATATTGGGCATCGCCGCCGGCAGATTTCTAAGCGATACATCGAATACGTTTCTTGATAGACATAAAAATTTATTCATCTCTTCGTAGGAAATAACTTTCGCGCTCGGTCCATACAGTTTTGAGCTTTTGAAATTAGGTTAACAACGGTTGTAAAGATGAATCACTTCTTTTGGAAATACCAGAGCTTTGCGGATAATGGCGTGCGCTTTGTCGTAAAAATATTACTTTGCATCTATAACTATTTTGATGGATAGAAAAACTTGGAGTTTTTGTCTTTTTTTTCGAGTTCGTAATTGATTAACGCAATTGATTGGGGTTGATCATATTTCATCGACGAATCAAGTTTATTTTTAAATATAAGATTTTCATAAAACAGCAATAAGGATATCGTTCGATAATCGTTTTTTAAAACTTACAAATAAGTACACGTTTACCAAAAATAACTGGTTATTTATTTAATTTTGTCGCAAACCTTGAACATTCGCTTCGAGTAAAAAATCATCAAGGACACGAAAGTAACCGAGCGTCCGATTTTCACTGAAAACAATATTTTAAATAACACAAACAAACACTCGTTATTTAGAAAATCTAACATTTACGTGTGAACAATATTCGAATGTCTAGTGGACGACGCAACGGGACGCTACACAAATGGGTTCTATTGGGGTAACACTTACTACATGGGTTCGGCAACTGAATGCGAATACATTGGTCAAGTCAGTACCGAATCATGGCCAACAGCAATGTCGGCAGAATCGATCAACGAAGTCCACGAGTTCAATGCCGAGCCACACAAGAAGCGAGCCAACGATGGACCCAGTGGCCAATTACTGTCTTTGCCGGAAAATCTCGACGATCGGCCACCCTATCCACTTGGATTCTTCATGATGAGAATTGCCGTTAATGGCTCTTTTTCACCTGTGGTATGGATCAAAATCATGTTTCGTGCTTTTTTTAAATACCTAACGTTCACCGGGTTTAGGCACATAGATTTGGGTTTAATAATAAGCCATCCCGTTAAAGTTCGGTTTGATTTCAAAACAAAACAAACAGTCGTTACGTTACTTCCTTTTTTCATTCGTTTACTACGTATTATTTTTCATCGAAGATTATTTCATCGAAAAAATTGTATTACCTATATATCTATAGGTCTTTCCTGTTTGATTCGACTGTTCTTTTTTCTCGATTTTTTAAAAAACAAATTGCACCTTTAAATGCGTAAACAACCTTTCGCTTTGCTCGTAATTTTTGAAAACCTCAACAAGTGCACCTTGACATCGATCTTGTATACATTTTTAATGTCGCGAGAAAGAAAAGACGAAAAAATTCAATTGGAGGTCTCGAAGGATCGAGTAAAAACGAATTGAATCTTAGTACTTCAACACCAGCGTTTAATCGCTATCGCCCAATAAAGCTAAAAAAATAGTCACAACATAACAATTTTATATTGCGAGACTCTCCCAATTGCTCGCTATATAGCACAGTCGCGGCAATTATTCAAAATACCGAAGCATGCAAACGTAACAATTGCGCAAACGATTACGTGAGTAATCTCTGCTGTACGTAAGTATTCGTGATTTATTTCGGCGTCTGCGATGAGCTATATACACGATGTTTTTTATTGCGAAACGTGCAAAGCGTCGCCAACGGCGGCATCTCGAGGTGCAAAATTAAGTCGTGCATGGCTGTCGTGTATGGACAAACCCCCAAAAACGCTTATTTTTGATCTTTTCTTATCCTGTTATCTTAAAGTCACGCAGGGTGCATTAAAATTTGTAGACAAGACTGCTGCATTTGGGTGCCTGTTTGCCGTTCTCCTGTACCGCTGCCGATGTATCCACAATTGCCAAACTTGCCGCTAGTGATAATGCCGCAAAATACTCGCACGTTGAAAAAGTTCGCGATCAACACAACACCTACGACATGTACGCTGACAAAGTCTTCTGGATCTTGTTGTAAGTGGTTGCTCTGCCAATGACCATTTTATCGATAGTCGCTAGTCTAAACATATATATTAGTTATTAATTAAGAAAATCATTTCAGCGGAGTAAGCGCAGTTGTACTTTTCCTACTGATCGCTGGTACGAGTTACGACGTTTATTTGTCGAAGAAAATTGCTCGCAAGCAAAACACGTCGTACGATTTGGAGAAGCACGTAAAACTCGAGCAACTCGCCAATGCCAATGGAAAAATTCACAACGGTAATTTTCATTCAAAATCATGTCTGCGCATTTTAAATCGCTTTCATTTGCACGTAGGACAAACATTTGAGTAATTCCTTCTTTTCAACCACTATATACATATATATGTGTGTACTGTACAATCTGTGCTCTAATACTCATGCCTCTGTCTTAATTCCATGTCTAATTGTGCTCGCACAGCAATTTTTACAACCGTCCTTTTCTCTAAATTTCTCTCGACGAGAGCTTTAAGAGCTTTGAAGCGCGAGGGATTACTATCGCTCCGTGCTATAATAATTTAACATCACGAATTCACGCGCGCACACACACACAAACACGTAACACGCGCAAACGAAACTTGAGACCAACAGCCACGCAACATAAATAAAAACGACAACGACGACGTTCATTTTGTTCAGTTGACAATCGTGTTTTTTTGTTGTCATTTTTCATCCTCCCCACCCACACCTATACGTGCAGCATCTCAAGGTAGCGCCTACATTCCTGTTCCAGTAGCCGAGCCTATACCCGTCGTCGTTGCATCACCCGTCAACAACAACAACGATCACGAGGGTAGTTTACGCCCACCTACTCCTGACTTGCAAAAATTAAGTAAAGACACACGACTTGTTTAATGATTTTATCGTGATATCTCTATAAAGAAATTATCGTAATAACAAAATAACTTGCAGACGTATGGGAAGAGCTGCTGCTGTCTTTTTCGATACGCGCCAACGTGCGAGTAATATGCGATGGCGAGGTCGGTCGCGATACAATAAGTACGATACACGGTTTGCGAGCAATCTCGATGGCATGGGTGATACTCGGCCACAGTTGCATCGTTGTATTCAAGTACTCGGACAACATGGAGTATCGCAAAGTCGTGCAAAAACGTTTGCTGTTTCAAACGATACAAAATGGAGCTTTCAGCGTGGACACGTTCTTCTTCATGGGTGGACTCCTCGTCAGTTTTCTCTACTTTCGTACCAATGCCAAGGGCGATTTGAACCGGCTGACCCAAGGAACTCGTGGCTTCGTTGCTGGTTTCCTCAAGTTTTTAGGATTTTTGGGTTACAGGTTCAGTCGGCTTACCGCTCCCTATATGTTTGTTCTTGGTGTCACTGAGATTTCGATGAAGTGGTTCCATGCTAATTCTGTGTTTGAACCACCATCCGCTGATCACGAGAACTGTCCGAATTATTGGTGGAGAAATTTGTTGTACATTAATACGCTTTACCCAGTGGATCAAATGGTAATTGGTCTCTATAACGATTGTACACGCGTGTGTAAACTGTTTTTGTTTGCTTTTATTATATACGAACGTTTTCTGTATCAATTGTAGTGCATGCTATGGAGTTGGTACGTCGCGGACGACACGCAATTCTACGTGGTTGGCGCGGTGATATTGATTCTCGCGACGAATCACTTGAAAATCGCGGCAACCGCGTTGATCACGTTGATGGTAAGCTCGTGGATCACTACCGGTTACATCGCTCTCGTAAATAATCACATGCCAAACACGGATGATCCATTGGCGCTTTTCGACAAAATTTACGACAAGCCATGGACGAGGCTTGGTCCCTATCTCATCGGCATGGCCGTTGGCTATTACCTCTTCAAGACTGACTGCAAAGTTAAAATGTCCAAAGTGAGTATACAACGCGTATATACGCGTTAACGAAGACGCTTTGTTTAAAATTACATCGTATCGTTCGTTTCGATATCAGGCGACCGTTTTTATTGGCTGGCTTCTCTCGACTGCGTGCCTATTGAGTTTGTTGTACGGCCTCTACGAGACCGAATTATCCGCGGCTGCCGGGGCTGCTTACTCATCGTTAAGTCATAGCGCTTGGGCGCTTGGTTTAGCTTGGATCGTCGTTGCTTGTAGTACTGGGTATGGAGGTAAGCACGAGTAGAAGAGTTTTCACGTTCCTTTTGTCTAACCAACGAAAACGAAATAGAACGTTATCTTTTCTAACATTTTCTTCGTTTTAGGATACGTCAATGATATTTTATCAGCTCCGATACTCTATCCATTCAGCAGAGTAACGTATTGCGCGTACTTGGTTCATCCGATCGTCATTAGACTGACTGCAATGAACATGGACTCGCCTCTTCATTTAGGAAAAGATAGCGTGGTACGTATGCAAGTTGTATGATTATTCAATGAAATTACTTGTATAACCACCTTGATCTTTTTTTCAACTAAAACGCTACGTTTGATTTCAGATGATAACGTTCTTCGGACAAGTAGTCGCGTCGTACATTCTGTCTTTCGTGATATCGGTATCGTTCGAAGCCCCAGTAGTAACTATGTTGAAGATCTTGTCGCCGAAGAAGAGGGCACGCATTCAATGAAAAGAGCTCCAAGTTTTTTTTTGTTTATTAATACTGTTCGTCACTAGAAATGATAATTTCGTCACGTGATCGCGTATTTCGGACGATATTAATGTTATTATGTATTCGACACGCGTGTGAACTGTAACAGAAAAAAAAGAAACAAAAAGGTTGTTGACCATTGACCAAATACTGGCAAGACATTATTAAACTGTGTTTTCTATTTTTTATGTGTAGTTTCGTAAGTGTAAAAATAAATTATTATGTCTTTGTATAAATGATTTTCTCTCCTCTATAAGAAACTTAGGGTATATACTTAATTGCATTATCGAACAACTAAAATTAAGCGCATTTTTTATGTTAATTTGAGCGTAGCGCTTTGATGAACAAGTATATGTTTAAAATTGTACAACGTGTAATTTATTCACATCGTTGTAACTCTACATATTAGAAAGCACAATAATTACATGATTGTACATTTCTTTTTTAGAATCTGTATACAATTTAATATAACTTAATTTAATCAAAGAGCCTCTGCATTCTCTTGAGAACAGTCTTATTTTGATAAAAGTACCATATACCCATTAAGAAGCACCTTCAATAGCAATTTCCGTAATTGCGTCAACAAAGAAAGGTCCTTCGTTAATAAATTGCTTGAGTCTCTGCATCATGGCAGCGTCAAATATGTTCGACGTTGCTTCCGACAGATATTTAACAATTTCAAATTTAACTTCCTTGCATTCTTTGAAATATTCAATATTCCTATCCAACAAGAATTCGACTAATCCTGGATGATTGGCAATGTATTCTTGACCCCACTCCTGAGCTGCGATAACTGCCATAACTTCCAAACTTGCTTTTCTTATATCTGCAAATGGTTGTCTGCATAAAGATGAAATTATTTCGATCGGTTTTTCGCATAGGGCGTCAAACCAGGATTTTGTTAGCGACAATATTCTATTATCTTGGTCTGCTTTTGGTACAGTCAATATGAGACTCAGATTATTCAGTCCACGAACTCTCAGTTCTGAAGGCATCTTCTGAATGACTTCTCCTATTACCTTCAAAGCAGTATGCATTGGATGTCCAAGGTCTTGAAGAGCATACTTGCCTTTTGTTGTTGTTGATATATAACCTAATATATCTAATGCGATTCCCAAAAGGGTCTGATCGTCGCTTTCGATAACTTCGAACAATGCAGATATAACAGCAGGGTATCTTGAAAATATTTCATTAGGACATAATTGAGCAACGTTACCAAAGAATTTCATTAAACCAGGTATGAATAACGTTGAAAGTGGTATTTCATGTGCTTGAGCAATTTTTTGTGATAGTTGCTGCAAGATACCTTGTTTCTCTAAAAAGTCTAAACCCTCTTGAGATAGAGCGAGTGAAGTCAATATTTCTAATGCATTCAATTGTAATAGTATGTCATCATTATCAAGCATATCAATAAGACTTTGTAAAAATCCAGATCTCACTGTTGCCTCCAAACATTCTTTGTTATGTTTTGCAATATCAATTATGACCTCGTAAACTCTAAATTTGACAACGTCATTGATAGCTAATAATTTTGCAATTGCTCTCAGTAATACACCAGAGTACAATGCTTTCAAACCATTTGGATTTTTACCAATCTTTTTCAAAATATCCATTGCATTTTTAGCTACGCCAAGGTTGTCGTCTGCTACTGTTTCAGTGACTAGTGTAAGTAAATCAAGCTTTGTTAACAAGTCTGTTAACGAATTTGAGTGAGATGCTACTCTGTCAATTTCCTGAAGAGCCAACAATTTGACAGCTGATTCCTGATGTGTTAGTAATTTATATATTTCTGGAGCATAACGTTGCAAAAATTGACCTGGCTCCGCAACTTTGAAAAGAACGGTTAAAGTCTCACACAGCTGTTCTATGAAATCTCTGAAAACAGTAAAATTGAACGTCGTATAGTATTGAGTTTTCATAGTGACAATAAAATAGAAAAGATGTCAATTTAGAAAGTACACTTACTTGTCCATCGAGGTTAGCTGACAAAACAACTTCGTTAAGTCCAAATTCCTCGTGATTTCTGCAGCTTCATTAGGAGCTAAGTTTGCGAATTTAATCTTTATGTCAGTTAAAACCTCCTCCCTTTGCTGTACGTCATCTAAATCGCCAAAGCGATTTAATTTCATGGTAATCCACTCTGCCATCCTCAACGATGACTTGGTCACTTTCAAATCTTTCACTTTGAACATAAACAAAATTCAAACTTCACAACTTGAGATATTTGAGGTAGTGTATGCAGGAATTCAACGATGTGCAAGGTACTACTTTATCGATAGAGCTGAAGCATACACATACATATGTGCATTGAATGTACATTGAATGTACACATACATATATATGCATTTTTCAGAAAACGACGACCATCTTCGATAATTTTCCCAACTCATGCCGGAGTCAACTTTTGCCAAGTGTTTAACAGGAATCCATCGAAAAGGTAAGAATAACAATAAAAAGTATAACGTTTATCTACTTTCTGAATGGTGCTAGCATTTCCAATGAATCCATTATCCGCCCTAGTTGGTCAATTTTTCGTTTTGACGTCGATTTATTGCGCATACAAGAAATAAAATGCATCACTGCGTTTCTATCAAAGACATGGTAGCCATATTCCATTCAGGATTAACTCGTTGGGAAGTTTTTTTGCATGCGCAGATTTGTCGTGTATCTGATGGAAGATAAACGTAATAATGATATGTTCATTTTCTAAATTCTTATCCGGTTTGTCAAGATTGTCGAGCGATCATACGTCTAAAATATTCAGAAATTGAGAGAGTCTGCAATTACTTTTCAGTTCCAATTGGTGCAATAGACATTTAACTCCATCTTAGCTCATATGAGTTATGAGTTTTAATTTTAACTTACATGGATTTATTTGAGTTATTGACTTTGCTTGTAAGTGAACAAATGCCAGACTTCAATGAGAGTGCGTTGGAGACGCAGCTGCGTCGATTTCTTTATATTGGCAAGGAAAAACCTGAATACCAACCTGGAAATTGGTTTGCGCACAAATATTATTTAGCAAAAAATATCCCATCCATTGGTGAATTGGCTGAGAATCCATTCAAACACGACACTATAATTTCTTCAATCATTGAGGTAAATAGTATTTACTTTGTTCTTGTTATTGAAATATAAATGTTATAATTCATTAATATAATAATCAAAATCTATTTTTTAGGCAAAACGGAAGCAGCTTGTACAAAATATCGAAACGTTAGTATTTGCTCTTGCAGTATGTGCACAACAAGAAAAAGCTGAAGAATTACGTAGGAAGGCATATGATAGTGTCAGGATAATTTGTGATACTCCAGAACTGTTTCTTTTGTTCAATAAGTTCTGCTCTGAAATCAGTAGGCAAAAAGATATTCCAAGAAATGGTTGGGGTCATGGTTGGAGAAGAGCAGTTAAACATTATTACCTTTCAAAAACACCTATGGAGCTTGCAAAAATTGTAACTCGGTGCAAGAGTAGACATGGATGGACACATCAAGATGTCATTAAATTAGCTCATGTTAACGCTGGCAGTGAAGGTACAGATATTGTTAGCATGTTCTTTTATTTACAAAAAATAACATAATTCAAGCTTACAATAATTTTTTAGGTACAAGAATAGTATTCAATTATATACTATTTGGTTTGAAAAAAGTCAAAGAGACCTCTGAGTGGGACAACATTCATAGAAAGGAAATGGCTGAAGAATTAGTCAAGTATATTGAGTCGATTCAAGATTTTAAAAATTGTCAAGATGAAGTCCGATCAGCTGCACTAGTGGAATCCTTGAGTCTTACCCTGGACCATCTACCTGGACATATGCTGAAATCTGAAGAGGTAAAAACCTTTCTGTAATCAAGTGTAAATAATATTTATAATTAGATGATAATGTTTAAATGTACATATTTTTATTTAGGTGTGGAATTCGCTAATATCTTTAATGAATTTGACCGACATCTTGAAAAATCTTCAAAGAATTCACAATTTGGGGTTCCTTAAACCAGGTGGTATAATGGTTGGAAAAGTAATAGATGCCATGAGTGAAGAAAATGTCACCAATGAAAAAATACACCCGGCTGTATTTTTAATTACTCTGAAAAACTACGAGAATTCTGGAAAGTGAGTAATAATTCTACGTCTACGAGAGAAATACGTTGAAAACGATCCAATTAATTACGCTTGTATTTGTTTCAGACCTTTGTCGTTTGAAAAACGGAAGGTTAAGGAACTAGCAAAGAGACCATTACCAGATCCTCCCAATGCCAATAAAAAAATTATAGACGCTTTGAATAAAATGCTGAATTTCTCTTTTTCCGTAAGATACTCAAAACTACAGCTTGCGAGTCATTAATAAAAACTCACGTTACACTTGATTGATTACCTTTAGATTCTGCAGCCTACCAAAGTTCACTACATGATTACCATCAACATGAACAAAACAATGTTAGATAACGGATGTTGGCAATGCGGCAACGTGAACGCCGCTGAGGCTGGTTGTTTGATTGCCCTATCTCTTCTCCGAGCTGAGAAGAACGTGACCGTGGCAATTTTCACAAACAACGCCATTCAATGCGTCGATGTTGATATGAACTCAACGCTTGTTCAAATGATGAGAAAGTTGGAGCCGACGAACATCGAGACCATCGACTTGAGCAAACCTATGCAGTGGGCTACTCAGGAAAACAAAAGCATCGACGTTTTCATCAACGTCGTTGATCAAATCTGTCAGAAATCGGATTCTTCGGAAGAGGGCATTAAATCGTACAGAGGGAAGATGAATCTACCAAATGCAAAGTAAGTCATCAGCATCTATTCGATTGATCTAGATTTTTTGACGTCGCATTTAATGGTGCTTTGTTTATTTACAGGTTGGTGAATTGTGCCATGTGTGCCTCATCGACGTACGACAAGGAAGTTTATGATCAGAATATTCTTACTATTTGCGGGTTCGATGAAAAGGTACCTAAAATTATTGAAGCTTTTGCGCGATCTTACTTTTAAGATGCTATTCGATTACAAAAGAACGAAACAGAGCTTTTTTTTTAAACGATCGTTGACAAAGGTTTTCTTTCTTTCATGACAGCATCGAAATGTCATGTTTTTTTCTTGGTTATTTTTACTAATTAAAATAGCAGATGTGCTATTCAAAACAGGCAGTGATAGCAAGCAGAAAATTATACAGAAGTGTTCAACATTATATTTTATTTTCAATTCAAATATTTTTGAAAGTAATTTTTAGTTATACTTAATACTAAGTATATAGGATTAGCCAGCATATTAAATATCATGGAAATGTTCAATAATACAATTTATTTGAATATTTATATATTATATTCAGACTTAAAGTTAAACGAAGTATAGAAGAACGTCGTCAACTAATTAATTAGTTTTCAAAATTACCTAACGATTAGGTAAACTAACGATTCGCCGCTATATCAACTATTTCGATGATAAAACTCGCATTGTACTCTAATAAATAATATGTTCATGAAAGCGAGACGTGGGCATGCGCAACGTGTGATGTCGACTCCACTTAAAAAAAAATTTATGTCTCGACGTAATCGAATCATCTAACGTTGTTATATGATAAACTCAATCATAACTGCATGTTTAATAGCACATAACGTTTAAATTAAGCTGTGTACGGGTTTAATCACTTTTCTTTTGGTCTGGCCCGATGTTTTTCTTTTTTTTAATTTTTTTTATTTTTATACGTATTAGTCTACCAATGTTAAGAATCAGACTGCTCTACCGTATGTATATATAAAAAAGACGTTATACATAACTTTATTAAATTAAGAGTAAAAATGACGCCGAAGCTTGTTTTTTAAAATAGTTTTCAACGAAACTACTTGTACTTCGCAGGAAAAAATAAGAGTCTTTTTATATTGTTTTTTAATTTTTACGTGAGATATGAAAAACAAAAACAAAGAACCCGTGTACACGGCAAATTATTAGTATTAAGACTGGATATTAGATAATTAGAGCATATCCAAGGTAATCTATGGTGCATTTCTCAATAGAAAGAAGGAATACGAAAAAAAAACATACAGATAATAAGAAAAAGTCCTATTTTGAGTTTAAACGGCTCGCTTATTTTTCCGAAACGCTGTCTATACAGTAAGGAAACACGTGAAAGAAATGATAACGAATAGGGAAAAAGTGCTTTTCGTATGATATTTGCGTAACTCAACTCGATGAAAGCTACAAAATATGATGCAGATTCAAAGCTATCACTTAAACTACGATAACGCATTGTGTGGACTGGCGCGCCTCTGCCGAATAGAAAAAAAGTACGCGACAAAAAAACGATAGGAATTTCTGACTACTTGGTCGTATAAAAAAGAAAATACTATAGAAGAAAAATTTCCCACTGTGATATGCATTTAGCCCCAAAGAGTATAGACGTACATTAGTATAATTTATTATTATCTTCATATTTGCCATATCCAAAGTGAAGGAAAACGAGAAATAAACTAATTACGCTACTAATATAATACTGTGATAACAAGAATACAATGTTTATATTGTTCAAGGTAGTTAAACAAAAAAAATGGTGAATAAATAAAATGAAACGGATGGCTAAGATAAACGTTTATACAGAGCAAGAGGCGCGCTCGCACAGTCCCCTACACACTAATTTGTTGATTAATGTTGACAACATGTTTCGATTTAGCGCATACATTTTGTTGAGACGTAAGCGATGAAACAAGAGCACGTGGAAATCAGTATCCAGCAGAGTATAATAGTTAGAAGCTAAAAAAAAGATAATTAACGAAGCTTGCAAGCCTTGAACCTCGAACGGCCATCCGATGCAATTTCGAATGTAGAGTTCTAAATTTTTTCGACAAATTCGCACACTGACTTGACGCTCGTGACAAACTTGCGAAAAAACATTATCGATTTGTAGTTTTATTTTTGTTATCCAAGAGAAAAATTCTCCATTGCCTTTCTGTGATTATTATCGTTCTTCGTACTTGTGAAAAAAAGTCAATGCGTTTTTTCGTACTACTTTTGTTTTTATTATACGTGTACGTGTAGTTGAATGATTTCGCGAGTGTCACGAGTGATAACGATAATTCAAAGAAAAAGAGAAAAAATTATTAGAACACTGCTTCGCGCACTCTTATGCAAAAAAAAAAATAAAACGTAAGATTCTCATATGGCTGTGTTCTGCAAACGAAGTCTGTCCTACGGTGGAAAATTCACCCGATTCGTACGCTTTGCAGTTTGTTCTCTCTTTCGCTACGGTGGTATTCGAGGTTTTTGACGCTCATTCACTCACACACAGATACACAGACACACAATCTCTCGTACGTGTAAAACATTTTCTCTATCTATAACAATGATTATTTCTTAACGAAGAGGTGAAAACAAAAAACAAAAAAACTTAGACACAAGCTTAGTTCGTAAGCAAATGTGCAGAACTTTCTCTTTGCGCGACCAAAAGAGCGACGAGAAAGAAATTGATAATAGAACGACAATTTTTGCTTGTATACATGCTGAGAAAATTAAATAAATTTACCAAGAAAAATACTTACTTACACACAGTTCGACTGCTTGGAATAGGCGTGGCGTCAAGCCTGATAATTCTGTTATATTGGATTACGAGGGTAATAGTATTTTTTAGACAAATTTTTCCTAAACATGAAAAATGATAAAAGTTTCGTGAAACAATGCGCTTAGAGAGATTATTTACATAGAATGAGAAACGAAAAACCACAGCAGACATATGCTACAGTTGCGAAATCTCGTTGACCATAATGGATTTAAATGGATAGTAATAATTAATTAATCATTACAATATTAACGCAAAGGCTTTTTTGATAAGGAAACAGGCGCTTTCAAGAAAATGTTGCAAAAAAAAAAAGAAAGGAGGATGAGGGGTTGTATCTAACGAGTACGATTATCATACAACTATATGCATTGTATCTTTATATTACACAGGTACTTTTGTGCTACGTCGAGAGCTGCTCTTACATATACATATATATGCATATATATACACACATATATATATATATATATATATATATATATATATATATATATAGTTAACCAATAAACTTGTCTCGCTGCTAAGCAGTAAACTGCGTACGCCACATCCATACGTTTTTAAATAATAATATACACATATGCACTTTACGTGTTATTATATACATCTACTTGATAATTCATTATTAAGATAGTCATCGACGAGGGATTTTAGTTGGGCTCGATATAAATCAAAACAGAGCTTATGCGCAGTCAAAGGTGTATTTCGCAGAGCGAATACAAGGGCATTCATGGGTAATTAAAATTGTTGTTAAAAGCAAAGTATCATGACAATAACGTTAAGGATTTAGGATCTCACTTCGATTCCGTTAATGAAAAAGTAATTGGCACATTATACCGAATGGTATTCATAGAAATTAAACCGTTTGAATTAGAAAAATTACTCAATGTTGTTAATAATTTTTTAACTTGATGTTTACACTTTGTTATCTACAAAAGTGAGCTCTCGATGCGAATTCGCCTTGGAATCAGCAACAAATCGTTCGTCGATGACATTATTCGATATATCGTTGTGTGTACTCTCTAGCTATAAGTTTTAACTAACGGTAGATCAAGAGAGGAGAATTGATAATATTTATTCTCGGTAATCGACAACAAGGCTCGATCAAGAGAAACTTTTACCTAAAGCATAAAAAATAAAAAAAATAAAAAAAAAAGAAGCGAGCCGATACATCGTCAAAGACTTAGCTTTGCACACTCTCTATCATTAAGACTATGTCCTTATTGCATTACATATTAGATAGTAATGGTAATAATAATGGTAATGATAATAATGATAATGATATGAATAATATGAATAATATGAATAATAATAGTAATAATAGTAATACTAATAATAATGATATAGCAGGAAGAGGGAATGTAATGTTTAGGGAAGTAAATACCGATTAACAATGAATTCAGTACTTCTCCTCTTTCACGATACCACACATTTGTAACTTCATAGCTGGAGATACTTTTCAGGTCAGATTAGACCGCGCGAGTTGGCGCCGATTAAACGAAACAATATGTTCAATGTGTTCAATACCTTGGCGTAACGAAGGATATAAAAACCAATGCGTGTGGCCGTATGCGAAATTAAGCGAAATTAAGCAAAAATAAGCAAAAATAAGCGAAAATAAGCGAATTTCAGCGAATTTAAGCGAATTTTTTTAATTTAATAAGCAGACAAAACAGTATAATGTCGTACTAAAAGATGATTACACTTTTACTTGATTTATCACTTTTACTGTTTGGTTGTATATACATATGCACTGTACACATTTGGAATGATTTGATAATTTTCGAAAGAAACACTTGATTCGATGGTGTTTATCGTCATTGGGTATCGACGGTATATTAGCGTTCAAAATTTTAAGTATTACATACGTATTTTCTTAGTCCAAGTGATATTTATTACGACATAATGATACTAAAGTAACTTCATTATCGTATTTAGAAAAGAATGTACATATTTTTATATCGTTCGCCCTTCGTGACGTTTTAGCGACAAAAAAAAAGTTCCTCATTGTGATCATAAGTATTAAATGGTCGATGGAGTTCAGTGATGATTAATGCCAGGCGAATCAACGCTATATCAACCATGCTTGGAATAAAACGTATTTCCAATTGTGTACAAGTACAATGTAGAAGCGACGAACGCAAGACAGGGCGAGAAAATTGTATCGCGTACACACTAACGCGGTGAAAGTAACAGCAGCGATACCCAATAAAACAATTTAAAAAATAAAAAACAAATAAACAGACAGACAAACAAACAAACAAACAAACAAACAAACAAACAAACAAACAACAAACAAACAAACAAACAAACAAACAAAATAGAAAATAGGAATAAATTCAGCAAACGTCATTTGTAGATAGATAGACACAAAATGGAATCACTTTATTTCACTGGGAAGATAAAAGAGGGAGAGCTGAGCAAAGCACAACTTGATCCAGTAAATGTGTATTCATTCAAGCTAGCGTTCTGTACATGAATTCAACAATAATTATTGTAATATTACGTAAGGCTAAAACCAGCAAGTACATTTTAGGACGATAGTGCTATACGTTTCTTAGGATTACAAAAATTGAGCAAAGAGAAGATAAGAAAAACGTAACGACGATGAAATAGTTTAAAAAATGATAATCTGTAAAGGCATTCTAGAGGTACTCGCGAGTGTCGCAGCCCCGCAATTTTTATAAAGAGTAAGAAAAGAAAAGGCTTGATTGTATTGTTCGTCAACTGTTGTTATTCTTATTTTTAAGTCAAACACCAAAAAAAAGGGGAAAAAAGACGACGAGTGAAAATGGACAACGCGAAAAATATATAGAAAAAAGTACCTATTGTACAAAAGCAAAGAAACAAAGTCATATTTATAGAATGTAATATGTATACATACCTCAATATCTCGTTGTCAATGATCGTGCGGGACTGCGACGATACGGAACCTCGTCAAACATAAATCCTCCTTCGCAGCTATGGTATAGACTTTGTGAATTCTGTCGAATTTAAGTCAAGCGAATAAAATAGAAGAGACGAGATCGCGAAAACTGACTAAAGAAGAAAAATAATTAAAAAAACCATAAGCAAATACGCCTACCTTTCGGCCTTACTACTTTACATACATACACATATACACACTAGCACACACCCGACGCGTGCGTTTTTTATTTGCGTTAGTTCGTATGATTATTACGAGAAAAAGAAAACGTTATAAAACAAAATAAAACTGCTCGCCTTCGATGAGTATTGACTGTGTAAAAAAAGTAACAAAGCCTTCGAACTCACCGATTATTTATGACTCGGTATAATTAATGTATAATAAGTATAAAGAGGAAAAAAAAGTAATAAACGAAGAAATAAAAACGCAATCACCCCCCTCCCCTCCCCGTCGAACGCGCAAAGACGATGCGCCATACCCCGATTCCCCTTCACTGATTTTAGCTGACGTAAATGGAGAGGCAAAATAAAAAAAACTACGATGATTGTTTGTTACACTTGACCAGAAACATTATTTTTGTACTTGGGCGAGTTCTGAATGTTCTACTCTGTATCTATTGAAAAACAATACCTTGAGGCAAGCAGGTACCACGAGGTCGATAAAGTTAATATTTGTTGTTGATTTGTTTCAGATGGTAAAATGTTTCTTTTGAATCGATGCTTCTTTTTTTATTTTAATTTTGTTGCGTTGAACGATTTTTAAGTATGCCGGGAAAAAAAAAACACGATTCATATGCGCTTGTAATAAAGGATGAAAATAAAATAATCACAAACACGGGGTTATATACAATCAAGTACTCACCTGCGACAATGCGAATGTTAATTAACTATGAAACTAATGGGATTTCTTGTTTTTGTGAACTGTGCGGATTTTATTACCCATGCTCACGTGTTCTAATTGATTATCTTTGTTATTGTTATATTCCGGTACTAAAAGGAAACAAGACGAGAGTTTAATGTGAAAAAAATGTACGTTATTATACAAATTCTTTACTATGTTTTTTGTTATCAATACAAAACAAAGCTGGATCCTCAAATAAATTCATCATAAAACCGATACCTGTCTCATTTTATTTCAAGCCACCTCGGTCTAATAAAAAAACATACGATATCTTCACATCATTCCGATATTCATTCAACTCGATCGATTGTTGAAACTCTTCATTCGTGTTTTCATCGAGTACGCTTGACGTGTATCCGCTCGATACATTCTTATCTATGCAATCTAAATATAAAACAATTTAAAATTAATTTTTTTTCCGATTCGATGCTTTTGATTAAAAGAACAATATCCTTTACTGACTTTTTTATTTCTCAGCTCGGTTTTATCGAATCTTTTAAATGCCATAAGAAAGCTCTAAAAAAAACTATTTGGCGTCCCTAGCACCGTTTGCTACGCCCCTTGTCCATTGGAATGTTACTAGACGAGACAGGTTATGTTTAGCAAACAGTTTGTTGCTCGTCAGGCGTAACTAAGCTGCAGCGAAAACGTCCCGAAGTCTTCAAATAATGATCGTCGCCAGTTGACTTTTAATTATTATTAATTTTTATTGACAAAGTACTTCTTGAAACAACTGCCACAAGCAAATGAAGAAAATGGCGGGTGTGGAAGAGCAAGAAAAGTTATTAGAGGATGCAATTGGAGTTGTCAAAGTGCAAGCACTACAGATGAAGCACTGTTTGGATAAGGCCAAATTGATGGATGCTTTGAAACATGCTTCAACAATGCTAGGTGAATTGCGTACATCGTTGCTGAGTCCAAAAAGTTATTACGAGCTTTACATGGCCATCACAGATGAACTCAGGCACTTGGAGCTTTATTTGTTGGATGAATTTCAAAAGGGCAGGAAAGTGACGGATTTGTATGAGTTGGTGCAATATGCAGGTAATATTGTACCTAGATTGTATTTGTTGATCACCGTTGGTATAGTGTACATAAAAACAAATCCTTGTCTAAAGAGGGATCTGCTGAGAGACTTGGTTGAAATGTGTAGAGGTGTTCAACACCCCTTGAGGGGCTTGTTTTTGAGAAATTATTTATTGCAGTGCACCAGAAACATTTTGCCTGACAATCCCGATGATAGTAGTTCTGATGAAGGCACAGTCCGTGATAGTATAGATTTTATCCTGATGAACTTTGCTGAAATGAACAAACTCTGGGTTCGTATGCAGCATCAAGGTCATAGTCGTGAAAGAGAGAGGAGAGAACGCGAAAGAGAAGAACTTAGAATTTTAGTAGGCACTAATCTGGTACGTCTCAGTCAGTTGGAATCCGTCACACTAGATAAATATACAAAACTTGTGCTTCCTGGCATTCTGGAACAAGTGGTCAGTTGTAGAGATGCAATTGCGCAAGAGTACCTCATGGAATGCATCATCCAAGTTTTTCCAGATGAATTTCATCTCCAAACATTGAATGCTTTTCTGAAATCTTGCGCAGAACTCCAAAATGGTGTAAATATTAAAAATATAATTATCTCTCTAATTGATCGTCTTGCAGCATTTAGTCAGAGATCCGATGGTGTGGGTGGTCCTGGGAGTCCCAATCAATTGTCAGGAATCCCACAGGATATTCAACTGTTTGATGTGTTTAGTGATCAAGTGTCAACCATTGTACAGACAAGGCAAGATATGCCTCTGGAAGACATCATATCGTTGCAGGTAGCATTAATTAATTTAGCTCACAAGTGTTATCCAGACAGAGTGGACTATGTCGACAAGGTTCTCTTGAACACTCATCAGATATTTCAAAAAATTCAAACGGAAACTTTGGAATTCAACAGTGCTGTTTCAAGAGAATTGTCAAGACTCCTCAAAATACCAATCGACAATTACAACAATATCTTAATGGTGCTGAAGCTAAAAAATTACCGTCCACTGTTAGGCTATTTTGACTATGAAGGCAGAAAATTATTAGCTACGTACATAGTGACCAACATTTTGGATTATGAAACACTGATCCCATCCCCAGACCAAGTAGATGCAATATTGCTGATGATTGCTCCACTTATTCAGGATCAGGCCGACCACACGGTTGAGGATGATCCTGAAGAGTTTGCAGAAGAACAAGGGTTGTTAGGCAGACTAATACATTATTTCAAATCAGACGTTGCAGACGAACAATATATGATTCTCAGTACAGCAAGAAAACACTTTGTTAGTGGAGGCAGTAAGCGAGTAAGGTACATACTTCCACCAATCATTTTCCAAGCATACCAACTGGCCTTCACTTATAAAAATCTAGAAACCGAGGACGAGATGTGGCAAAAGAAGTGCCAGAAGATCTTCCAATTCTGTCATTCAACAATCACAGCACTGATCAAAGTTGAACTTGCAGAGCTGCCTCTTAGACTGTTTTTGCAAGGAGCTTTAGCTATCGGAGAGATTAGATTTGACAATTTTGAAATGGTCGCTTATGAATTCATTAGTCAAGCCTTCTCAATTTACGAAGACGAAATTAGTGATTCAAAGGCACAGTTTGCTGCCATCACATTGATAATTGCAACATTTGAACAAATGAATTGCTTCAGTGAAGAGAACGCGGAGCCTGTAAGAAATCAATGTGCCTTATATGCCAGTAAACTTTTGAGAAAACCAGATCAGTGTCGTGGTGTGGCCACCTGCTCTCACATATTTTGGTCTGGTAAATCTCTGAATACAGAAGGAAAAGAGATGCAAGATAAAAACAAAGTATTAGATTGCCTCAAGAAGGGTATTAGAATAGCTAATCAGTGTATGGATATTTCCGTACAAGTTCAATTGTATATAGAATTATTGAACCATTATATATACTTCTATGAAAAGGGAAACACAGCTGTAACTGTACAAATTTTAAATCAAGTGATATCCAAAATTAAAGATGAACTCCCTAATTTGGAAATTAGCGAAGAGACCGAACAAATACAAAAACATTTTGCAAATACCTTGGACCACTTGAAAAACAGAATGGAATCTCCAGAAGCAGGGCAATTATACGATGGACTTGTTTTATAATTAATTTAAGGACGTTAAATTGAAAGAGTTGTTATATTATTGTTTTACGAAAAATGTAGGAATTTCGCAGGAAAATCAAACATTATTTTAATATAAAGGTTACTTTTACATTTATTGATCTATATATCGTGCAAAATTAAATTTGTATGTGATTGTTTTTAAATCCAAATGCGCAGATAATGTAATATTTTAAAACTTAATTTTATATTTAAATATATTTTATTTCTTCGTAGAATGTATACAATAGAACATTTAATAAAATGTAATAAGATGATATCAATATTGTTACTTTAAATAAAATTTTCCTATGAACATGTGAATGATGGTAATAAATTCGGTAAGGGAGGTACCAGAATCAACAAGGTTTCTATTATTCAACTATGTTTATTGTTACTTTCAAAGTAAACATAAAAATTTTAATCTCAATTAAATACATTTTACAAAATGCACGTTCTGCCTGACACTTGGTAAACCTTAAATAAAGCTCTGAATAACTAATAGAATTTTTTAGAAAATCTGCAACCGAATCATTATAATTTTATCAATTACACTGGAATCTACAGACGTAATTTTAACATTTTATAATCAAATACACTCGTTATGTTTATATTAATCTGAATTTCAAGAAAAGAGAAACAGAGAAACAGATAAACAGAAAAAACTTTACATACGTAATCAATAAGATAATTCGAATGAAAAAAGAAAATCTAAGTACTGGAAAAATTTTTATTTTTGTGATATATTGAATACATGATGCACTCACTCCAGCACACATGAATCGTACAGTACTTAGTACAATACAATAACTCATTTTGTCGAGGCAGTAACACCATACTTGAAAATTACACATCCATTCGCGCTCAACTCGTTTGACTTACCAGCATCTTTCACTCCAACACATGCACACGCATACCCAAACATACACACACACACACCACTCAGATAACGAGTATACGGCTATCTGCTTGTGGAAATTACAATGTAAATGAGAATAATGTATAAAACAAAATAAATATCAACGATACGGTGGAGTCTTATTACAAAAAAACAGAGATAAGGGAGACGGAAAGTTCTCCATTATATCCATAGCTCGTTTTGCAATATCTTGTACAATCAATGATTCCTATTTATTCAGACGCAGTATGAAGAGCAACGGTATGTCGCTGATGTTCCTCGTGGCAAATACAATACAGAGTAATAATTATAGTTACACACGCTGACCATCATCACAGCCGTTGAGCGGTTACATCTCGTTGCCGACGAGGCATGGTCGTCGTGTCACCATCGCATCCCGACGATTCCAGATAAGAAAAGAGGGACATATGGAAGCGTCGGAATTGATCCAAGTCCGAGGAAGTGGCTCCGGAGCACCTGCATCCTCGCACGTGTTACATTAGTCTCTAAAGCATTTGTCTAAAGGAAGCAGGTTCGGTTTTGTTTTGTTTGTTTTTTTCATCAGTCTAAATTGTATAGGTGGCTTAGAGGTCAGCCTTGGATTATAACTCGTCCTTAACGTCGTCTTCGGCCTCTTCGCCTCCGGTTGGTGGAGCACCACCGGTGCTGGCGTACAGCTTAGCGATGATGGGTTGAACGATACTCTCGAGCTCCTTCTTATGTTGTTTGTATTCTTCGGGGTCAGTGTCCTGGTTCTCTTCGAGCCACTTGATTTGCTCGTCGATGGCTTCCTCCATCTTGGCCTTGTCAGAGTCGCTAATTTTCGAGCCAAGTTTTTCCTTGTCCTGCAGTTGGTTCTTCAGCGAGTAAGCGTAGGACTCGAGTTCGTTGCGAGCCTCCACGCGCTCCTTGAGTTTCTTGTCTTCGTCGGCAAACTTCTCGGCGTCCTTGATCATCCTATCGATGTCATCGGGCGTAAGCCTGTTTTGGTCGTTGGTGATGACAATTTTTTCTCGGTTGCCGGTGCCCTTGTCCTCGGCGGATACTTGGAGGATACCGTTGGCGTCAATTTCAAAGGTGACCTCGATTTGAGGAATGCCACGTGGCGCCGGTGGGATGCCGGTAAGGTCGAATTTTCCGAGCAAATGATTGTCCTTGGTCATGGGACGTTCACCCTCGTAGACTTGGATGGTAACGGTGTGCTGGTTGTCGGAGGCAGTTGAAAAGATTTGGGACTTCTTGGTTGGGATCACGGTGTTTCTGGGGATGAGCTTGGTCATGACCCCGCCGACAGTTTCGATACCCATGGTCAATGGGTTGACGTCGAGAAGGACGATCGCGTCAGTGTCTTGTTCGCCAGAGAGTACACCAGCCTGGACGGCAGCACCGTAAGCGACAGCTTCATCAGGGTTGATACCTCGGGATGGTTCTTTGCCACCGAAGAAGTCTTTCACGAGTTGCTGGATCTTGGGGATACGAGTAGAACCACCGACAAGTACGATCTCGTCGACGTCCTTTTTGCTCATGTCCGCGTCTTCCAGAACCTTCTGCACGGGTTTCAGGGTGCTTCTGAACAAATCCATGTTCAATTCCTCGAACTTGGCGCGCGTCAGCGTTTCCGAGAAATCTTCACCTTCGAAGAAGGACTCGATTTCGATTTTCACCTGGTGGCTGGCACTGAGTGCTCTCTTGGCCTTCTCAACCTCACGACGCAATTTTTGAACAGCCCTATTGTCTTTGCGGATGTCTTTACCCTTCTTCTTCTTGTAAAGCTTGATAAAGTGATCCATGACGCGTTGGTCGAAGTCTTCACCACCCAAGTGAGTGTCACCATTGGTGGATACTACTTCAAATACACCATTGTCAATGGTAAGAAGACTGACGTCAAAGGTACCACCACCCAAATCAAAGACCAGAATGTTCTTCTCTCCTTCTTTCTTGTCCAAACCGTAAGCGATAGCTGCAGCAGTTGGCTCATTGATGATTCTCATGACCTGTAGACCAGAGATGGTACCAGCATCCTTGGTCGCTTGTCTCTGAGCGTCGTTGAAATAAGCAGGAACAGTGACAACAGCATGGGTGACTTTTTTGCCAAGATAGGCTTCCGCAGTTTCTTTCATCTTGCCCAAAACCATGGCGGAAATCTCCTCAGGGGCAAAGATCTTTTCACCTTGGGTGGTTTGGACCTTAATGTGTGGTTTGCTGTTTTTCTCAATGACTTTGAACGGGAAGAATTTGACATCATTTTGAACTGTTTGATCCGTCCATTCACGACCAATGAGACGTTTAGCGTCAAAGACTGTGTTTTCTGGGTTAGTAGTGAGCTGGTTCTTGGCAGCATCACCAATTAGACGCTCACCATCGGCAGTAAAAGCAACATAAGATGGCGTAATACGGTTACCCTGGTCATTGGCAATGATTTCCACACGACCGTTCTTGTACACTCCCACGCTGTAAATCGACCAAGAGTATTAAAAAAACAGCTCCTTGCAATAATTTGAAAGTTGTAATAATTCAGAATGGACAAAGCACTCACCATGAATATGTAGTTCCTAAATCAATGCCAATGACAGTGCCAATGTCGTCTTTCTCCTTTTTCTCCTCCTTGGCAGCAGAAATAGCTGCTACCAAACATAACAGCAATAGAGCACTAGCTCCCTTCATCTTCCTTTTGTTGAATACTATCTTAAAAATAAAGAAATAGATCACATGTATTACAGTACAAAACGTTAAATAATGCTTTTGTAGATAGCTTAAAATTACATAGAAGTGAGCTTGCATTAGGCAGTTTATGATGGAAGTGTCTAGAAAATGTCCGCTTACTATTTCCTTTACTCTAAATTTATGTCAATGAATTCGCGCGTGACAAGTGCTAAATATTTTATAAAAATAACGTGAAAATATAATTTTTGTGACACGTACAATTTTAGCAGTGACAAATAATATTGTTAAATATAGAGCATGCCGAGTATAGTACTGAAGTGACATTCCATATTTCATGCGACGATTTACCGTAATTCGTGATAATTTTCGTACAAAAAAATTTTACGAACAATATTCTGAATTTCGGGACTTTGATTGGTTATACAATGACAATAAGTTTTACATCAATCAACAAAAATGGAAATCAGTATGCAAAATCATCACATTATGCAAAAAATAGTTCTCCAAAATTTGGGGCACTTTGGAGTTCAATGTTTATTTAACGATAAGATTACTTTAAAAATCAAACAAAGTCAGAAGTAATAGGTAAAATCTGTTACACTAAAAATCAACAGGATCAGCCCATGAAAATCCTCGACGTGTTAAGATGCGCGACCGAGCGATAATCGTGAAAAAATTAAATGAAAAAAAACGCATTTGTCAACAAAAAATCGTACAATCTCGATCGTACTCACCAACAATAAATTCAGTAATGTCTGCAACAAATAATGTCACACGCGAAACGAAAATTATCGTTGAAACAAACTCTCGAGTTGAGCTTGCACCTTTCGTTTGACTGCTGATATAAGACTGATCGTGGAATAAAAGCGAGCGCCGGAATATTAACGGGAATCGCGAGTCGTGGCTACTCGCGATTGGTGCTCTAGGATACGTGGCAACGGAATGCCTAGTAAAGCACTGCCAGTGCCGGCCTACAGTTGGCTACCGACCATTGGCCCACGTCACGATACCATTCTACTCCACGTTTGTTCTCGAAGCTTCGGGTCTCAACTTGATTGGGTGATATGAACGGCAGACACGTATCTCATGAAATGTTTTGCGGGCGTTTTCAGTGCCACGGACGCACGATGATGATTAAACGAGTGGGTTATCGCACTTGTTTTCTGCTTTTGGAGCTTTCATTTTTGAACTGTTCCGTTGAGAAAGAATGATGTAACTTTTCGTTTAGGATTAATGTAGAATCTATCCGTAAATGTTAATAGATTGCAATTATTCAAAAATTATAGTTAATAATAATTTGGAAAAATACTCTTCTCTATTTCGTTTAGCTTTTTATTGACCATCCATCGTTTCTGATTTCGTTTGACAATAGTTTTAAAGTGGAATATTAACAATGCTGATTCTTTTTCAATTCTCACCAATGAATACTTGTTTTTACAACGATTGTAAAGTAATTAATAGAGATGAACTTAATCTTAACCATATTTGGTCAACGAAATACCTTAGAGAACAATAAATAAAGTACGCGGCTGTTTTAGACGCATGCGCCCATATCGTAATACTTTGAAAAATAACGGGATTGTTCGCGGGTTAAACATAACGTAACAAATACCGTACCGTTCATTTCTATTCATTGACCTGGTCCAAAGCGTATGGCATGCCTTCAACTGTATTCATCAAGAGGGGGATTATTTTATGGTTTCGGAAAGGAATACTCATGATGAAATGTTTCGTTTTTTATATTATAATATCCCTTATCACATTTTACTATTATCCACCGTAGCCACTCCATATGTATATACGTAAAGTAGCGAAGTAACTCAAATATAATAATTATGCATGTACGATTCAGACAAATTATTAAGTAACACAACCAAGATTTATTCTAGAAAAGGAACATTAACAAATATTCGAATGTTAAAATATGTAAAAATTATAATTAACTGATTCATGAAAAACATGATTGATTGATCTTTAGCATTAAATTATACATCTGAAAGGTAACAGCCTCTTTTTTAAAAAATCAAACATTGCTTGCAACGAATAAAATCATTCCATAAATAATTTCGAATAATTTTATTGAAGATTCATTCTTCAATATTAGTATTTGCTTTTTGGTTGCAGCATATCTAGAATTAATGGTGTAAAGTACGTTATTATGCAGTCGGCTCCAGCTCTTCTCATGCAAAGAAGCACCTCTTTCAGCACTGTCTCCAAATTGATGGCACCGTTTTTCGCTCCGTGATAAAGCATGGCATATTCTCCAGATACTTGATAAATGAACATTGGATACTCTGGATGAGTGTTTTTTGTTTGTCTCACGATATCTAAATAAGCCAGTCCCGGCTTTACCATTAGCATATCGGCGCCTTCTTCCACGTCTCTTGCCTGAAATAAAATTTAAATCGATTAAATTATGCATATAACTTTAATGTCTGTTAAAATTTACGTCATTCTCAAGCCGAACTGAACTCCAATCTGATCGCGCAGAATGCGGCGATATAGAGTGATCACTCTAAATTACCGTATTCCGCGCGAAAATGCAATGGATCCGCAACGTTTTTATAAAATTAATTAAAATATGAATATACGTAGAGTTGGATTTTTCACTAAAATGTAAATATTATTTAAACAAAAGTGGAAACAATAAGAAGGTAATGAATGTTTCATACTGCTGCTCTAGCTGCTAAACCATTACTGCCAGAAGGCAATTGATAACATTGTCTATCTCCAAACTTTGGAGCTGAACCAGATGCATCTCTAAATGGTCCATAAAAACCAGATGCAAATTTCACAGCATACGACAGAACCGAGACTTTATTCGATAAACCAGCTGCAGCTAGACCAAATTTAATAGCTTTTATCCTGCCATCCATCATATCAGATGGTGCTACAATATGAGCTCCTAGAAAATTAAAATGTAATTTCTTTATTTGTATAATATCATATGTTTATTTGTAAAATATCAGCAAACAAATGATTCTTTCACCAGCTTTTGCATATGCAACTGCAATCTCCGCAATACGTTTGATACTAGGCTGATTATCAATAGTGCCATTATTACTCAATATTCCACAATGTCCATGATTAGTGTACGGACACAAACATACATCACAGGCAATTACTAAATTAGGAAACCAATTTCTAAGTAATGGCAAAGCTAGAATCACAGGATTATTGAAACAGTCAGCTCCACTCCCTTTTTCATCCTAAAATTATATCACTTTGCAAAATAAAAATGGCAGTTTCGTGAAATAGTACAATGCAGTTGTTGTATAAAAAATTCAGTAATAGATTGTATTAATTTATAACACATTTGTACTTTTTTCAAGTTATTTGCTACTCCAAATAACAAAACAGATTTCAATCCTTTTGCAACCAGGGGTTGTAATAATTCTTTTAGTTTGTTTATTCCATATCTATTGATTCCTGGCATACTTTGGATCTCAGTGATTGCATTTGGCTCATCTCTAAAAATTATCAATAAACCATATATCAAATATGCTTTGATAAGATAATTTCATTAAACATTTGCATAATAGTTTTTGAACCTCAATCAAATATTTATTCTGAATTGCTATTTTACTACATCTACTTTGAAGTTTCTATTATCAAAGATGCAAAGTATAATAAAATAATAAACTAGGAACGTGTTAAAATTATTTGTGCGAGCCATGATTCAACTATTATTACGTCACGATCATATGGTTCGAAGAGGTTATGTTTTGGAGTATACTCACAAGACGAAAATAGGAAACATTAAGTTTTCCGGAGAAATGTCCACGTTGGGTGTTTGCCAGTGTCTTAGAACAGGGTGGAAATAACCACTGTGTAACATGTGTTTTGATTCTATTTTATCCATTTTAAGGATTTGTTCAATGCTTCCTATTATTGTTATTCTTTGCTTGACGTCAATGCCGCAAGTAATACCTTTGGGTCAATGACCAATGCACGCGGTACGAGTACACACAGGTTCTTTATTTGTTTGTTTTGCGAGTGTCGCAAACGATGAAATCGATAGGTGTATTACAATTTTTTCTTTCCTTTTCGCGACTTTGGCAATTTAATCACTGGACGGTTCTTTTTTCAGTCACTCGTTTGTATAAAAACGAGAAAAATAACGACTACAATTATGTAATTGACTCTTTACGTGACGTAGTGAATTTTATCGCAGTTTTTGCGTATCAACGTGATCTCGTGTCGATCTGTTCGTTATTGCCATCGTTCTTGCAGGTCCCGTGGAGGCGATGCATATAGAATTCTATCCATATTTGTTCTCGACCGAAAGAATGGGGTGAGGGGCGGGCAAGCAGTCAATAAAGCAACGAAATTGTGTTAAATAAATATGTAATATGTGTCGTATGCGGCAATCAAAAAATTGATTTATAAAAATATGATGTACATTTATGTCAATCGCAAAATTACTTTCCTGTGACTTTCATTCGTTGATTTACGCGTTATGTTAACGAATTAAAAATGAAATAGAAACGTTCTCCTCGTAAAGTCGTCCTACGATATTAGTCAGTAATAAAATTGAAGCGCAAACGCGCCCGTTGAATATATTTCTATACGTACACGTGTTAGTGGAGGGCTGCAATGTGTACGTTTCTCAATTTGTTAATTTCGACGTCTTTCGTAAAGATATACTTGTGCGGCAACGCGTATCGTAATTTCTGATAGAACCAAGGATCTCCCCACTTGACGTAAGTATTCATTTTCAAATAGTCACGCAAATCTGGATCATCAATTTGCGCGGGATTGATGTCGCCGTACAAAACGATAATGAGACGAGCGCACTTCTCGCTCAGAGCTTTCTTGTGGGCCGCTTGGAATTCCAATTTACCCCATAGGCTGTCGATAAAGTGTGGAGATAGTACGATAATCGTTCGCCTCGAGCCCTCGACGCTACGCATGATATTGTTGGGTATCCAATCGCCGGCAACCCAGTCACGGCCGTGAATGCAAATTTTGTAGGGTTTTAAACCATTTTCCAGCTGATACACCAACTCGTCAATGACAAACTCTTCGTCTTGATGAGCATAACTGACGAACGCGTCCCAGATCTTATCCCTATCGAGCTCCTCTTCCGTGATGAGCCACAGGCACAAATTCTTTGAGTACAAATAGATTTTGATTTGTTGATGATAGTAGAAAAACAGAGCCACGGCTACGCCCGCGAAGAGGGCGACAAAAGCAACGACCGAACTCACGACGACAATCAAGTAGATGGGATAAGGGCAAAGATCGGCGGGTTGCAGTCTCGACAAGGTACGATTGCTCGATACGCAACTGATGTTGTGACGCTCGGGTATGATTTGATAACTATTTTGCACGAAATCCAATAGGATCAAACCCTCGCAGTCGCATTTCCATGGGTTGTCGTGCAGAGTTAATAAGCTGATGTTGGAGTTGATCGCGATCTTCTCTAGTATCTCGTCGTCGATGAAGCTCAACTTGTTGCCGTTCAAGCTGAGAATCTGCAAAAGAAGATACGTTCAAACGGCTTTGCACACTGTTTCCGCGAAAACCAAACGGCTCGGATCGATTCTTACCTTCAAGTTCGTCGAAATCAAGCTATCGTTGATAAATTGAATTTGATTACCAGAAAGATTCAAAAAACGAACTCTCTCGTATCCATTGTCCATTAAACTCGGCGCGATTGTCAAAAAATTGCCGCTGAGATCTAATTCTACGTAATCCGCATTACCAAGTACGATAGTCGCAGGCGCCTCGGTAAGATTTCTCGCGGCGCAATCTAAAATCAAAGTCCGATCGACCGGTCTGAGCCAGCAATCGCACATGTTATTGCATGGATCGCTGTAGGATATTGCGTTCGATTGATCCTCGTCGAGAGTGCACTTGAGCTCGGGCGCCTTGAGCGATAGCAAACTCACGTTTTTCATGTATTCCGGTCCAGCGCACTTGAGGTGCTGTACTTGAAGATTGATAAAGTCCAGTGCGACGGGCTTCATTTCAGCGTTGGTGTAGCGTAACAACGAGTATAATTGGCAATCGCAATAGATCGGATTGGAGTTCAAATTGATGATCACATCGCGATTGAGTTTCATTTGGTCGGCTGCGATCGTTTCCAGTGCGGTCAAATCGATCGTCGATATGGCGTTGTGCGACAGGTCCACTTGCAAATTGTCCGACACAAATTGTAGATCCTCCGTCTGTAAATGCAATTTCACACGTAATCAAGGAATTCTCTCGTCCAACATTGCGTACACGCGTATCCGCTTACTTGTAGATATTTCAGAGAATTGTAAGATAAATCGATCTTGCGGAGTCCGAGGTTTCCAATGATCCAATCGGCGTATATTTCGCTGATATTGTTGTGCGAAAGATAAAGCTCCTCGAGAGATTTGCACGCGTGGAACGGCGACAGTTGGCCGAACAAATCGGGCATGTCAGTTCGTAGATTAAGCTCGTTGTGCGCGAACTTTGCGACTCGTAGCGCTCGAAGAGGAAGGAGGGCATCGACTTCGATGGACTTTAGGTTGTTTTCTTGCACGCTCAGCTCTTGTAGGGAATCCAAGCCGGCGAATAAGTACCTGTCAACGAAGACAATCAATTGGAAATAAGCAAGCGTGTAAACGGAATTGCGCAAAACTAACAGTAGCAACAAGATGCTTACTGGTTGATAACAGTGAGATGATTCTTCGACAAATCGAGCGTGACGAGTTTGTTGAGGTGTGAGAACACGTGATTTGGCAATACTTGCAGGTCATTGAAGTTTAAGCTGAGCTTGTGTAGCTGCGTCGCGTCTCTAAATAGATAAGCCGGTAGAGTTGTCAAATAATTGCGATTGATATTCAGCTCGACAATGCCGTCTGATCCCCAAAACAAATTCTCGGGCACGCTTTGCAGGCCAATGCGTTCAAGAGACACGACTCTCAGGTCGACGAGACCGCCGAGAAAGTTGTCGGGTAGTCGGCTCATGTTAACGCGATTGTGCATCAACTTAACGATTCTCAAATTTCGATTGCGAGAGAACAGCGATTCTGGCAATTCCGTAAAATTATTCATACCGAAATTAATGATCTTGAGATTGGGTAATTCGTTAAAAACGTCTCGCGGCAGGGTACGCAGATTATTCATTTTGATGTCGAGCGATATAAGAGATTTAAGTCCTCGAAATAGCCGAGGATCAATGCTGCTTAAGTTACTCTTCCAAATGTTGAGTAACTCGATTTTTTCGAGACCGTCAAACACACCAGCTTTCAAATCGTAAAGCTCGTTTTGACTCAACTCCAGCGATACCAAGGATCGCGAATTTTTGAAAAAAGAGTTACCCGCTGGCACATTGATGTGCGTACCGCGCACATCCAACTGAACCAATCCCGGTAGTCCTGTAAAGGGTACGAATAATTATTTATTTTCCAGCGAGCGCGTGTAATTGCAATCGATAGTTGAGAAAAAAGCAACAAACCAACTGACCGTATAATAAATCTTCCGTAACGTTACCCACGTAGTTATTAGTGAGCACAAGCGACTTGAGCAATGGGAAAACATCGAGATCGTCCTTACTGATTTGTCCACGTAATTTTTCGATCTTTAAATATTCGACTCCGCTAATACCAAGCTGATTGATAACGGTTTCACTGTATTTTGGACCAGGCAATTCGCAATTAACATAGTAAAAATTGGTCACGTTGCC
The DNA here is from genome assembly GCA_030064505.1 of Chouioia cunea. NCBI lineage: Eukaryota > Metazoa > Arthropoda > Insecta > Hymenoptera > Eulophidae > Chouioia > Chouioia cunea. The sequence continues at coordinate 7,531,138 of JAOPFQ010000001.1, forward strand.
AATGCGAAGATTAGCGCCCAAAAGAAAATCCGACCAGTCTGGCGAATTGATGCATTGTATGCGTATGGTATTTAAACTATCCACGACCAAATCAAAGCCTGAGCCGTCGACCTCGCTCGTGGAGCAGTGCACTTTGTACATGTCCTCGTTGTCATCCGAACGCATGCAGTAACACGGGAAATTCTCCGGGCAAATAAACGACGACGACAACCAGACACTGCTGCTGTTGCAGCTTATGCCCAGTAGAAGTAACGCGAATAATAAGAGCTTCATTGTCCAATTGTTCTTTTGCATTCTAAAAGACTAGCAACGCGGTCTGTTCAGATCTTCAAGTACTCGACAACTATCGAGAATGTTTAATCAAACACGGACCTTTGAACGGCCTACCGTTCTTCCGTCGAATTTCCAGAGTAATCGTCGAGTCGACAAAATCATAACATCAACAATCAAGCTAGAGTTAGTCAACGTAAATAATAGCCATAGTAAATAACACACTTGCACTATATCACACGTAAATACGTAGAAATGGTACTATCATAAATTCTCTCTATTACTCTCTTTCTCTCGTTAATATTCAAACGAGTGCGGTATGTCGTGTAGCCAAAAGTTCTCAACTGATCGGAACGACGTAAATGAGCCGGCTCTTTTCTAATCTCTCTCCCCACCCCCTTCCGCAACATGTGTGTTACGTGTTGAATACGACGCGACTTATCCCTCTCCCCCCCCCCATCCTTTTGTCCTTACTCTTTATCTCACTCTTCCTTTCTTTTCTTCGGTGATTTTTTTCGTCCTTATGTCGTTTAATTAATACAATCGTTCCACGAGACTCTCACGTTCTACTGTCACTGTTTACGATGTATAAAAAACTTTTTGATTTAAATAAAGGTCGTTCGGGAGTGCAAGTGCGCGTACCAGACGTATATATATACGTATATGAGTTTGTTTAGTTATTGTTCATGTATATTTGTACGCCATTTTCTTTGATCCGATTCATGGTCGCGGCGTATAGGTACTTTTTCGAGTAAAATCTTATACCACAACCCGCGTTAACGGTTTTGAAATAACGTACAACGCATAAGGCATATAAACGATATGTGACATAAATCTACATCTTCAAACGCACTAGATTTTTCCGCCGCTTCAATTTATGGTCGTAATCGCACGTTTCGCGAATTTACATTTTTTAACAAAATCAGTATTGTACACGTACTAGGTTCCACGATTGGCGATTTGTTTCATTTTCATACTCGACAATCGGATTTGAGGCATGAACATTTCCAGTCAATAGGCACCATAGATACTTTTCCTACGCTTCAAAGATTCGTCGTATAAATTTACAACCACTGTAAATTAAAATTTCAGAAACTGTCAGTGGTCGCTCAAATTTAACGTCTATGGATGAGACTTCATCCTAGAGCTGAACTGACGGTATCCCCGCGAGCGTCGCAGCACCTTTTAGAAACCCAAAAGCAGGTAAAAGCTTTCTTTTCTTAGGTATATTGTTTCTAATTAACTAACGGAATATAATTGTGCACACTTTCGCTCATTGTCTATTTATTTCCTCTCCAAGTAAATGGGCGTTTTTAACCTTTTATGCGTAATTATTTATTATTATTTATAAATACGTATGCGTTTACTTTTATTTCCATCCTAACCCATTCAATGGCTACTAGGAGGGTGAATCAGTAGATTATATCACAACCGATAGTTGTGACAACGTTATTTCATACACCAAGATATTCACTCCAATGGAATTGAAATCATTCGCGACTTCCTGATGCATAAATAAATAATAATAGCAAAGGATAACACGAAAGAGAGACGAAGGAACAAATAGAGTTGGAGCGTGTACTAGTAAATATTGCATATACGTTATTTGTTAATTATTTTCGACAAAATCAGGACGCTGTAAATAGGCCGATTATTTTCTACCCCTAACTGTGCACTACAAGCAGAGTACGAAGCAACTTAACCCTCGCTCCACCCCTTGTTTCTTTATCCCTCATCGTTCTTGTTTTCGGTGACTCTTTTTATAGCTAAATCTCATCACCTCACGTCGCATGATTTCGATGGGATTAAATATTTTTCAAAAATACGATTGTTCCATAAGATTTTTGTATTCTATTATAATTACTTGTAATAGATATTACACTTTTCATTTAAATTTTAAATAAAGTCTATACGTTTGAAAACATTGTACTCCATTAGTCAACTAGAAATGGTGTATGAATAAAGGAACCGTTACCCGCTGCTCGTTTGCTAGAAACTGCTGTGAAAGATGCTGGGGTGCGGCCAGTTCAGCTCTAGGATTAAGTCTCATCCATAGACTGTAATGGAGTCTCTTTAACGTTAAATTTGAGCAACCACTGACAGTTTCTGAAATTTTAATTTACAGTGGTTGTAAATTTATACGACGAATCTTTGAAGCGTAGGAAAAGTATCAATGGTGCCTATTGACTGGAAATGTTCATGCCTCAAATCCGATTGTCGAGTATGGAAATGAAACAAATCGCCAATCGTGGAACCTAATAGAGACTGCCTTACGCGTTATACGTTATCTCAAAACTGTTAACGTGGGTTGTGGCATAAGATCTTGCTTGCCATGCTCTGTTGTCAATAAGAATTATTGGTGGATTTCTGGGTTCAAAATGCATAAAAATAACGTGTTTTTAGCCTTGGAAATGCAGTTTCCGGACTATAATGGAGCTAAAAGAAATATCTCCAACATTCAATGTTAATTAAATGTGGAGGTACGTGTACATTGGTCAAACACGCGTTTTTGTTTTCGTTTCTCCATGAGAATGCGGATTAACGTTAATCGACGCCGACTATTCATACGTATGAAATAAAATATCGTGTTAACATCTCTGACAGATATATAAGACGTACATACATAATATGTAAAAATTAGCATATTAATCGGCGTAGATCTGTTCGAGCACCAATTAGTGTTGAAAAAAGGGAAAGTACGGAGACCAAAGATAGGCCGGATTCCCGTAGCGCTATAGGATGATGACTGTGCCAACTCTACCCTTAAGCGGCTGGGGACGAAAAATAAACGTATAGAAGGAACAGACAGTAACACTTAGTCAGTCTTTTCTCAACAGTCGCAAAAGAATTTTCTACAAGATGGAAAAGAATTTCAAGATGCCAACATGTCCTTGTTACGACAAACAACAATCTTGCACTCCGGTGAGTGCAAGAAACTTCATCGTGGCAGCCAATCCACTGCAAACGATCAGTGCCACCAACAACACCGAGATGATCTTGGGGCTCATGGGAGATTGCAGTTTATCAAGAACTGAAAGTCACCGTTTTCTTCCATCCGAGATGAGGTCTCCATTGATGGCACAAGTGTCATCTACTGCGGCGAGTGCGGCAAGCGTCAACAATCCAGAGCTTCAAAAACAACCAATTCCGCCAGTTTTTGCCAATGAGGATGACTCGCTCGTTGAACTCATGATGAAATGCAGTTTATCAAGAACTGCTAGTCAATGTGTTCGCCCGTATGATCCGCGATCTCTGCCATCAACGCGTGATCGCCACTCTTCCACAATCAACGCCAACAAAAACTCGAAGAAGAAACAGTGTCTACAAAATAACCGCGCGAAATGTTCGACCATCGAAGAAGATTTGTTAGACCTCGATCAATTAATGTCTCAGAGTCTACAAGAATTTGAGAAGTTTGTTCAGCAGACTATGAATAGTTGATACATTTAAGAACTGATCGTCAGCGTCTTCTTCCATGCGAGTTGAAGTCTTCTTCAATGGCGCAAGTGTTATTCAATCCGAGTACGAGTAGTGTCAACGATACGGAAGTTCCGATAAGAATAAGCCATCAATATTAAGAAATGAGGATAACTCGCTCGTTGAGCTCGTGACGAAATGCAGTTTATCAAGAGTTGCTAGTCACCGTGTTCGTCCGTATGATCTGCGATCTTTGCCATCAACAGGTGATCGTCACTCACTTACCATTCACACCAACAAAAACTCGAAGAAGAAACAGTGCCCACAAAATAACCGCACGAAATGTTCGACCATCGAAGAAGATTTGTTTGACCTCGATCAATTAATATCTCAGAGTCTACAAGAATGCGAAATCTTTGTTCAGCAGGTTATGTATAATTGACGTGGCATACATCGATTTCTACTTCAGCGAATTCAAAATACTTACCAACTTAAGTTACTTATTACGACAGTTACAAAAACATTTTTATTCATTAACGCAATAATTTACATTCAATAAAAAACGTACTATTATAAATATGTAAATGTTTCTTCTTTTTTATTGAATATGAATATAATATTCATATTTACTTGTGAATAAATGTATTACAAAAGTTAGGCGTACTATTTCGTTATACTCTCTAAGAAAAGAAACATAAAAAATGAAGCATCCACAACCCTTGAATTATTCCAAACACAATATTGTTCAAAATCAATCGTTTATAGATTTGGATGAGAAAATATTATAAAATACGTTGCCAGTCAAGTGGGAAAGTTTTTTATTTGGAAAGGGGTTGCACGCACTTCGTACACAACGACGACGTATAAAAAAGATTACTATAACTAATTACTTGTGCATATGTAGATGTTAAGGCACCCCTTTTCAAAATGTGAGATTTTAGTTTAATTACTTGATAAGTTGCATTTGCTCGTTCTTTTTTGCTTTCTACCTCTTCTTTATTTCTAGTTTGAGTTTGAGCATGAACCAATGCATAATGATAAATGATATGTCGATGCCGTCAAAACTTGTTGGAACAAAAATTTATTTAATTTACACATGTATCAATCGCATACACGAGAATTTTTCAATTGAAACTTCTCGTGATTTTTAATCTAAACCGTACTTTACGTAAGTTCTGAAAAAAGAGACTAATTAAGGCGTCTACCCTAATTAGAATTTTATAATTGAATCGCATAGTATAAGTTGCGAACCGCCGCAGCAGTGATGCCTCTAAGGAAGTCAGAACGAAACGAAGGCAGGCTATTTTGGATGAAAATGTAAGAATTCCGTGTAATAGCTTTTGATAAATTGTGCGATTGCTATTTTAATTATATTCTATCGATATTCACGTATATTGCAAGGAAATCCTTCGATTCAGATGTTCATCTCTACGTCAATTCCCATCGATGATGAATTTATACCATATTGAGAACGTAATTTGAAATTGTTAGTATACTATGCCGTAGGTTTGGAAAAAATAGACAAATATTTTAGTTTGATCCAGTGTAATTTATTAATATTTTATACTACACTAATTACATTAAAGACAATACAGTTGCAAGTTCCACTACACTACAATACTTGACAGTTCTCAATACGCGCGACACCGAACTAACAAAGTGATTTTAAAGTCAAATTGTTTGTTCCTCGTAAATGTCGGCTGAGTACATTCGAATAGACCTTTTTTAAAAATACGTATCAATAACATAAACACGATCGAGTAATAACTATTTAGAAAGCAGACGTAAAGTAGAAATTCAAAGAAACATTGCTAAAAAAAGCATTTATGATTAAGTCAAGTTAATAATACATTAATACTACCAAATGAAATTAAACAGAAAATTGCATAAATCATGAAAAATGCTGGTGATTGAATTGTGTTATAGTTCTGTTGATTACCGTGTAAAATTATCTTTATTTTTCCTACTTTTCTATTGGCTAAAAATTCTTCCAACCGATTAATTACGTCGACTATCAGACGCGCAATGAACCTTGGGGCACAGTATATAAACATAACATCTGAAAATTGTTCTTACACAAGTTATTTTACACGCTGACCTTTATTAAAAAGCTGCATAGTTAGCTAGCTATGGATACCGTTCTTCTGCCTTTACTGGTTGCTTTAGTAGGTATGTCGATTCGAATTTATTATAATATGGCTTGCATGGCTGAATCATTTTTCGTGAGTATATTTAACGCAAAGAGCAGAAACATGTAATGGAACAAACGTGATTTTGTATTTCTAGCGACATTTATGCAAAATCATGTCGAGTCGCATCGCCAGTAAGTAACACAACAATTAACAAATATCGACGTTTATAAACCTGTAAAAAATTATACATTTCGATAATACCAACAAATAACTAGTATAAGTAAAATGTTTGTTTCTTGTTATACTTTTTCTTTGTGTGTAAGGCCAAGTTACTATCCACCTGAGGGACCAGACGACTATCCAGGTCAGAGCTCCGGTCATCATTCGCATCATCAGATGAATCATCACTCAGGGAACCGACCAGGTCACCATTCGCCTCACCACTGGGGTCATCACGGAAAACCAACTGCTCCACCAAACAATTATCCCGAGAACCAGCCATCTTTTCCTCCAGACAATAACTCGGGAAATTATCCGAATAGCTGTCCTGATTACTGCCAATGTAATTACCCAACTGAACGTCCATCTTCTTGGCCGACCTCTCCTCCGGTGAATTATCCAACTAATCGTCCAACTCATCGCCCAACTCACCGTCCGAGCAAACGTCCATCTTTACGCCCAACTCATCGTCCCACTACTCCGTCGGACAATTATCCAACTAACGGCCCAACTCAACGTCCTGATAAATTACCAACCATTCGTCCACCTCATCGGCCAACTACTTCTCCAGACTCTCAAACAGAAAACTATCCAACCAGTCGCCCAGATAGTTGTCCAACCAATCGTCCAAATAATTATCCGACTAATCGTCCACCTCATCAACAAAATACCTCTCCAGACGACCAAACAGACAACTATCCAACTAATCGACCATCACATCAGACGACTTCTTCTCCGGATAACAATTCAACCAGTCGTCCCCATGGCTATCCAACTAGTCGACCATCTCACCAACCAACTGCTTCTCCGGATAACAATTCAACTAGTCGCCCGGATAAATATCCAACTAATCGACCCTCACATCAAACGGCTACTTCCACTAATAACTATCCGAATAATCACGTAACTAATCGCCCGCATAAATATCCAACTCATCGTCCTTCCTATTTACCAAGCAACTGATTATGCAATCAAAGTACGAAAGCTTTTTCCTGATAATATGTTCATTATCGGATCGTTTAAATAAAAAAGAAACTAAACTTAGTACGTCTTTTATTTGTGTGAATATCCGAAATTACTATTCAAGACAATTTTATGAAATGAAGAACATTTGAAAATAACTGCAAAATATATATAAATTTGAAAAAGTGTATTTTGGGCAAGAATCTAAAACTGTATCTTTTATGGAAATAATTGTTATTTTAGATGAATTCGACTGAATGAAACGCTTAAATTTTACATTCTATTGATATCTATACAAACGATCATAGTTATGGGATTGGTTTTTCAACACAACGTTGTATTCTATAAAAAAACAAAGAAATTAATAAAAACAATTTTTAGTGAGCAATATATAGATTTTTCATTTATAAGAACTTAAAACGTAACCAAATTCTTTATTAAGTACACATTTTATTAAAGAACGATAAAAATAAATGGCATCGAAAGGAAGTAAATTTTATTGTTTTGCAATATAAATGAGGTATGCGTCAAATTAATGTAAAAGTGAAACGATTCAAAAATATTCGTCTACCTTATATAGATAAATTTTAATGGAACATTTGCTCCATAAGAATATTTGTAGATATCTCTTGTTATTTTGAGTATACTAACTACCAATTTCATCTTCTTTTCAAACGTGTCGGCTTCAATTGCGAAGAGATCCTATTATTTATTCCGTGGCATTTCGCGCACCTTTTCTATCTTTTATTGTTTGAAGTGTTAAAGCTGTCCATAGCAAGTGTACAATGTGCTCCGTAATTAGGAAAGTATGCGATACATATTTTCGATGCATTCTATGTTAAAAAATTCTCGGATAAATTGTTAAGTCTTATATTTGGATTGCGGTTTCAAGCTCAATCGTTCTCCATTGTACGTAAATGTATCGCTACGGTAAAAATAAAGGATGTTATAGAATATATCGCAACGAGTAATTATGCCAAAGTTATTTGCGAATCACTCGTGGTTTTCCGATACACGGAATTTTCATTGTGGAAACACGACAGATCGATTGTTTTCTAACCCATCCTGCGACTGTTAGGCTATTGGATCAACGAACTGTATAGCAAACTACTAGATAACGTGAATATCCTTTGATATATCGATATACCACAACTTGGGTGTCAAATTGACATTTTATCCTGGAGTGATCTATCGCAATAGACGCTTGGAATTCTTACGATACATTATCCGGCACACGACCAGCAATGTAAAGTGGTATGGAATAGATGTATCTTTTACGATAAAAATAAGGAATTTTTCATGCGGTCGACGTTCGTACATTGAACTAGCCTGAAAAATAGCGATGTAAGTTGTTGTAGCACTGTAAATAATCATCCAAATAATTGATGTATTTTTTAATATTTAATAGATCGCATTGTTTTCGTGTCTCTTCTGTTAGTTAATAAAATCCTTCAATATTGTATTCCTTCACATAGATTGAATCTAGTAACACGTTTTAAATTTTCGCGCTCTCTTTGTTTGAACTATTGGGAGTGTCGATAAATTGCCTTTACTCGTCCAAATTCTCTTTTTTATTAAGTGGATATTATTTTTAAGTGCGTTATACATATAACTTATACGATGAGGCCCTTTCAGTAGGTCGTTTAGCTTCGTTGGTTTCTTTTACGGTGTTTGCAACTGCAGGGAGAACACGTGTGAGGGAGCCGCTAGTTAAACAGCCGAACGATTCTTGGCGGGAAAAAAACAGTACAGGCACGCACTTTGCCGTTGCTACATGACGCTCGTAGTTTAGTTGACGCTCACGTTCAGACTTGTCTTTATTTTCTGCCGATTTATTGAAAGTTTTTATCAACGAAATTGAGACCGCTTCTTTTTTAGAAATCGTTGGTTGTGAATGAACAAGCGTTTAGAATTTTAACAAGCGTGAATCTTCATCGCGACGACGTTGTCGGGTACCAATAGACGTAAAAACCAAAGTCAACAGAATGGATTCACCACCCTCGGAAGCGTCATCCGACAACGGTGAGAAGGTCAAAATCGTCCCCAAGAAGAATGTCAAGAGGGAGTATATAGACCCCTCGGAAGATTCAGGCTTTTCCAGCATTTCTAGGGAATCTATATCAGGTGAGAGTTCTTTATTGATGAAATCAACGTGTATTCATTCTGTGTTTCAAAATATACAAACAAAACGCTCTTGGCAAGTTACCTGTTTTTGAGGGTCGCGACTATTTATGTGATCACGATTATTTCAAATTTATTTTATTACGTCACTTAAAAAGATTTTTTACATATACAATATTTTCTCATATTGAAAATTCTATGGAATAGTACATAGCGATACTCGTGCGAAAAAGCAGATTTTTGTTTCGTTTGATGATTACGCTCGAGCGAAGCGAGGGTTTGTCTTTGTAAAACGATTGATTTTTATTCAAATAGTGTATCCACAAATTTGTCTTTGCAGCATAAGTTATGTCTATTACGTTGACAACAAGTTTTTTTAACATCAATTAATTACCTCTTTGGATACAATTATTATTCTTTCTTACGTCAACTTAGAACAAACAATATTTTTATTTCAGACATGAATGTGAACACTATCAAAGTCGATTCTACCGAATGCACGATTGGAGATGGTATTAAATTTGTTGATCCACAGTTAATAGTCGAAGAACAGCGTTTGAAAATAGAAAAGTTAGAAAGCCTCAAGAGGAAAAAAATTGAACAAGAACAACAGAAAGTAGAAAGAGAAGCTTTTGAAAGGGAAATTCAAGAACAACAATACAAGCGCTTAATGCACTTACTACATCAGAGCAAAGCACTGACTAGTTTTATTATTAAAAAAGTTGACGACAAGAAAGATAGCAAAGCTGTACATGCAGGTCAAAAAAGGAGTGCAAAATCTGGGGACGAACCAAAAGCCAAAAAAGGCAAAAAACCTGCAAAGAAGACTGTTAGTTATACTTTTTTTATATAATTAGTTTTTTTATTTGTGATATTTTATGTACAGCTTATTTATTTCTATTATCTAGACAATTGTATAAAATTTATTGTTGATTTATTCCTTTGCAATAAAACATTAGAAATATTAATCATTTTTCAGACACCAAAGAAAGGCAGAAAAAAACTCAACCTCAGCGAGGAAGAAATTATGGAAGAGTTAGATAATCTTACTGATGAGGAGATTGACTCTAATAAAGAAAATGAAAATGCAAATAAGTCTACAGATAATTTTGAACAACCTAAGTACTTTGAAGGAGAATTGAGAAATTATCAAAAAGAAGGTGTTAATTGGTTGAGACTTCTGTATGAAAATGGTCTAAATGGAATTTTGGCTGATGAGATGGGTTTGGGAAAGACCATTCAAGTGATAGCTTTATTTGCTTATTTGTTTGAAAAAAATATAACTGGCCCATATATGGTCATAGTTCCATTATCTACACTTCCCAATTGGACATCAGAATTTGAACGTTTTGCCCCTCAACTCCCAGTTGTTGTGTATTATGGAAATGAAAAAGTAAGAATGTCCCTTAGAAATAATATTGCAAAGAAGACAACATTTTCAGGTTCTTTCAAAACAAATCCTATTGTATTGACCACGTATCAAGTTCCCATAAATGATGCTGCTTTCCTTCGACAATTCAATTGGAGGTATATAGTTATTGATGAAGCTCAAAGGATAAAAAACTTTGAAACTCAATTATTTAGGTAACTTAATTTACTTACAAATTATTATAATATTTTAATTGGATATTTTTCATAGTTGATTTTTGTTTTCAGAATTGTGAAATCTTTTACTTCAGTCAATCGTTTACTACTGACAGGAACACCTTTACAAAATAATTTGTCAGAATTATGGTCTCTGCTCAATTTTCTTCTTCCTGATATATTTAATAACTTGGAAGTTTTTCAGGATTGGTTTGATCCTAAAAGAATTCAGGATGACGAAGGCCGTGAAAAGTTTTTCCAACAAGAACAAGAAAAACACGTTATGGCTACATTGAGGGAAATTTTGCATCCATTTATGTTGAGAAGATTAAAAGAGGAAGTGTGCCCTGATGTTCCACCTCTTAAAGAAGTTATAATATATACACCATTAACAAATATCCAGTATCAATTATACTCTAGTATTATCAATAGAGATATTTGTAAACTTCAAAGGGTTAAAGAAGAATCAGTTATTGTTGATATAAATGGAGTGAGACCAAAAAGAAAATGTACCCAAAAAGTTGATCTTGATGGAGTATACCTTACAAATCAACTAGCTCAAAGTGATAAAACGAAAATTGGTACCACTGATATTAAAAAAGATGATTTATCGATGTGGAATCAGTTTATTAATGTCACTGAAGAAAATATTGATTATTTGATTAGATTAAGGATGTGCAATGAAGGTAAATAAATCTAATAACTACTACTTTTAATTATCAGTCCATTTTTTAACGATGTAATATTTTTCATAGTCATGATGTACAGACATGTTGTCAACCATCCTTATTTGGTTCACTACCCTATGGATGATGCTGGATTAGGGCGGATTGATGAGAATATTGTTAAAGTTTCTGGAAAAGTTTTGGTTCTTGATGCAATGCTGAAAAAATTGAAAAGCAACGGCCATAAAGTTTTATTGTTTTCTACCATGACAATGGTCTTAAACATCATTGAAGATTATTTAACTATGCGCAATTATCAGTATGAAAGGTTAGATGGTAGCGTCGATATTGATTCTCGAAAGGCCAGTATAGAGAGGTTTCAAAACGATCCAGAGGTATTTTTATTTCTACTAACAACAAAAGCCGGTGCTGTTGGTTTGAATCTTGCCGCAGCAGACACCGTAATTATTTATGACAGTGACTGGGTCAGTTTCGATAACGTTTTCTTTTACGTTTGACTACTTATAAATTATGTTGGCATACTAAATCAATAAAATATTTTTACAGAATCCACAAAACGATTTGCAAGCAATGGCTCGTTGTCATAGAATAGGACAAAAAAAACCAGTAGCAGTTTATAGACTCTGTACCAAAGGAACTGTTGATGAAGAAATTATAAAGCGAGCTAATGCTAAACGATTTTTGGAAAAAGCAGTCATATCTAAAGCAGGTGGCATAGTTGGTACAGTGGATGGTCTTGATAGACTGAAAAAAATGTTAGATGAAGAGACATTCAAGGTTATCGGTTCCAAAAATCAAGGTAAAATTTAAAATAATTCTTTTTGTTAATTATTGTAACTTCATTTTAAGTTGTACTCCAATACTGTATGGATTTTGTTAACAGTGTACACAGATGCTGAACTTGATGATCTTTTGGATCGAAGTGATATGGTTTTTTCAACCAAAAGTGCAGAGTCATCTTGAAGAGTTATATGAATTTAGCTATTTTAATGTGTATTCTTCGAAGTATTATTATTTGTATGTCCAATGTTAATGCGTTTATATGATTTGACTATTTTTTTAATTTACATTGTTACAATCATACATAATATCCGTTCACTCTAGCTTGATTAAGATTACCAATGGAAAAATATTGTCTTTTACTTTCTAGGTAAGACCTTAAATTAATTGTATGTCATTTGTATGAATTATTTATTTTTTATAATAGTGTAAAAACTTGTTGAATTATTATATTCACTATGTGTATACTATATCGTCTAATAAACAATGAGTTTCACATAAGTACATGACATTATTCCCTCGATAAGCAATGAGAACGCGAACATTTGGTGGTTTTTGTTTTAACATCTTGCTTCCTCGACGGCCGGCAACTACCTGGCCCTTGAGCTTTTTTCTTGTAGCTACTAATTTGTTTCTGATTTGACTACGAGCTCTAGCTGTCGTCCTTTTGATATCGTTCCCGCATATATCGAATGTCACTCGGTGCCACTCGGTGTCACTTTCTTAGTACTATAATCTCTTTCTTACACCTCTTCATCCTGAATTACAACGCTTGGTTTCTTCTTCGATTCACAGAGTTTGAATATTTTAACGCCTTCAGAAAATTTGGTCTTCAAAACAAATCTAATTATCCAATTGTGTTTGAACTGGTATTGGAACACTGGGTTGGATTGGGTTCTTATTATCAGAACTTGAAATGGGCGCTTTGGATATAGAGGAGGTGTCACCTTTTACAAATGAATAATAGCAGCTCTCATAATCAATATTGTTTTGATCTAGGACACTGAGTCCTTTAACAATGATGACCTTTACCGCATCATGATACTGTTTTGGGATCTCGGATAAATTGAAATTGAAAATCCATGGTTTAACACGAGGTGAGTCTTTGTAATCCATGTCGTCATAGAATTACTGAGATTTGTCTACAGATTTCGTAGTCATGTTTAGATTTTAAAGATGTTTCAGGTTTGGTCTTCACATCCTCTGCTATTGCTCCAAAATTGGGATGTCACCTCGTTGCTAAATTGATGTAATGTGTCTCTTGGATTTTCGGTGATTTCTATTTCTCTTTGAAAGACTTCACCGGCACTTATTCTTCATCACTATCAGAGTCATCAGTACCCAATCCCCAATTAATGTCACTCAATTTTAGCAATACCATAGTTGGCCATTGCAATTGTATATATTTAAGGGTTTAGTGACAAACGGGTTTATTAATGTATTTACGGCAATTAGAAAGATTATTAAAGGAGATGATATAGAAGATTATGTGAAATGAGATCAAATTGATTACGATTCATCTCGTGGGATTAATTATATTTGCTGTATGGTAGTATCCTTAAGGAGCTGCGATTGCTCTGGCAGGAGCCGAGATCTCGCTACAAATCTGTCATTTGCTACTGATCATACATACGTGTGATTGTGAAAAAATAAAGAACATACATAAAATATATTATTTATTTAATAACAAACTTATTATTTTAAGATGACATGTGAAATAATTTTGTTGGAATTTATTTATAACGTGGATTTTAAAGACAAAATTAAATTAATCAAAAAGCACGAAAATGGTAAAGTTGGTACCAGAAAATATTGCGAAAAAATACGTGACAAAACTCAAATTTGAGAAATCATTGACAAAAAAATTATCTCAAGGTAAGTATTTAAATGTGCTCTTGTGAAAATTTGGGTTTTTCGTAACTGTAATTAGTTTTAAATTAATTTTGCTTAGAAAAACACAAAAGTCTGTCCTACTTGTGATATCGTTATAAGTAAAATCTCTAGATGAAATTTGATGGAATATTTACGATGTAAAATCATTTTCTGTTGGCTGTCTAATTATAAAATAGTATCTTACGATCTCTATGATCGTTACAAGTTTTCTACAATAGGAATTTGTAATGGAAAACTATTTGAAGGTATCATAGATAACATAAATGAATTTGATGAAGTGCTAAACGATTTAGACATTGGTTTGGTAGATAATTTCGCTTTTCTCATTGATGAAAATAATAATTCAAGTAGAAATACATTTTATTAATGCTAAATATTGCTTTATTACATTTATAAAAAAACCTTAACATATTTTCAGGCAATGTTAATATTTGCCTTTATATAAAAATAATTATATATACATTTATGTTCATATATATCTATCTGTAAGTTTTAAATAGAAATAAAATCTTTTTTATATTTAATATTGTCAATATGACCTAATTTTTTTTATTTCTATCCAATATATTAACAATATCACAATCAGCCTTTTATCTAAATTACCTGTAAAATAGGCATAAAATTTAACAATGCAAGTCAACATCAACTTGAATATTAACTTCTGCTTCTGCTTGTTGAGATACTTCTGAATTTGTCGAATTTCTTCTTTCTGTATTCATGATTATATCTAGGTCAAAAACTTTATTAATTATAATTCAATTTTATTCAATTTAAAAAGTATTATCTTCCATTTAAATTAATTTGTAGTACCTGTACATTGAGCATCATTCTGTACAACTTTGCGTTGCTTTTTAAATTTCTTCATGTTCATTTCTATTAGGATAGGACCAAACACATAATATCCTATACCACTACCTAAAGCAAGGGCAATCGTTATGTATCCATTAAACTTCATTACTGTCAGCATCAAAAAATATCCTAAAATAACATGAATTGTCCAGTGACCAAGTTCCAGAAGCCACTTTGCCTGAGCACAGCTGAAAGAAAAATAATAGAATTACATTTTTTTTTACTTAGTAAAAATGTTAAACCAATGAAAATTACATTAACATACCATTTTGATGAATTCAGTACACTTCTAGATCTACCTGAAGTTTTGGAAATTAAAGAAGAACTATCCGTGTTTTGAACTTGGTTTTCAATCTCATAACTTTCTTTGGCATATTTACGTAACTTAACTTGTGATATTTTCATAGCTTCATACAATATAGCTAAAGCTGCTAAACCTAACAATGTTGATACGAGTCCTTGGGTAGTTATTATGTTATATCCATAGAATAAAAAGTCTTTGAGTTCAGTCCCAAACCAGTAATACATATGCATCTGTAAAAAAGACCAAGACGTTTATTAATTACAAATAAGTTATTATTAATAAGTTATTATAGAGCTAAAATATCATAGTCGTCACGTGATGTTACACATCTTAAATAGTGATAACAAAGTATATGCAAATAGTAAATTGATAAAATTTGGTATTGGTCTTCCCATTTAAGTATTTAACATACATTGATACATCTAGTACTAACGTTCATTGTTTCCAGTACATTGAAAGATACTTACTGTGCAGGTTACGCGTATAAACAATTGATTTTCTAGAATAACAAATTTAGAAGGATTCTAATGACTTTTGCAATTCACCTTACAAACACAACGTACTTCATGAAATTATCATGATCGATTGAACTTTATTAAGGTGTCACAGTTTGGTAGTGCAGAGGTCTTTAACATTAACTAGTCAGATGAGTACACATAGAGTGAAAGAAGTGAACGGCAAAACTAGCCATATTTGTATTGTTTAATCTGCAAAAAAAAAAGGTTGTTATTTCTACGTGATAGGATAAGACATTTTATTTATTTTTATCAACTTACAATCAGATAAAATCGTGTAAGTATTGTTATTTTGTTATTATTGAATGAGTATTATTGTAGTTATTTTCTTGAGCGCGATCAACATTAAAGATGAAAGTAATACTGCACACGCTGCAGTGCACATCCATCTGGGTCACCACAAACGTATGTCAACATAACATAGACGTGGAAACAAAGTTGTCATTGATGATAATTGTTATCTTGTGGCACCATTTTGATGCTCTCACTTCGTTGCTAGGCAGTCACGTGAAATAATTCACTGAAACGTTAGAAGATTTTCGAAGCAGAAAATATACACAAGTGTTGTTATGTAATACCACCCATAAAATATTATCGCCTTTGCGCTGAACTTCGAAAATTGATTTTTTCAATTGAAGTTAAATCTTTTGATACGTATGAGGAAAGGAGCAATACTTGAAAGTGAGAGAGTTGGGAGTATTTTTATAGAAGTATTGCCAATCTTATCTATTCACTATGTAGTACGTTGTTATTATCGCAAATGAATCATTGCTTTTGTTTTGACATTTCGCGGGGGCTACTATAATCTCTACTAAAGAATTATCCGTATACTACTGCCATCTACCACTTAGCTATATCATACATACTATATGCATACGCATAGTTAATATTTGGAGTCTTGGGGCGCGCGAGGCTTGAAAGAATAAAGAGACTCTTGAGGTTACTGACTGATACGTTTACTGTGCGTAGAGTACAGAAACTGATTAGAGATTCGATACGACTGATTGAAATGAACTTGTTTTATTGCCAGAGAAGTGACTCTATTTATATTCATTTTCAAACAATATAATTTTATGGGTTTCGTGTTAAACGTAATTATTAATGAATTTACGGCAATTAGAAGAGATAATTGAAGGAGATAATTTAAAAGGTTACGATTTTTAAACGCTATTGGTCACTAGAAATAATCGCGTAGGATTAGTATATGCTTGCGAGGTTGTCTGGTGGCATCCTTAAGGGGCTATGCCTGCTCTGACGGGAGCGGAGATTGCGCTACAAATATACTATATATTTACATACATTGTTATTATTCGATCGAGCGCGCACTAATTAAAGACACTGATCATGCACTTTGCAACATTAATATACCGTCTTAACATTTTTCAAGCATTTGTTTACTTGAAGCAGTATGATTCCTTGTTTCCGGTGATTTTTTTATTGTTTAATGAAAATCGGAAATATTGTTCCATTGGATGTTATAGTTTGTAGCTCTTGATTGTATATAAGGTAGTTATGGCAAAAACAAAATGAAGCTGAATTTAATTTTCCAAAGAATATATCATTAATTTTCAAGAAATTTCTTTTAAAACTTCGTAATTATTTATTATTGGGTTTTAGTTAAGAGTCGTATATGTTATTAATTAATATCAAATAAAATTATTATTAACGCCCTGCAAGAGCCCTTTACCCCAATAATCGAAATGTGTTCTAATTAGTATTGCACATTCAGAGTAAGTGTCTATTGGTTTCCATGGGAGCTTTTTCTTTCAATGCATATGCGCATATTCAGGCATCGTCTCGCACGCAATAACGCAGTCTTCACGTACATACAAAATTTTATCGCACTGCCTCAGTTGCTCGGCAACTTAATAAAAAGTGGATATATTATTATATGAATAATGTTAGGCCGAAAGTATATCAAAGCGAAGGTTTGTTGTTAAAAGAAAAATAGTAAAACTTATAACAGCAGAAAATCAATAGTTTCGCACATTTTTTGCAGCGTATTCACGAGCCGTTTGGTTAATGCAGATAAAAGGTGCGTTGAGGAAACCATAATTAAACATTATGTTTTATGAAGATTAGTCAATAATTTTCTTCAAAGAATGAATAGAAATGCCATTAATATATATGGATGAAAATGTGAGACAGTTTAGATACAATATCAGCATAAGTTCTCATTCGTTTTAAGAGGTTAGTTCTGTAAATTTCTAAATTATTTAGTTTCCCAGTACCAACAATAAGTATGCGCTGTACTAACGTATTTGATACATTTAATTTTCAGCAAAATATTATCTTAATCATGTGATATTTACCATTAAATAAGTATAGTATAAAAGGTCATTATGAAGACTACAATGATTTTTCTAAATATCAAGCGTTCTATTATTTTAAAAAGATAAACAATTAGAAATAATTATATAGATATAGCAATAATGGCTAAACAAATAGATGATGCTGTAACAAGAGAAGATTTTGATGCAGGACCTTCTAGTTATGACGAAATACAAGCAAATTTGTACTTGGGAAATTTAACGGCTGCTACAGATATAGACTGGCTGAAAAGGACAAAAATTACTCATATTCTCACTGTAGACTCTTGTCCTTTACCTAGAAAAATAGAAGATGCTCTACCAGATATAAAATTAAAGTATATGCAAATGACAGATATGCCACGAGAAGATTTGTTAACTTCCTTTGAAGATTCCAATCAATTCATCCAAAGTGCATTAGAGTCTGGAGGGAAGATTTTGGTTCATTGTTATTTTGGTGTCTCACGCTCAGCAACTATTGTTATTGCATTCATCATGAAAAAGTATAATTTATCGTATGATGATGCATTTGAAGCTGTGAAAAAGAAACGACGTTTTGTTGGTCCAAATGCAGGTTTTGTGGCGCAACTGAAATTGTACGAAGATATGGGCTTCACACTCGACTGTACAAATTTACAGTTTAAAATGTTTCAACTCCAGATTGCAGCAGATAAAGTTAGAAAAGCTAGAATACTACCTCAAAATTATATTCATCTTGTCAAATCAGATCCGGCACTTCCTACAACTCATCCAGAACCAACTGTTTATCGTTGTAAAAAATGTCGCAGAATCGTTGCCAATGCTAGCAATATTTTGCCTCACAGACAAGGAGAAAAGCAAATTTGGCGACATGTTAGCAAACGTAATGATAAAATGGCAAAACCAATTAAAACTGCTCAAAATTCAGTAGAAACAATGAATAAGGACAAAATAGAAGCAAATAACGAGCTTTGTAATAAGACTTATTTTATTGAACCACTGGCTTGGATGCCAGACATTTTGCATAAAGTTGATGGAAAACTTCATTGTCCAAAATGTGCATCAAAACTAGGATCTTTCAGTTGGATATCAGGGTGTCAATGTCCATGCAGCAGTAAAATTGCTCCAGCTTTCTATCTCGTACCTTCTAAAGTTGATTGGAGCAATGCTGTGCAAAATGTTCAATCAACAGTATAGTTTTAATACATAAGCCATTTTCGTTAATTAACGAAAACTACATTGTACTCACAGATTAATATCAAAATAACGTTGGACGGATAACTACGATTCTAAAAACTTGTTAAAATATGAAATAAGGTACGAGTAAATATTGTTCTTGTTGAGAGTTTTCGATGTTTATCTAAGAACATGTACAAATGGCTCTTTTGAGTGTTGCAACAAGAAAGTTTTTGCTAAATTCTAATTTAGAAATAACATTGCGAGTGAAGTTTATTCAAACAAGTTGGCGTATTCGATAAGATCAAACGTAGATGTTGATATAGCGGTTGAAATCAAGCTTTTACAAGTTAACATTTCTAAAAATATTTGTAGATTTTTGCTAGACATACTTACATAGAAATTGGACAGACTGAATGTTGTTGTACAGTAGTTTATTTAATGAGATTCATTAAAATATCGATAAATTTCTAAACAATCCGATAACATTGTAAGTGATACAATATCTCAACAATTTCGACACGTGCCAAATTTATCATCTTTGTACATCTTTTGCCGATTTTTATTTTTTATATACAGACTTTATGTATAATACCGTAAACGTAGATTATCATTGTTATCTAAATAGAATATCCGCGGTAGGAAGCTACCGTCGAGTTAAATTGTCGGCTAATTTGATCGTCGTCATACCTACGTTAATTGTAAATATAGCTCTAATAGATCATTGGTCAAAATAACGCAGACAAATCTCGTCTTGAAACATTGCAATCTTCGTTGTACAGCTTACACATACAACGTTGTTTCAAATAAACTGCTCGTCCAAAGCTCCATTTGGCTCCAATCGACGTTCTTTTCAAAAAATCATTAGACCGCAGGTCAGCTGTCCATCCACCGAGTTTCGAGTAACTCGCAAATTCGAAGGATTTGTTTAAAAATCGAACGGCGACGAGTAAATGGTTCTTTGGCATTGGTCGTCGTAAAACGTCGACGCAACGAACGCCGTTTCACGGATTCCTTGGAGGCGAAGCTGAACGTCGGCCACCCGGTTGCTCGCGTGCCTCTAGCCGAGTCAACGTTCCAACCACGCGGACAGCTTCGTTGCGTTCGTTTGGCGTGGTGTCGCGCGCGCACTCGTCGCGCGAAATTTCGAAAGATCGAGACGTCGAGGACAGTTGCCTTGCGACGCGAGGAGGAGAGGCAGCGGCGTCACATGCTGGCGTGCATCGCCGTGTACGCTGCACTCGCGTACGAATGCGAACGCAGTCTCAGTGCACCGTCCAAATGACGATGATGGTGATGGTGCAGCTCGCTCGACTGCTGGTGATACGAGGGCAAGGCGAAACACGCAGCCGTGGCAGGCTGCGCTGTCGTCTGTGGCACGTAGGAAGGTTGCCGCCAGTAGTCGTTGTAAGCGTAGTGATCGTTGAGCTGAGCCGTGGACGCTGGCGGGTGGCGAGGCGTAACTCGTCGATGGACGGACTCGGGGCTACCACTCGGATCGCTCGTCGGGTTATTCGGACGGATCGGACGCAAGGGCAGCGTCGTCGCCTCCGTCTCGCGTGCGTTCGACGCGCGGCTCGTGCGACTCAGGGCCGAGCTGCGCTCGTTCCGACGGAATTTCGCTCGTCGGTTTTGGAACCACACCTGTTGGTCGATATTTCAATTGCGGTGAATTCAAGTTTGCGCGACGTTGAACGCCGATCGTTCGAGTCGTCGCGGAGGATCAGCGACGAAATCGCCGTACGAGCAGGCGCCAACCGTAATTGGACTCGAAGCCGAATTCCGGTAGAGCGAGGGTACAACGCGCGCGAGTTCGGTAGTGGCTCGTCGAGCCGATCCGTTCGTCGCTGTGCTCGAAAGCGCCAAGCGCGGCATCGACGTCGTGGTTACGGAGACGACACGTCGATGTTTCGACCCGCGAAGTCGACGAATAGCCGAATATCCTGCGCGATACGTCTCGGCGTCCGCGAGGAAAGAGCTGCCGACGAGCTCGCGTCGTGCGTCTTTGCCGCGACAAGCGCGACGATGCCTCGTGTACGGCCAGCGAAAAAAAGTCTTGCAGCCGAAAGAAGCAGAGAGGAGCAAGAGAGGGCAAAAAAGAAAGATCGCAAGCGGCTTTGGCGCGAAGATCAAGACGCGCCGGATCCTCGATTTCGCCAGAAGAAGAAAAAGAGCTGCTGCCACGTGCGCGCGGGCGAGATGAGACGTCGGCGGCAACTGCGGCATGCCAGAGCGTCGAAACGAGGCCCTTCGACGACGACGGGACAGCGTGACGGCTCCTGGCAGCCGCGCGTGCTCGTATCCGACGTCAAAGTTGCCCGTCGCTCGTTGCACCGAGACCAACGACGTTCCTCGTCTTCTTTCGCAAAGGCTGTACGGACGCGCGAGAGTGAGAGAGAGTCTTGGAGTGCACAACGTTGTACCGCACGTCGTTGAACTCCCGCGTATGGGCTGCGTGCGTCTCTCGCCGATGAGCGAATTACAAAACGATAAAGAGGGAGAGAGAGTTGGCAAGAGGGCTAATCATAGCATTCTTCACTGACAACCTGTCTCCTCCGATTTGCCGCCTTGCTGTCCGCGACCGCGCCAATCTCGTGCCATGTGCGCTCGTCTTGCGATGCTTTTTCGCCGCGTGTGTCGTTATATTTAAACTCGTTCCTTCTCCTTTTCTCTCTACATTTTTCGACAAAGAGCAAATCCGCCAATTCCTCGCGCTCGCGCGATACGCAAACGGCGTGTATAATTAAGGACGCGCGCAATACGCGTTATTTTGGTAGCGGATTCGCGTACGCGAACGCGCGCGCAACGACCAATTAATTTCCGGACGCACGCGTGCGATGCGTACCTGTACGCGAGCTTCGGACAGCGAAACCCTCGTTGCTAGTTCCTCTCTGACGAAGGCGTCCGGATAATGGGTTCTTTCGAAAACCCGCTCGAGGGCAGCTAACTGTTGGGCCGAGAAGGTTGTGCGACTCCGCCTCGGTCGCCTGCTACCGATTGCCGACGATGTGCTTTCGCTACGTTCTGTAATCACGCAAACACCATGTATACGTATGTGTATGTATCAGTTTTACCTACGTCTCTTGTTCTTGCTCGTTCGTCGAATCGGGAACTGACTTATCGCGGATCCACAACGAGTACAAGCGAACGCTTGTTTTCCCGGATAAAGTACGTTCGTCGTAATTTCACGCTCGTTGCGAGCGAATCGAAGGCGAGCGCGGCACTCTTGTTCTTGCCATCTCGCGCGAAAGAACGATTCGCGAGGACTCGTCAATGCTCCGCACTGTGCGGCTCTAGCGTAACGCGAGCAGCGCGAACAGCTGCGAAGTAGCGTGGCGCAGAGGAGCTTTTACGCGCGAACTCGTTGTTTCTTTGGTACACCGTATGGATAAGTTCGAGGCAACGTTGAACGCGATCGCTCTAGAAACGGATGGAAACTCGCGCGTAAACACAGCCTACGGCACCTTGGACGTACTACCTAGGCCATGGTTCGGGGTGGCGAGTAACCTCGACACCGTGAAATCTTGAGGTGTGTGCGGATTCGGTAGGTTGGCTTGGTTCTCCGCTTCGGTCAGCATCCTCGTGCTTCGCGCGAATCGCCGTGAAGCGTCACACGGATAGCGATGAACTTGAAGCGATGAATCGTGGATTGTCCCAGCGAGTACTCTCGCGCGCGACTGATGTGCGCCTACGCGCCAAACAAGACGCTCTTTCCACGAGAAAATAGAGCGAAGGAGGAGAGGAGGAGTAGGTGGAGATCTCTTCGGCAAAGCTCCACCCTCGTTATCCGCTCATTGGGTACTCGGATGGTTGTCTCTGCGTGTACGTATACACGTGTGTATACGCGTATTATCCAGATTATCTTGCCTTTTTTCTCTTTTGTTTTTTTCCTTCGAGATTTGCTACGGCTGACTTTTTTGCCGCTGCCGAGATTAATATGTTTCGCGTGGTAAATTGAACATTCGGTAGAGTTAAGCTCTGTTAACCGTTGCATTCGGATGATATTCTTGAATTTTTACGATTATTTAACGTTAAGTTACACCGACAATCCTACAGCTATTGATTATATTAAAAGGAAAGACAAAAATAACAGTTTTTAATCCAATTATCACTATACTTGGCCCATTTGAGAGAGCCCATAGATCGCAAAAGAGATGTAACGAATTAGTTTATTACAATCTATCGAGTAGGCGACGATAACCAATTAAATTGTGAATAGCTCACTTTGCGTTTATTCGTTTGTTACAAATATATATTGAACAGCCTTCCCGACCTACAATGCTCTATCACGGTAGTGCTCGCGCGCGCTCTTGTTTCAATTGGGACTGAATTAATCAATCATCGTTTCTTACGCGAATTAAAATGTTGGTTCGCGAGATTTATGTTCAATTCGACGATAGAGAAGAATAATCTTCGAGTATTGCGTGGGTTAAACGGCTCGTTAGTTTTAATACAACCATCTTGGACAACTCGATCGACACCAAGTTTTATCTCGCTGATTTGATAATTTCAGTATCGATCGAAAGCGTTATTTATTCGACGTATAATTGAATCACACAGGCATATGTTTTTTAAATATCGATATACCAAAAAATTTCGTAACAAATAATCATGCGCACGTGCGTTAGTAAACGAGGCAATCGCATACAGTAGGGAGATGCACGTTTCCAAGACTTCACGCCACATTATTCATACGTACGATTTCTGGTAAAATACCTCTGTACACACACGTATGCATAAGTGTGTGTGTATATATATATATTAGAATAATATATCGTAGGCGCCGGCGCTGCGTGTGCAGTACATATTTCCGACGGATAATCCTTTGTCAAGACGGCGGTCTGTCTCCCGTTACACAAGGGTGTCGAGTTCGGAATCCTGTATACGTATACGGAGATCTTTCTCCTTCCTTTTTGACTTCTCCTTCTTGTTTCACTTTTTTTTGAGAAGATCTTCGAAAACGAACCGACAGATATGATGGACCGAGCCGAACACGTGTGCTGCCGATGCGCGGATTCGCCGCAGTTTGCTACTTTATTGAAAAAGACTTAGGGTTTCACGCTCTTAATTATGTTATTATATATGTTTTATGTTCCACGTTCATTTTTTCGTAAAGATACGCGACTCTGTGTTAAATGATTTATTTTCTTTAACAACACGTGCAGCGCACTGAAACCATTATATATTTGAACTGATTTATTTATTTTGAAAAATGATCTCTCTTTATTTTATACGTTGTTTGATAATGAATTAACTCAAAAATCGATGTATCTTTAGCACATTTTCGCAGTAAAAAGAACACTTCAAAAGACATGAGATTCAACTCATTAATCCGTACGAATTTACTGTAGCGAGTTTGTTTTTTCACGAATTTGTTTTAATCCTGTACACTAACTTAAATTGTAATTATCAACTACTTTCGTCGTACTTTTCAGCGATCGTAGATGTAGATATAGCCGAATAAATATCACCCCATAGTAGGAAAAAAACCACGTGAATACGTGAATCATTGCTGTTGGAGCGCATCAACGCAATTACCAACATTGAAAAATCCATCGAAATAGTTGAGTCTTGGATAGTTAGATATCGTTATTTAATTACTTGGAAAAGCGTAGTTCACTCGCCCCTTGATCTTTCTTTCGCAACCGACACTTCTGTATATAATAAGGGAACGAAAAATCGCGGACTCTTATGTAGTTCCTTTTTTTTGTCGGGTTTTAGCCCAAAGGAGGGTTGCAGATAGAGAGAGAAATGAGAGCCCGTTATAGAAGAGAATGCGACAAGGGATTAGACAGCTTGTTTAGCAAAAGAACGAGGGAGACGATGAACGTCTTTATATGTGCGAGCCAGAAAGAGAGAAAGAGAGAGAGAGAGACAATTGTCAGTGCGAATAGCAACGTAACGGATGTGTGTCAACCAAACCATATCTTATATTAGCTATTCTACCACATAAAAGGGAGACGTATACACCATATGTGAATTGGTATTCGGTGCACTGAAAGTTCCGTTGAAAATACAAAATTTTCATTAAATTCGTGTGACATTCACAATATGAATTTACTTGGTGAATAAAACGGTATGTGACTTTTTAAAGTATCGATGAAAAAAACATTTTTGTGTTCGATGAAATGTTGACAAAGACTGCAGCCAACTGCATTCGACGTCGCTCGAACGGCTATTAATTGGCAATACAACTTCTGTTGCACAAAAGGTGTAGATCGGCAAACCAATTCACGAATCGAGAGAACTCAACGAATTTGTTTTTTGCAAGTAGGGTCACTTCGAAAAGAACCGGTCAGCGCGAAATTTATGACCATTGTACTCCCTTGTTTGAGAACGCGCGAGTGGCAGGGGCCACGCAAAAAGATATACCACATTATCGTGGTTCATCCACGCGTGCTTTTACGTATATATAATTTCAAGATAAATCCCTACTTCACTATACTATAACTGCGCTCTTTTTTTCGTCGAGTGGACGTTGGCTTTTTCCGATATTTACCTATATGAATACAGAGGTCAGGTAACGTTTCCTTCTCACTATTCTTTTTCTTTTTTTTTTAGAGGGAACAATGTTGGCTTATCGATATATGTTTAATACGCGTATTGTGTCTTCACTGTTTTCAGATTTTACGTTTTGATATGTTGCGTGTATTTCAAGACTGTCGATTTCTTTTCATGATTTCGTCGATGAAATATAATGTTGTATTTTGAATGATACAAAGTAAAGTTTCGATGTATGAATTCGGTTACTTATAGCAGAAATGTCTGGAAAATAACGTTGAATATGATTTTCATAGAGAATAATCGAAAATGGATTTTATATTCAGTGCAATCGATACGTGCAATGAATCTGATGTATAAATTATTAAAATAAATTTGATGTATTATCTTTTTATTTAGAAAAAATTTTACTTATCTTATTACTTTTAACAAGCGATCTTATGTCTTAATGTAGATTTACACATATGAGAACGAGTGAGAACTCCCGTAATACTCCCCTTTCGGTATATCTTTTTTATTTTACCTTTGCTTATCACAATGACAAACTCGATTTACTTTTTTAAAATAAACTCTGTTGTATCGTCGCCATGTTACTAACGTGAATTTGCATTATGTTTGAATTCCGATTGCTGAGACTCTCTAGCCTACTCATCCCAAATAAATCGCAACAATCGATTTATTTGCTGCGTGCTCCTTCCATTATAATTACTCGTGTAATTCTAAGTAGGGAATTGTACCCGCGTATGTTTTATGATCACCGAGGTAAAGTCCATTCGGTAACCTTTAACCAAGCCGCATATGCATTTAACATCAGAATCAAAATAAATTGATAAAACATCACGACGTTATTATTCCTGTTTTTTAATACTTTTTTTCCTTTTTTTTAATAAAAAAAATCGATTCCATGACAATGCGCATACGGTATATCATGCATGCGTTCAAAGGATCTATATTATCCTCGTTATAACTCCGATTATTTTTTTTTGTTCGAACAAAAAAATTGGATGTAGGATTTTATATTATAAACGATATTCGAGTTTAGGGGTTGATGCCCAAAAGTTTTTTACAGGGATTCAATCACCAACTGAAGGAGGTAGAGAGAGAGAGGAGGATCGTGTGCATTATTACTTAAAAGAAAGACCTGTGCATTGGTGATTGTTTATATCTCATTGGTCGCGTTCATTACTGTGTACGTATGAATATGTTTGTGTTTACTCACACGAATGACGATCAATTATTTTTGAATTATTTTGGATATTTTTTATTTTGGAAATCGTAATCGATTTATTTCGTAATACCGTCGTACGTGCTACGTCCGAACAGAAGGGCAGATATAAAAGACGTCATTGTTTCGATTCTTCTGAAATGATTATTGCGCGTTCATTTCTAACTTGTACGTACTTTATTATATCACGGTGAAACAAAATCATTTACTACAAACAAACGTCTATAGCATCGTTATGTTTCGCATAAATGATCTATATAGGGGATATACAATGTATTTATCTATGTATGCTTAGATTATATGTTGACGTACATGTATTTATATATAATGCACTTACGATAATCTAAAAAGTTTTGTAAATCATCATAACACCACAATCACTCGATAGTTAGAAAATTCACGTAGGAATTGTAAATAAACGAGTTGTGATCTAATTGGCGAGTACGACATTCAACTCCCTCCCAAATCAAACAAAGCAAAACGATCGAATAGACGAAGCAGCTGTGACCAGCAAATTGAATCGTATCGACGTGGGTGTGACAACAACGGCGACAACGCAATTTGTAGGCCTCGTAGGCGTAAAAATTGCGGAGAACGCGCACGGGAGGTCGCTAATATTAGTGGGACCATCAAGCGGATGATCGCGCTAAAAGCTCGGAAGACAGCTGACCGCGCAACCTGCGAGACGTATAAACCACCGGGCGTGAGTATCTTTTATTTTACTTCGTATACACGTTAGACGAACGTGGCCGTCGCGACGGCACGACGGCTATATCGTGCGTACGCGCGCGCTATACTCGCAACGAGCTATTAGCGCGGATGCATCGAGGAGCTTTTACTGTACTCAAACACACGACCCCGGCGAGTGCTTTTTACCGCGAGAAATTTTATTGGTTGTGTATTTCCGGAGTATCGTAAAGTTACATTGTACTTGTTCTCACTACCCCTACTGTTTTACTAGTTAAAAATTGCGAAGGTGAACTGACTTTACGGCGCATGTATACGTTGAAAATGGTGTGTAAAAAATGACGCGAAGTTAATCGCTAAATTCGATGGGAGAAGACCGTTTCGTGCAATGTTTAATTTTACGGTGTGTATTTCGGTATTCATTGGATTTCAATGTAATAATATTGCAGTCATCCCAAATTGGATTAAACGATAGCAACTAATGAAAAAGAGATTATAAACGATATTTCGCTTTCTGTCCCGCTGCTTCATTTCTCAAACTAAACAAAAAAAGTCATACATCCACGTCTCGTCTCCCTGGAGAACGGCGTGGCAACTGCAACGATGTGTCCTGTAGTGTGTTGTCCTGACACTCGTGTATCCACTTGGTTGTTTTGTCAGTGGTAGCAGTCGTTTCCGAGAAGACTCGTGTCTCGCGTGAAGAAGCGCAGCCAATTTTACCCACTTTTCACTTTCTAAATCATCGTCGCTCGCAAGCCCTGATTCTATTTTAATTATCCTCCGGGGAGTAGGCGCGATGTTCTCCAAACGTTACGCGTGCCGTTGATTTGTCGGATGATGAATGGCTGAGGTCACGCTGCATCGCTGAGTAAGTGTTTATTTTGGTGAATGTTAGGGTACCTTTTGTACGATACTTTTGGAAAGTTCTTCGGTTAATTGGTCGGAGTTTGTACTGCGTATGCGGTTGAAAGCTTCGTATTATCAATACGTAATTTATTTGAAATAAAATTTAGCGCGCGTGGGAAAAACAAAACAAGTACATACTATGATGTATCTGTTGTCACTACAGAAATCTATCTTAACGTATATTTTCCATTATAAATATATTTGGGTATACTTCCAATACACGCGTACTATATGGACAGTATATTGATAACTGTTTAGATTTTTACGCTGGATAATAATGCTATATCTATCGTTTTTCTTCGCAAAGTTGTTAAAACTCTTCTGTCATATTTATCATTAAGTTTTCAAAGGAGAAGAGAGAACGCATTTATTATACTTAACTTGGTCAAATTCAGAAAAGCGTCGTCACGTCGTTGGAGTTTTTTCGATTAAGCTTAAGCTCTGACAATTATTATATGTATATTATGAAAATTCAGCGTACAACATGGTGCTTTGTAATAATTTGTATTTCAGTAATACATGCCGTAAATTAAGGTATTACATTTATTACAAATAAAACTAACATGGATTTTTAACTGGGTTTATTTAAAATAAATATAAGAACAACATAATTTTATCTATATCTAATTACATAAAGAGGACCCAAATATGAAAAAAACAGAAAATCTGTACATGTGACTTTATACGTAAGAGTGAGCGTACAACTTCAAAGAGAACGCCTGGTAATAACCCGCCAAAATTTTAGGGAGTGCTCAACAGCTAGAAAATTTCTACGTATTCAATTTAAATATACTTCTAAGCTAATTACAGTTTAAATATTTAATCGTTTAATACTATGAATCCACTTTCAAATATTTTCATATTAGAGCACTCGGTTTAAAAATATTTTTTACGATAACTTCACCTGATCTAATAGAAAATTGCGCTCGATTACATAAACTTATGGAGAAAAACGAAATTGAACGAATACGGAGGATGCATAGAGGGTATAGGAGTGAACTTTTCTCGCGGGACTCGGATCGATGGTAGCATAATTGAAGTTATAAATTTGATTAATTTGCAAACTAAAAACTAAGTAAAGTTTTAAAAATAAGTCTTGAATATCATGTTGATTTAATTTATAAATAGTATATTAATATTTCCACGAACAACGATAAAAATTAAACATTTTCTAACTGTATTTTAGAAAATACATATTCAAAAAAAGGTTCGAGATCACCATATCCAATATGAAAGCAACTGATATAATGGTATATTAGAATAGATGATAAATATTGATTGAATTATTC
Organism: Chouioia cunea; assembly: GCA_030064505.1. NCBI lineage: Eukaryota > Metazoa > Arthropoda > Insecta > Hymenoptera > Eulophidae > Chouioia > Chouioia cunea. The sequence goes on from JAOPFQ010000001.1 coordinate 7,560,943, forward strand.
GTTCACGATTTCATTTTAATTTAAAAATATTAAGGATAAACATTCATCTTTATCTATTTACATCTGCTTCACTAATTTATTCGTGTGCGTGAACTATCACCGTTTTACAGTGTCGGTGTTGCTCAAAGTATATGTTTAGTAGTTGGAATAAAATTAAAAAGACGATTTACAGAACGTTAATAAGTACGTACTATAAATATCGTATTATTTGGGATTTTCACACTTTTTTAGGCGGTACAAATCAAAACGTTGACCATGTGTAACTTATTTGGAAAATAAATTATCTTCATGACAGGGTCATCCCGATAGATATCCTTATATGTTTCGAGTGCAGTATCCTTCATATATATGTTAATAATCTATATCCACTTAATAGAAAAAAGAATTTGGACAAGTGAAGATGTATAATGACGATAATCAATTACAATCGGGAGAAAATTGCGCCTATTTCCCGGAGAATAATTAAAATAGGATCAGGGCTTGCGAGCGACGATGATTTAAAAGGTAAAAAGTGCACGAAATTATTATTTGATATAACGAATACTACATAAGACATTGTAGTATTAGTAAGCATAACAATTTATTTTCGATTCTTAATTATCTACGTAACAAACTAAATCGCATAATTAAGTGAAACATTGTCATAGGCTTCCTTGTGTTACAATTTAATTGAGTGTTAAATTTCTATTGTTCACCTGCTCTATTGAACTCATAACGCATAGGCCCTATTTCTCCAAGTGCTCCAGGATAATATTTTAATTTGTCTACATTCTTGCATTGAGATTGGCACGATGATATGTTATAATTTTATGCAGTAATAAGGGTTGGGAGTAAGAATCGTTGTTAATTCATATAACCTTTGTATAATTAAAGGCCATCGTGTAAATGGTAACTAAAGTTCTCTTTGGGAATCGTTTATAAAAAAATAACGATTAATTTCAATCTCAAAATTATGGATATTTGGGAGTATCAACGAATTGTAATATATACTTCAACCCATTAACAACTAGTATGTTGAGAGTATCGATGGTACTTTGAATTAGCACTCATCTATTCTTATAAATAAAGAAAACAAAAAGGAATCATATAATTGTAAAAGGAACATAATTCTTCAGAGTATAGCATATTTAAAAAATAATAGAAAAATAATTGTGAACATTGTCAAATTAAAAAATTAAACGACGCGAATATGACATAAATATTTTATAAATGTGAAACAGTCTATAAATATCAAATAGACGAACGTATAAAATCAATTTGACATGTTACAGATTATCACTAATAGTTTAAAAAAAATATATCTTAACTAGATATTTTTTACTGTAATTACAATTAGAGAATAGATTTCTTACGAAACACTAATATTTCCTAAAATAATATGAAATATTACGCTCCGTATAATTTTGATAAATTCTTCACATTCGGTTAAATAAGTCATTGTTTATACTAATACCAATTTTTATTATGAAATATACGGCCTATAGTACTGAATTATAGAAATCAACTACCTAGGAACATGCCGGGGCAGAGTCGACGTTGCTATTGGATGTGTCATTCGGCTAAGCACCGCATGTAGCGTTTGTTTATCCGGCTTCAAATTGAAATTGAATTATTTTCATTTTGTTCCCCAACTAACTCCGATTTTGGTCGTTGTTTTACATTTTAGAGTATCTCGACGAAATATTAATATTGACAGTAATCATTTTTCAAAAAATTAATTATTTAATGCATTCGTGTTAAGGCTTGTAAATACTAGTCCGCATTTCACAACATTTTCATATGATTTTCATATAATTTATAAATATTTTTTAATACATTTCTGCATCTCTTCAGATCTTTCCCTCATCACCGCCCATGCTCGCCGGTAACGATAAAAAAACTGCAATTACATTTGACTTTCAACGTCTGTTTCAATTATCCGTGAAAATGGCATCCTATAATATTAATAATAGCACGAATAGTGATTAGAAAATATTACCACGGTTCCTATTGAACTTAGATATTCGGTATTTTTTAATTTATAAAAAAATATTAGCATTATATTTTCTACATATTTTAACAATCAAAGTTTATGCATTAATTATTTTAAAATTCTACTTGAAATTTTTACTTGACTAACAAATCATATTTTATTTAATTATTTATTTAATTCTTCGTATCGAACCATCAATTTTGAGTTTTAAACTCAGAAGTTAATCCCAAAAATAAAATATTCAGTTGGATATAACATAGTTTACTAGTCAAGTACTATTTTAAAGCGACAATCTCAAGTAATATTTTGAAACATATTCCCAAGTGTTATTTTTAGACATCTGGGGGCCTGATTCAAAAGACTTTTATGCGAGAGATATTCAAGTTACAATGATCGGAAAGCTTACTGGATCACCCAATAAATCCATCACTACCCATCCTTATGAGTTTCTTTTGATAATTTCGTATCTTTATTAAAAAAAAAATTATAATCATTACTAGTTTTATCTATTTCTTTTTCAAGTCACGATGACAAAAGAATGATAAGTTATCTGGCGGCCTACGTTCACTCTCAGTGGACCCTTTCGAGCGTTTTTCAATACCGGCATTTTATTGTCACTACACGGAACACTCTATTTAAAAGCAACAACAGTTTTTCGATTACATAACAATAAATGATAGCATGTAGTTTAAATAACAGTAATCGCTGTTATTGAATGATGAAAATCGAAGCATTTGTTGTCGTGAAGGTAAAAATTATTATTTAAACAATTTACTGTTAAACTATAAACAATTCGTCTTGAACCATTATTGTATATATATTATTTAAATTAAACGTATATAAGATTAGTGAAAATAGTTTGTTTCGAGAAATATCAATTTGAACTCGAGAAACGACATTTAACATAAAAACGTAACTCAACTTATCAGCGTTTCTCTTTAAATCTTCCATACTATTTCATTTCACTTCGGTTCAGCTCGGGTCAGCTCGGTTGAATTTGTCGCTAGGATCGTCCTAGTAGAATTTGGTGTACGACCAAGCATACTGAAGCACCTACCTTGCACAAGCCTACAAATATTATGTATACGAAGGAATAAAAATATTAACTTATATATTCCTAATTGCACATCACGAAAAACATATTTTTTTAATTGAACCCTCGTAGTTTTTTAATAAAAAACAAGGAAACACGTAGGTCATGTATGCTAAAGAAAAACGTCTATTTCTCGGTAAATATAGGTTTAATCACAATTCTATTTTATTTATACAATTGAATCCTCGCTATTATAATTCGAGCCATCTCTAAATATTAGAAAAAACCATCTATTTTTTAAAACAAAGCTAAAAACTCCTTGAGAAACTAGGAATGTGTACATATGTACAACGTGGCCGTGATACGCATGCGCAAGCTATTCAGCTTGCTAAATTTAAAATGGAATCCCATCTGTAAGGAACAAAAGTATGTCATTCAACGATTGAAAAAATGATAATTTCATTTCAGCTATTATATTCCATTTTAAATCCTGAAACCGTATGTTTTTTTTTAAATACTTGTTGAAATTTACTTATGCATTATCATGTTTTAATTGTATTATACATGACACTAATTATGTTTATCTTTGTAACAACTAATGTCTATCATAAATTGTACAATAAAATTTGTCTTTATAGTAACTAAATAAAAAATGTCTTTATTTGTAGTAAACGTAATGAAATCTTGGCTGTTTTGATAGCTGTGTTCATAAAATAAAACACTATGACTACATTGTTAGATGTAAGAATGATTCTATTCCATGCAGAATTTTACATGAATTTTACATTCATGATAATAGTTGATACAAAGATGAACATAATTAGTGTTAAGTATAATACAATTAAAAAATGATAATTTATCAGTCAATTCTAACAAATATTCTTTAAAAAAAACACACACATACGGTTTCAAGACTTGAAATAGAATAGAAAGGATGAAATAAAAAATTCATTTAAATTTTTATAACAAATTCATTTTAAATATGAGTTACCAATTACAATTTTTTCAATAGTTGAATGACATACTTTTGTTCCTTACAGATGGGATTCCATTTTAAATTTAGCAAGCTGAATAGCTTGCGCATGCGTATCACGGCCACGTTGTACATATGTACACATTCCTAGTTTCTCAAGGAGTTTTTAGCTTTGTTTTAAAAAATAGATGGTTTTTTCTAATATTTAGAGATGGCACGAATTATAATAGCGAGGGTTCAATTGTATAAATAAAATAGAATTGTGATTAAACCTATATTTACCGAGAAATAGACGTTTTTCTTTAGCATACATGACCTACGTGTTTCCTTGTTTTTTATTAAAAAACTACGAGAGTTCAATTAAAAAAATATGTTTTTCGTGATGTGCAATTAGGAATATATAAGCTAATATTTTTATTTTTTCATATACATGATATTTGTAGGCTAAGGTAAGATGGGTCTCTAGCGCCATAGCATTATGTGTAACATCCTTTGTATACTATTCCAAACCAATATCTATATTCGTAGCTGATAATAATGAAATTTTTGATACAGTGATTCCTGTTGTCTGCGAGTGAAGTAGCATGAAAAAAAATTATTCTGTGATTATCTACAAATAATACTATCATACTCGTATTTTTGAGTGAGTATTTTCGTAATTTTATGTGTTCCTAACCTTACCATTTTAAGAAGAATCTTGTTAAATAGTAGAATCTGTTTAAGTGTCAGACAGCGTGTACGCAATAGGTGACCTTTCTTTTCAGCCATCGCTGAAAAGTGTTGGGTACGCAAACACCGGAAATTATTTTTACGTCGCGGACGCAAGTTCACTGCATACGCAAGAGCTCGAAAAATGTTTCCTCCGCGTACGCAGTCTTTTACGTGCACGAAACCTATGTATGCCCTATTTTATTAAGAGAATACGGGAATGAAAAAGTAGTAAGCATGTAAGACGCCATGAGAGTTTCAACAAGAGAAAACAGTGTATTCGCACGCAAAGGAACGTTTTTTTTTCCAAGCTTTTGCTTTGTGTACTTAGTTATCTTGTGAATGCAACGCTTTTCAGTGAAGGCTAGATTTCTTACATACGCAATTCTGCATACGCGCTGTCGGCCGCTGAGTCAGGTTCTAAATAATATTAAGCTACTCATAAAAAGTAGTCATGTTCTCTAATGTACGTGTTAATTTATAAGCATGAGAAGACATAGTTCTTTGGATTCTGATTCCGACTTTGAGAAAGAAAGAGAGAGGAGAAGATTATGGATGATGCAACAAGAGAAAGAAAGAGAACATGTAAAACTCAAACAAAAGAAGATTGCAGAGTATGAAAAAAAAAAGAGCGAAAATGCTTGGGTTATCCTACAAAGAAAGATCAATGCATAGAAGTCGCAGGAAAAGTAGAAGCCGAGGTAGGTCTCAAGAATCTCAACAGACAAGTCATTCAAGGCCAATACAGAAGAGTGAACTGCGAATAATACCAATAAAGTACGAAAGACGCAAAGCTGTTATAGTACATTGGTGGACTTTATTGGGCAATCAATACAATTCAACATGATGTTAATATCATTGTTCCAGACTTAACTCAACGCCAGGAAACAAGCCACTTTTTATTGGTCCATCAGAAGCTCCAAAGCTATGTGAAAGTGATCTACATCGAGTCACTAAAAATCCAGAGAAAAATACCAGCTCCATCAATAGATAATAACGAAATTATACATGATGTTGTTAACCCAGAGGAAATAGTATTAAAAAGGAGAGAAGGTAAATTAATAACTTGGGCAATTTTTATTTCAGTTCGAACACAAGAAAAAGATTCAATGCTGGTGACGATGGTAGCTACAGTTTATTTTTATTCCTTCCATAACACATATCTTGCTCTGCAAATATTTTTTGTGCACTATAGTAATATGAATTAATATTCCATGTAATATATTTAAAATTAACGATCGATCATAACGGTATACCCCCTGAAGGTATCGAAATCATTCTTACTCAACGTTACCAGTAAATGAAGATCCTCAAGAGTTGTCAATTCAACAGCTGAAGATTGCGAATGAGCAGATTGGTACAATGAAGTTGATAAAGATTAATATACTATATTTTTATTTCCATTATGATGCATATATTGCTTAGGACACAGTATGAATACTATAATACTACTAGTCAATATTCAGATACCACCATTGGGTGTCGTTTATTCATATTAAGATAATCTTTCAATGATCAAGTATTTTATTTTAATACAACTGACCAAGCTAATTTACACGTAGTAAAAGTAGTTATTTATATAATATATTTGTTAATAAGTAGTTGTAAATGATTGTCAAAATAAATTCTAAACGTGTTATTTTTATGTTTTAAATTACCAATAAAATCTATTTTTATAATTTATTTAAAATTGACTCAAATCATTCTTATTCAAGGTTAGTGCACTGAAGATCCTCAAGCATCATCCATACAACATCTGGAAACTGCAGATGAATAAAATCAATGTTTATAATTTAATCTTTTATACCATTAGTCTCTCTGAAGTTATTTACATCATTCTTACTCAAGATTATCTCTTTAATAAAGATCCTCAAGCATTATCCATACAAGATCCAAAGGTTTCTACAGGTGATAAACGTTGGTACAGTTTAATTATATTCCTTTTATAATACAATTTTACAAGTGCAGTTCGCGTTTTTTTACTCATCCTAATTATTGAAAGAAATGGATATTTATAATATATTTATGATAATCTTAAAATTTGTCATCACTTACAAAGTTATTGGTCCCTGAAGATGACTAGTCTATGCTTATTCAAGATCACTAATGCCCTGAAGATTCACTGCCATCTTCTATTCATAGTCTATGGTTTCTAGAAGAGCGAATTAATACAAATAATATACAACATTTTAGCCTACAAACATATTTTATCATTATAGTGATAAATTCTATCTTAAAAATAAATATCCTTAGTACCATTGTACCAGCAACAATTGTTTGCTTTCAATTTGATGTAAACAAAGCTTTATTGTTCTTCATAATAATAGTTTACAATTGTTGCCTTTGAGTAATTCTCACATATTATATGCAAGTTGAGTAGTGTCTACGTGACATACGTGGATTGCACCTTTTTTTTTTGCCGTCGCCGATTTATTTATTATTATTATTATTTATTCTTTTTGCCGCGCTTTATGTAATTTCATTTGATTTTCTTGTGTTCGCCGTATCTTAATAAATCGTTTCTTTTTTTTTTACAAAATTTAAATTGTTCGTTAATTTATTTAAACGCCTGCCTACTCACCTGTCCTTGACCTTTCAAGGTCATTCCAACCCTAACGTACATTAGGCCGTAAGCGCGCCTCTTACCTTCCCCTTTTTTCTTATTATTCGTGTTTTATTTTGCGATAGTTGAACCGTTAACATTAATTTCAACGCGACCGGAGGTGATTGCCCTTGATTAATAAGGTAAGTTCCCTCCCTTAATAGGTATTAGACCTATTCTCGTTGCAAGTTAAAGCAGACCGAAGAGGTTGAAGAGCGTCGCACCATCGAAGCTAACGGTCACAGCAATCAAGGTATTTGAAAAATTTTAATTTTTACATAAAGCATGTCATCCAGGGTATTTAAATTTTAACCATGTTTTTGATTTATGGGTTTGAATAGATAAGAGGTCACATTCAAAGCGTCGATCTGTGTCATTGAGACCTACTGCAAAGCATCGAAGCCCAAGTCCACACTCGCGTTCTGGACGTTCTCCCTCACGATCTCATTCGTATCGATCGAGGTTTGTATCTAAAACTATCAACATTTTTGCGTCTTCATTAATAACGTTGACAACTTTTTACATATTCAATTTTGATTTTTGATTGATAAGCGTTTAAATGTAACATTTGCTGCATGCTTCAACATAATAAGTTGAATTAATTAGCTGTCTATAAGTCATACCTTTGATATTTCATTTCTTTATGGTGGTTATTTATTCTTCTTTAAATAACTTTTGATTGGGGGCGGGGGGGGGGGGGTAACGTTATGAATGATCGTCAATTTTTCTACAATACATCATGAAAGTTTGATAATTACGTTACTTTAAACACATAGGCATGAAGAACAATCTAGGTATCGTTTAGAAGATCGTAATCCTAAAGACCACAGGTAACATTTATTTCATTTCCTCAATTTCGTAATAAAAACGATGGATCAGTATGAACTTCTTTGATAGAACTCGAGAAGATTGGCGAAGACATAGGTCACCTCGCAGACGCTCACGATCGAGAGAACGAGATTTCCATAGATCGGAACGTGATTATTCTCGGTAATATACCTTAAAATTCATCACTTAAACATTTTGGCGTCAATTGAAATCATGTATAACGGTATTATTACCAATTTTTTTACAGATCTAGCCGATTTGAAAAAGACTACCGGGAACATCGAGGCAGATCCATAGAACAGGTTTACGACCTTCGAGGCAGACGAGAGTCTTCTGTAGAACGCCACCATTCTTCTGCATCTGCGTACATGGAAAAAAGTGATCGTTGACGATAATAAATTATGCGATCATTGAGGTATATAACAGACCATGAACATAGTATTTAACCCTTTCGCTCAGTTCATTTGATTTGGTTGTTTCGTTGGCCGAAAAACGATTGTCGTCATTTTTATAAGTTGTATAGTCTTTTAAAAATAAGTTTTTAATATTACCAACTTGTACTGAATATACGAACAACACTTTTTATTATCCACAGTTAAACATTTCCAAATTACGTAATAATTCTACAATAATTTTATTTTAATTGTTTCTACGTTTATTGAAATTTTACATTGCCACGATCCTAACTAACTAGGCAATTACGCCTATGCAACCAAACTATCAGTTTTCTAACATAATTCAAAATAATAACGCATACACGAAGAATAACACAGATTTACGCAAACAAACGAAACATCCAGCATCATTTTTGACCTTATTAGGGAAGACACTTTACCAACGTACATACATACGTACATATTTTTTCGCCAAAACGTACGCATACAAATCATAGTAATGTCATGGTTTATGCATTTTTAACATCTTCAACACTTAATTATGTGACGAACTGACGTCACGTCGCCGAATATAATACCTGATGTAGGATTAAGAATAAATGCGCGAGATTTAAATGTAATTAATGTAAAGAAAATCTGTATAATGTAAATGGTCAGTTGGGAAAAGGAGGATATTCGGTAAGCTTTGACAGGAATACGCGGAAAAATTTTACTTGATGCAAGAAACTAGTTATACTCAATATATGCGCAACACGTCGAAGAGAAACATCTTGACATGTACTCCGTATCAGCTCAATCAAAACACAAGACAAAATCATTAAGCTGTTACAGACCCTTTAGATCGCACTTGAACTTTTCCCTTTTTCCCATCAGTGTGCGAGGGAAGGGGGAGGGCGGACTACAATGAAATAGACAGATTGTTAAGGGCAGTCAAGTGAACATCATCCCATTTTTTCTCACTTCTGCTTCTAGTCATTTTGTCATTTACCATTATTAATCATTTTGTACTATCATCACTGAATAATTAAGAAAATTTTGTTTGCCAATTGAATAGGACGAGCATTTGTGCCATGTCTCCTGACAGGGATATAACAGTGGTGACAGAAATCAGAATTAAATTTAAACTATCAGAGTAGTCCCAGAAATATCTGACTTGACGTATAGATGGCAATTATTATTTAAAAATAATAACTATGATAGAAAGTATCAACTTTATAAAGCTTAAGTTTAACCTTTTGCGATTCCACATTGTTCAGTATTTATTTAGCAGGAGACACGAAAAGAAATAAACGAAGTCAATGTATAATATATCAAGAATTATATTTCGCGTATAGCTATGATGTAAATAAATTTTCTATGTATGTAATAAAGTCTTAATGTAGATTTTGCATATTATTAGAGATAAATATTTATGCCTCCTTCATTTCACTACTACTAGAAAAATATACTTAATTAATTTAAATACAATAATTTTTTTAGATATCATAATTTTCCGTATTTTAACCTCCAAATCGCACTATCACTGTTTATTATCGGTTTTCATGCTGAAAAATAGTGTGCTTAACTGATCTGAAAAGGTTCTTTAACAAAACTAGTTACTACTTTTTCCTTTGACTTGTAATAAAACCTCTAGTAGTTTAGTTAACTTAATCTCTCTGGGTGGAATCTGCTTTAAATATCTATCAAAGTGTTGTAAGAAATGCTATAGCGAATGTCAATTGAAAAACAACACATAAATACAAAAAATTAACATCCCGTTGCACTGTCGGCTCCTCAATACTAAAAATTGCTTCTCATACTCGAGTCTAAGAAATAGTTCTCAATTTTTTAACGAAACAGTTTTGATTTTCAATCAGAAATTAGTATCTCTGCTTCTGCTAGGTAAGAAAATCTTCGAGCATCAGCTATGTATGGGAGATTTTTGGCTATTTCAATAGATCTAGAGACATTGATCATTGAATTTTTCCAAACTTGTTATATGTGAGGGAATAAAAATTTGTCCAAATTTGGATGACAAAATATTAATTAGGACAATTATGAACTTTAAAAAATGCTGAAATTTTTTCAGAACACCGATATTGCAAACTAATAAAATGTTGGAGTATAATTCTTATTAAAATACACGTTTTTATTAAAACCTTAAACTTTGGTAACATGTAATAAAAAAAAACTATATTTAAACAAAATAAATATTTTTTTAAACAATCACAGACATTTAAAACCATATTTTTGTTTCTAACTTTTACCCCAATGTGTTATTGAGGTTTTTCTATAAATTTATTAATAATATTTAACCGTCCGCCACTAGACAAGTAGTAGCAGTGAAAGAAAGAAGTCGCTCCTCTCAACAGCGAGCGCGCTCGCTGCAGGAAGTCGAGTGGCGCGGCTAGATTCGGCTTTTAAAATCGGCTAAGCCAATCATACTCGCTCGCTAAAATCGCCACCGTGTATACCTTTGGTTTTACGGTCTAACTAGCCCATACTCTATAATAATCTTTTAGTGAATTCGCAAAAATGGAAAATATTAGTCATTGCTATATGATACTCTAATTTAGAAGATCTCAGTCCAACCTATATTAAAACGGATCCAGATTCTATTTGAGGTAAATCAGTTCCTTCACTTACAATAGTATAGTATTGGGTGAAAAAGTTCAAATGAGGACGTATGAGCTGCCAAGACGAATATCGCAGCAGTCAACCAAATGAGATATCTACGTCAGAAATGGTGAAAAAAATTCACAAAATGGTATTAGATAAGCGCCGTCTAAAATTGTACGAGCTAGTAAACATGGTAGTAATTTTAAAAAGTGCTGTACGTCGTATACTGACCTAAATTTTGGACCTGAAAAAGGTGTGCACAAGATGGGTACCACGATTACTTACAATGGAACAAATGTTTCAGTCGCGTTTTCGTCGAAGTTTCATGGAAATAGAGCAGAGTTTTTACGTTGATTCATCCCCCTAGGTGAAACTTGGATCCATCACTTTACACCTGAGACAAAGGAATCGTCAAAACCATGGACTGAAAGGGGGGGGGGCTACGAAGGTGAAGACTTACATCAGTTTTTAGAGATGCACGTGAAATAGTTTTCATTGATTATTTGACGAACGGAAAAAATAATCCGTGCGAGTATTATGCAAATTTTGTTGAGGGTTTTGAATGATGAAATCAAGAAAAAACGTCCACATTTAACGAAAAAGAAAGTCTTGTTTTAGAATGTTGTGACGGAGCTCCTGGCCGTTGGCCGGACCTCGTCAATGTTAACGAGCCTGCGACGGGGCTTGTTTACTTTCTGAGGTCGTGAAATCTGATGTTGCTCAAAAATGCAAAGCCTTAGTAAAGTACATTAAACGTTATAAAGATTTATTTATTGCAATAGAAAAGTTATATATAATAAAATATTAAATTTTAGTCGTATAAATTACCAATTTAAAACTATAAAAGTTTATTAGTGAGGAACCCTAATCTAAAAATAAATAAAACACAAAGTAAATGACTTATCATAGTAAAAGAATAATTAAGCAAGAAATAATTGAAATTAACTTATCTGACAGTATGAGGTGATGAAAGTGCATGATCCTTGTATTTTCTATTTAATTGCATTGCCAACTAAATACAATCGTGACAGGGCTTGCTTCAAGCGTTAACCACACAACTCGCGAGAAAGAAACTTGTATCTAAACTCGATTCGTGTCAGTAATGCTTAATCGACGGAGATGAAACGCCATTTTGAATCTCGGGGGGTCGCGAATTAAGTTCCGTTGAGTGTCCTATTAATCCGATTAACTAATAAATTATTCGGAAGCATAACACAAAAATGTTACGAAAAGGTTATTGGAACATAGTTTCTTATCGTGCGTTCGCAAAAGATTTTTATTTATACGAATAACTGTAATAAAATAATAGTTTATTATATATTTGTGTGAAAGATCAGTGAGTTTTTTTTAATTTATATTACACAAATACGTATTGTATTTAGTGTTAAACATATGGATAGTATAAAAATAGCTGTGATAATTAAATTATTTAGTAAATTAATCATTAATAGAGTATAAATAAGAACCATTTATTATTTCGTTATATTAGATAATATTTTATGATATGTAAATATCGTATAATAGTATTAATTGATAAAAAATTGATGCAAAATTTTCGTTCCTACCGGATGTTTCGCGAGACCACATTTTTTGTCTTAATATAATTTTAGGGCTGAATAAAATAGAAACTTGAATAATAAATTGTTAAACAATACCGGAATACTATTTTATAGATAAACATTTACATTTTTTATAATAAAAGTTACATATGTAGATGCATAAACTGAAAACAGAGATAAATTTATGAAGCGGCAGGCAATTCTATTATTGATTCTTTTGCAAATGTATAAAATGTCTAACACTTTCTACTCTCTAGGCAAGTATGTGCTAATGGCCTAGTTGAGGAATATAAGGGGAAAACACGACTAGGCCCGTATTTTATGGAAAGTTCAACTTAATACCACTAATAACTTTGTAGTTATTCATTATAAAAATTATTTTTCCAAAATTGTTAATTACTTTTGATAAACATGTTATTATTTAAATGGATTCGATGTAAATACATAAAATATAAAATAAAAAGATATAATATGTGTGGGGTATTGGTGTAGAGGTTGGTGACAAATAACTACGAGTGATGGCAAGACCATAGTTATTTTAGTTTTGGCTCGTTTACATTCTCAAGTGCTTCTTTTCCGTACCGAGGGCTCCTCTCGACTGACTGTAGTTTTCCCTGACACGCTAGTGCTTTGCTTTTGGGTTTTTCCTTAACCTCGATGATCTACTAACCATTGTCTCTCGTTGATGGTTAGCATGTGTTTTGCCTGCACTCTACATGTGTTGGTTGTGTTGGGTTTGTCTACTGTCATATCCCACACTCGGCCTTTCCTGACATTACGTCTGCCCTCAGACGATTTATGCTTGCCCATTTTATTTATTTATTTATATTTTGATATTCTCCTCGTTTTCGCTATTCTTCTCGCTACTTTCCTTATTCTGGCCATCCTTATTTATAGGGCAATTTACGCTAATGTGGCCAAATCTATGGCATCTGTAGCATTTTTCCCTTTACACCATGGATTGCTTCGCTCCTCTCTCTCTCTTTCACTTCACTTTTGTGATTTTAACATATCTAGAAACAATCTTCTCGTTGTTGCCGATGTCAACACTACACGTGCTTCTAAATTTCCAGTTACTCCTCTAGCAATGTATTTTTTTAATTCATCAAAGGGTATGTCGCCTTGTGCACCTAGAAATTCCATATCCTGCACGTATGATAGTATTGACTCCTCTTTTTTCTTTCTTTTATTTCCAAGCTTCTTGTGAATGTCTGATACACTCGTCCGTTGCTTGTACTCTTCTATAAGGCCGTCTTTCATTCTTTGCCACGTACGAATTCCGCTCTGGCAATCTATACACTTTCTGGCAGGACCATCTAGCGCTCTCTTTGCTGCTAAAAATTGTTCTTGTGCGGTCCATGCATAGATTATTGCGTCCTCCTCGAACCGCTCGACCCACTTCTTTATTGCAATCGTTGAACTTTCTGGATTATACTTAGGCAGCGAATCAAGTGTAGATGAAAAAGGTATATGCCTATTTGTGATTGCAGTTGAATTTGCGTCAACCTTGATTCGCTCTTCCTCATCATACGCTGATGAACGTGTGTCCGAACTCTCTCCTTTGGCTGGTAGCGGGTTAAGTTGGACTCTTGTTCGTTTTTGATCGGCTTCCTCAGCGGCTCGCCTAGCTGTTGCAGTTGCCTCTGCTTGGGTCATATGATGACGCTCGCGCTCCTGAGTTATTCCTTCGGCTCGTCGTTGGGCCTCTGTTGCTGCAAGGGTCCTCGCCTCAGCTTCTTCTATCATCCGTAGCTGCTGTAGTTTTGCTGCAGATGCGCGTTGCCGCTCCTGCACTAGAGCGGCTCCTTGATCTGCATTCACCCTTTCGAGTTCGCTCAGGCGGTGATGTAGCTGTTCTACTGCCATTCCTGACATTACGGCCATGACATAGCCAATTCTTTTGTCTATCTTTCGGCGTTCTCCCGCAGCCCTTTTTCTTGCTGTAGCAATTGCTCAGTAGACATTATAGTGGCTTTTTCCTTCCTCAAAGGCTGTAGGCATGAGGGGCGATTTAGACGGTCTCGTCTTCTTTGTGGAGTCAATTGGTTTAGTGACTCACTGTTTGGTGTATAAGTACTTTCCTCTTTGTTGCCCTCCACTTTGGTAATTCGTGGAATAATTAGCACTCAATTCACGCGCGGTGATTGTGCCAGTAGTCGATAAACATAAGGTTAATAGTTAATCTATCGTAGCACAGAGCAATTCTATCTGGTTTTGATTTCGTCAAAGGGACACACAGTCAAAATTCTTCCAGCACGTAGCAAGATAGCACTCAGCAATTACATAAATCCGGGACAGCACCCAGCAATGACACGATCAGGAATAGCACAAAGCAATGACACGATCAGGAATAGCACAAAGCAATGACACGATCAGGAACAGCGCAAAGCAATGGTCAATTACGAATAGCACGAAGCAATAACACAAAGTAACATAACACGTAGTTAAACCCTTTCGGCAAAGAGCTGGAGACACACAGTCAAAATTCTTCACACATGAGCAAAGTTAAGCAAAGTTAAACGTCAACCACTTCTTGCTATTATTTTATCAAATAGGACGAGCCCCCAGATTGTGGGGTATTGGTGTAGAGGTTGGTGACAAATAACGAGTGATGGCAAGACCATAGTTATTTTAGTTTTGGCTCGTTTACATTCTCAACTGCTTCTTTTCCGTACCGAGGGCTCCTCTCGACTGACTGTAGTTTTCCCTGACACGCTAGTGCTTTGCTTTTGGGGTTTTCCTTAACCTCGATGATCTACTAACCATTGTCTCTCGTTGATGGTTAGCATGTGTTTTGTCTGCACTCTACATGTGTTGGTTATGTTGGGTTTGTCTACTGTCATATCCCACATATGGAACAAATTAAATATAAATACTATGAAAATCCTTTAGTATATGCGCCTACCAATATGCAATATGTAGCACACTTCTTAACACACATCAAAGTAATAACACAGACATTAGAAATCACATTTATTTTCACAGACAAACAAAATATCGAATCATATTTGTCATTATCATATTTGGAAAGCTACGTCATCGTCATATATAGATATAGTCTAAATTTATAGGTAATACAATGATATTATTTTTGTCTAATTTAAAGGACCTGAAGAAAAATAAACAAGAGAATCAATCAGACTTTTATGTTAGTCATTAATTGCATATCATTTATTTATATATTCCTGGACAAATTTTTATTTAAACTTTTGTTTATTAGTTTTATATATTATTAACAATTTGGGTGTCTTATTTTATGATAACATTGTGTTTCCTGGATTCTATAGTTTTAGTATATATGATAAATGATTTATTAATTATTGTTATAAACAAATGATAATTTTTAATGAAAATATTATTTTTATATCTGAAAAGGCAAGCTTGTAATGACAAATTCACTCATTGAAAACAAAATAAAGTACCAAACTAACGAGATATAAGCAAATATTATTGGTTCAAAATGATTAGTTTTTTTATTGTATATAGTTTATTATTAATCTTAAAACTATTTTATAACTTCTTTTACGTAGATCATATACTTGTCTATCCAATCACACCAATACATTTTTGTTAGAATCTAATTGCCATTAAATATCAAGCTTTTCTAAGAAATTTGTTTGTAACTAACAAATTGGAGATTACCGAAATGTTTGAAAGATATAATATTAAAGTTGTAACTTTATAGTATTGGTAAAATGTAATTTTGTAAAAATCTGAACTCCGAATGAGAAGTTATTGTAAATTAAGGAGTTTTCGCATAGTTCATAGTTTTCATAGTTTCGCATATCCAATGTAATAGTCTTTCTCGAATATTCTCCCCAAAATGTTGGTATAAATAGACACGTTCTAGAAATAGAAAATTAGACGTTTAGAAGTCGTAGCATAAAGCGGTTCTCTTATTGTATCTGAAATAAACACCTTTTATTATAATACAAACTTTGATTTTTTACTGGTACACTTCTGACTCTGATTGAGAATTTTCTACAGTTCAACGTGGGAGCCCATTCCTCCCGACTTAAAAGAAATATAGAATTATTCTCTTCAATCTTCTCCAGCTGTTGAATCCAATGTTTGAGCCCATTCCTCCCAAAATAAAAGACACATACAATATTTTATCCTGTTCAAGATTTTCTGGATTCAACTCTTGAAGCCCATTCCTTTAAGACCTAAAAAAACACAGAGAGAGTCTTTCTACCAATCCCTAAATTATCTACCTTCATCTCTTTACACATGTCAAAACAATAATTCACTAAGGGATCACACAATATATATATATATATATATATATATATAAAGTATTATTTTAAAACGCGTTTAAGGAGTTTTAACTTTAAACTCATTCAAGTACCAAATAATTTTAAGTCCTTAGTCACATATCGATGACGGATTAAGATTAAGAATGTCGATAAAAAATATAGACAAACTATTTTTTCGTCTTTTACATGATACAAGCACTGTAACAAAAATAATCCGAAAAACATTCTAATCAATGAAACTGGACAAAAAGCTTATAAAAATCCCAGCCGCCGCTGTATCCGCACGTTCTAATGATCCCCTTCCGACGACTCAAAAAATATATGTACGCTCCTCCCCATCGCTGTATGAACACGTTTTGGTTTCTGTAACGGAGCGCTCAATCAGTGTCAAAACGTCGGTACGCTCCCATCCGTAATTAATGGTAATTATTGCTACTGATCTCTACAAAGAATGGGTATATTGCTAGCGCCTATGCGCAAATGCGTGATAAATTGGAATCTTTTATCGAGTGCCGCATCGTGGTCAAATCAGCCCTAGGCACGCATTTTAAGAGTGGACTATACAGGAGGAATAAAATGTGTGTCTATATAATTAATTCCTTCTGCATAATTAATACAATATAAAATTAAAAATACGAATTGATAGAACTTAATTTGCCGATTGAACTACAATATTTAATTATTTTTCCTGGTATTAGCAATAAAAAATGACAAGTTTTTTTGCTAACTACTTCACATGTCTTTGTTTCATTCATTTATAAGTGGTGTGTTTTAGTTCTTGAAATTGCAAAAAATTAATCCAAAAATATTTAATAGTTTTTTTGGCAAAAGAAATTAAATTATTATAGATATTAAGCACTTATTTGATATCGCACATCACATGTGCAACAGAATATTCCTGCCTTCCCATCCTTCAGTTTGTATAATTTAACCAAAATGTAAAAAAATAGTTGATCTTTACCTTATTAATTAATTTTTATTAATCGGTATTTTTAATTTCACTACGTTGTAAAATATTACTCCCCGCACTGCCTCCTTTTTACGTTCAATTTTATTCTGTTGCTTGACTCTGATAGGACTATGTACACTACAAATGGAATAGCCGACGATTAACGAATTGGCTTATTCATCTTTAAATGGAATCAGATCATCTACCCATTAGTCAAAAAAACATTAGAAGAGAAAATGAATATACCATAGTAGCCAAGCACTTTTTTAATCTAATTACTTGTTTACAGCAGTGGGTAATATACTTAATAATAACTCAAATCAACATGCCGATATAACTTAGCCGACTCAACCTATTAAATAACATACAAAAATAAGCTAAAACGAATTATAGAAAAGCTTGTGTCAAGATAGACAACATGTTGAATTTCTTTATAAAATAAAAAAATGAACTCTGATGCTTATAATCTGGAATGCCAATGGGTTATCTCAAAGACAACTGAAAATAAAAAATTGTGTAATCGAGGAAAAAGTGAATATAATTTTTATTTGAAAAACTCACTTCACCAACAAACACTATCTAAGATACCACACTATATGATGTATTAACTAATCACTCAGAAAATAAAGCCCCCCGAGGGACTGCAATGCTCATAAAATTATTACGGAAGACGAAAGATTCAATAGTTTGACGTTCAAGCTAACAGCGAACAATAACTGAGTGGACTGACGCATTCATAATATCTTCAGTTTACTGCCTCCAAACTAAAGTATCAATAAGGAATCTTTTTATTCTTTTTGTAAATAACTTGGTGATAGCCAAGCGTTGATGTCTGTTTAAAGAAGACCTTATTGTGGGATCGTTCTTTGGCTAAAATGACTAGTGGTATTGAAGTGTGTTACGAACTTATTAATACTAGCTTACTTTAGGTATTAGTGCCGGTTTATTTAATTAATGAATTACGTTAACAACAATATGGAAGTGAACAATAATGGCTGCTATGCAAAAAAAAAATGTTGTGAAAAATGTAATAATGAATGTATCAGAAAAGTGAAGTGGTGTCAACGATAAAAATAAAAAGAGTCCTATTTTGTACAGTATGGTCAAGATGAAACGTCAATATAAGATTCTGGATAAGTGGCTAAGCTTTTCAGTAAGGATAAGTAAATGATTTGAACTGCAATTACCCAAACTCATAAAGGCTGTGCAGTGCGATAACAACTACAATAAAAACTTTAATTTCAATCTTCGATTTTTTTTTATTTTATATTGGTATACTTGTCCTGAATATATGTTCACAATTTCAGCTATATAGCATTATTTGTTTGTTTGCGAGAGGCATAAAGATTAGAAGTGTTTTGCGTGCTCAGCGATTTTCTGCTGTCGAAAAACATGGATTAAAGATTTTGCATCAAATTTTGTGTAAAAAATGGAATCAAGTATTCCAAAACTCTTGAAATATTGACAGTGACATACGATGAGTCTACTTTACGTAAAAAATATATTTACAAGTGGTATAAACTCTTCCGAGGAGACCGAGAAGACGCCAATTGTGACTCTCGCTCTGGACGCTTCAGCATGTCAACAACTGGTGAGAACTTTGAAGAAGTGAAAAAAAAAGTGTTGGAAAATCTTCGAATTACCATTAGAGAAGTTGCTAATGATATCGAAACCTCGTTTGGTTCGTGCCAAGCAATTTTTACGTATATTTTGGGCATGAGACGTGTGTTAGCGAAGTTTCTTTAACGAAAACCCAAATTTACTCAAAAGGGTCATAACAGGTGACAGAACTTGGTTCTACGGTTATAACATCGAACCAAAGGCTCAATTGTCTCAGTGGAGGCATTCTGAATCACCAAGACCAAAAAAAGCACAAGTTCGATCAAATGACAAGATGCTGCTCAGTGTTTTCTTCGATTATCATGACGTAGTGTATCAGGAGTTCTTACCACAAGGTCGTGCAGTTAATAACGTCGAGGTTATGCGCTGTTTGCGTGAAGTAACACGAACATCCGGAATCATGCAAAAACTATTCATGGTTATTAAACCACAATAAAGTGCCAGTTCACAGGTCATTGCTTGTTCGTAATTTTTTGGCCAATAACAACACCGTAATCATGCCTCAGCCACCGTATTCACCGGATTTGACCCTCTGCGGTTTTATCCTCTTTCCAAAACTCAAGAAACCCATGAAAGAACGGCGTATTGCAACGTTTGAGGAGATGAAGACCCCATCACTGAATAAGCTCAAGACTATATACAAAAAAATGCTTATAAGAAGTGCTTTCAGGATTGGAAAAAGCGTTGACAAAAGTGTATTGTACCTAAGTGGGCTTACTCGGAGGGAACAACATAAATATTGGTGAATAAATAAATATTTTTTGATCAAAATAAAAATACACCTTACTTCCATGATCACACCTCGTACAACTTACAAACCAGCCAGATATCAAAGCACACGGAGGCATCCCAGTATTAATATAAACAACAATAAAATACTATGAAATACAAGGTTTCTAGGCACTTAACCTTTAAGTTACTAACATAAAAACAATTGACCAAACTGGACCAATCACTGTCAGCTGTTTATTGTTTTTCAAACCATGTTATTGATAAGGAATGTTACTCTTTGTTTTTCGAATCTCTTCGCAACGCGATTTATTGGCAATGCGTACTTATCTTTTAAATTACAGGGAAAGGCTTCGCTCGCTACGTTGATATAAATAATAAACAAAAAATTTCAATGTGAAAGAGGAAGATTGGAGGCGCAAATCGGCTTTGCGCACGTTGGGAAACTGTGACCTTGCGAAGTCACAGGTAGGTACGTCAGTAAGGCAAATAAATGCAATATCTGTAAAATATAATTATAAAATATAGTTCGAAGAAATATAGTAGATGTTCTCTATTTTCTTCCTAATTTTATTATTAATAAACATTTAAATACACCAACAGTTTAAGAAGAAATAATAATATTATATAAAAAGTACAAAAACAGACTATAAAATGACTTAAACTAACTGACAAAAGACATATTCTACAGAAACATAAAACAAATTCAAGATTAGAGAATACAGACAATTACAATGATTTATTCCTAATACATCTTCCATAAATGCGTAATAGTTTATACTTACAACTCATACAACTTAGTGCTATTTTATTTTTATTGAACTTACTGTACCTCAAACAAACTTGATATATATACTAATGTGAATAGAAATGGTAGCAACAACCATATTGTACATCATAAAATCTGTGAAGGATTCACAATCAAAACAACGTTCACTTTTCGCGTTATCAAAATGTTGAAAAAGTTATATATTATTCCAAATTAATTTGATTAATTGAATATAAATTTAAATCGTTCAAAAATATTAATTAATATTGTTTCGACTATGAATGATCATTTATTAGCACGTATATATGAAATCGTTAAATAATAAATGTATTTACCAGGTGAAATTTCAAGCCTTTTTTTACTATTTTCGACTCCTCTTCTGACGGACCTGATTCTTCTCATCGGACTTTTCCCGTTCTCTATAAGCGCAGATCTTCTCTTATCGGTGGGATTCACTTTCGGGACGTTGTCCTCTGCGTACGCCACTGTTTAGGTAAATAGTTTTCTACTTAAGTCCGTCCGTGCTCTTTGGCAACCTTCTTTTTTTCTCTATTTAAATTCGTAAAACTGCATATCGATGAAAAAATAGTTTTTATCTAAGAGCTCCTTTTTTATGCATAATTTGCAGTCTGTTGGGTTATTCCTCATTGAGTTCGGAATTTTATTACGTTAACATTTAAATAACGATTATTTACAGTTTTCAGAATGTCTCTTTAAAAAACACCTTCACGAGAATGAGAAATCACGCGGTATTAATGGAAATTTACTAAGGTTGATTACAAAACAGTATTTAAATTTGCGCGCGGCCTGATATATAATACACCTGTGTGTCTAATATGGACACGTGATGCATTAGCACGGTATGTATGTAATGTACATATGTACACTCAATGGAACTTAATTCGCGACCCCCGAGATTCAAAATGGCGTTTCATCTCCGTCGATTGAGCATCACTGTCACGAATCGAGCTTAGATACAAGTTTCATTCTCGCGTTCAGTAGTGTGGTTAATGCTTGAATGAAGCGCTGTCACAATTGTATTTACAAGTTGGCAATGCAATTAAATAGAAAATACAAGGATCATGCACCTTCATCACCTCATACTGTCAGATAAGTTAATTTCAATTATTTCTTGCTCAATTATTCTTTTACTATAAGCATTTACTTTGTATTTCATTTATTTTTAGATCAGGGCTCCTGACTAATAAACTTATTACGAATAGTTTATTTATACTCAGACGATTTTGTGTGTATAAGTTGCATTCAAAAGCAAGATAAAATTTTTTGTGCAGGTAATTCATGATAAGTTTATAATTTAGTATAACAATCTATATTATTTTATTCTATAAATTTGTATGTAGGAATCGATTAAATGGATGCTATGACATTTTTATGTAGCTGATGAATCTGATGTTGCTCAAAAATGCAAAGCATTAGAAAAGTACATTAAACGTTATAAAGATTTATTTATTGCAATAGAAAAGGTATATATAATAAAATATTAAATTTTAGTCGTATAAATTACCAATTTAAGACTAAGATTCATTAGTGGTTATACTTAAGTGTGCTAAACCCATGATAGCAGCTATTCATGCATAGGAGAAGCTGTAGATATGATTTGTTCAACGAATGCTTTGCAAAGATTACCAAAAATTATTGGTTCTCATAGTCTAGTTAGAGAACTTGTTTACACTGGTCAAAAAATATTAGCACCAGAAGCTTTACAAGTTGTTTCTGTTACGAATTTTCTGACTTTGAAAATTAGTTGGGTGTTTGTAAAAGAAAAATTTGAAGACTTTTTATAAAAATGAAAGTGTTTTTATTAAAAATAGTAAGGTTACCTACAGAAAAATGTACCCCTCACAAAAGTGTCAAAGAGTAATTTTATTAATAAATAAATACAATTATTAACATATAAAACAAAAATTTGATTTTGAGGATTTTATCACAGCTTTGAAAATATTGGTGGTTTATCCTGCAATGCTAATGCTGATGCTGATGCTAATGCATTAAATTCAGGTGATAAAGCTGCATGATCTTATATACTGATCTGATACATATTGGCTTTAAATGCAATCCATCAACATTTCTTTTTGTTTCCAACGACTATTTAATTGCATTTCCAACTCAAAACCATCACGACAGATCCCACTTCAAGCATGAACCATACAACTAGCGAGCAAAAATCGTATAAATCATATTTACAGATCCTCCTATGCAAGCTCCATGAACAACTGCTATTACGGGTTTCGCACACATAAGTATAATGATAAATGAATCTTAGTCTTAAATTGGTAATTTATACGAGTAAAATCTAATATTTTATGATACATACCTTTTCTATCGCAATAAATGAATCTTGATAACGTTTAATGTACTTTTCAAATGCTTTGCATCGTTGAGCAACATCAGATTCATCAGCCATATAAAAGTTTATTAGTGAGGAAACCTAATCTAAAAATAAATAAAATATAAAGTAAATGACTTATCATAGTAAAAGAATAATTAAGCAAGAAATAATTGAAATTAACTTATCTGACAGTATGAGGTGATGAAAGTGCATGATCCTTGTATTTTCTATTTAATTGCATTGTCAACTAAATACAATCGTGACAGCACTTGCTGCAACTACACAACTCGCATTAACTACACAACTCGCGAGAAAGAAACTTGTATCTAAGCTCAATTCGTGACAGTGATGCTCAATCGACGGAGATAAAACACCATTTTGAATCTCGGGGGTCGCGATTTAGTTCCGTTGAATGTACGTACGTAACAATTGCCTATAACAAAAGATTCTTATTACAGATTGCTTGCGCGTACGTAGAAATAAAACAAGTTCATACTGATCCTTTTCGAAAAATGTCTACGGTAAGCAGAAAGATTCCTTTTTATTTAAGAAACAGACCAATCTAAAAATATCGAAAGGATACTTTGAATTTTGCGCGTAATAAAAATGTATTGGCATTATTACATAACCCGTCAATTTTATCAAAATATATTCGTGAAATCTACTCCCTGGAGAGTCTGTTTAAGATAATAATAAACTAAGTTGCTTCGTGTATTATAATCGTTTACCTTACCGTAAATACACTTACCCACAAAAAGAAATCGCTCGTCCAGATTAACTGCTGCAGTTACAGTTCCCAAGCCAACTCTTTTCTGTTACTTTTGTTGTTGTCGTTTCACAAATGGATGCGCTCAAAGAGTGGAGGGAGCTTATACGCGTACACCTATGAACGACGAACGAGTTTCGCCTTTACAGCTCTCAATTTAACGTCTATACACAGAAAAATCAAAGGAGGCAAGAAATGAAATAGGAAGGCGTGATTCTTGCGGTTGTGCAAACTCAAAAGAGTCGCGCTCGTTCAAACACGATAATGCGAGCTTTCAGTTTAATTAATCGGCAAGTTGTATTTGTGTATGGATGGGAATCTTTATATATAACGAACGCAAATATTTGGAGCAAACACGCAGAAGTTCGCGTATTGTACATTTAATTCCAACGATCTTTTTCTTTTTATTCTACTGTAAAACAAACTCGAAAGTACCCTGTACTTGTGTGATTCTAACTGACAGGTCTATTTCAATCGAAAGATTTTCGAGTAAAGTCTAGCCTATTAATAGCGCACGAGTCTACGGATAAATGTCCATTAATTTTGCTTTTATTAATATTCTCGCGTGAAATACGTTTAAATTATCTGTCGGCGGATCTAACGTCATTTCGTTGGCATTATGAAATTAGATTCACTTGTATTATTGAGTGCGCGACTTGCCGATGTAAAAGAAAATTTGGCACAAGGCCGAGATTTTCGAAACTCTAGATATTCTGGCGAGTTGCCCGGAAAAATTCTCAACGGTACGCCCTCAGTACCGGAAAAAACTACCATAAATATCATACACACGTGCGTCAGTTGTATTTACACATCTTTCCTTCTCTTTCTTTCTCTTGATTATCGGATTCTTAAACTTCGCTTTCTATTTGATATCTGTACAAACTATCAAAGTTATGGAATTACTTTTTCAACGTTGTATTTTATAAAAAATAAAATAAAAGCAACTTGTAATAAGCTATACATAGACTTTTTTAATTGAAAGAGCTTCGAACATAACACAAAAGAGTGATGTATTAATTTGAAAATGTTAAAGTTGTGACGCAACTCCTGGCCGTTGGCCGGAGTTCGTCAATAACAACAGCTCCTGATTAGGGCATATTTACGTTTTCGAGGTCGTTGACCTCGGCAAATTAGTTTGCCTTGTTTGGCATTGCGAAGAGAGAGAGAGAGAGAGAGGTAAGTGACACTCACCGACAGTACGTATTGAATCGTTGACAAGAGCGGTTACAATTTTACGAAAAAGGTGTCGCGAATCAATGAGTGAGTTTTCTTCTCTTCTTTTGTTTGATACATTCTATTGATACGTTATGTAATCTTAAATATTCGATGTCGAAATAATAATTTTGAAATTGCATACCAGCCCGCGGACGTTCAAATTCTCTGGACAATGACTTGAGACGATCCAGACACGATTATTCAAGGTATTTATTTATTCTATTTAACGATTGACCAAATTATAATACCATATCATTAGTGCATATATCAGGCTACATAAGAGGACACTGCTGTTTTCATATTATTATGATATTCATTGCAAAAACTTAAATTAAATAATCCGATTGTCAAAATAACAACTAGTACTGACCTTAATGTTTCACATCGTGTTTTTAGGTCAAAGGAATCTAACCCATCCCGTGGGCGCTCAAATTCCAGAGGACGCCATACCTCTCCTGGAAGGTCTATTTTGACAATCGGATTATTTAATTTAAGTTTTTGCAATGAATATCATAATAATATGAAAATAGCAGTGTCCTCTTATGTAGCCTGATATATGCACTAATGATATGGTATTATAATTTGGTCAATCGTTAAATAGAATAAATAAATACCTTGAATAATCGTGTCCAGAACCAGAACATCTATAATAAGTGACGAAATAAAAAGTGCTGCTGTCTCATTTTATTTACAAGATGATATAAGCCGGCCGTGTCCAGGTGCTAACGATACCAAATAGTGAGAAAGGATAACGAAGATAAAGTTAAAATTCAAAGGCGTTTACTTATGTTTAATTTAAAAGAAGTGTACACCATGTTTGAAAAACACTGTGCTGAAATTGGACTCAAGTTTGCCTGGGGTTTACATATTTTTGTACATTGCGACCTGATCAGTGTATTCTAGTGAATGAATGTAAAGGTGTTCATAATGTTTGTATTTGTATTCACCACCAAAATCCAAAACTATTAGTGGAAGGCTGTAAAATGACAATGAAGAATTTGAAGATCAAATATGATGAAGAGTTACCTCAAACAGCAAAAGATATTTTAATTGGAATGACATGTGAAAGACCTGGTGAAGATTGTTATTTAATAAATGCTCGAAATGTCCTGGATTGGCTATCATTTTAGATATG
The DNA here is from genome assembly GCA_030064505.1 of Chouioia cunea. Lineage (NCBI taxonomy): Eukaryota > Metazoa > Arthropoda > Insecta > Hymenoptera > Eulophidae > Chouioia > Chouioia cunea. The sequence goes on from JAOPFQ010000001.1 coordinate 7,587,400, forward strand.
TTCGAGAATTATTTCAAAAGAAATGCTATAGATTTCATTCATTGTAAACAATGGGAAACTGTAAACCAAAAGTGTGATCTTGTAAAGCACACATACAATATTAAAGAATATCTTAACCACCTGGAGGTACAGTTTAAATATAAATTATTAGAGCATGACTTTAATGCCAAAAGTCAAAATGATTATATAAAAACTCGTCGGCATAATTTGAATGAATCTGAAGTAATGGTCATAGGAGATTTCGCTCAAAATTATACGACTGTATATCAAGACCAGGTCCAAGCAAATCATTGGAACGGCAAACAGGTAACTATTCATCCATTTGCAATGTATATAAAAGGGAAGGAAAAAACTGAAGAAGACAGCTTCGTCGTAATTTCCGAAAGTACGAAACATGATGTGAATGCTGTGATATTGTTTCGCCAAAAATTAATTGATTATATAAAAAATCGATACGAGAACAAGGTTAAAAAAGTGATTTATGTATCTGATGGAGCTGCAAGTCAATATAAGAATAAATCCAATTTTTTAACTCTTGTTTCTCATTATGAGACATATAGAATTGAAACTGAATGGCACTTTTTCGCAAGTTGTCATGGACAAAGCGCATGTGACGGACTTGGCGGAACAGTGAAAAGATTAGCCCGGAACGCCAGTTTGCGAAATTCAGACGTAAGCATTAATTCAGCTGAAGAATTATATCAATGGGCACAAAAAGCTATACGTGGTATAACTTTTGCTTACTGTGCCATCGCAGAACACATAGAAATTGAAGAAAATTTATCAAAATTATTAAAAACAGCATTACGTGTCGATGGTACTTTAAGTTATCACGCATTTATTCCTCTAAATAAAAGCAGCAAGGAATTGATGGTGAAAAGAACTTCCTATTCTACTGATTATAGCATTAAAAGACCACAAAAATAAATGTACTTAAATACTTCAGTGTAATTTGTTATAAACTTTAGCAATTTTATTTATTTAAATTTTATATTAAATTTTTATAATTAATTTATGAACACCTATATAAGATATAGTAAAATAATTTCAGTGGTTGTTACCATATGGAATATTATATGTATATATGTATTATTAAATAATTGACTATTTTAATTTCATTTTCCTAATATCTATTGAGTAATGTAACATGTTATAACTAAGCTGTTAATTACTAACTATACTTGGAAAATAGATTTCTTCTACGAAACTACGAATATTTTCTAAAATAATATGAAATATTACACTTCATCTAATTGCGATTAAATTGTTTATGTTTGAGTAAATAAAATATTGTTTATACTGATGTCATCCTGATTACATAATATATAGTCTATGGTACTGACTTATAGAACTGTACTACCTGGAAAAGTTTCGGGGTAGTGAGACGCTTCTATTGGTCCGATCTTCTAGCTAAGCGCCGCAGATAGCGCTTTTTTGGAAGGTCATTACCTAGCCCCCATTAAAATACACTATAGTTTTATTACGGATTCTTAAACAAAATTGTCTAAGGAATCGATTGCAACAACAATTTTTTAAATAAAAGTTGCATTTTTTAATAAAAATGGAAAAAAATTATTTTAATTGTTTATAATTTTTTTTATTAAAAAATATATTATTATGACATATATATATATATTCTCAAAATACAATTATTTACGGGTATTTAAAAAAAAAATTATCCAGATCCGATAAATAGTTTTCCATTTATAGCAGTTAAAAAAAAATGTATTTTTTTTAATTGTTTATAACTTTTTAATTAATTAATATTTTGGCGTCAAACTTGGCACAAATGATTACCTCCATATAGGCATTCGATGTGCAAAATATTAAAAAATTTTGCTGCTTAAAAATATTTTATTCATTATCTCTAAACTATGACACTTACTTGTTTATTACAAAAAATAACATTTATCCGCACTTTCCAGCGTAAAAAATATCGCAAGGTCAGTCGTTAATCATGAGTCTTCAACAAAAAAATATTTGTCCTCCAGACAAATACTTTGGCATCGTTTTGATAAATTTCTAATTAAACGCTGCCTTCTAACAAAACATTCATGTTTTCAATGACAAAAAGTTTCTCTATGTTTAAATATTGACTTTATTCAGTTATTAACAAAAATAACATAATTTCTGTAATGTATACATACAATAATGACTTAAAAACAATCTTTTATAAAAAGTAATGTTTGAAAATAAATTTCTTTTTAAGCAAGCTTCTTGGCTAGTTCTCCACTCTCGTACATTTTCTTGACATCGGTACCTCCACCAATGAATTTTCCCCTCACAAAGACCCTGGGAACAGTACGTGCTTTCGTTAAGTCTTCGAGAACATCAAAGATGTCCTCGCCATCTTCCCTTTTGTCCAACTCAATGACTTCGTACTCTTCCTTCAATTTGTTAAATACCTATGAGAAAAATAAATAAAAAATTATTTTTTTTTACCAAAGTATTAAGGGTCGTTAATGTGGTAACTCTTTAATATTACTTACATCTTTGGCCATTTTGCAGAAAGGACATGTGGTTTTTGAGAAGATGACCACTTTGTGGGAGTTGATGAGTTTGTCAACCGTATCGCCTGCGCGAGCCATCCTTACTCCACTTGAACTGCAAATTATACCCATAGGAATTTAGCTAAGGGAAGTATAATAAATTTGTGGCTGCTATTGACAAAGTGCAATAGTTGAAAAAAACTAAAAAATTTGTAATAAAGATGTACGTTTGAAAAGAGGTCATTTTTTTATTAATTACAAATCTTTCCCATTAGTATAAAATATGATGAAGGATATGATATCTACACTAATAATTAATTAACGATGTTTTGTAAACTTAAGTAAATAGCACTAGGGAAAATATATCGTTGGATACAGTAATCATAGAAATTCATGGATGGTGCAATATTATACAGATAAATTTCCGAGTCATTGAATGTTAATTTTACATATTGTTGTACTGTTAAATAAAAAGATAACTAGATTGCAATAGTTAAGTTAATGATTGTTTTAATTGTGCAATCAACAATTAGAGATACATCCATTTTTAACGATCGCTTATCATATTGGATAACCTAGAAGAAATGCTCAAACTTAAGTATTAGTAATAAGTATTATTCAATTTTACACAAATATATCGAAAATACGCTGTGATAACAGTGGCTTCTTATTAAATAATATGTTTACCTAATATGTATAATGGAAAATGATTGGAAATTGAATCTTACACACTTGTCGTAGAAACAGGCGGTTACTTCGCACAATTAGGAATGGCAAAGCACTATATACGTAATCAGTTGGTTTACTTAAGGACCATTCTACATTGTTATCAGCGACACTTAGGTATCGTGCAGCTTGAAAAGGCGCCACTGTTCCATTATTTTGATCTCGATTTGAATTAGGTTACTGTAGTACTCACATTTTCGATTTAACGCATTATATTCAATCGATGGGGTTATGAGATCACGATTACTATATATCTCACGTTTTGATCAAATCGTAAAAGTCAACATTTCTAATGTTAAAACGAACAAATTTTAAAATTAATATGGTTTAAATCTGTCATTTGGACAACTTGGATTGTAGATCGAGCCTAACGAACCCGTCGACGTCACAGATATTTCTCCCCTGACAGAGCCCACGTAACCGTGGAATAATATCGTCCGTGCGCTCGAGAAGGACGTGCGCATGTGCACTGTTGGCAAGTGGTCTCCTGGCAGTAGTGAAGTGACTCTTGGTGTTTCGTGGTGTTGTCCTAGCCGACGGTGACAGATGAGATGGCCTGACGTCCAAATGAATTATCAACAAATAGACAGGATGGCAAGATCCAATTGTCCGGGGGGTGGCCTCTACGTCGTCGAGGGCGAGGTCAGCCTCCTTATGACGGCTATGCGTCGTGGTGTACGATGGTCTTCCCATTCGCATCAGGTTAGAATGCTTAGCCAGCCACTGTCATATGGTGAACTTGTTGCTGACTTTTTATTTATTTTTGTTTCTGACTTTGTTGTTTACTTATCATTTGGATTTGCCAAACATACGGCAAGATGACACCACGTCTATTTGGTTTCTTTAATTACGTAGTTTGGCTATTTCCAATTAGGATGTAGCTCGACGTTTTATGCAGTGATATACATATCAATCCAATTTCTTCAGATTGGGATACGTGTCAAGTGGTTAGTTGTAATTTATTTTACAACAAACGATAAACGTGTTTTTCAAAGGCTAGTTTGTGCAAATTATCATTTTGACGACAATCTATTGTCTGGAATTAGTAAAGATTCACATTTTCATTACAATGATTAATGGACAAATACAATTTTTTTTATTCCTATCGATTTTTGTTTGGGTCACAACATAAAGGTATAATGTTTTAATATTAAGACATCAATACTCTTTGCAAATAACATATTTGTTTATTTGTATAATTGTTTCTTTTAAAATAAGAACAAAAGTATACAGAATGAAAGTACCTGTATTGATATCAGAATTGCCTACATCTTGTACTATTCGTTTTAACGTGTTACCATTTGACAAAAGAAGATCGAATTTTCCGAAATATTATTGACTAAATTATTTTTTCGGTTCTCAGGATGAGGACCAAGATATTTTAATGAAAGGTCTTGCAACGTTAAAAGAAGATTTAAATGATGCCAAACACTTGTCTCAAATAGATCCAGGAGCTTTCATAGCTCCATTCTTAGAGATAATTAGGTCTGAAGAAACAACTGGGCCTGTGACTAGTCTTGCATTGTCAGCGGTAAATAAAATTATTTCTTATGGGTTGATTGGTGAGTGAATGCTTTTAATAATTCAAGTTAAAAATATTTGACGAATAGCCATTTATCTTTTGTCATTTTTAACAGATCCAGAACATCCTGCAATTGTACAATGTGTGGAAGCAATAGCAGATGCAGTCACCCATGCACGATTTGTTGGAACTGATGCATCTGGAGATGGAGTTGTTCTTATGAGAATTCTCCAAGTCTTGAGAGCATTGGTTTTATCACCTCCTGGTGACAATCTGTCAAACGAAAGCATTTGTGAGATCATGCTTAGTTGTTTTAGAATTTGTTTTGAAACTCGTCTTAGTGGTTAGTTAATTTATTGATCATTTTTGCTCTTAATGTAAAGTATATGGTTTTTAATCCAATAATTTTCACTCTATCAGAATTATTAAGAAGAACAGCAGAACACTGCTTGAGAGATATGGTGCAACATCTTTTTGTAAGATTACCTCAGTTTGCCGACGATACCAGGGGTCTTCTAAGTATGAAGGTAATTTTAGTTTCATTTATTTAGCTTTTTAGCCACTTTCTATCGAATTATTAATTGAAACTCTGTTATTTTCAGAAAATGAGAACTGGAAGTATGGAGAATACCAAGAGCAAAACTAAAAAGACCAAAAATTTCAATTTGAAGCCCAAATTCAAACCAAATCCAGATGAAATAGATGACCCAGAAGTTCAGCTTCTAAGTCCTGTAGAAAGAGTGAAAATTAATCATTTAGCTACAACTCCTATAACTCCGGCTGGGAATATTGTGGATATGCAAGGCTCGTTAAATCAAGTCACACCTGAAAAAGCAGAAGGTGACAAAAGTGATAAAACTAGTATTGCAAAGAGTGAGACTAGTAAGGATGTTAGTAATGTTAGTAATAAAGAATGTTCAAGTGTAGAATCAAAGAGTGACAGTGAAAATAAAGTGTTGGAAGGTGGTAATGATCTTCCAAGTCCAAGTGTGGAGTCCAAGTCAATCGCAAGTCAAGCAAATACTACGTCAAAATCACCAGTATCAGAAAACCAAGGTCAGTCTAAACGCCACTCTCTTCTCAACTTGTCAAACTTTCATGATTGTCTAAAGAAAATTATTTTTACGTATTTACAGATAATCAAACAGTAGATGAAAAATATAATCAGTGTGTGCAGTCTCCAATGGGTAGCGTGGAAGATTTGTCAGTAGATGATGTATCAAACGTTAACAGCGCAAAAGTGCCGTTAACCAAAATTGAAGGAGAGTCAATCGATGAATACGTAAATTCTCAAGGAATAACGTTCACAGCCGTGCAACAGCATACTCCTTATGGTTCACTGTGCATACGAGAACTCTTCCGTTTTCTAGTTTCTCTATGCAGTCCTCTTGATAAACAAAATAGCGAAATTATGATGCATTTAGGTTTGAGCCTGTTACAAGTAACCCTCGAAGTAGCGGCTGACGCTCTGTCTAGTTTTCCTTCTTTGCTTGCACTCGTTAAGAATGATTTAACTAGGAATTTAATTTTGGTGAGTTTAGCAAATAGTCAGTGTATCTTATGCTCACGATGAATTCAAATAATGTATAATAATTACAAATTCACGTTTGCAGTTATTAGGCACAGATAGATTATCAATTCTCGCTGCTGATCTACAAGTATCTTTTTTGCTTTTCGAAGCGCAAAGGCAACACTTGAAATTCCAAATGGAGCAGTTTATTGTTAAATTAATGGATTTAGTCAATTCCGATTCCAATAAAATAACGTACGAACAGCGCGAGCTCGCGCTGGGTAAGTATACGCCAAGTAGTTAACGTGTAAAACCTTTATTGTAGTCGTTGGCTTTTTATCGTTGTTTTTTTATTCGTACAATTATGTAGAAGCTATAGTTCGATTGTGGAAAATACCTGGTTTGCCAGCAGAGCTGTTTATAAATTATGATTGTGGTTTATATTCCATAAACTTGTATGAGGAGTTGATGAAAATGATGTCCAAGGTACTGTATAATGTAAGAACTCTTCTTCGTTAAGTTACACCATTCTTGCACGACGAGTGAAAATAATGCTTATTTCAACGAGTATTTCTAGAATGCATCAACCATGCTTGGAAATATGTTTAGTATGCAATTTATTTCGTTGGATGCAATCTTTACTCTGATTGCTGATATTGAAGCCAGATGTAAAGGTAAAACGGATCTGTTAAAACCTTCGAGACACAGTGCCTTGCCAAACCTTCCCAACAAAGAGGACTTGTTGGAAACGAAGACGAGAAAAAGGGTAGATTTATCGGTCGATTGTACATATATATACGCGGCGATTGAAGAACACGAATAAATCAGTACGAATAAATCAATCAATGTATTGCAGTTGTTGGCCATTGGTTCGGAAAAGTTCAACGAGAATCCCAGGGAAGGCATAGCAAAATTGACGAAGTACGGACTCCTTGGAGGAACTCCAGGACATCCTGATCCGTATGAGATAGCGAAACTACTTCGAGAAAATCCCACTCTTGATAAGAAAGCTATTGGAGATTACCTTAGCAAGAAGGAAAACACGAACATTTTGCACATGTTTGTTCATAGTTTCAATTTGCAAAACACTCGGCTGGATCAAGCTGTGCGCCAATACATGGAGGCATTTAGGTTGCCCGGCGAGGCGCCTCTTATTTCACTGTTACTTGAAAAATTTGCTGATCACTGGCACGTAAGTGTCGTACATTGAATTGTTATATTTCAACTATAAATTATTCGTCGTTTACCGATACGATTCGTTCGGATCAACAGGATAGCAACAACCGACCATTCGCTACCGCGGACGCTGCTTTTACTTTAGCATATGCCATAATTATGCTTAACGTCGATCAGCACAACCACAACGTCAAGCGACAAAATATCCCAATGACCGCGGAAGACTTCAAGAAAAATCTGAAGAAGGTTAACGGCGATAAAGATTTCGATCCAGACATGCTTGATGAAATTTACAACGCGATAAAGTACGTCACTCGGGCGAGCGACGCTCCTCGCTCTCGCGTTTACCTTCGAAAACTGAAACGAACGATTATATTCTAGGAACGAAGAGATAGTAATGCCGGCAGAACAAACGGGCCTCGTCAAAGAAAATTACTTATGGAAGTGTCTTCTGCGCCGAGGCGCAAGTCCCGAAAGCTTGTATGCGAGAGTTGGCGATTCTGGTGAATTTATCGATAAGGAACTTGCAGAAAGGGCTTGGGCACCTATCATCAGTGCTTTGTGTCGAGCTTACGACAAAGCTCCCGATCGCACGCTGCAGCGCAAAGTTGCCGAAACGTTTCTCAGGTAAACTTTGCCAAACCCAATATAAATTTTCCTCCGATTCAACGTTGACATCGCGTACTCGTTGTTGTTTACAGCTGTGCAGCAATCAGCGCACACTACGGCATGACCAGTGACTTGGATACTCTGATAGTGAGCCTCTGTAAGTTTACCGGTCTCGCAGCTGGTGGTCAGCCGGACCAAGTACTTTTAAAGCTTGGTGGAAGTGGAACTTGTCAATTAGCAACTCGAACCCTTTTCACGATCTGCCACACGTACGGCAGCGCTTTGAGTGCTTCATGGAAAAATATCGTCGACTGTCTGCAGATGTTGTTCCGAGCGAAACTTTTACCGGAAAACCTTACCGTAGGCGAGGATTTCCTCGATCCCGAAGGAAAAGTCAGTCTTATTCGCGAACCAACAACACCGAAAGCACCACCCGTCGAGCAAGGCCTTCTGTCAAGCTTGTATTCTTACATCGCCTCGGACACGTCTCGTACGCCGCATCCTGCTGAAGCTGTCGCCAAGAAAAGAGCCGAGAAGTGCGTTAGGGATTGTTATCCAAAACAGATTTTCGAGGAGAGCAAATTCTTACAGGTAATTTATTTGATCATTCCAACGAAAAAAACCATCGAGTCACGTTTAAACGGAACCCGCGTGCTTTTGGCATTTGCCTCACGCTCAAGGTCACGTGGTTTGCGCTTCCCCAGCGCCCCTCTGTGTGTTGCGCATGCGTTTTAAGTGATCATAGAACACGGAACAATAGCACGCCGTTTGAGTAGTGCAACTCGTCAATCACGAGTACAAATCTTCAGTAGTATAGTGGTTAGTATCCCCGCCTGTCACGCGGGAGACCGGGGTTCGATTCCCCGCTGGAGAGAATTTCTTTTTTTTTTTTTTAATTTCTTGCTATTTTTGCGTTAATTTTCAAAGACAGACACGAAATTCGGCCAAAACTGCTGCGAATAATGACTTTTGCAGAGAGAGCATGCTGTTGCATAAGTTTCGATGATCAATCGATGCAATTAAATGCAGCGAGCAATCGCCGATGATTTGGAGGAAAAACGCTGAAAAATATGTATGGTTTTCAGGAGGAATCGCTGCGTTCTCTGGTAACCTCGTTGATTTCGGCAAATTCAAGCGACGAGGGCACATCGGTATTTCTTTTAGAGCAACTTCTCGACGTAACGATTCAAAACAGTTTCCGCGTGAATTGCGTCTGGCCAATGATTCAGGCGCACTTGGACGGTATATTGACAACGGCCGCTCGCGAAAATCAGCCGTACCTTTTGGAGCGGGTGACAGTGGGCATGCTTCGATTGGCAATTTGTTTGTTGAAAAGCGAAGAATTTGCCTGCACCGTTTTATCGGCGCTTTCGCCTCTCACGCACCTCCCATCGGCCGGAGCACCTCCGCTTTGTAGACAAATCGCTTATGGATTGCTCAAACTCGTTAAAATCGGAGCGGCCAACATACACGGCACCGAGGACTGGAAAGTGGTGTTCAATCTACTGGAATGCTCTGGTGCTGGAGCGCTTCAACCCAAGCAAATCGCGAGCAACGTCGTGCTAGACGAGGCTTCGGCCGACAGATCGCCCGTGAGTCTTGGCTTTGGGTCGTCTATGTTTCACGTCGTACACTTTGATTACTTGATCGAGCGCTATACGTTTGTTTGCGACAGATCGTCGACGCAAGGCCAACGAGCCCGGTACCGGAATGGGTCTTGGTATCTCCAACTGGTACAGAGGCACCGCTACCCGTAGCCGCGGACACGATTGTTCTGGATCGCGAACTTTTGCCTCACGACCCAGCAGCCTTGGTCAAGTGCTGCGAGAGTTTGACCTTCCTCGTGCGGGACGTGGCTCACGTCACTCCTTTCAATTTCGAGTTGTGCGTACGGTGCGTGCGAACTTTCGCCGAGGCGGTACTTTGTCCAGCTGGTAAACGCGCCAGGGTCCACACCACTGCCAACGCCGAGGAACCGGCTAATTATCAGAAAACGCCTCATCAACTGCTGTACCTCATGCACACCTTGCACACCAAGACTGCCCAGGTAACGTTCGTGGATCAATTTGTTGGTTCGCGCCTGTTCGTACAAACGTCGACGTTACGATCTCGTTGCCAGGTGTTCAAATGGTGGGCCGAGGAAGGTAACGGCGACGCGGCCAGCTCGGAAAGCAAAAACGTCATAGCGACTGGCTCTTTGTGGCCAAAAGCTTGGCGACCGCTGCTTCAAGGTATCGCTCGATTGGGTTGCGACTCGAGGAAAGACGTGCGCGCCGCCGCGATTACGTCGCTGCAGAGTACTTTGCTCGCTCACGACCTGAGTCAATTGTCGGCTGTCGAGTGGTCGCAATGCTTCGAGCAGGTGCTTTTCCCACTGCTGGCCCAACTGCTAAATCCAATTGCCGTGAACAAACCGTCGGACGTCGAGGAGACGAGAGTGCGAGCTGCGATGCTTTTGTCCAAGGTACCGAAGCGAAGATTGCGCCTATCCTTTTTCCATCCTTTTTTGTCTCTCGGAAACCGAATGCTCGACTCGATCGTAGGTCTTTCTTCATCACCTGAGCCCGCTTTCGACGCTGCCTGGATTTCTGCCTCTGTGGCTGACGGTCCTGGATCTACTGAGGGCTTACATGCACGCCGACAAGAGCGAAAACCTCTACGAAGCGATTCCCGAATCGCTCAAGAACATGCTTCTCGTAATGGCGTCGGCGGGCGTGCTGCAGCCCGAGTCCCACTTGTGGACGCCCACTTGGCGAGTCATCGACGCCTTTTTGCCAAATCTCAAAAGCGAACTGTTCCCGGAACCATCTCCACCACCTCCACCACCTCCGTCAGCCTCGCTTCCTCGAGTCGAGTCGCCCAGCAATCAACCGCGGCTGATATCGGCAAACACGGTAGGTTACGCGATCGGGGACCAGCGTCGTCGCGCGTCCTTAGTCGACTCGCGAGAGTCATCTCGATCGTTCTTCACGTTTAAGGTTGGATTCACGACTGCGCCTCAGCAATTAGATTCTACGGTAATAAGCCTAGTGGATCAACAAGCAGCGTCCTATCCTAAACCTATCCCTCCCCATCCGAAAGACAGTTGCAGCAGCCCCACTTCGCAGTCGCCACCGTTGGACGCGAGTTTCCTGTCGACTTCGCCGGTGGAACCGCCGAAAATAAACGTGCCACTCGTTCTCGACAACAAGGAGCCGCAACAAGTGATTACACTTGTTAGCCAGCCTTTACCGAGTGTCGCCAGTCCGGTCACGGTTCAACCACCCACCGCGCAAATGTACGTGCCTCAACAGCTACAGCAACCGGTCTATCCGATCGAAGTTAACGCACCGGAGCAGAGGCAAAGTATGGCTTATCAGAGTGACTTTAGGCAGCAGACCGTTAGTATTAAGGAGACGAGCTCGCCCACTAAACATCAGTATACGCATTTGCCACAGATGCAAGATTTTAAAAGTGTCTTGTACACCGACTCGGTCAAAATCGCTGCTGCTGCTACTGCTACTGCTACTGCTACTGCTGCTGCTACTGATCGTGCGAATCAGATTGAAGTGAGTACTGCGCAATTTCGTTATTTTTACAAGTTATGTCAGCAATTGTACAACGGAATATTTTATCGTTTATCCAGCCTCGCACGCGTCGCTTTTGATTACAAACTCGATGGTAAGACGAGATGCTCGATATTGAGTCAGAGCGTAACATGTAGATAAGAGACCGTTTTTTGCAAGGCTGTTGACAAATAAAATATCGCGTCGATCGCTAGTCGGTATTTTACAAAAAATGACATATTTTCATAGATTCCAACGACGGACGCTGCAACGATATTCAACTCGGCAGCATACTTCAGCGAGGATTCAGCGGCAGATCGACTGTTCGTCGTGACCAATCCTTGACTACATACTGTACATTCTTCGTGTATATTGTATCATATGAATTCCACTATATCGTATAGTCATATCGGAACGAATGTAATTAAATTACAAGTGTGATAAATGAAATTAATTTCATGAAGACAACAACGTCGCACGTTAGACTCATTGAGGAGATGCATTTTATATTCGCTTGTATAACATGCATGTTCATGCGATATTATACATTAATAATGTTTTTAACGGTTACTTTTTAGATATCACTTCATTTTCAACTTTAGCCATTAACAATAAACATTTTTACGAGGAAAATAAACGAATTACAATGTTTAGGTTTTAATACTTGATTGTGTTTGGCTTTGCGGTAAATCTTAATTTTTAACTATGCAAATGGAAGCATACATTTGTTACACCATAACGATTGTTAAAATATAACGAAACGATATCGAACATTGATGGGCATTATTTAATCTGAGCTTCATCCTTGGAATATCCAGGCTTTTTAAAACTGTAATTGCCAGTTAACTAACTAGGTAAATAAAGTTGAACAAACGTCAGAATTCATTTTTATTTTTTAATTACAGAAAATGTTATTACGTTATCTTGTATCTCGCAACGAGTTGTGCGAAATTCCTTTAATTGGACGTTCACACTCGGTTATCGCAGTATCGACCGAATTGAGTACACTTTTTGCAGAATGATCGCACATGCGGTGTATCTCTATGTTTCTTAGCGCGCTTCTCTTTTGGCCGTTACAAATAAATACACGCAAAATTACAATGTTTGTTGATTTCCAAAATTGTCGACTATTCCATTGTTGTTGATTTTATTCGAACGAATGGATTACGTTCGCCGTTGTTGTATATTTATGAATGAGTATATATAATATATATAAAGATTGATATGGTTGTCACGATACAGCAGGATGATAACCGATGAATTATTTTAGTATTATAAAAGGGTGTTTCATTTTATGTTGATTGTCAATAAAATTTTACCTAGTAAAACATCAATTGTCGGTTTTCTTGTGGCATTTTTCGCAAAACTGGCATCAATCGTAGGCCACGACGTGGAATAGAATTTGTAACGTTAAGTCCGGACGTCAATTGAATGAATATTTTTGTAGACCATTCAACGAGGCGATAACGAGGTTAATGGTAAGAGTCGCATAAAGCCGATCAAATTGTCAGTGTCGATTGTTATTCAAGCAATTGGATCGTTACAGTTGTGTAAACCTTGCATTTGAATTATGTATAGAGCGCTACTCCGTTCCGTGGACGTTCATTGAAGTTGCTTGCCGTAGTGCATCGCGGGTACCGATTACTTTTGACTCGCTTGCTTAAACGGATAGACTTTTGTTCGGCATTTTAACTATGACTAGATGCCCATTCGTTTGTACACTTTCAACATTCGTAAAGTCCGAAACATTGGTGTTTTCCTTGTCGTTTTACGCTACTGTGACTTATATACTGTGATTTCAACGTAAAAATTAGGGTTGAATTTCAATTGTTACCGATAGTATAACCCACCGTTTTATCCATAACGCTTAGTTTTTCAAGAGCCTTGGTCAATTGTCGCACTTTTGCTGCTTCTTTTTTTCCTTTGGCCATGTTTTTTGACGTTTACCTGATTACTAATAATAGTCCTTAAAGCAAAGGTCTTATCGAATTTGTAGTCTTGAATAGATTCGTAATATTTTTTTGCAAAAATAACGACAAACAAACGTGATTATCACCGAAACAATTCATTTTTATTCTATATTCATTGGTCCAAAGTCCAAAGTGCAATCGGACAATAGGAGTGGAGTGGTTTTTGGGTTAACGTCTTGCTTCCTCTACGGTCGGAAACTAACATGTATGGAATGGCGCTCGGTGCCGCTCTCTTACTACTATGATCTCTTTGTTTTTTACAAAAACTACAACAGGAAGGTAGGAGCGATTTTTCTTGAACGCGTTGCTTCCTCTAAGGCCGCCCACTAACTTCTAGCAATTGCGTACTTGCTCCGAGATTTTCTCTTCTACCGATCTAATCGCGAAAGCAAATCTACCTGGTCCTTTTCTTGTTTATCCTTAAGGACAAACGATTTTGGACCCACTGCATTGCGAGTCAAAGGATGATTCCATTCACTTCCACGCGGTGGCCCACTTCCATCACACCAGGTACACACTGAACTTGAAAGCGTGCTTTACAGTAGCATGGCTATTTGCAGCTTGACTCGTAAGCCTTTGATATCGCTCCGGTGTACAGGGAACGCCGCTCCTTCTCCGTCGCAACAATACACTCGAAACAATGATTCGTTGATCAGTTACGGGATATTCGCAGCTTTATAACGGGCAAAGGGCACAAACGAAACGATGTATTTGTTTTGCTATTGGGTCAGGCGTATCGCGAATGTCAATAGACCTAAGCTTAAGGTAACGGTAACAATTTGACGATATTACGCCGAATTGTGCGACGGAGAAAGAGAATCGCGTTACAGCCAAGGCACGTGGGTTCCAAGGAAAGAGTCAAGAGTTAATCGATACGGATGATAAACTTACAATGTTTCTACGATATCACTGCCGTATCGTTACCGGTAGTACTCTACTTACAATCGATGTAATAGACGAGTTATTAGGTGGTACAGTCGACGAATAGAAACGGAAAAAATATTCGAGCTACGTTTACTGAATATGTTTATTGCGGTATGCGACTCGGTTAAGCGTAACCGGTCAAATTTATTATTTGCATACATACATATTGCTGTCGTTGATAATTTATCGCGTGAAATCGTATCCACGCGCAGGCAAGAACGTTTAATCAACGTTGCGGTGAAGTGCGCACCATTGCTCCGTTCCGCACTTTCGTGCGTTTCTGAAATTGAACATCGAGTACATATCGTTGAAAAATTACGATCATTTTGACGCTTTGGTCAAAACTATAGGTATATAAGTTGTATAGCGTACTCGGTTGTATCGCACCAGTAGCTGGGGCCCCACGTGCACGGGTCCGAACCGAGAAGCGGAAGATCTCTGTAATCAAAACGAGGATTCGATTATATCGAGCTAGTTGAGCTAGTTCCAGTGGGTTTCGACATGCGTCACTGCATTGTTGTACCTTTTTGGGAAAGCCTCGACAACGGACGAAGATAAGATCGCTGCAAAACAAACAAATGCGAACAATAAAACATCGATACGGTCCAAAGTATTAATAACGATGTAACGAATGCAATAGTAGATTAGTGCGCGTGTACGCGAACGAAATAACTTTGGCTAGATTGGAAAAATATGGAAAAATCGACGAATATAGGCCAATTCGCTTACCCATAGCGGCGATTAGGAAAGATACAATTATAAGCGTCTTGTTCATGTTTGCCTTGTAAGATTCCACTTGCAACTGCGAGGCGAACTGCTGTTTTCCCTGGTTATATAAGTACGGTGCAGGTACTCTCGCGACATTGCAATGTCACAAAGGTGAGCATACAAGATATTATACGAGTTTGCACAGATTGTTCAAACACCCAATATATCATCGAGATTTGACCTTCTCGTTGAACTTGGCGTGAAAAAAGATACGTAAAAACAACAGCAACAACGATTGATCTATAACTCGTGAAATTTGCAAAATCTATTTATTAATACTTTTTTTTTCAAATACACAATTTTGTATAAAATGGCAAACGTCAACTACAAACTTTGACATACAGTTGATTGGAAACCGTGAAAAATATAGATCTCGATCGTTTGACGGTTAAATATTATTTCTTCCGATTAAATATTATTTCTTCGACGTTGTTTATCGGACGATACACGCGTCGTCTATCTCGTGCAAAAACTATCGTAACCGTTCCAAGATAATACGCATACGTCTTATATCGGAACAGATCCCAAAGAATAAAAACGGCGGAATCGTTGGAAACGTATTTCTAATTAGACGCTGTACGAATCTATATCGAACATCGACAAACAAGTCGACGAGTACACATTATGTACACCGAACGTTATTAACGAACAAGAATTTATACAGATAATCGTCGGGAAAGTACGTTACAAATATTTTCGTCAAATTTGACAGGAGGAAAAGACGAGTAAAAAAGTGATCGCTGTTGGTGGACTCTTGCGAACCGTACGAAAAAATTGATCGGTAGCTAAAAAGAGCTCGAGTCGGATGCGCCGGTGGTCGACGACGTACA
The DNA here is from genome assembly GCA_030064505.1 of Chouioia cunea. Classification (NCBI taxonomy): domain Eukaryota; kingdom Metazoa; phylum Arthropoda; class Insecta; order Hymenoptera; family Eulophidae; genus Chouioia; species Chouioia cunea. The sequence continues at coordinate 7,603,469 of JAOPFQ010000001.1, forward strand.
AGATAACGTCAGATCCCAATCCGATCTGGCTATTACGTGTAACTCGGTGCAGTTGCAAAAGCGCGTCAACGTCGAATCGACTGTTTCTTCGTCGAAATTGCGACGGAACTCCTATCATCGCGTTCGAGCGTCCATGGTATAACGCCTATTTGGAGTAACTTGCCGGAATCGCCGAGGTTTTTTGAAACGTCGGTCAGCGGACGATACAACGAAAGGTAAAACAACGATCGCTCGCGAGCTGTACTATCGTGTACTATCGTGTCCTGGTTATACATAATCACTGGACGCGTCTACAATAGTAGCCAAGCGTTTTGCATTTCTCGCAAAGATGCTGCGGGTGAACTTTGCTTTGGTCGCTCACGTCCAATCCATCGGGTTTTTCCAACGGCCTCTGAAACACAAAAACTCCATGAAGTGGGCACTGCGATCGCGTGGTATTAGCGCGTAATCGAACGCTAGTCCACTAGCTAGCTGGCTTTGAAAAACGAAGAAACGCTCGAGCGGCGCATTCGCGTTTGGAGTTTCGAGAGAATCGTCGAGCGGAATTACGGTTATAATTAGCCTTGAGCGTTTACGTGCTTTCGTCCAAAACTTTGCACGCCTCTCGTGCTTCGCGAAACTCTAGCCTATCGCTATTTTCGCGAGGTTTGACCGCTCGAAAGAGCGTCGTCGACGTTTACCTGTTTATGAGGATAGACGTTGATGTGGCATTTGATGCACTCCTGTCCCATGTTGGCCCAACTGTTACCGGACATCCACTTCCTCTTGCATTTGGGACATTTGTACTCGCCGAAGCAACGCTTTTTTCCCTGGTACGGCGTCTGGCCTTCTCCTTTCGGCCGTGCCTGAAACAATTTCTGTCTCTTTTTTCGTCACGATCAACCAACGCTACTTCGAGCTTTCGTTTCCGTTAGATCGTCGATAACGCGTCAAGGCGGTTCTAGCGACGAACAACGAGAACGAGAAGCGAATCCCTCTCCCTCTCTCCAACCCGTTGCAAGCCCAAAACTGTACGTCTCTCGGCGAAATTGGAGCAACGTACGCGCGTAACGCGCGGACGCGTAAGGGGTGACGTCAACCACGTCGCGAAATCGCCCGCGACGAATCATCGTGATGCGTTTGTTTGTTGCTTCAATTAACGCTCAATTGGGAGCGGTGCGATGCTCTTTTTCTCGCGCCGCCGTCCTCGTCGCGACTCACGGTTGGTACGACGTACGCGCACGCTACGCTAGATCGACTTGTTTCTCTCTTTTATCCCAGTTAACCGTATTGTTGCGCGATGCGCGCCTTTTGATATTGCCAACGAGCAAGTGGAAAATCTTGGACAAAATTGAAGCGCCAAAGATCGAATCGAAGCAATCGTATATTAATATCCGAACGCGTTGCAGTTTCGTCTTTGTGCAAGGCGTCGCGACTTTGGCCACGGGCATCGTGCCAACCTTTTCGACGAACGCTCTCCGCGCCAAGCGATCTCGCTCGTCAATTTCGCGCACGGGAATCCAACGATACAGCTTGATTCCGAAGCTACACTTGGCTTTCGATCAACTTTCGAAAACCCCGTTGATCGATTCCCGTTGTTGTTCGACGTTCGTTCGTCGACCTCGACTCGTCTGGCCACTCGCTTGGTCAAAGTTCAAGGACGCGCGTCTAAAACCGAAGCTATCTTTGAACGGCCGACAAAACCTCCTTACAGCCGTATCTTTCGAAGCATCCAACGCAGATTCCCCGCGAGTCACTCGCGAAAAAGAGAAAAGAGACGGTGGCTCACCTTTGGACAATCTCGGATGTAGTGGCCACTTCTGAAGCAAAGATGACACATGTAATCTGCGGGTGGCCTCTTGATTGGCTTTTTCTCGAGCATACAAAGCTCGGTAAAGTGTTCGCTGAGATCGGCGATGCTGTCGGCTAAACTGCTACCGTATTGACGTGCTCCCGAAGGACTCGTCGCGCTGCCTCGTAGATAGCTTTGGCGATGACCGTTGTTTTGCGCACTTCCATAGTTTCCCCATATCCCTGGCAATAATTTGCTCTGCAAGTTAATACGTTGGATTACTTCGAACAGTTCGAAAGAAACCTCGTTTATCCACGTTTCATTCCAATTCCCACCGCGAGAACGTCGTTTTTTGGTCGGCAAATACGTATGCCGACCGACAAATTTCTCCTTGTTTCCGCGAACGTTCGTCTCGTAGAGAGGTCGTCGACGGTACACCTAAACGTTGTCGTTTCAGCGGCGTCGATCACTCGAGCAACGAGTTGCTTTATTAACGTCCGTTGACGCGCCTCACAACTACACTCGCACGGATGTACGGCAAACCTATAGGAAACGTTTGGCATAACGTACCTGATCGGCTTGATTGCGATCGGCGATAGCGAGATAAAACCAGTTGAGTGTTTGCGGTGAAAATTGCGATTGCTGCGATTGTTGTGGTTGTGGTTGCTGCTGCTGCTGCTGCTGCTGTTGCTGTTGACGCAGAGCGGTAAGGTTACTCGCGTTCACACGGAGTCGTGGTGATTCCACGAGGAGATGCTGCTGCAGAAGCTGCTGTTGTTGGTGATGAGGCCGACAGGCCGCCATACTGCTAAAGCGCGGTTGAGCTTTGCCTCATTTGTAGTTTGGTCCAGTGTTGATTCTACAATTATTGACGAATCGTTGGTCAAATCTCCTTACGCAATGTCTCTCTTGTTCTTTAGAGATCGAACACTGCGTGGTACCCGCGACGTACGCGATAAAGATCGCCGGCTCGAGCGGTTACGATTGTAGTTTTTATCGAAAAAATAAGGTTCATTTGAAGGTTATTTCGCGAAGAAAAAAAAAACAAATTGTATCACGAATCTTTGCTCGATACGCGACGATTGATCATTCGACAAGTTTGAAAACGTCGAGTACTAAAACTATTTGCAAAGACGTTTTGTTGTACTTTTTCCGTAAAAACGATCGTCGTCACGATTACTCGCTTCAATCGCATCACTTCGAATACAACGAGAAAAACGCATCAACTCGCTAAATAATTTTCTCCACTTGGACGATAATTCGTTAAACTGTTTCGAGATAAACTCAGCGAGACGTTTGAAAATCAGTTAATTCGATGTTAAAGCACGAGAGATACGCGTTACAAACAAGTTTAACGTATAAAAACATCAGCCACAACGCGTTCACGATGAAAAGGATGACGAACCGCAAGCGCGCGTGCGGCGCGTCAAGCATTCCGCGCGCAAATATACCGCCGCATCGCAGCCGTCAGTCATTCACAAGTGTGGTAATTTCTATACTGTTTTTTGTCACTCCTCGTCCTCCTCGTTTTATTCTCGTATTTGTCTTATTTTACGCGCCACGCGAGCTTCCGTGCGAAAACAAAAAAGTCTTACGCCTGACGCGTATCGAATATTCCTAAAGAATAATGATCGCTATAAAACTAGCTGCGACGATCTTTACAAAAGAAAACGACAAAGGAAAATCCGCTCTATGGTTTGCGCGCTGATGTTTGAGAAAAAATTGACTAATCGCGAATAAAAATTCAGCACCGTTGACGAGATAAGAAAAAATAGACCAGCGTACTTTGATCGAAAGAAAAGCAAGAAATAATCAACGTCTAATCAAATTCATTTCTCGAAACTCCTGCGCAATCTCCATACAGCAAAACAAACTCACATATGCACTACTCCTCGAGCGTATTAATTTACGTTCCAAGAAAGTTTCACTCTGCTACGAGATATATTGGTCTCGTTGTCTCTCTCTCTCTCTCTCTCTCTCTCTCTCTCTCTCTCTCTTTCTCCCTCTCTTTCTCGTATACTCGTATACTCGAGACTATTTAGTATCGGCGCCACCCCCGCCAATTATAATACATACGAGACGTTGCGAGCGATGCCGATTAATCGCGTCCTTTATCGCGATCGACGCAATGTTGGCAAAAAAGATGCAACGTACCGCGCGAGAAGAACAAAAAAATCAACATACGACACCACCGGATGTGTGCGTATGCGAATGACTTCAATTTCTCGGCTTTTTATTTTTCGTTCACGCGCGATAACAACGTACGAGTGAGAAAAGACAGATTTCGTCGTAGCTCGATATTCGTGACGTTTTTTTTAAATCAATAGCGAAAGCGTAAAAACTTGCATCGGATCATTACGAAAATGTTCACAGACGATAAAGAGCAATACTTTGACGTTGTGGCCATTCGGAAAGGAATGGCTTGGATTTCAAACGTCAAGACTGTTTTCTTTTTTTCGAAAGAAACAAAGAGTGCCTTTGACTGAGTGAGAGAGAAACACGTTCGAGGCTACACATACGTCAGTGCGCGGACGATGTACACGCACAACCACTTCGATACGGAAACAGCTTGCAAGGCGCCAGCGATTAACAAACGGGCGGAACCTTTTTTTTTAAGCGAAGATTATTCGAACGTAGGTACGACGCGAGGTTTTAGAAACGTCGAGTTGATCGACAAATGCCCTTTTAAATAATTTGCCTGCGTTTTATTCGATTCGACGGGTAGAAGTGTTTTGACAAAAATACATCAGAGAGTGCAACGAATGAATAACGCGAGTCAAACGTTTGAAAGCTCGCTCGTGCAGCGATCGTTGTGCAGCGCGCGTGAACAGCGTCTCTCCGCGAGTTATTTTCGGGTATATCCCTCGGCTTTTTGCCTCATTATACACTTGGTGGCGCGCTTTTCCCGCAAATCCGCCTCTAAAACAATCAACTCGGTATTCAACTACAGCGGATGATGGAAGACAACTCGCGCGTTTACGTTTGATCCTTGGAACGGAACGTACACGTGAACTTGTGACAGATCTTCAACCAACAACACTATACTCGAGGATTTGGCAGCGTCGCGTAGGCGCACTTTTGTTCCCGATAAAACACATCACACACGCGCGCGCAAAACTAGATATTTTCGCTTGATCCCACGAGACAGAGCGGTGCATCGTCGATCTACATGGCGCGTTGCGAGCTTGCGCGCGTGTATACGTAGGCACGCGACGACGTTGAAAACGAGAGACGAATAATCAAGAGCGAGGCACGCACACGAGAGCGCGCGCGGGCTACGGGCATCGGACGCCCGTAATGGCAAAGACCCCCGCCATGTGGTGCGTTATAGTCTATTTCAGCTTCCCAACTCTCACTCCCTCTCGCGCGTACGTTATTTGCTTGCTTGCTTGCTCGCTCGTTCGCTCGCTCGCTTGCTTCTTATTTTCCAAAGGCCAAGCTTGTAACTCTCGTTTGCTTTGCGCGACTTTAAAACACTAATCGCCTATATATAGGTTGCAGTTGACTCGCGTTTATTAACGTTGCTTTCTCGTAAATTGCAGCGAACGATTTGACGCTGACGGTCTCGTCGATGTGCGTTTGACCTTAACGATCGAACGACCCGTTACAAGTGTTGCCGTGCGTCGTTGGACTTTTGTCGCGAATTCTCGCGCAGAATTACGTTCGTCAGCGAAATTACGCAAGGCATCGCGCCAAAACCAAACGCTCGCTAAAATTTGACGTTCCGCCATGCGCACGCGACGCGTGGCCTCGAGAAAAACTCAAAAAGAGCTTTCGTAAAAATTCTATTGATAGACGCGCGTACGCTAGTGGATCCGTAAAAACGATATTACGTTACGACGTGCAACGACGTACTTGGCTGTACGCGAGTACGCGAACGTCTCTTTTTCTTTCTCTCTCGTGCGCGCGCGCGCGTATGCGTGTACCTATATATAGGTACGTATAATACAGATGCGAAGGAGTCGAGCGTCTTTGACTTTCCATGAACCGAAATCTATATAAGTACGTATAAACGTACGTCTGCGAAGACGAGATTTCGCGCGCCTATGTAGGAGAAGACAAAAAATGACGTACGTCGAAAGAACGATTGGAACGCGTCGCGGTTATTCCCGTTCAACTCCAAATATTTGTACGATTTGTCACGCCACTGGCATTTATATACGCGTCACTTTTCGCTCCAAACGGCACGTTAGAAAAACGCCGATCAATCGCGTTCGCGCTATTACGGATTCAAGTTGGCGACCGTTGTTTCGTCGGTGTTGCGTAACAAGGGCGTTCGCAAAACGAAGCTTTAGCGTGCTAAACTAACGTGAGAGAGAGAGAGAGAGAGAGAGAGAACTCGACGTTGTTCGCGCGCGTATACGTCTTCGTCTCTATTTGAAAAGTCAGTTTCTGCAAAAATGGGAAGTTTAGGCGAACAAAGAGTAACGTTGATCCGGAGACATCGGTAAATTCGAACGTTGACGTTCAAACTATCACGGCTGCGTCGTTGGGACCCAATAACGCAAGCTCCCACCGTCAGAAATCGGCGATCACTCGTGAAACAACGACGTTGACGTTCGTGCGTAATGCACATTTTCGCGCCGGCCTCGTCCCGTTTGTTGTGTCCTCGTGCGATTAAACGCAATTGATAAAACACACATGCATCGAACGTCGCTTATCTCGGCAATCCTATTATCCTGGCTCGAACGACTTTGAACTTGAACAAGCGCGAGGTAGCGTCAGTCAAGGATAAACACGCAAAGGTGCTTCACGGCCAACCAGCGAGTTTAGCACCCTTTGCCAACTCTCCTTGGCTGTTGGACGTAGAAAATCGTTGCGAAACGTATAGGTTACTGGCGATTACACGATCGTCCTCGTCAACTTCGAGGCATCGCGTTTGACTTAATTAACGGACTGTTGCCGTTTAGCAGAGCCATTAGCTTCCGATTAACCGATTTAAAATTACAACGATAGCAACAACAACAACAACAACGACGACGACGCTAACGTGTGCATTTCCGTTGAGCACGTAAGAATGACGCAAGCACCAAGGGTGTACGCTAAAGTTTCCGAAATAGGTCGCACTCCCACGCAAACAAAACCCGTGTAATTAGGCTACGAAGAAAGTTGACGGAGGAATTTGGCGAAAAGGTCGCACGAGTTTGCGTTTCCTTCTACAAAGACAAAAAGACGAAGAGGGAGAAAAAAAAAGTAGCACGGAGGCACGAAAGCGGAAGCGTGTAGTACTCGTTCCCTTCGTACGTTTGACCTTTAAATTCCAACAACGACCAGCGAGAATTCGATTAAGCAAGGGTTGTAAAAAAAAAACACGAGATTCTAGGTGACTTTTTTTATCTTCGCGTGTCGTGCATTTGCGAACGTCGTCGCAAATACAAGATGCGCTTATTGTACATCCGAAATTGTTCTTTTTTTTGTCAGGTACGTCATCGTTAAACTTTTAAGGTTTTGCGCTTGTTCGTTCGAATCGATTAAACGCCACGCGAGCTACGACGTCCATCGTCGTAGGTATCTTTTGGTTTCGTCCCTTGGGTGCAAGATTCGACGGTATGCGTGCGTGGAAAATCTGTCGTTTTATTTCTGTACGCCGTGGCACGTTTTATCGACGTACGCCCTCTAGTCCGTCTATTTAAACGTGCATTTAAACGTCAATTGATAATCGTGCGCTTCCGTTCTATTTTCAAAATGGGCAAAAAGTTTGTCTCAACGCGCGAAACAATAGAAAATTACCTCTCTAAGCGGATATTCATTTCGATTTCAGCGATTACGTACTCTATTTAGATTGGTCTACATTTTAACGAATGGTAAAAATAGCGATAACAGTTAAAAAAAAGCATCGTTATCGAAATTTCGGAGCAAGTATTCGCTCGTTTCGACCGAACGTCTATTTTAACGTCCATCTTCGAGGTCCCCGGAAGCGTTCGAAAACTTGGCGTAAGACTTTGGGCGCATTCAGAGCACGGATATCAAAACCAAAGTGCCTTGTTACAGCCGACCTTTACCTCTACTTGGAAAACTTTCTTTCAAAGTTTTATCGATTCCAATGTTGTTTTATTTTTATTGTTATTTTTTGTTTTTTCGCATTAGAGAAACGAACACGGCAGAGCTTTCTCGTGCTCGTCGTCCTGTACAAACGGTAGACGATAAGTAGACAATAGTTACGTACGTCTACGTATAATTGTACAGAGAACTGGCTGAGTTCAACCGACAGAGGTAGGTCGATATTCGTCGATGACAAGAGGCTCGTGCCGTGGTCTTTAGCCACGAACGCCTCTTTTCGCCCTAAACTTTTTACGTGTACATCACTCGAAAGGATCGAAAGAACGCTTTTTCCGTACGTTCTCCGAGTACGAAAGAACAACAAAGCACACGACAACGATTTTACCGATGCTTTCTTAAACGTGTATCGGCTGATATTGTTTACGCTGACAACTTTTGTCATTTGTTTCTTTGTACATCGATTGTGCTTCCACAGACCAATAAATATCAGCGAATACACTTTACTAACAAACAAAATAAATCAAAACTATGGTCGCACAGGCATACGCTTGGATGGTTGTATGTTTCGTCTGCCTATCGCGCGACTTCGTCTACTGCTATCGAGTCGACTTTATTTCGCGTATACCATGTTCACCCTTGCGACGTAGAAAACGAATTACGCGTAAAAACGTTGATTTCGTACGGCGGCTTTAAAGGGTCGCGCGCTTCCAGCAAAATATAGACAATTAAAGACAACAATTTGGGACTCGAACGAACGAGGATAACGATGCACAACGCAATAAATAAATTGTTATAGCCGTCGCGCAGCTAGGTACACGTATCTCGGGGGCTGTAATAGTATAAATACACGTCAACGAGGCTACGAGTTCAGCGTGACAGCGACGAGTCGCATTGCCACCTTCTTCGCTACACGTACAGCGAGAGAGAGAGAGAGAGAGAGAGAGAGAGAGAGACAAGTTCTTTTATAGCCGGTAGCATCGTTTACGTGCATAAAACGAACACGTACACACACACACACATACACATACATACGCGGAGGGTATAAGAAGGTGGAGGAGCGTTATATAGAGTCTATGTGTTGGAGGGGGCGACGTCGTCGCACGGCTCTTCTTCTACCCTCGCGTAATCGATATATAAAGCGTACGTTGTCGTTTATATATATATATATACACACACACAAAACTATATATACATTTTTTTGCCATGGAACGAGAAAGACCAAGCGCAGTGCTAGTCCGTCGCGAGACGCGCTCCTGTCGATGTCGATGTCGCGCGCCGTGCCCTAGAATCGGCAATACCACTTGTCGTTTGATTGTTCAGCCGTGCAATTTATTTTTCTCGATCGTGATACGTAAAGGTTTTTTCTTGATCGTTTTATTCGGGTTCAGTTTAGGAGTATCGCGTTGAATATTACGTTTGTTTTTCGCAAACGGGACATTCTCGATCGATCGCAACTCGTTCAAACTTGTCCGTACAACGCTTCCTTTGAATCAAATTCTAGACAACCAGACGATGGCAAAATTTCACGGTACGTCCGAGTAAACAAACGTACGTCACGCGCGTTGCGATAAATTAACCTACAATTAGTTTTGTCGCTAAACTCGCTGTGTTTTTCAACGATTAAGCGACACGCGACGCACTTGGACGTATCAATGCGGACGATACGCTTGGAGGAAAAAAAACAGCAAACAACGAATCGCTTTGGTTTTCGAGCACGCGCTTATGTTACTGCGATTCGAAGGGGTTACTCGACGTTTCTAAATTTTCGGTAAATACCAATTGGCAACGAACAAAGTGCGCGTGTGCGCGTGTGCGCGTGTGCGCCTGTGTTTTTCGATATATTCTCGTAAACGTTCGAAAGTGAAGAAAACGAGAAAAAAAGAAACAAAGGTATCGAACGACAACGCGGAGGAAATAGCAAACTAAGGAAGAATGGAAAAGTACGAAAACATCGAAGTGGTTGGCGAAGGTAGCTACGGGATCGTGATGAAGTGTAGGCACAAAGAGACGGGTCAAATTGTGGCTATCAAAAAGTTCCTCGAGTCCGTGGATAACGTGCACGTGCGAAAGTTGGCTTTTCGCGAGATTCGCATGCTCAAGGTATACTTGTACATACTTGTTTAGCCTCATTTGTCAACGTTGTCGCGAGTTATTTTGAGCGAGCGTCTGAAAGTCGTGGAAAGAGGCGTCGTCGCAAGGTTCGTTAGCTTAGGAACGATTGTCCGCAGCTTGCTGTACCTTGCCAATGTCAATGGGCCGTCATAGTTGGCCCCCGAACGCTAAATTACTCCGTGAAATACGATTAAAATGTAATTCGACGCGATATCCCGTTCCCTCGAATACCATTCGAGGCTGGTTTCCTACGAGAAAACGAGGAAGCCGAGCGAGTAGCAGAATAAGAACAAAACAAAACAAAACAATTAAAGTATAAAGTTCTGGAGGAAACAAAAACTTGATAAAAGTCGATTGTTATGTATGATTTCAGAGATTGAGGCACGAGAATCTCGTGAGTTTGATCGAAGTCTTCAGGCGGAAAAAGCGCTTTTACCTCGTTTTCGAGTATCTGGATCACACGATTCTCGACGAGCTCGAAGCGCTCGGTGGTGGTCTCGGCTACGAACTTTCCCGCCGTCACATTTTCCAAGTACTTCGTGGGCTCAACTTTTGTCACAACAATCACGTAAGCACGTCGTCGTTTAGAGAGTATTGGTTGCGTTGAGGCATCGGTCAGCGCCTAAGTCACGTTATCGATGTATTGACCAGATAATGCATCGCGACGTGAAGCCGGAAAACGTGTTGGTATCGCCGAACGGCGTGATCAAGTTGTGCGACTTTGGTTTCGCGCGTATGGTCAACGGAGCAAACGAGTCGTGTACCGATTACGTGGCGACACGATGGTACAGGGCACCGGAACTTCTCGTTGGCGATCCAAGATACGGGCGTGCCGTCGACACGTGGGCCGCCGGATGTTTGTACGCCGAAATGCTCAGTGGTGAACCCTTGTTTCCCGGCGACAGCGACGTCGACCAATTGTTTCGCATCACGAGGCTGTTGGGTGAGTTACTTGCGGCGATTCGCGCTCGATCCGCGGTAACGCTAGGTTCCACGTGGTTGAGCCACCTTTCGAACCGCAGCTCGCGCGATCGCCCCTCGACCGATGGAAACGGTCTTTGTTCGACCGGGAGGCTAAACGATGCTTGTTCCGTGCACAGGTGGACTATGCGGCAGGCACCAGAGTCTGATGAACCGCAATAGCAACGCTCGCAACGCCAACGAAACAGCGCGAGCTTTACGCAAAGCGAGTATCGAGAGCCTGTCGTTTCGCGTGGCCAACGGCAACGCCAACAATCCCGGCAACAACGCGCAGTTACGCGGTGCAAGCGTTGGTTTGAGGTCGTTGCGCGCGTTGCTGCCGGGATTCAGTTCGATTTGTTTGGATTTCTTGTCGCAATGCTTGCGAATGGATCCGGAAACAAGGCCGAGTTGCGCCAATTTGTTGCAACATCCGTTGTTCATGCAAGACAATTTCGCGGAGAAATTCATCGGCGAGTTGCGCGAGCACGTTACCAAGGAAACCGCTGGCAATGCTCTCTTGCAAATTCGAAGGGACGAGGAGAGACGATTGAGCGTGTTGTCGCTCGACGAGCCAACCACCGCGAGGATATACAGCGGAGCTGCTAGGTAAAACGATCGATATCCTATGCAAATTAACCGATGTACACGTTGCGCGCTCAAAGCTCGGTTTCTTTTGAAAATATAACGAATCGTAACTGCGATGTACCAACGAGAATACTTGTGTCGCTCAGGTGGCACGTGAAACTGATGAGAGACTCGTCGATTGGCACCGACAAACAATCGACCGATACGCATACACCAGCCCCCGACCTTTATGCGAATATCCGAAATCGTCTTATTCCCGATGACCAACAACAACAACAACAACAACAACAACAACAACGAAATCAACAGCAACAACAAAATCATTTATCACGACCACGAGATTTTTGCTTCATCGGTCCAACCAACGTCGCGCCAAACGCAACTTACATTCGACGACTCGAGCACAAAGGTCTTTTACCGTCTCTCGAGTCAACGAACAATAGCAAAGGTCATTTCACGTTGCCGGTATTGTCGTCGTCGTCCAAAGATCAATCGCAGCAACAGCAGCAAAACAAAAGTTTGAGCAGTAAACGTACAAAGTTGGACCCACTTTCGTCGCACGTCGCTGGGTGACGAGTGACAACGAAGCGTCGTTGAAATTTCATCGTTGGATAAGTGTGAGCTGTTCGTTAAATGATATATTTATTGACATTTTTTATGATTTTTATAATTTTACTACGTATGCTCGTTCTGAGAATTTTCCTTTTATTTTGTACCTTTGCGTTGTTAATATACCTACGCATTGAAGTAATCGATACGTAGACACTTGTCGTGTACGATATCGTTCTCTTTGGCGACGATTGAACATTCGTATACGTCTACGATAGAATCTCGTAAGGCAGTTTTGACAAATTAATCGACAAAGTCACCTGACGCTTCTGCAATCTCTTAAACTCGTCACGATTGGCCTGTTTTTTTTCGTTGAAATTCAACAAATTTGAAACTCCCCAGGGCACACGGACGACGACGATCGATCGCACGGAGTTAAAACTAACATCTCAGTTTGTAAATACACCAAGCTACAATAGTAGTAACGTTCAAATTGTAAAGTTAAACGTAGCAAAAATAAGGTTAGTAGCTATGGCCAAATAAAACGTTGACGCAACAACTTTATTGACTTTCTCATTGTTGAACATCTATACAGAGTTTAAAGTTCGCGTGATTTAAAGTGGACTTGACGTTCGAAGGCACGTATCATCAGCGACAGTTGTAAATATATGTACGTACAATGGAGAAATCGATTAGAGTTTTTAATAAATCAAATATTACAATATGATCAATGTTTGTTACGCTCTTTGTGTTAACCTTGGCCCCGAGATACCTCATCCAATGCATCTGTCCGACATCGATATCGATAATTTGTTGAAACGTACGTTACTTTCCAATTACAAACGAACAAACGAGTATTACATACGCAAACGACGAAGATATCAATTTCAAACTGATTCGGACGCTCTAATTGCTAGAAAACACGCGAAAATACACGCGAGCGATAACCTTGCGATAAAAATGTTTGCATTTAACGCGCTATCCAAACGAATCGCGCTGTGCGTGTAAAACATAATCTTTAGCCAAACATATGCATAATCCTCTCTTGTATGCGCGTTAATTTTCAATCACTATCGAATTATACGACTTTATTTTGGCTCTCGTTACTCGCCGTTACGTTGGGCTTGCACGCCAACTTTATCTCCAAACCTCACGTGCGCGTTTTTACCTTTACCGCTATCGTTGACTTTGATAAAAATCTCACTCTTGATTATTCCCGCCTCGTCGACGCACGTGCCCCCCCCCCCCTCTCTCTCTCTCTCTCCGTGACATCTTACAGAACGTCCCCACTATACGCATAGCGTGTTACTTTGGGATCTTCCGGCAGGCAACTCTAGTTATACCGCGTTGATACGAGACGACAACGACAACGACGACGGCGACGGCGACGGCGACGACCACGTGCTACGCGTTATTTGTTTTTTCGCTGTACAGATATACAAGAAAAACAACGCGAAGAAAATGAGTTCCGAAGATGATCTGCGACAATTGGCTCTCGATCTGTACGAGGTTGGCGCGGTCAAGTACGGTGATTTTGTGACGAAAGTTGGATTGAGAACACCCATCTACATTGATTTGCGTGTAATAATATCGTATCCAGGATTAATGGTGAGTTCACCCAGAGAGTCTCCGTACGCCTCGCTCGATTATTTAACGTAAAGCCATCGTGACGTTCGTCAAGCAGTACTCCTACCGCAGCGATCGTTCGATAATTACAACTTGCAACGAATACTCGAATCTCCAATTCCACGCAAGCGTTATTACGTTGCGCAAAGTACGATCTCCAGCCGCTTACGTTTTGTTTACATTTGCAATTAAACTCGTTACAAGTAAGCAAGTCAACGTAAGCAAATGCGGCAGCTGGAAAATCTAGTTTGTTCGTCGATTTCGTTATTTGCGCACGATAATAACGCTCGCACGCGATGGTTTTATCCAAAACTATCGGTCTTTACGACCAACTCGGAAAACGTCGTTGGTTCTCCTCGAGTTCTCGTTCGCGATCGTTCGTCCGTAATCGAGTCGTTTTAAGCGTCGTTACCGCCATTGGAACGACCTATAGCTAACCCGTTCGTTCGACGACGGTCAAAAAAAACACACACGGATCTTGCGGCACGGAGAACGCGTCGTCGCACAGCCGAGAGATCGTTCGTGCCGAGGTACGCGCGTGTTACCTCGAGAGACGACCGTAGGTGGCAATCGTTTACTCGCAATTTGTCGATCGGGTCGATATCGAATTTCATCGAACGACGTCGTCAACAGGTTCGCATCTCCAAAATGCTGTGGTCGCTGTCGGATGAAGCTTCGAAGTACGACCATGTATGCGGCGTACCTTACACAGCCTTACCGATCGCCACGATCATCTCGGCCGAAACCAACACTCCGATGATCATTCGACGCAAAGAGGCTAAGTCCTACGGCACCAAGAAACTAATCGAAGGTCACTTCGAAGTCGGCGACACCGCGATTATCGTCGAAGACATCGTTACGAGTGGCTCGAGCGTTCTCGAAACCGTCAAAGATTTACAAAACGAGGGTCTCAAAGTGAACGAGGCGTTGGTGATCGTCGACAGAGAGCAAGGTGGAACGGAAAATCTGGAAAACGCGGGCGTAAAGACCAAGAGTTTGTTCAAGATAACCGAGCTGATTGGCCACCTGAGAGACGCCAACGCGTTGTCGTGCGAAAGCGTACGAATCGTCATGGACTACGTTAAGAGCGTCAAAGCACCCGTGAACACCGCCAAGAAGGGTAACACGCTACCTTTCGTACGATCGACGACAGCCGACGCACGGACGAAACCCAACTAACGCAAATAACGATTGTTCGTTTCAGATCGTCTCGCTCGAGACTTCGAAGAACGCGCAAAGTTGGCGAAGAATCCGATGGCGGCAAAACTGTTGAGTCTCATGGCGGAGAAAGCCAGCACGATTTGCCTAGCCGCCGATTTCACGAGTAGCAAGCGGATACTCGATCTTGCCGATCTCGCTGGACCGCACATCGCAGCGTTGAAAGTTCACGTGGACATAATCGAAGACTTCAGCGATGCTTTCGTCGACGAGTTAAAAAGATTATCGACGAAGCACAAGTTCTTCGTCATGGAAGATCGCAAGCTTGCCGATATCGGCCACGTGGTGTCCCAACAATTCAGTCGCGGTTTACATCGCATTTGTCAATGGGCGGATCTGGTAACCGTTCACGCGATAGCCGGTGCTGGCACGCTCGACGGCTTGAAAGTCGCTCTCGACGAGGCGAACGAACCGAAGGGTATCTTCCTTCTGGCGGAGATGTCGTCGAAGGGTGCTTTGACGACTGCCGATTACGCCAAAGCAGCAGTTGCAATGGCCAAAGATAACGAGCTCGTAGCTGGTTTTGTTTGTCAGAACAACGTGTTCGACGATCCAGGTCAAATTCAATTGACTCCTGGTGTGAAACTCGTCAAATCTGGCGACCAATTGGGTCAGCGGTACAATACACCGAGCGACGTCGTCAAAAATGGTGCCGACCTAGTGGTCGTCGGTAGAGGAATCACCGAAGCAACCGATCAATTGCAAGCTCTGCTCGAATACAAGCGGCTCCTGTTCGAGGCCTATCAAAGTAGGATCGCTCAATAGCAAGGACGACAACGACCGTTGTTAAAGTGCGTCGTTGCGACCTTACCCGTCTACGCAATTTCGCCGAGTGCAACTTGTTTGTTGTTCGTTTGGATGGATCCCGTTGTGCGGAGTATCGCTAGATTTTATAATCTCACGTTATGAACGATAGCAGAGGTTTCGTTCGATGCGATAATTTGCTATGGTGTGCACGTTTCTTTCGCACACCAACGCCACGGTATGTACAATTAAATGGAAATAAAGTTATCAATTGAACAATAATTCAACTGCGTTTGATTTGTCGACATCCACCAACTCGTCGAAATAATCGTTTCAAGACCGTCCTACGTTACTCTAGCTCGAACGATGATTGGGAAACGTCACTTATCGGACGGCTGCGCGCGCGCCCGCGTGTTTCCTCGCCGCGAGTGATAACGTGAAATTTCAACACACATGGAGAGCGCGCGACGAGAAATCGCACGAGTTTGTTCCATTTCCGAATGGACCACAAGCAGAGATTGGACGAACAATTTAAACACGCGTTGGTCGTGACGTACAATTTTTATTCATTTTCTTTGTTCGATTAAATACGCTTGATATTAACGAGCGCATTGATACAGAGGTTAGGTTACTTTACTTGTTGTTGCTAGCAGCCGACGTTGCTTGTTGTTATTTTCAACTGGAAATTGCGATGAAAATATAGTTGTTTGTCGAGTGATTTTTGATAAATCGATACATTAGTTGTTGTAATCTTGTTAAACATGTCAGTTTGGAAGATATTGAGACCTTTTGCCAGTCAATTACCGGCTAGGGGGTTGCACACATCCAATAGACTGTAAGTATAACTTGGTATATTTTCATAATTACGTATGCTCATCGAGTAAAAATAAGTAGTGGGACAAACGTTAATTAAGAATAATGGTTTGGTCGCAGTTGTGAAGCAGCTGTCATCGATGGACAAGCAATCGCGAATCAAGTGCTAGAAGAAGTCAAAGTCGAGGTAGACGACTGGACTAGAGCTGGCAACAGACGGCCAAAATTGATTGCTGTTCTCGTGGGAGACAATGCTGCGAGTAAAGCATACGTTGGGAGAAAGATCAAAGCAGCCAAGGCAGTGGGAATCGACAGCGAGACTTTCAGGTTCAACGACGACATTTCCCAGGAAGAACTGCTGAACCAAGTACAAAAGTTAAACGAAGATCCTACGGTCGATGGCCTTATAGTGCAATTGCCAGTCCCAGCGCATATCAGCGAAAGGAAAGTTTGCCAAGCTGTGACACCCTCGAAAGACGTGGATGGATTCCATTTACAAAATATTGGCAAATTAGCTTTGAACGACAAAAGCATCATACCAGCCACGGCTCTAGGAGTTAAGGAACTCATCGTCAGATCAAAAATACCAACTTTTGGTAAAAATGCAGTAGTCGTTGGAAGGTCGAAGCACGTAGGATTCCCAATGGCTCTATTGCTTCATTCGGACGGAAAGGGTAATGGATCCTAATGGAAATATTTCAATTGAGAAAATAACGGTTCGATTATTTTTCTTACAGCTGAAACTCCTGGATTGGACATGACAACGACAATATGCCATCGTTACACGCCTCGCGTTGAACTCGAAATGTACACCAAGCTTGCGGATGTTGTTGTAGCAGCAGCAGGAATTCCAGGATTGGTGACCAAGGAAATGATCAAACCAGGTGCTTGCGTCATTGACGTTGGAATTTCAAGAATAAAGATTGCCGAAGGCAAATATCGATTGGTCGGAGATGTCAATTACGAATCGGTCAAGAAAATTGCAGGACACATTACACCTGTTCCTGGTGGCGTTGGGCCAATGACCGTTGCTATGCTTATGAAAAATACCATGACTGCTGCTAAGATGAGGCAGGAAAAAAAGCAGTCGTAATGCAATTGTAAATTGTCATTGTACAAATAGAATATTTCGCGTTGTTGACAACGTTGTGTGCAACAGGTGGTGTTTACGTACACTCTAATTGCCTGCCAAATTATAGAAAACTACAGTGAGACAAATAATAAGTTTATTTTTATAAAACTTCAAGTCTTGCCAAGTTATTTTTACAAATATGCCAACTGATATTGTTTACCTTTCGGATTAACGAATAACGAATACAATTGATCAACAACCGTTCCGTGACGCTTGAAACAATCGTTGATTTGATGCAATTGTTCGATAAATTGTATTTCCGTGTTTGATTCTTATCAAATGTGTCATCGCTCGTTAATTCAAACTGTGGGATGAAATTTAATTGGCTTAGCAACCAGATGTCTGTAAATCCACAATCGTCCGTACATAAATTAGGGTTCGATCGAATGCTCCGATTCACTTTACTTTGAGGTAGCTTTTAATCGAGCGTCGGTAGTTTGTTAATTTGTCGTACGAATTCAAGAAAACGACAAAAGAAAAATGTTTTCGCAAAAACAGCTGCAAAAGTTAGCCGTCGATTTGTTCAACATCGGTGCAATTAAACTTGGAAATTCCAACGTTCCCATTGAAATCGATTTGAATCAATTGATATTTCATCAAGATTTACTGGTAGGTACCAAGTCGAATTCTCGTTCACGTTGACCCCTGCTGCACAGCTCGCACGCGACAACGCTTACGACAACGCTCACGACAATCGGAACATCGAAGTTGCTAATCGGAAAACGTGTTTTTTTTTACAGAACCGCTTGTCCACGATGCTCTGGCTACTCACGGACTTGAACGAAAAGTACGACAGAGTATGCGGTGTCGCGTACACTGCGATAGCCCAATGCGGGGTACCCTATACCGCGATAATGTACGCGTACCAAATATCCGCCCAGACGGGTATACCTATGCTCGTGCGACGATGCCATCCAAATCCCTCGGCGATCGCGACGAACGGCAATTACAAAGATATCGAGGGCCAATTTAACGTTGGCGATAGAGTCGCCATTGTCGAGGGCGAACTCACCAACGGAACAAACATACTCGAGGCGGCTTTTCAATTGTCGAGGAAAAACTTGAAAATCGGCAAAGCTTTGGTTGTAATCGACTGGGAGCAAGGCGGACAAAACAACGTTATGAACACAGGAATCACGGTGATGAGTCTCTTCAAAATAACGCAATTGATTGAATATTTGAGGGAAGCCGGTAAAATACCGAATTACGTGCTGACAATTAGGAAGGATCCGAATAACGTTTACGATCACGTCGCGGAGGATCCACGTTGTCGGAGCAACAGCCTTCATCACCACGCTCGCACCGTATAGACGTATCTCGCGTTATCGCCAACGCAGCGAGTAACGCACCTCCGAACGAACGTTCGTTGTAGCTGCTTTGCGAAAAATCCACGATGCATCTCGTACCGGACGGTATGAACGACGATTATTGACTATTCCGTATATGAATTACTTAACGAGTGTAATTTAACGAGGCATTTCCATTTGGAAATTGGTCGTTTCCAAATTCCAGCGTATAATTACATGTACGATTAATAAAGTATCATCGAGATTCAGTCGTTTTGTTTATTGGGCGATTGCACTACACTTGCCTCTACGACGAGCGTACTCGAGCGATCGATTTAAACGCTGAGACCGTGCGTAACGCGAACGTTGGGTGTAGCCCGAAACAATAACAAATGGTTTTCTTCCGAATCCAAAGCCTCGTCGAATTTAACGGTAGCGTACGATTATTAATAAATATTTGTATCGTGAAAATGCTCTAGCTCTTCCGATAGTCGAGGAGCGTAGTGGAGTGAGCTAAAACCTATCGTTAAGTCAGGCCTTCGTTGTGTTTATTTTCCAGCGAGTGTAATGTGGGTCTCCTCCCGACAAGCCCAAATATCAGGGGATAATTGATTCGGGCGAGAAATTTTTAGAAAAAGTCATAAAATCCGACAAGCTTGTACGTAACACCTAGTGTTTGGAGCATTATTAAGGCCATTAGCAAGGATGGGCTTAACACAAGAATCCGTTTAAGAAGTAATGGAATTACGTTTAGGGATTGGAAGCTAATTAGGAATGGAGTTTGAGTGGGAGAACGAATGGCAGGGGATTGGTTTTACTCCATGTCATATAACAACAGTTACGGCGAAACAGCTGTACTTGCAACTTTGCGCGAGAGTCGTGAGTCAAGTTGTCGCATCGATACGATATTTTATGAGTTTTTTCGTTGGTACGAGCTTGCCTCGGTATTACAGCTACGATCGTTCGTAACGACAAATGACACGAGCATTTTAGCATCGAACAAAGCTGATTAGCTGCACAGATATTCGCGGAGACAATGGCGAACATAATCGTGCTACTACTACTTTTGGCATTCTCGTCGATATCGAACGCTGGATTCCAGTGTCCGAAGAATATTCCATGCAAGTGTTCACCACCCTCCGGGACCTCCAAACAATATCAAATTTACTGTCCGACGGAGGTGCACAAAAGGCCAGGATTTTACATGACGCTAACCCCACCGTATCTTAATATCGAATGTCAAAACTCTCCCGAGTGGAGCGATTTTTTGCCCGGTAGTCATCTCGACATGGACCAGGTGTTTAGTTTGACGTTTTCCAATTGCGATCTGCCAAACGTTGGTTACAATTACAAGTTGCTCGAGCAACTCAAGGGCATCTCCCGGATTAAGATTCTCAAGGTGACGAGATCGAGGGATAGAATAAAAAAGCACCAAATCGATATCTTTCCGAACGTCGAAACACTCGTACTGTCCAACAATTTCCTCGGCAATGTCCCGGACGACTTTTTGCACGGTAAGTTTCTCGCGGCTTTCGCGGCATCTTCTGTTTCATCGGCGGTTACACGTCCGTTCTGTGTCCTCTCGACTCTGCAGGATTTCCCAATTTGACCAGTCTGTATCTGCGCAACACGAGACTTCAAATTCCAGCGAGGTTTTTCGAAAAAGCCGTCCACCTGAGGTACTTGGACGTGGGCCAAAACTCGTGGTCACCTCTAGACCTGTGGCCTGGAATATTCGTCAATCTTAAAAATGCCAAGCTGTTAAACTTAACTCGCAACAACTTTACTCACTTTGAACCAAAAGTATTTCGTGGATTAACGTCTCTCGAGTTCCTAGACATCTCCAATGTTAATCTGGAGACCTTGTCCAGCGGCATTCTCGACGACCTTGTCAATTTGTCGTTCATAAACGCAAGTGCAAACATCCATCTTCGCGTGCGGGAAGGTGCCTTTATTCACAACAAACAATTGAAGCAGGTGTATTTGGAGAACAGCGGCGTACAGACGCTACCACCACGGTGTTTCGCCGATTTGCCCAATTTGATGAACGTTGTACTCCAAGGCAATAGTCTGACCACTTTGCGGGACGATGTTTTTTCGGGTTCGCACAACATAACGGAATTGATTCTGAGGAACAACAGCATCGCTACGTTGCCACCTTTTTTGCTGCAAGGGGCCCGCTCGTTGAGGCTACTAGATTTGTCGTCCAACAACTTGTCGGACTTGCCGGACATATTCTTCGCCGACACCAGCAGCATGTTTAAGTTAAATCTTGCCAAGAACCGCTTTACAACGTTCCCCAAGTAAGTGGTGGTTGGGTCGCGCCAGGTCATCGATTTCCGTCCCGCCGATCACGTAAATCGTCAACTGCCAATTGTCTTTTGCAGAGCATTCGCCTCGTTGGGCTCTCTGGAAGTGCTCAACTTGGAGGAAAACCAGCTTCTGTCCATAAGTCCCGAAGCCTGCTATTCGCTTCCCCATCTTCGAATCGTACGACTAGCGCACAACCACCTCAATTTTCACGACTCCCAATCGGTTCACCATTATTCGCCCTTCCATCATTGCATAAGTCTAAACGAGCTGGATCTTTCTTACAACACGATCTCCGAGATTTACAGCGATTGGACTTTCGAGATCGGTAATCTGTACAAGCTCAACTTGTCTCACAATCACATTGATTACATCGAGGTAAATCCTTCGTTGCGACACGCGCGATCGCACTGGCCGAGTAAATATCTCGTGTGTTTTTGCAGGTGGACGATCTTCAGTTCATGACTCACGAATTGTTCGTCGATTTAAGCCACAACATGATATCCATTGTGAATATATCGCTGATAGAGGATCGTCTACCGGCCGACCAAACCCACAATCGCAATATATTCATCAATCTGAACGCCAATCCCATCGAGTGTTACTGCGAAATATTTTCCTTTTTGCGTTATATCTACGGCAAGATGGAGTCGGAAGTTTACAAATATATCAAAGTGCAGCACGACAATGTGACGTGCAGCGATCCACCACAGTACAAAGGGATGTACCTGACGCAACTGCTCGATAAGGAATTGGAGTGCAACAGGGCGAACAGACGCGCGGAGAGGTGCGTCGCCGGTGGGGTTTGCGACTGTCTGGCCGCAGCTGGCAGAGAAACCTATACGATCGATTGCGCGGGAAAAAATTTGACGGATCCACCCGTTTGGATCAACAATTGGGACACTCAGAACGGCGTATTCGTCACGATGGATCTCCGAGGCAATAGATTGACCCAATTGCCAAACATGACGAATGTCGGCTACGACAAAATTCATTCGCTGGACCTCGCTGACAATCAGATCGCTTCGATCGACGACCACCTGTCGCTGTTGCTACCAACAACGCTTAAGGTGCGCATACCATAGCGAGCTGTTGTGCAACCGCGTTATCGTCTCTTTGTCGTTGAATCGAGCGTTCGTTTGTTGTTCGCAGAACATACATTTGGAATTCAACAAGCTGAGGGCGATCGGCGTGATGGCAATGGGTAATCTGACGGAATACTTGGAGTCGCTGTGGCTTCAGGGTAATCCTTGGCAATGCGACAATACCACCCAACGATTCCGCGACTACGTGCAAAACTACAAGCTCAGCGTTATCAAGGACTACGAGAACGTCTTTTGCTACGGCACGAGAACAAAGCTGTGGACACCGACGGATCTCAGCTGGATACTAAAGTTCTTTATGATATTGGGACTGATAGTGGCCATCCTCACGTTCTGTGGGCTTATTTATTCGATATACATGTATTGCTCGATTCGTTTCTCGACGTTCGTCGAGAGGTATTGGGAGGCATAAGCTACGAAGCTTGGCGCTACGTCCTTTTCCTCGGAGTTATCGCGACGAGGAGGGCAACTCGAGACTCTGTTCTTGGAGTCTCCGTCGATATTTGTATTATATCCTCGTGTATGTATATTTTTTTGCCGATTCAAACGTCTCGCAGAGATTGCGTATATACGAATCGAGAGATCGTCGCTTTTTTCGCGCAATTTCCGCGACCGCTTCTTTTTTTCTCTCCATCTGTTACAATAGCCTTTGATTAGCTGTGATCACGACGAAGAAACACTGTACATGGATCGAATGGGCCGACAAATGCTTCTAGAACTATCTCGACCGCATGTACGCGGTAACGTGTATTATAATTTCGAGTAGGACACTTATTTCTTAGCGTACGTTGCTTTGAAACATTACAACGATCTGTGTATTTTCTCTTTTTAATTGACGAACCATTGTGCATGACGAACATGCATACGATATTACGCGATTGTACATATCTTATGGTGTCCTACTATTATATTCTCAGCCATTGTCTCGAGATTTATCAACAAATATAGTAAATCAAATATCATTCAACCTAATAACGTTATGTTTCGGATTTTTTCGATCTGCAAAAACAGTTTTTTACCCGATCCCCGTACTTTTCTCCGTGTACACCTTTATCCGTTGATTGCCTTTTCCCATGCATCTAAGACACATTCGAAGTAATTTCAAAGTGCTTCGTTTGGGACTGGGGATTGTTTTGCACGGATAGTCATGCAAGTTTCAAAAGATTCGTTAACAAAAACTCACGCGACGCGTAAAAAATGTAGTTGTAACTAAACCAAAAACCTCCTGTTTTATTTGTAAAGTTTTGTTTCGTGTATCAACGAAAATTACACGGTATTTCGACATTTCGTTAACGTGGAAAATTCATCTCGTGCAGTACTGAGTTTATTCTCGGTAAGTAGAAATGTGAAAAAACAACTGACCCTTTAAACGACCAAATTGATTGTGCGAACACTTCGTCGAATACGCCAACTATTCACGAGGAATAAACGAACGATAGTTTAAATAACCAAAATGTCATAATATTTATCAGGTGTGACTAGAATGTTTCTTTTGACAATTCGATTTTGCCACGGGGGCATTTTATACTCCTCGAAAAAACATAATGGTTCTACTTAGCAACGGTCTCGTTGGTTCGGTATTCTAATCAACGAGATTCGAAACTACGGTGCAGCACTTCGTAACGGCACGAGTGACTTGTGCCTCTAACAATATGGACGATCGCACCCTCGTAGGCTGGATCTGGTGCTTTACAACATCTACCGACACGACTACGGCAGCCTGGCAAAAAAATAACAATTATGAGTCAATTTCCGAGACGGTTATTGCATGCCTTACAACTTTGTAAACAGCGTACAGCGTTCAATTGATCGTTCTTGTCGCTATTTCGTCCATGCGACTTTTGTATTTTTGGATTCACCTTAACCTAACGTTTAACGTATCACCGCTTGACACTACTAACGCTATTAGGAAGGATCAGCTTAGGAGCAGAATCCATTCGAAGTATAATGGAATTAGCTAATCGGGAACGAGCAACGAGTGGAAGGGGCTTGCTTTGCGTTGCAGGCCTCGTAGGCACTGTTACAGACGAACGGCTGTACTTACAGCTTTGCGCGAGTTCAGTTGAGCGTGCTTCGGCGTTGCAGCATCGATCGCTGGTCGTGTCAAATGACGCAAGTACTTTGGCGATAAACAAATCTGTGAACCGCGTCGACACCCCATAAGACAATGGACTACGCAATAGCATTACTGCTCTTGGTATGCGTGTCTGTATCGAACGCTGGACTGAAGTGTCCGGAAGATTTGTCGTGCCAGTGTTCACCGTCGCCGAGAGCATCCAATGAACTCCAAATTTACTGTCGAACGGAGCCTCGTGATGGCCCAGGATTTTACATGACGATAGCGCCCTCGTACCTTCATCTCGAATGTCGAAACGCGTACAATTGGAAAAATTTTATGCTCGGTAGCCATCTGGACTTGGACAAAGCGACTGCTTTGACGCTTTCCGATTGCTATTTACCAGAGGTTAGTTACGATTTCAAATTCCTCGAGAAACTGAAGGGCATCTCCCGAATCAAGATTTTAAACGTGACGAGATCGAAGGCTATCGTAAAAAAGCATCAAATCGATATCTTTCCCAGCGTCGAAACACTCGTACTGTCCAACAATTTCCTCGGCAATGTCTCGGACGACTTTTTGCACGGTAAGTCTTTTGCTACGACCGTGGTATCTCCTAATCCAACGGCAATCACATTTCCTTAATTTGTCCACTCGACTCTGTAGGATTCCCTCGTTTAACCAGCCTATATCTGCACAACACGACCGTTCGCATTTCATCGAGATTTTTCGAAAAAGCCAACCGTTTGAGATATTTGGATATGAGCAAAAACGAGCTGTCACCTTTAGATCTGTGGCCTGGAATATTTGACAATCTAAAAGATATGAGGCTATTGAACCTAAGTCAGAATAATATAACTTACTTGGAGCCTCAAATATTTCGTGGATTATCGTTGCTAGAAATTTTAGATATCTCCAATAATAATCTCGAGGCGTTATCCAGTGGTATTCTGGACGACCTCGTCAATTTGATCGTTCTAAATGCAGGAGCAAACATTGGCCTTCGCGTGCGAGAAGGTGCCTTTGCCACCAACGGACAATTGAGACACGTGTATTTGGACAATAGCTATATACAAACTTTGCCACCGCGATGTTTCGCCGATATGCCTTATTTGATTGTTGTCGGACTCAATGGCAACAATTTTACCTCTTTGCCGGAAGACCTTTTTTGGGGTTCGAACACTTTAATGGAATTAAATTTGAGTAACAACACCATCGATGCAATGTCCCCACTTTTTCTGAAAGATGCACACCAGTTAAGAATATTGGATTTATCGTCCAACAATTTGACCAACTTGCCGGACATATTCTTTGCTAATACCAGCAGCTTGCTCAGACTAAATCTCGCCAAGAACCGCTTCAAAACATTATCCAAGTAAGTGGTGGTGGGTTTTACTCCAACGGTCGATTTCTGGCGCTTGAGATTTCCAAATGTAGAGACATTGAGGGGTAAAAATAATTACAGCTGGATTTGCGTAATTAACTCTAAATTGTCGTTTGCAGTACGTTTTACTCGTTGAGCTCTCTGGAAGCGTTCAACATGGAGGACAACGAACTTCGATCCATAAGCCCCGAAGCGTGCCATTCGCTTCCCAATCTTCGATTCGTACATCTGGCGCGTAACCACTTGAACTTTCGCGATTCCCAAGTTGCTCGCAAATATTCTCCCTTCCACAACTGCACGTACCTCGGCGAACTGGATCTTTCCGGAAACGCGATCTCCGAGGCGTACGACGACTGGACTCTGGAGATCGGTCAGCTGTACAAGCTCAACCTGTCTCGCAACGACATCCGTTACATCGAGGTAAGTCGACGTCTCGCGCGCGATCCCCTCTTGCGAAACCAAGCTCCTCGTGCTTCTTTGCAGGTGTCCGATCCTCGATTCATGACCCACGAACTGACGATCGATCTGACCCACAACAAAATCGCCATAGTCAACATATCGATGATAGAGGAGCGGCTCCCGGTCAACGAGACGACTAACGGCACGATCATCGTCAATCTGAGCGCCAATCCCATCGAGTGTTACTGCGAGATATTTTCGCTGTTACGTTACGTTTACGGCAAGATGAAGCCAGAGGTTTACAAATACGTAAGACTGCGGCACGACGAGCTGAGGTGTGCCCTCCCGACGGATTTAGAAGGATTCTACTTGGGGCAACTATTGGACAAGGAACTGGAGTGTAGCGTGGCGAATGGACACGCGCAAAGCTGTGCTATCGATGGAGTTTGCGATTGTTTGGCCACAGCTGGCAATGAGACCTATACGGTCAATTGCAGCTCGAAAAACTTGACGGATCTGCCTGGTTGGTTCAATACTTGGGACGCTCAAAATAATGTATCCATCGCGCTGGATCTGAGCGGTAATCGGTTGACGGAATTGCCAGATATGACAAAGGTTGGCTGGGAAAATATTAATTCCTTGAACGTTGGTCATAATAACATCGCTTCAATCGACGAAGATATTGCTGCGTTAATGCCAACGACGCTAAGGGTATAGACATACATATACGGTTATTATCTCGTGAACGTTTAATCGAACGTGGCTTTATTTCTGGCAGAGTTTAAACTTGGAATTCAACCAACTGACGACGATCGACGTGGTGGCGATGGCCAATTTGACGGAATACTTGGATTCGGTGTTTCTTCAAGGCAATCCTTGGATTTGCGACAATAGTACTAGAGAATTCCGTAAATACGTGGAAAAAAATCGAATCAAGATTGTCAAGGACGCTGGAAAGATCCAATGTTACAGCAGTAAAGGCCAAGTGTTGATATGGCCTTGGACTGCTGCAAGTCCGTGGTGGGAGTTCTTATTCCTTGTTTTTGCATATGTTGCGTTGGTCATCACGGTTACGTATCAGGTGTGTATGGTATGGGTTTTCTGCGAATGTCCGGCACGTGTCTCAGCGTGTAGGCGAAGATATTGGGAGGGATAAGCTGCCAAACTTTGCGCTACAACCTTTATGTCGAGTTATCGCGACGAGAAGGACATGGCTCGAGACCTTATCCTTCGAGACTCCGTTGATACTTGTGCTCTGTACGTAGCCGATCCGAATTTCTCGCGGAAATTTCGTATATATGTACATATATATCGTTTTTTTCGCGCAATTTCCGCGACTATTTTATTCCATCCTCTCCAGTCTTTGGCGTTTACGTCAATTTCTAAGATCGGATTAGTGCGACTTTGTTGCTCACGACGAAGAAACACTGTGAATGGGACGACAAACGCTTCTAGAATCAACCGTGCCATTCAACGTCTGCATTTACGCGTCAACGCGTATTGTATGTTCGACTACGTGACTAATTAACCCTCATCAAATTCAGTTTTGAGAAGCTACAACGATGTGTGTATTTTCATTATTAATATATACGAATTACTGTGCATGACGAGCATGCATAAGAAACACCGAAATGGTAATTGTACATATATTATTTTCTCTGGATTTATTAGCAAATATAATAAATCAATTATCATGCAACAACAAATATGTGCATATTTCATTGAATTGATTTATTCCATCCTCGAATAATAGGACGTTAGGTCTGATATAAAGTAGTATTGCAACGAACAGTTGCGAATTGAGAAAGCTGTTTTCGAGCTCAACTTTATCGCGCGATTACCGGATAACTCATGGTAATTACGTCAGTTGCACGTTTTCATCCAGATAGTCTATTTCTCGATAGCTATCGCGTCGGCTTCTGAGGACACATTTTAACAAAAGTTTCAGGGAATCAAGTTTCCCGTACGGTTATGACGATATCTTCCCAAGCGTTCAAATGATCGACCGACAAATATGAATTCTTCGGGCAAAGGAAAGCCAATTGAAAAGGTGCATTTTCATATTTCCAAACGTTAGACGAATATTTTCAAACGATAGACTCGTTGTCTTATCCAATTACTGGAATATAACAATTTGATCGAATATTGCAAGCAATCGTGTACAACAAAGTATCGAAGAATATTAGAAATTCGAATCCACGAGGTATGCGTATATAGAACTAATGGTTCGACTGAACTGGTATTGGAATCGATCCAAAAATCGACGGACACGTGTTATAATTAAGGTACAACGTACAAATGCAGGAATTCGCGTCCAAGCCGAAGTAGCGCTTACCGCGACCAGGACGCAAGCTACCGTCCGACAACTTTGAAAGCGTCGAGCCGCTCCAAGTGCCTCGTTTCGTCGCCATTTTCTCCATGCGACTTATCCGATTCGCCTTAACCGAGCGTTGAAGGTATCACCGCTTGACACTACTAACGCTATTAGGAAGGATCAGCTTAGAAGCAGAATCCATTCGAGGTATAAAGGAATTAGCTAATCGGGAACGAGCAACGAGTGGAAGGGGCTTGCTTTGCGTTGCACGCCTCGTAGGCACTGTTACAGACGAACGGCTGTACTTACAGCTTTGCGCGAGTCCAGTTGAGCGTGCTTCGGCGTTGCAGCATCGATCGCTGGTCGTGTCAAATGACGCAAGTACTTTGTCGATAAACAAATCTGTGAACCGCGTCGACACCCCAAAGGACAATGGACTACGCAATCGCGTTACTGCTCTTGGTATGCGTGTCTGTATCGAACGCTGGATTGAAGTGTCCGGAAAATTTGTCGTGCCAGTGTTCTCCACCCTCGGGAACAACCAAGCTATATAAAATTTACTGTCCTACGGAATTACAAAATGGCACAGGATTTTACATGACGATGACACCCTCGTATCTTCATCTCGAATGTCGAAACGCGTACAGCTGGAAAAATTTTATGCCCGATAGTCATCTCGACCTGAACGAGGCGTTTGCTTTGACGTTTTCCGATTGTGACCTCCCAGATGTTGGTTATAATTATAAATTTCTCGAGCAACTAAAGGGCATCTCCCGGATTAAGAATTTGAACGTGACGAGATCGAAGGCTATCGTAAAAAAGCATCAAATCGATATCTTTCCCAGCGTCGAAACACTCGTACTGTCCAACAATTTCCTCGGCAATGTCTCGGACGACTTTTTGCACGGTAAGTTTCTCGCGGCTTTCGCGGCATCTCCTATTCCATCGGCGATTACATATCCGTTCTATGCCCTCTCGAACCGTTAGGATTTCCAAACTTGACCAACCTGTATCTCTACAACACGTCAGTTCGCATTTCAGCGAGATTTTTCGAAAAAGCCAGCCGTCTGAGATATTTAGATTTGGGCAAAAACTCGCTGTCAACTTTAGACCTATGGCCTGGAATATTTGACAGAGTTAAACATACGAGACTATTGAATTTAACTCACAACAACTTTACTCACTTCGAGCCCAAAGTATTCCGTGGATTGAACTCGCTCGAAGTACTAGACTTCTCCAATGTTCATCTAGAGACCTTGTCGAGCGGCATTCTCGACGACCTCGTCAATTTGATCGTTATACACGCAGGTGGAAACTTTGGTCTTCGCGTACGAGAAGGTGCCTTTGCCACCAACAGACAATTGAGGCACGTACATTTGGAGAACAACGGGATACAGAATTTACCGCCAAAGTTTTTCGCGGACTTTTTTTATTTGAGGAACGTCGTACTCCACGGCAATAGTCTTACCACATTACCGGAAGACATCTTCTGGGGTTCGTACAATATAACGGAATTGGTTCTGAGGAACAACACCATAAATACATTGCCTTCCTTTTTGCTGAAAGATGCACACCAGTTAAGAGTACTCGATTTATCGTCCAACAATTTGACCAACTTGCCGGACATATTCTTTGCTAATACCAGCAGCTTGCTCAGACTAAATCTCGCCAAGAACAGCTTCAAAACATTGTCCAAGTAAGTGGTGGTGGGTTTTACTCCAGCGGTCGATTTCTGTCGCTTGAGATTTTCGAACGTCGAGGTCTAGAAGCGAAAAGCAACGGTTACGGAGAAATTATCGAAACAGTAGCTAATAAAACATCCGTGTTCCGAGGCAAAAGATCGTCACATTCGCACCCTAATAACTATTGCTACGCAACATAGTAAGATTTCCTTATACGGCATTTGTTACTATTTTGTTCGCATTATAAAGTAAAATATGAAATACGCATTATTTCAAACGTCACTGTCATTTTCAATTTGGCAGAGACCTATTAAGCAAATTTCATTGGTGTCTTTGGAACGCTTACAATGTTTGCATTACGATTATTTATAAAATGTACTGTACATTTGACGTCGATATTGTCAAATGTTTGCGTTGTTGCTCTATAGTAATTTTACGTAACCCAACGATAGTAATATTGATCGCTACTGTAGCAAGCCGTGCCTAGGTTTTCTAAATTGTGGATTCGTTTCGTTACATGGCAGTCTCCAGATCGTCCGATCTCTCGCGAGCTCGAAAACAAATTACATCTCAATATACGGTAAGGTACAATGCAACGAGCTCGAACGACAATTTGTTTCTTACGTCACAATGGGTGTGTGGGATTCCGCGTATGCCATACACTTTGGAAACGTCCTTCTTTATATTTATACTACCGTTATGTTTGAACGATGATCTTGTTGACTCTTCATATTTGTCGATTTACTTTGATTTTATTATTTGTGCCGATTGACAAAATTTAAAGATAAAATAACGTTACAAATGTTGCGTATCGAATATTTTAATAATTTGCATCGAATTTTACTATAGTATAATCTTCACTACGTTAAACATGATCGTTTTAAAAAGAGGAGTAGAATTTACCAAGCAGTATAATCAAAATTAAGACGTTTAAAAGCAATATTTCTCACAAACGTAATAAAATTTGTCGCTAACCGAGAATATCCCGTTGTGCCTATGCGACAAAGTAATTTGTATTAGATATCGTACTATTTCTCTCCGTGCACACCTGTATCTATGAAATTAACTCTAAACTGTCGTTTGCAGTACGATCTACTCGTTGAGTTCTCTGGAAGCGCTCAACATGGAGGACAACGAACTTCGATCCATAAGCCCCGAAGCGTGCCATTCGCTTCCCAATCTTCGATTCGTACATCTGGCGCGTAACCACTTGAACTTTCGCGATTCCCAAGTTGCTCGCAAATATTCTCCCTTCCACAACTGCACGTACCTCGGCGAACTGGATCTTTCCGGAAACGCGATCTCCGAGGCGTACGACGACTGGACTCTGGAGATCGGTCAGCTGTACAAGCTCAACCTGTCTCGCAACGACATCCGTTACATCGAGGTAAGTCGACGTCTCGCGCGCGATCCCCTCTTGCGAAACCAAGCTCCTCGTGCTTCTTTGCAGGTGTCCGATCCTCGATTCATGACCCACGAACTGACGATCGATCTGACCCACAACAAAATCGCCATAGTCAACATATCGCTGATAGAGGAGCGGCTCCCGGTCAACGACACGACTAACGGCGTGATCACCATCAATATGAACGCCAATCCCATCGAGTGTTACTGCGAGATATTTTCGCTGTTACGTTACGCCTACGGCAAGATGAAGCCAGAGGTTTACAGATACATGAGACTACGGCACGAGGACGTAAGGTGTGCCCTTCCGACGGATTTAGAAGGATCGTACATGGGACAATTACTGGACAAGGAACTGGAGTGTAGCGTGGCGAATGGACGCGCGGATAGCTGTGCTGCCGGTGGAGTTTGCGATTGTCTGGCCGCAGCAGGCAGGGAAGCCTTTAGCATCGATTGCAGCTCGAGAAACTTGACGAAGCCCCCTGCTTGGATTAATAATTGGGACACTCGGTATAATATATCCATCGCCCTGGATCTGAGCGGTAATCGCTTGAGGAGATTTCCGAATTTGACGAAGGTCGGATACGAGAATGTTAATTCCTTGAACCTCGGTCATAACGAAATCGCGTGGATCAACGACGAGCTGTCGCTGTTGATGCCAAAGTCGCTAAAGGTATACGTATAGACGTACGATTATTGTATCTTGGACGTTTGATCGAACGTGGCTTTATTTTTGGCAGAGTTTAAACTTGGAATTCAACAAGCTGAGAAAGATCGACGTGATGACTATGGGCAATCTGTCGCAACACTTGGATTCGCTACGGCTTCGTGGCAATCCTTGGCAGTGCGACCATAAATCTGCAGATTTCCGTCATTACGTGGAATACAACAGAATCATGATTATCGACGACGCCCCGGAGGTCACGTGCTTCGGCACCAACCCTCCTGAACCTATATGGAATTGGATGTTGCGGTATCCAGGTTTACGGGCCTTTTTACTTGGCCTTGCAATTACAGTGACTATCGTTTCGTTGTTGTACCAACTGTATTGGGCACGTAATATGTGTGGCTTAACGTCGTATTACCAAGCATTAAGGCAAAGATATTGGGAGGGATAAACCCATAAACTTTGCGCTACAACCTTTGTATCGAGTCATCGTGACGAGAAGGACAACTCGAGACTTTATCCTTCGAGTCTCCGTCGATATTTGTTTTATATCTATGGATTGCCGGTTCAAACTTCTCGCGGAGAAACGATCTACGAGTCGATTACGCAGAAGCTAACGCCATACTTGGAGACGCTGTGGCGAACGGTTCCGTGACTACGTGCAAAGCTACAAGCTCAGCGTTATCAAGGACTACGAGAATGTCTTTTGCAACGGCACGACTATCCCGTTGCGGGAAAGCCATGGTCCCGGGAGGACAAAATAACGATGAGCATTTCGCGTATAATGCTGGGCGCAATCGTTTTCCGCTGTCTCGCTTACATCTATCGAGTATTGCAATTTGGCAGCAGTAAGCAGCCTATCTCACTGTGCCTACGTTACTGTACTTGCAATGGAACTCGAATCTTCGTCCGTACTTCCTGTACCCTCGCGCGCACTCGTTCCACTGCAAATCGACGAATCAAGCGGTTGCTTTATCGCGCAACTTTCGCGGCAGTTGATTGCGGCGCTCATCGGATTACGCTCCATAGAGCAACGCAACTTTGCTTTTTTATTACGTCGACGTCTTTGGCGTTTACGTCAATTCCTAGGATCGAATTTGCACGGCTTGGACGGCGGCCACGAAGGAACACTGTCAATGGGACGACAAACGCTTCTAAAATCGACTGCGCCAGGCGAAGCCTGCGTTTACGCGTCAACGCGTATTGTACGTTCGACTACGCGACTAATTATCCGTTATCGTATCAAGTTTTGAGAAACTATAACGATCTGCGCATTTTTTCCAATTGACAAATCCCTGTGCATGACGAGCATGCACGCCAAACTCCAAAACGGTAATTGTACATTGTCCATAAATTTCTTGGCAAACATAATAAATCAATTATCATTCGACGCAACGACAATCGCGTACGTGTTCGGTTGATTTCCCTCACCCTCGATACTTTCCCAAGCTTTCAAAAGACCAACCACCAAGTATAAGCGCCCAACGTGGAACGATTGGTCGGTTCGATTATTGAATTATTTGAAAAAGCAATCGTTAGATATGGCAAATATTCACGTACAACGGAATATACGCCATGCGAATGAACTAACGCACGGTGTATTCGTTTTCAAAACGAGTGCTCCGAGAGAATTTGTACCGAAACTGATCCAAAAAATCGACAGTCGCGTATGATAATTAAGGTGCGACGTACACATGTAGGAATCGGCGTCCAGGCCGAAGTAGCGCGAAATTGAGTACTCGAACGCGTCCAAATACACATTTGTAGGTGGGTCTCGACTCGAGCTAACGTCCGACAACTTTGAAAGCGTCGAGCCACTCCAAGTGCCTCGTTCGGTCGCCATTTTCTCCACGCGACTTATCCGATTCGCCTTAACCGAGCGTTGAACGTATCACCGTTTGACACTACTAACGCTATTAGGAAGGATCAGCTTAGGAGCAGAATCCATTCGAGGTATAATGGAATTAGCTAATCGGGAACGAGTAACGAGTGGAAGGGGCTTGCTTTGCGATGTACGCCTCGTAGGAACAGTTACAGCCGAACGGCTGTACCGACAGACTCGTGCGAGGCTCGTTGATGAAGTTGTGACTTGGTTAAATTCAGATCGTTTTAAAAAGAAATTTTCCGCAGCAGCATCCACGTATTTCAGAGACAACATGGCTTACACTATTTTGTTTCTACTGTTGACGTTTCTATCAATGTCGAGCGCTACACTGCGCTGTCCGACGGACGATCGATGCCAATGCACGCCACCGTCGGAGACTTCTAGGGAATATCAAATTTACTGCTCAACCGAAATACGTCATAGACCAGCATTTTTGATGGCGATAAGAAAACCAATATACATAAAAATTCAATGTCAAAACTATCCCGATTGGAAGGATTTCATGTTTGGCAGTCAAATTCACTTGCCGTGGGTGCAGACTTTGGAATTTCATAACTGCGATCTCCCAGGCCCAGATAACAACGAGCAATTCCTCAAGCAACTCGTTGGAATCGACAAGGTTGAAATACTGAACGTGATATATCTTAATGGTAATATAACCAAGCGACACCTCGATATTTTTCCCAATCTCAATACGCTTATACTCTCCGATAATCATCTTGGCGAGGTCGAATTCGATTTATTGTACGGTGAGTACAATAGTTTTCTTGTTTTCGTTTATTTTCCTCAAACGACTCGTCAATAATTAAGCATTGATTGGAAATGATCTTTTCCGACTGCAGGACTTCCCAAATTGGGTCTACTGTATCTGAGCAATACTCAAGTTCGAATACCACAAAAATTTTTTGAACAATCGAGCGAATTGAGGCTTTTGGATTTGACCGATAACAATTTGGAGGCCGCTCACTTGTGGCCTGGAATATTCAGTGACCTTAAAAACCTCATATACTTGAATATCAGCTACAACCCTCTACAAGTATTGGAGGCTCATGTACTCCGTGGGATATCTACACTGGAATTCCTGGACATCCGCGATACTGGCCTCAGCATGATATCTCGAGCGAATTTCAACGAGACCTTGAAGTTGAAGTATTTGGACATGACTGGAAACAAGATTCTCCTCGTCGAGCAAAATTCCTTTTCTCACCTTAAGGATCTGAGATACCTGGCGTGGGAAGACAACACGGCCCTGTCGAATAAAACAGTTGTACCACCGAAATGCTTTGGCGATTTGCCTATGTTGAATTACGTGTGGATCCAGGGCAACGGATTTCAACACTTACCGGAAGATTTTTTCTACGGTTCGGCCAATTTAACGATACTGAGTTTGATCAGAAACGGCATAGAAACATTGCCGCCAATGTTATTAAAAGACGCAGTCCAGTTGAAAGCACTCATGTTATCGTCGAATCGGTTGACGTCAATACCAGAGCTATTCTTCAATAGTACCGTCAACCTGGTCTATCTGAAACTTAACAAGAATCGTATTACGACTATTCCGAAGTGAGTGCCTAACGATCGACTTGTACATTGACCTTAATTAACCGTGACAATTTCGACACCCACTTGTTCACGCGACTACCCGTCGATGTTCTTTTTCAGAAATTTGTTCGATCATCTGACCTCCCTAGAAGAGCTCAATTTGGAAGACAACGGGCTTCAGACGATAAATCCCTATGCGTTTTATTTTCTTCGCAACCTCAAAGTGGCCAAACTCGCCCATAACCATTTGGATTTTTCGAATGATCCGTCATTGAGTTCTCAAGGATTGTCGCCCTTTTATCGTTGCACCAAAATCAAGAAACTCGATCTTTCGCACAACCATATCAATCGAATATCCGAGGATTGGATCCGACTTCACAACTCTCTGGACGATATTAATTTGTCGTACAACAATATCACTTATATCGATGTAAGTATGCTCGTTTGGCATTAATATCGTTTTGACGTAATCAACGCCAACGCACGGCCTTGTATTTGATTCAGGTAGGAGATTTGCAATTCGTAACCAAAGAATTGCACCTGAATTTGAGCAACAACCGCATTGCCATTGTCAATGTGTCGCGATTAGAACGCATGCCCATACAACCAACTTCTTTTCGTCACATTCTAGTCAAACTCGACAACAACCCCATCGACTGTTCCTGTAACATATATTCCTTTTTACGTTACATTTCCGGCGTGATGAAGCCCGAATTTTACAAATTCATTCAAATAGACCACGACGACGTCAGATGTGGCAGTCCGCCCGATTTTCGAGGTATACGCTTGACGCAATTGATCAACAAGCAACTCAATTGTAGCGCGGAAAATTGCGTCGCCGACAGGGCTTGCGATTGTCTTGCCTCACCTCGAAACAATACCTATACCTTCGACTGTTCCGCGAGAAACCTGACGGAACCGCCCGCTTGGATCTACTATTGGGACTACCGGAGCGCGCACATTATCATGAATCTCAGTAACAACAGTTTGACCAAATTACCCAACATGTCGTCAAACGGTTACGACGGAGTTCACTCCGTGAATCTCGCTCGT
The DNA here is from genome assembly GCA_030064505.1 of Chouioia cunea. Lineage (NCBI taxonomy): Eukaryota > Metazoa > Arthropoda > Insecta > Hymenoptera > Eulophidae > Chouioia > Chouioia cunea. The sequence goes on from JAOPFQ010000001.1 coordinate 7,640,067, forward strand.
AATCAGATCGATTCCATCGACGACAATCAGACCTCGTCGATTTCGCCGGTGTTGCAGGTACGTTGATACAACCACGAGGGTACATCGCGTAGCGTCGGCTTCCAGTGTAATAAACCGCGCCGTTGTTGTATTTGCAGAGCATACATTTGGAACACAACAAACTGAGGAAGATCGACGAGCCGATTATGCAGAGGCTAACGACACACTTGGAGTCGCTGTGGCTCCGGAATAATCCTTGGCAATGCGACAACACCACCGAACAATTTCGCGGCTACGTGCAAAACTTCAAGCTCGACGTTGTCAAGGACTACGAAAACGTCTTTTGTAACGGCACGTCGGTGCCACTGTGGGTGAAGCCATGGTCCCTGGCGTCCAAGATAATTATTAGCATTTCGTGTATAATGATGGGCTCGGTTGTGTATCTCATCTATTACGTGGCCAATCGCGTTATTCACTGCCACATAGCGGGTACTGCGTTTTGGCAGTAACAGGCAGCCACTGCGCTCACAATGGAACGCGAATTTTTATCGTTACTTGCCGTACCCTCGCACGCGCGCGCGCACGTGTGCACAACCGACGAAACAAGTTGTTGCTTTATCGCGTAACTTTCGCGGCAGTTGATTGCGGCGCTCATCGGATTACGCTCCATAGAGCAACGCAACTTTGCTTTTTTATTACGTCGACGTCTTTGGCGTTTACGTCAGTTCCTAGGATCGAATTTGCACGGCTTGGACGACGACCACGACGAAGAAACGTTGTCAATGGAACGACAAACGCTTTTAGAATCAACTACACCAGGTAACGTCCGCGTTTACGCGTCTACGCGTATTGTACGTTCGACTACGTGACTAATTATCCGTTATCGTACCAAGTTTTCACAAACTACAACGATCTGCGTATTTTCTTGTTGAAATTGACAAATCACTGCGCGCGACGAGCGTGTGCGCTACGTTCCAAAACGATAATTGTACATTGTCCATGAATTTCTTGGCAAACGCAATAAATCAATGACCATTGGACGCAACGACAACGGCGTACGTATTCGGTTGATTTCCCTCACCCTCGATACTTTCCCAAGCTTTCAAACGACCAACCACCAAGTATAAGCGCCCAACGTGAAACAATTTGAAAAACAATCGTGAGATATTGGAAATATGTGCGTGTCTCGGTACAAACGCCATGCGCATGAACGAACGCACGGAGTATTCGTTTTCAGAACGAGTGCTCCAGTGAAACTCGTATTCGATCCGAGACAAAAAATCGACAGACCTTACTCTGCTGTTAAGGCACGCGCACAAACCGATTGGATTTAGAAGTGTACGTGTCTACAGACAACGCGTTAAAACTATTAGGAAGGACGAGCTTAGGAGCAGAATCCATTCGAGGCATAAAGGAATTAGCTAATCGGGGAACGAGTGTCGGGTGGAGAGGGCTTGCTGTGCGTTGCACGCCTCGTAAGACCAGTTACAGCTAAACAGCTGTATTAACAGACTCGCGCGAATCTCGTTGACAAAGTTGATACTTCGATGGAGGTATTTGTCCGATAATAAGAAAGCATCTCTAGCCGCATCAACGTTTGAACAAACAATGGCGCGTACCGTTTTATTGTTCGTGTCGGCACTCTTGTCAATAGCGAGCGCTAAATTTTTCTGTCCGACAAATTTTCCATGCCGATGCTCGTATATCGGTGAATCGTCGTCTTTTTTTTTATTACCGATGCATTCGGAGGACTATGAAATTTACTGTCTAACGAACGAGCCAACAAATTCCGCATTTATCTTGACGATTCGGCTACCAGACAGTATTGAAATCGAATGTGAAAACTTTCCCGACTGGAAGGACTTTCTGTTGGGTAGTCAACTTGACGTTAGCAACCCGAAGAGTTTGATATTTTCCAATTGCGAGCTTCCAAATGCAGATTACGGCAAAAGAATGCTCGACCAATTAAATGGCATCGCTCATATTGAGACATTGAAGGTAAAAGACGTAAAAAACAACGTAACCAAGGAACATTTTGACATATTTCCCGATATTCGGACGCTCGATCTTTCGCGTACTTTCCTTGGCAACGTCAACAAGAAGTTCTTGTACGGTAGGTCTTTTTTTGTTACGTTTTACGCGCATTGGCACGCGCCCTTACATGTTGTAATCCGTTGTTGGCAACGATATTTTTCGTTGTTTTCTTTCTCAAATCATCGACAACGACAAAGACAACGCTAAAAGTAAGCTTTCTCAACGACAGGTTTTAACAATTTGACTAAACTAGATCTGCGCTCCACGCAGATTATAATACCGCCGGGATTTTTCGAAAGATCAAGATCTTTGTTGGATTTGGATTTAAGCGATAACAGTCTGAATGCGGTAGATCGCATTATGTTGTCCGGTCTTGCAGATGTACGGAGGTTGAACCTAAGCTATAATAGCATTGGTTACATCGAAGCGAGTATATTTAGCAACTTACCGTCGCTACAAGTCTTGGACATCTCGAACAACCCACCGCTCGTCGAACTGAATTCCATCATGTTTGAGTTAATGCCACAGTTGGAAACGATAAACATAAGCAGAAACTCTTTCCTCGTGTTTCCAGCTTCCTTTGACAAAAATGACAAATTGAAGTTTGTGCAGTTTACGCACAACAACAACAAAAATTTGACTACAATCCCAGTAGAATGTTTTTCTCATTTCCCTTATTTGGAAGTGGTGCTGCTCGAGAGTATCGGTTTATCCGTGTTGACGCAAGATCTCTTCTGGAATTCGTACAATATTCAGCAATTGGATTTCAGTCACAACTCGTTGAAATCATTGCCCCCGTATTTGTTGAGAGACGCGCGCGAGTTGCGAACACTCGATTTATCCTCGAACGAATTGACGTTCTTGCCGGACGTATTCTTCGAGCGTACCGACAAGTTGGCCACGCTCGATCTTTCCAACAATAATTTCACAGCGCTCTACAGGTACTTTGCTCTCTCTCTCTCTCTCTCTCTCTAGCCATCTTGAACACGAACAAACGTGCTAACGCACAATGCTCCTTTACAGAACATTTTCCAACGGGCTGAACGCTCTACGCGAGATCAACCTCGAGGGTAACGACATTCGTTACCTACACACCAATGCGTTTCGCGCGTTCAGCAATCTCACGATTGCAAATTTGGCGCGCAATCGTCTGAGTTATCAAGCCAACTTGCCGGACAGTATCGACGTATCACCCTTTCATCATTGTCGCAATCTCGAGGTGCTCGATCTTTCTCACAACCAAATTGGTCAATTGTTCGCCGACTGGGGTAGTCATCTCGGCGTGCTTCGCAAACTCGATTTGACCTACAATAACTTCACTTACGTCGAGGTAAGTAGTTTCGCGTAGTAGCGAGTGTAATTAAACACGAGCCGAAGTATTCCTCGACATTCGATTCAGGCGCAAGGTCTGCTGTTCTCCTCGTATAAGCTGTCGGTCGATTTGAGACACAACCGAATAGCAACGGTCAACGTATCGCTAATAGAGAATCTGCCAACGTATTGGGGCTATCATCGCAACGTTAGCATCGATCTCAACGACAACCCTATCGAATGTTACTGCGATCTGTACTCGTTGTTGCGTTACGCTTACGGCAAGATGAAACCAACAATTTACAAGCACGTTCAACTGCAATACGACGAGCTGAAGTGCGTCGATCCCCCAAGCTTGCGAGGTAAACGCATGATGGAATTGAAAAACACGGTACTCGAATGCAACAGCTATAACAATCGAGCGCATTTGTGCGCTGCTCGTGGAGTTTGCAACTGTCGCACTGTAGCTGCCAACGAAACGATGTACATCGATTGCTCGAATAATACGTTGATGAATCCTCCCCTTTGGATCAACCATTGGGACACTCCGAACGCGCACGTTTATCTAAATCTCAGTGGGAATCGCCTACAGAATACTCCGCCAATGACGAAGAACGGCTATCAAACGGTCAAGTTCATGGACCTCTCTTTCAACGAGGTCGACGTCGTCGACGACGATCTCTATTCGCCAAAGTTGCAGGTACGTACACGCGAGCGTTCTTGTTTTATCCTATATAGCGTTGTTTCTTCGATGTTCACAACGAAAACGCGTATCGTTTGGCAGTATTTACACTTGGAAAACAACTTCCTGCAAAAGATCGACCTGGAGCTTTTCAAAAAGATGTCGAAAAAAACCACGTCAATTTGGCTTCGCAACAATTTTTGGCGATGCGACAACACCACCTACGAGTTTCGTAGATACGTGCAGCGATACCACTTGTACACGATCAAGGACTATCCCTTGGTCATGTGTCACACGACAAACAGACGAATGTGGATAAAGTTAGCACCCTCCAAGTTCGAGAGAATGATCCCTGTGTTTCTTACTATATCGTTCATAGTATTAGCGAGTGGCTGTATCATCCTCGTCCTGAGGATAATATTCAATTGGTTCGTCGATGCATTGACGATCTTCAGAATCATGGTGATTCAAGAAAGAGAACGGGAAAGGAGGCCTTAACGACGCAGGGTATCGGCGACATATTTCCATAGACCGTTACGTCTTTAGTACAATCTATAGACGGCCAAGTTGCGTTTTGTTGTTACGAGGCCTGTATATGTCAACAAAGCTCGAGACATTTATTTTCGATCCTCACCAATATTTGTGTATACGTTAGCGAGCGCTTTCGTCGCTCTTAGGCTCACTCGTTCGCAGAGATTGCGCGAGTAATCTCGAGAGATCGACGTTTTTTTCTTTTTTGCGTAATTTCTGCGAATCGCGTGGCTTATAGGGGTAAGCGAGCTACTCTGCTTTACGATTGTATTATAGCCTTTGTCGTTGTTGCGTGGCGCAATACGCGATAACGCGTATTCGTAATTGTTCGCCTAATGATAATTACGCGACTAATTATCTTCCATCGTACCTTGCTTTGACAAACTACAGCGATCTCTGTGTCCTTTGTTGCTTTTTAACCAATTAACCAATCACTGTGCACGACGAGCGTGCGTACTCGATTGTCTTTAACGTCATTTTTTTTTGACAATAAATCTAACGGTACGTGACGCAATAACAATCACCTGTTCGTTTTATTTATTTGAGCCATTCTATTCGCAGATTAGACGCCACCTCGACGGCATGCGTTCCGTGCATAACATTGTTATCTCGTCGTTGTGAGATATGGACGCGTGATTTACGATTGTTTACGTAAATTTTTCACAAGCCGACAACGACAAGATGGTTATCGATCGGGGACCGTAAAAGAAAAAGGAAAGCATGGGAGCGTTGAATGAAAATGCGAGCGCGCGCGCGCCAGGGAGAGAGAGACAGAGAGAGAGAGAGAGAGAGAATCACGCCAACGGGCAAGGACAAGGCGAGAGCAAATGCGATCTTCAGTTGTCGTGAAGGTTCTGCAGAGTGTACACACAACTAGATTTGTCTTTGCGCGAGTAGTGTTTCGAAATTAAAGTGGAAGCGAAACAAGATCGTTTGTCCATATTACGCATCACCTATCCTCTTTTTTTCCAATAGCTCGCATTGCCGTTGAATAAATTTAAACTCGACGTTAAATTCGCAACTTCGCTATGTAGACAAAACCACGAATATTTTGTATCGGTAAATACAAAATTATTCGTCGTAAAACTTGAACGCGCAAAAATTCAAGCCGTTTCTCTTGTATTTCGATCCAGTTATTGAGATACGTCGTCGAGAAATTAGTCTCGAGAACGCGTACATCGTTTCGAGCTCGCGCCAGAAACTCAAATTCAACTAACAAGGGAACTATCCGCAGCGCAGTAAGAAACGCGCAGTCACGAGTTATTTACTAGTTGATATATATATATATGGTATCTACAACACCATGTCTTTAATCGGCGTGAGCCGGGCCATATGCGGCTCTACTCGTCTTGTCGTCAGCTCTTTAAAAATTTCGAAAAACTTCATGCACATTGCGCATTCCGCTATGACTAGGCCAAAAGTACTGGTGACACGTGCTGACGTTCCTGAGGCTGGATTGAAATTGCTAAGAGACGAGTGAGTAATGTGTTTTTTTTTTTCGAAGGCTCAATGCTCAATGCAGTCGTTTTGTTCGCTCAAATTACAACGTGTCAAATGACTATTCATAGATGCAGTCTTGACGTATGGGATCAACAAGTACCCATTCCTAGATTGGAGCTCGTCGAAAGGATAAAGGACGCCGATGCGATCTTTTGCTTGTTAACCGACAAAATTGATGATGAAGTTTTGAAGGCAGCTCAAAAATTAAAAGTTGTCGCTACCATGTCCGTTGGATTGGACCACTTAGATTTGGAAGCCTTGAAAGCCAGAAAAATTCCAGTCGGTTATACCCCTGGAGTTTTAACGGACGCTACCGCAGAGTTGACAATAGCTCTGTTACTAGCTACTTCGAGAAGATTAATCGAGGCTAACAGAGCAATTTACAAGTAAGTTGACGTTTTTACGCTGTTTTATCTTTCATTTACTTATTATCTCTTTGCTTCTTGCAGAGGCCAATGGACGTCGTGGTCTCCATCTTTTATGACTGGACCAAAACTGTCTGGCTCGAACGTGGGAATTGTAGGTCTAGGACGCATAGGTTTTAGAACAGCTGAATATTTGAAAAGTTTTGGAGTCGCTAATATATTTTACTCCAGTCGTGGTGAAAAACCAGATGCGACGAAGATTGGATTGAAGAAAGTTGACTTTGATTATCTGTTGAGTGAAAGTGATTTTGTCGTTGTTACAACTGCCTTGACACCAGAAACTAGAGAAATGTTCAAAATAGAAACTTTTAGAAAAATGAAGACAACTTCCATTTTTATAAATGTTAGTAGGGGAGAAGTAGTACACCAACCGTCTTTGATAACAGCTTTGAAGAATGGCACCATCAGAGCTGCTGGTTTAGATGTTATGACTCCTGAACCAATACCTCTCGATAGCGAATTGTTGAAACTTGATAATTGTGGTGAGTCGGCGTATCAATAAGTGAATCAATTACCCTTACTCAAACTACCTTTAGCAAATCGTGTATTTTAAATTGTGTTTCAGTTGTGATTCCACATTTAGGGAGTGCTGCTGTAGAAACTCGCGAAGAGATGGCTGTGATGACTGCTGAAAATATATTGGCTGTTCTTCATAATCAGCCTGAAAGCATGCCAAATCCTCTCAAATTTTAAATATGTTGATAAAATAAACTTGTTACACGTTCTATCATAAAAATAAATTTTTTATTTTTTAAATAACTGACATTTGTGCATTAATTCAATTAAATAATTCGATTAGTATTTTACCATATTCGCATACAAGGTTTATTTATGCAATTTCATTAATCAAATTATTATTTCGTATTTACCGGGGTTGCGAAACAATACGTGATTACCACTGGTAATCATGACTGACGATTCTGAAATTGAGGTTGAGAGCCTGTGTCACTTGGAGACAGATGATAAAAATGTAAATAAAGTGCACCTATTCACAATAACTCTTGAAAACAATGATTGTAGTGGAAAGATGATTAATATAAAATAGTGTACTTAAACAATTATATATATCTGTTACCATAAATTAGACTATCTACAGTCAAGAGTCGAAGAAAGAGTAGCAGAAGTCTGATTCTTGTAACTAGCGTTGTAGGTTATGTACAGAAATTAATATGCAACCTAAATATATTTATTTTCTGTTAACATTCTTAGGTAATGTAAATGTTTTTTTTCGTATTAACGAATTACATATAACGTATTGCAATTTTAACGCATAACATTATTTCAGCTTTGCAAGTGGTTGGCATCGAAGGAGAGTTAGGAAATCAAGAAGTATTAGAGGAAAAAATTGAACTTGAACCACCGTCGAGTAATTTGACAATTGTTTTATCGGACAGTGAGAAATCAGAACTGCTAAATGTGGTCTCAGACGGTACTATAGAGCCAAAAAATGGAAAAGATGGTTCAAAAACTATCACATCTGACTCTGAAGAGTTTTCGGAATTCATAGATGCCAGTGAAATTGAAACTAAAAACACAAGTGACACTTCATTGAGTAAAAGTTCAAATGTAACGACTACTAATTCAACATCTATTAACTTCACAAAAGTAAACTGCCTGACAGACAAAGTGTTTGGGCCTGTTGAGGTAATGGCAACTCTTTTATTTCTATTAGTTTTTCCTGATGATTAAAAACCCTAAGAAACTTTATTCATTATACTTTCAGATTGTCAATTATACAAGATTGATGGAATTGTTATTGTTGGATGCTGCACCAAATAGAACAAGAAATAGTAAAGAGGATAAAGCACTGCCAGGAACGTGTATTCTAGTAATGTTTTATGCTAAATGGTGTGTATTCAGTAGTCAGGCTGCACCACACTTCAATGCCATTCCAAGGTTTCACCCTCATCTCAAAGTCGTTGCCATTGATGCAATGAAGTATCAAAAGTAAGTTGTTATTTTTTTAACAAAATAAACGAAAGAAACGTTCTTGTGTATTAAAACCATCAATATCCATTTCAGTTTTAATACACAATATGGAATTGTAGGAGTGCCTACATTGATGCTTGTTCACAACGCAAAACCTGTGGCTAAATTCAACGAAACTGTGTACACTCTAGAGACTTTTTCAAAATTTGTATATCATTTAACAAATCTAAAACCAAACGAAACCTTCATATATGTTACATCAGCAGATTTTAGCGGACCAGTTTCAAGTGTTCCTACGAAAGAAATTGACTATTGTTTAGTTTTATCCTGGGTTTTCATAATAGCATGTCTACTTTACTTTACAATGCAAAGTGCGTGGTGGAAACAATTCATAGAATCGGTACAAAACACTTGGAGAGAAAGCAATGCACAGCATGAGCACGTTGATTAAAACCTGTCTAAGTAAATGTTATTATAGACTATTTATTGCTTATAACCAACGTATTTATTCTACCTTGATTGTTATAATTTACTTGTAACTCACTATCTGTGAGGCGTCATAAATGTGATAGCATCCATAATGAGACAATGCTGCAAGGTGTAAATATTGATTTGCGAGACCCAAAATAAAATCTGTTATGAGAACTTAATAATTTACGTCAATGACAATAGTTTATTCAAATTTTCATCAATGTTCGGACCTTCTAATATTGTAAGAAATTCGAATCGGTCCTTTTCGACGTTAGTCAACTGAGAGACCGCTTTTCCATTATTGCGATTACCAATAAGTTATATTGTTCGTGTCTTTAAAAACTATTGTCTAATGCTTAAAACACTTTTAATATATCGAAATACACAGTGAGAGGTTCATAAATAACTGTTGACGTTTTCTATTGTTGGCCTACATTTCCGAGAGAATTTTATCCCGCGAAAACGTTGCAAGCTGCGCAAACGCACGTCGACAGCCATCTTGAAAAGTGATATGGCGGACGGGTGCCAACAACAAAATTAGTAAACACTTCAAAAGCGCGATGAAGACGTAAACATTCGTTGATATATTTCTAACAAAAAAGTAAAGTGTGCGGTTTCTATTTGCCACGCTATCGAATAAAAATACATTTTTTAATCGTGGTTTGTTGCAGGTGTTTTCATTTGATCAAAGGAAAACTTGTAAAAAAACAACAACAATGCATCGCCGAGGTGGAAAGCGAATTCGGATGGACGACCCCGTCCCTCCGGAGTACGAGACAGCTATGATTACCACCGACGCCTATGGTGGTGATAATGCATACGGATCTCAATCATCAGCCCACGATTTTCAGGACAATGATCCAACACTTTCTGCTCTGGGCAATATGAGAATAACCAGAAATACTCGAGCCAGGTTACGAGGAGGCCCTATTCAGCAGCCCAAATACAAAGAAATCGACGAAGATTTTATCCCGACTACACCAAGTACCAGCAAGCCTCGCGGAGGTGGAAGGGGACGTGGTAAACGAACACAACAGACCTATCATCTGGAAGACGAGACAAGTTTGTACTATGCAGTTTTCAACAACAAATCAACTCTCACGGGCATTGTGGACGAGTGGATTGAAAAGTACAAGGTCAATAAAGAAAATGCCTTGCTTATGCTCATGCAATTTTTTATCAGTGCTAGCGGTTGTAAAGGATTGATCACGCCAGAAATGCAGTCTTTGGAGCATGTTCATATTATCAGAAAAATGACAGAGGAATTTGACGAAGAGAGTGGTGAATATCCTCTTATAATGACAGGTCAACAATACAAAAAGTTCAAATCAAATTTCTGTGAATTTGTGCAAATATTGGTGCGCCAATGTCAGTATTCCATTATCTATGATCAATTTCTCATGGACAACATAATTTCTCTACTTACTGGACTGTCTGATTCGCAAGTCAGAGCCTTTCGGCATACCGCAACTTTGGCAGCTATGAAACTAATGACTGCGCTGGTTGATGTTGCTTTGATAGTTTCTATAAATCTAGACAATACACAGAGGCAGTACGAAGCTGAACGTCAAAAGGCTAGGGAAAAGAGAGCTGCCGACAGATTAGAATCTTTGATGTCCAAACGAAAAGAATTGGAAGAGAACATGGACGAAATAAAAAATATGCTTACGTACATGTTCAAATCTGTTTTCGTACACAGATACAGAGATACTCTTCCAGAAATACGTGCAATTTGTATGGCAGAAATTGGGGTCTGGATGAAGAAGTTCCATCAGAATTTCCTAGATGACTCTTACCTAAAATACATAGGATGGACCTTGCACGATAAAGTAGGAGAAGTACGACTTAAGTGTCTGCAAGCACTGCAACCATTGTACGCTTCGGAAGAATTGAAGACCAAACTCGAATTGTTCACCAGTAAATTCAAGGATCGTATTGTGGCCATGACTCTGGACAAAGAGTACGATGTTGCGGTGCAAGCTGTCAAATTAGTCATCTCCATTTATAAGCATCATCGTGAAATTTTGAGCGATAAAGATTGCGAGCACGTCTATGAATTGGTTTACTCTTCGCATCGAGCTGTAGCTCAAGCAGCGGGAGAATTCGTGAACGAAAGATTCTTTACTTCTAACGAGGAAGTCGAAGTGAAGACGAAACGCGGAAAAAAGCGTTTACCCAACACTCCGTTCATCAGAGATTTAGTCTTGTTCTTTATTGAATCAGAACTTCACGAGCATGGGGCCTATTTGGTTGATTCTTTGATAGAAGCCAACCAGATGATGAAGGATTGGGAATGTATGACCGACTTACTGCTGGAGGAACCCGGTCCGAACGAGGAGGCTCTAGACAACCAGCAAGAGACGTCCTTAATTGAAATCATGGTGTGCTGCATCAAACAAGCGGCTACGGGTGAAGCACCCGTCGGTAGGGGACCCACCAGAAAAATCCTTTCGGCCAAAGAAGTGAAACAAGTTCAAGAAGACAAGCAGAAATTGACAGAGCATTTCATTCAAGTCTTGCCTCTCTTACTAGACAAGTATCGTGCTGATCCTGAAAAACTAGCAAATCTATTGTCCATACCGCAATATTTCGAATTAGATATTTACACGAAAACAAGGCAAGAACAAAATTTGGATTTCTTACTGCGCAAGATTCACGACATTGTTGACAGGTCGCTCAATACAGAAGTATTGGACACGGCAGCTAAAACATTGGAGTACATGTGTGTCCCTGGATCGGCTATATTCACGAAATGTGACGTGGCAAGATCGACACTGATTGATGCAATCGTCATTAAGTACAGAGACGCTATCAACGAGTTTAGAAATGCCATCGACGGCAATTATCAGCCAAGCGACGACGACGTTTTCGCCGTTCAAGAGTCGCTGAAAAAGGTCGCTATTTTCTACAGTTGCCACGACATGAATAACAGTGACATTTGGGATTCTCTGTTCAAAGACATCAAAGAATCGAGATACAGATTACCCGACGAAGCCGTGAAATACTGTATAAGCGCCTGCTTCTTTTCTATACTCTGGTCGCAAAACGACTTGATAGAGTCGGCCGATTACGACAACAGAGCTGAGGAAAAATGTCAAAGAATAAAGCACAGGATGCACGAATTCATGGAGTGCATGAGTTACTTCGTCAGCGTAGACGAGGTTGACATTCCAACGATAATACGGGAAGAAGCTTACAACACCATTTGCGATTTACTCGTGATATTTTGCAGCCAGCTAAACACACAGAAAAACCCTCTGTTACATCAGTTGATCTATGACCCGGATCAAAATATGCAAGATATGCTCAACAAGTTTATCCAGCAATACGTGTTCTCGGAAGTGGAGGAAGAGGAGCACGACGAGCATTCGAAAATCGAAGAGCTTCACAAGAAGAGAAATTTCCTGGCTGCTTATTGCAAATTGATAGTTTACAACATGATACCGACAAAGGCCGCAGCTGATGTCTTTAAACATCACGTCAAGTATTACAACGACTATGGTGACATCATCAAAACAACGATAGGTAAAGCTCGGGATATCAACAAAACCAACTGTGCTCTGACAATGCAGCACAGCTTGAACATTTTGTACAACGAGATCGGTGAGAAGGAAGGGAAGGTCAATCGAAACAGCGAGGAGTTCACTTCGATCAAAGAACTCGCCAAACGCTTTGCTCTTTCCTTTGGGCTCGACGCGGTGAAGAATCGCGAGGCCATAACAGCCTTACACAGACAAGGAATTCTTTTTGCGGTCTCGTGTCCGGACGACATTGAACCTGATCCAACTGGACCACCGCCTAATCTGTCTTATTTGGAAATTTTGAGCGAATTCACGAATAAGCTTTTAAAACAAGACAAGAGAGTTGTATTAAATTTCCTTGACAAGCACCTTCAGGCGGGTATGCCATCTTCTCGGGGAGAAGATTGGCAACCGTTACTTTTGTACAGAAACAGTCTCCTTCACGGGGATACCGATACGGTGCCGGTAACTAGTAAGAGAGCTTACACGAGACGCAGAAAGGATCAAATCGCGGAAGAGGAGGAGGCCGATGATGCCGACGACGGCTCGGATCACGATTTTATGGGATATTAAAAGACAATGTTGTTCAGATACATTTACAATTACAAGTGCAACATTGTGTGTACACGTTGTCATATAGATTATTTATTTAAATAATTTTTTAAATTAATTTCAATTAATAAAATAAGATTTCGAGGGATCGCTGAACATTATATTAACGTTTATATTGTACAATTACAAAGTACTCTAACTACTACAGTACTTTACATTCTAGTAAATCTTGTTTTGTTTTCCTTTTTTTACTGACTTTTCCATACGAAACATTGCTAATTCAATTACAATGGTATGTTTGTAGAAAGCGATTTTATGACTTTTGAAGATGTAATTATTGTAAGGCCACGCATGGCGTAATAACTTTTGAACAAATACAACATTTTTAATAAACTGTTGGATTTATTTATTAACGTTCTCCAGAGGAATAAGAGTTTGGATATACGTAATTCAAAATGAGTACTCGTTTGACTAAAGTATTCGCCTATAGCTGCTCTTTCCCGCTTCATCGACATTGGCGCCATGTATTTTTCTCTCCCATTCACTTATTCACTGCGTTCACAACTTCACGATTATTGTGCACTGCACGGCATTTGTTTGCGCTGAAGTTCGTCTTTAATCATTTCGTGTCTCGCAATCTTTGTGGCGGCTTGTCCGCACGACATTTTAATTTTCATTAAAAAATATATCAATTGATAAGCACTTTATTTTTCCATTTCCCACCTGCTCCGAGTTCCAAAAGGTTAATTCCAAAATGACATCTCACGGTGTCCAAATTTTTTTCCCGGACCTCATTGGCTCTCCCAGCTCCTGTGATCTCAGGTTAGATTGTTTATAACAATAATTCCTTGCTGACAAACATCAGTGAAAGATTTTTACTTTGGTTTCGTGCAACAATCAAAAAAAAACAATTTTGTGACTGCATCTTGGTCACTGTAACGTGTGATACATTGAGTTCCTTGGTCCGACAGCACTGGCAAGATGGGTTCGATAAGTTTAATGTGTCCCTTGTGCTGTCAAGAGACTTTTAACAATTTGGAGTCACTCAAGAATCATTTGTTAAATATAGCAAATAATCTGTATTGTCCTGGGTGTTCGGAACACACTCCTACGGTGGCTGCGTTGATCCAGCATTTAGATTGTTGTGGCAAAATTTTAAGCCAACAAGAAAAACCTGCACAATCCGAATGTGACAGATTGGTAAATAATGAAAATGATATAGTTCCAGATATTCTCATGGTAACAATTCACTTTTTATGATTTTTATCAGTATTTCATAAAATATTTTATGCACAGGAGGGAGCTGACGACGAGATAAATGAATCCTTTTTAGCTACTGTTAACGAAGAGGGAATCATGATTATTGGTGAAGGAAGAACAATCGAAGTGGACGAAAATGGTTTGTTACTATGAATACAGATTTTGCTGTTTTATATTTTCACTAGGCATCATTTCCATTGATGAATATTTTGAAAACGCATCATTTTTAGGTGATATTCAAGTAGTAGAAAAGAGAACCATAACGAATGCATTATCTAATTCTGAAGGAGCTATGACTAATCATACGGAAGAAAATACAAAAATTGGTATATCTTCCGATCCTACGAATCAGGAAGAGCAAATTAGCTCTGCGAAGCATGAAATTATCGTGTCGGATATGGCAGATGATTCCGAGATTTTGGACGATAACGATCCAACCTTCATACAATTTTCAGAAATGGAAGATATGGAACTTGAAGAAGAGAAAGAAGAAGAATCCAGACAAGTCGAACAGGATCAGGTAAAAAATAATTCGCAAACTATATTGGTTTCAAGTATATTTCTGAATAGAGCAACTTGATCATTGTTTGCAATTTAATGCGTTTCGTTTGACAGGAAGGAACAGATGTTTTGTTCAGTTGTAGTGCATGTGGGATAAGTTTTACAAACGTGAAGGACCATTTGAGGGATCATCATCACGGGGAAGAAGTAGTATTAGAAATGAACGAGCAACAATTAAACGAAATTGAGAGTTCTAGTTTTAAACCAGAGCTACCATCTACTCGTATTGCGAATTCAGTATCGTCGTCGTTATCAAAAACGCCAACGAACAATACCAAAGTGGCTCCAAGACCAAGACAATCGCTGAATACATTGAGGACCGAGGAGTGCATCGATAGCGACGGAAGGACGTTTACCAGAAAAGTTGTACAAATCGAGAGATTTTGGGATAAGTCGCCCGTTACGCTGTCGTCAACGAAGGCACCGATGATTGAAAAATTTTTCTCCAATGTTGAAGGCGTCAAAGTGAATGAAATCTCCAGTATCTTATTAATGTACAATTGCTTCGTTTGCTAAATATTTGTACTAATCGTTAATTTCAGGTGAGAGATAAGAGCATAACGGTTGCTCCAACGAAAATGTACAGATGTAATCAGTGCTTAGGTCAATTTGCCAAGTTGACCGAGTTCCGTGTTCACAATTGCTTTCAAGTAACGAATCGTTGCGAAAAATGTGATTTGACTTTTAATTCGGTGAGATCATTGCACGCGCACATGAGGACTCATCGGGAGGTGAATGATTATCCTCCTCTAAAAATTTTCTTATGTACCATTTGTGGAACCGAGTTTTTGACTCACAAAAGCTTACAACTGCACAAGAGGATGCACCAGCCGGTCAAGTCCCGTCACGTCGATGCTCCCGAGGGCACGGACGAGGAAACGTTCGAGTGTCCCGATTGCGGTATGACTATTTTGATCGATGTCCCAGAGACCCCAGCCAATTTTAAAGCATCGTTAAGAGTGCACATTTCGTTTTTTCTATTCGTTTGTTTTGTTTTGTTTTTCAGGAAAAATTCTCGCGGAAGCGTACAGAGCAGCACACATGGCCATACACGAAGGTGATTCGATCACCTGTATTATTTGCAATCGCAAATTCGATTCCGAGGAGAGCCTGCAGATGCACAGGGCAGTTCACGCCGAGTCAAATTCCGATCCTTTGAATACAACGTCGAACGAGCTGGTAATTCCAGATATACAAGAGCCCATGGAGCCGATATTGGAGAATAACGCCTCGACGAGCGAAACGATTGTTGGCGAGAAACCCGACGATGAGATTGCCATCCAAAAGCCATATCAGTGTCAACATTGCGGTCGCAGGTTTACGAGACCTCACGAGAAAGTCAAACACGAGAGGATACATACGGGAGAGAAACCACACGTTTGCGAGGTACTTAAACGTTTCGTTGTTCAGACGTATCGTATTTCGTTCAGCTTCAAGATCTGTTCGTCCATTGTATTTCCATCGGTGAGAGTCGAATACGCAAAAAAAACTGCTTTCTATTGTAGGTCTGCGGCAAGACGTTCCGAGTCTCGTACTGTTTAACTCTCCACATGCGCACTCACACCGGCGTCCGACCGTACGAATGTCAGCACTGTGGCAAACGTTTCAAAGCTTCCTCGGTGTACAACCATCATCTGTTGACTCACGGCGAGGAACGCGCTTACACTTGCCCTTATTGCCCAAAGACTTTCAAGACCAGAGTGCAACTCGCTGGCCACAAGAACAGTCATACCAAACCTTTCCGTTGCACCGAGTGCTCGAGACCATTCGCCTCTCTCTACGCTGCTCGCTCTCACATGCAGACCCATAAAAAGGACAACAATTTGAAATTCAGTTGCAACATATGCGGTGCTTCGTACGGCAGAGCATTCGCTCTGAAGGATCATTTGAAACAACACGAGAACGACAATTCTACGCTACCACCCGACGCTACAAGGGAAGAGGAAGTGCAAGTGGATTTTCTACTACAAGAAGACGAAGAGGTTGTGGGTGAGGAGCTGATTGTGCCGTCGCCGCCTCCGCATTGTGAAACGATAGAGAATGTCGAACTGGTCGAGTAACGTTGCTGGTTGTTTCGCGCGTTAAAACATTTGTTGTTCTTTTTATTACGACGCGTGAATGCTCTGTGGAGGGTTGCGTTTGAAGCCTCGAAGCCACTATTTTTACAAGGCCAGTTGTAACATAAATAGTGCAGAGTTCATCTAACGATTGTTTATTTTTCTAAATACCTTAATCGACAATCGTACCGTTGTAGTTCTAGATAATTGGAGTTAAGGAGACATCTGTTCATTATTTCAATTTTTTATTCAACGCACCATTTATCACGGATGCTTAATATTGTACGAATGGAGTTTAGAGATATTTTTCGAATGTTTGAGATTTGTGGTTGTTGTAACGTATATGCGCGTTACTTTATTAAACTTCTATAAATTTGAACGATATTGAGATTTATTTTAATCTTTCAATGCTTTTTTTCCATATGTTGATTGCATAGTCAATACCAGTACGTTGTGAATATATTAAATGATTTTTATTCACAAACTACCTGTTGATACGGAACATTTAAATCTGGTGAAATATATGTACGTACTAACAATACAGACCAACAGTGACCTCTACGAATTATAAATATTGTAATTTTTCTTATTATAATCATGTTGATAAATATGTATCCAAAAAGGATATCTAACATTTTTCAAATATACATAGTCAAACGTGAAAAGACTCTGTTCGTTGTATTTGTTTATTTGTTTTACTTTTTTTTTAAGTTTGTTGACAATAACATTGAAAGCGAACGATCACACGATTCAACGAAAGCAGCAAAATTGTCTAATTCTCGTGCAAGTTCCACGCACGGTGTCAACATGCGCGCCTTTAGCCAAATAAACTTTGTGCTATTGAATTGTTTTCTCGTTGACTTTTTCCAATGTCCCTTCTCTATCCTTATCATGGATGTTTTGATCGAAATATCAAGCGCCACGAGCTTGCTAAATACAAATACAACAACTACAACTGGTTTGAAGACTGCCGAAAATGCTCGACAAAATTAACGTCGGTCGTTAAACGTTCCATCGTTTGGGTTTCAGTGAAACCTTGAAAAGGCCGTACTTCTCGAACTATATCATTCGGCCAATCCAACGAATAAAAAGTTGTGTACGTACTTGGATTGGACAAAAAAGGAAACGAAATATCGCGAAATTATCGCTTGATAAAAATACGTACGTATGTAATATTCAAATGACGATAAGCATCTAAAAGCTCGTTTAAATTTCAAAACATGTTCGTCGTTAACGCGCGAAACGACAGCTTTCGAACAAGTTGATGCCTCGATAACGAAGATGAAGGGAAAGAATGCGTGGAGAGGTCACCAAAATAATAAATAAATACAGGTTTCCATTGTAAATGTGTATTTCGAATAAATTCACGTACTTGCCGCTCGTCTCTTAACAGATATGTGTATGTATATACGCGTATTATTACACCACGAGAGTCAAGCTGGGTCGAGCTGGATGTATGCTTTGATCGTATTACAAAAATTCAGTTTTCTTTGAAAGTAGCACGGACAGGCCCGAAACGAAAAATGCTTCAGCGATTCGAGTATCGATAAATACGTAGCCGTCAATCGAAAGAATAATTTTTTTCAATGTTGTTCATACCTATAGGTATATACATGTATATATATACATATATAATACACAGTGTGAGTGTGTAAGAAAAAACAGTCAGTGTATTGATCATAAGCGCGAGTAGGCGTCGCGCATCCCTGCAAACGGACGATAACCACAGGCACACCCACACTCGACAAATAAGTAGTTTTATCGTACGAGTTTGTACGTGGCTCGCCCTATCCGTGTGCATCAAACGCGGACACCCAGTGTTCCGCAGCGCTACTTGCCTTTTCACCTCCTTCATCGTGTATAGCCATCACCCGTATCTTGCAGATTCGTCTTTTTCCTCTTTATCTTTGTTTTCAATTGGTTCGTTGGTGATTGTTGTACAAGACGATGCAGTTTAACAAATTGGCAATGAAACTCGTAGTTACGACGGTACTATTGAGCGTTGTTTTTGTCGTCGGCGAAGCCAAATATTCTCGCGCAGTTGTCGAGGTAAGCAGTAATAACGTCGAGTTCGATGCAAGGCAAAGAGTATTCGACGGATTTCAGAGGGTTTTTTGCTCTCTCCTCTATTGCCTTTTTTTTAAATTGTT
Source organism: Chouioia cunea (assembly GCA_030064505.1). NCBI lineage: Eukaryota > Metazoa > Arthropoda > Insecta > Hymenoptera > Eulophidae > Chouioia > Chouioia cunea. The sequence goes on from JAOPFQ010000001.1 coordinate 7,659,030, forward strand.
TTTTTAGACGATTGTTTATTTACGATACGTAATTGCAGAGCTGCAAGGGCTGCCAGTTGAATCGATTACCCGATGTCAGAAAATTCATCTTCGAGGATCTACCTCGTTAGTATCCTTTGAAAATCAAACATATGGACCGTCTCGTTCGACAAATGCAACGATTTCTTTTCCTTAAATGGACATTTCAGTGAAAACGTCGAGTACAAACACATTCAAGGTGAACCGCCGGAATTGGTTCTCTTTGATCATCACGACGAGGTAGAGTATCTTACTCGATTGTTTATCCAACTGAAATTACGTCAAACTTTCCTTATTTTTCACTAGTTTGAGTCTTGTCGTTTTCCAACGAAACTTTTCTTTCCATCGCGTAACCATATCGATCAACGACAAAATTGCACCCCGACGTTCGATACGCCCAACTTTTGTTTATTCGCTTACCTGCATTGAGAACGATCCACTTTAAAACGTTGTCTTGTTTGTTTGCCAACAAAGGAAGTGGAACGATTGAAGCTGGCTCAATTGACGCGAGGCGAGTGCAACGAACTGCTCGTGTCCAAAGGATTCAAACCCTCATCGCCTTTAATTAAGGACGAGATATAAATCTTGTAAATTCACCTAGATTTATTCGTTTTGACAAGGGGAGGAACAAAGAAAACGAGCCGATTCACAATTCAATGATAAGCGCACGCAAAGCCGCACAATAAGATTAACCATCAAACCTAATGCACACAGATTCACAAGCGCATAAGAGAGGCACCCAGAAGAGGAGACTGAAAAATACAAGCATCTTTTAGTTTTAACGCGTACTTTCTTTTTGTTCGTTTTGAAAAAAAAACATATATATATATATGTACGTATAAAAATAAAAATAAAAAAACCGTAGGCCGAGGGGAGTGCATAGAGCTTTCCTCTCGATGGAGCTGCAATCTGTGATAAAACCACTAGTAATCGAGAGCGCAATTGCGTACACGTTACCAAAAACTATTCGTCACCACCACCACCACCACCATAACTAACAACAAGAAATTCATAGGTACGCAGAAGCGCGCGTAAATGTTTGTACGTGTCGTGCACTATTTCTCAAATAAACTCTTTCTTCGATGTATTATTACGTATACTTTAACGCGTTTCTTATCGAGCTCTTAATTCTAAACGGGCTCCTTTGCTTTCTGTCCGTAGAGTTAAAGCACCGATAATATTTCGATCGTTCACGTCCATCTCGCGTAACTTTCTTTTCCTCAGATTATCGATTTACGTATACGTATATAAGAACTTGCAAACAGTAAGCGTTAATTTTTATACCGTGCGGTTTATTTAAAATAAATGCACAAAGTCTCGAGAAAACAAGGAGAAAACGACAATTTGACAGAATAGTTTTCAATGGGTCGTTGATACAGCTCGGAAAAATATACAACGTGTAACGAAGGGAAAACGAATTTTCTCTTGAATTTTTCCAATTTTATTCGGTATTAGATAACAATGTTGATGTTAAATTACAAATAGCGTGCGCAATGACAACGCTACGAGGAAATTGTCGATAAATTATCGTGACTAAAAGTAAACTGCTGCAAATAACGCTCGCACTATACTAAATGCAATTTCTTATTGAAAACAAAACAGAGAAGGCTTATGCAGTGTTGTATGTTAAACGTTGGAACATTGCAGGCAGCTGTAATTTGGAGCCAGTCTTAATTCGGTTTTCAAGTAATCAAATAATTTGGTTCTCTCGTGTCAAATGTATACCGTCTCGGTGCAATGACTTGCACGAAATGTAAAACTGAATAAAAATTACAACCATCCTAAGATTTGTAGATTGTTGAACGTGGCAAAATTGTGTTACAATTTTCGAAATAATGTACATTTTATTGTATGCGTATACGTTGGGCGAATAAAGAAATCATAAATTACTTATAACTAGTCCTTTTGCGTGTGTTCTTTCTTCTCGTTAAAAAAAAAATATATATATATTCCTAGTGGTACAATGTGTTACATTGATGTAATAAGAGTTATTCGTAAACAATTTATATACTAAATTTGCTGTAATTATATAATGCATTACAACTTGTTAGTTGTTCATCGTACATATTTTTAATCAACGAGAACTCTTAATTAGCAAATCAAGAGTGCAAATTCATGAAGTTTCTTAAAAACTAAAATATATACAATTTTAATGCTTAACAGTATTGCAACAACTGCTTTGGCATTAGTAAAGTATAATTTTTTAGGTATGTAGACCTACACTTTCAATATGATTGACAAATACTTCATGTTGCCAAGGGCATGTATGTACATATGCTTAACTAATTAGTAGTACCTCCAGAACCAAGTATGACATAAAAATTTTACACATAAAATAAGACAACAAATCAACGTGTGCAACTATTCAAAGTATAACCAAAAATTCCATATTTTTGTTCTTCTTTATTGTAGTTATTAAAAATCAACGACTGTTTTAAACCTTCGAGTTAGTTTGATGAATATCAGTCAACAGCACTCAAGGTTCTACGTAAAAATCCACGTTGATGCGTTTCTGATATTTTCTTTAATTAGATTAATCTAGGCATCAACGACGTTGTTTAATAGTAAGTAATAGCAATTAATGTATTATATTCGATAAAAAGACGCAGTTGAGACAACAAAACTTTCCACTATTAAAATTTTGTCTTAAAATATACAGGAAAAAGTCGATGTATTAGAACAAGAAGTGGATGAGTGGACTTACATGTCCAGGAGTAATGTCCTGGAACTACTGTTATGCCAAGAGTAGCCAAACAATGAAGGCAAACGCCATCCACAAAAATAATTTTGAAACAAATGTGTCTTCGTCGTACTGGGAACTTCCGTGAGGTGCTAGAAATGGTATTGCAAAATAAGTTTGGAGATGGTAAATCCAAATATTCAGGGCAACTTTAGATACAGTCCACTATATACGCGACGATAAAATGGAAAAATTACCTGCGCTTGGTCTTGGATCGCCAAAGTTAAAAGTAGAAGTGAAAAATCCAAACGGGAATGCTCCAATACCAAAAGACAAATGAAAACTGCTGTCTCCAAATCCAAAACCAGGAAAGCCTATATTGGCTTCGTGCTCCGATCTCTGGCCCATAGGACGAGGTGGTACATTATTCCTGATAGCGAGAAAGAAAAAATAAGATATTTCAAAAGCTGTGCTACTGGGGCTTGCGATAGAAAAAGACAACGATAAGAACCTTGGGTCTTCTTGCTTTGTAGCTCCACGACCGTAGAGTGGAATTACTTTTTCTTTGCTGATAGCTGCCTTGCAAACAGGACAAACTTGTCGCGCAGGACGAGTTTCTAGCCATTGGTGCAAACAGGGCCAGCTGTAATTGGTGAAATATTTGACTGAGTGCATCGCTATCAATCAAGAAGTTATAACTGATAACATTAGCATAGTTGCGATTGTTTTCAAAATGATTCGACACAAAATTGACTGAAATGTGCTTTCTTCACAAAAAAAAAAAAAAAAAATACGAGGAAAAAAGAATAAAAATACGCACTCCTAGCATCCAAACAGACGTAATGTAATCGTCCGATTACGTTTGCTCTGATTATTGGACGACTCGTGACGGCAGAGAGAGAGAGAGAGAGAGAGAGAGAGAGAGAGAGAGAAAAGTGCACATAATACTTACCAAAACAAGTGTCCACACATACTAACGACGGCATCTTTAGCTGTGTCGAGGCAAATGTTACATTCGAACATACGATCGTCCTTTTCTTTCTCCTCGGTTTGAGCATTCGGAGGATTATTGGACGGGCCGGGTTGTTCCTCTGTACTAGTCACCATCTTCTAGCAAAGCTTATAACAAGGCGTACCGACAAACAAATTTTACACGAAACTTCCAGAATCGTCAACTTTCCTCGTTGTTTCTTTTGGCGATCAAGCGTATATCAATTCAAAGTCGCTCTGGCTCGAGCAATAGACTTGCCTTTCTTTTTGTCAATTCGCAGATGCACGTACGCACGACACACACAAGCACGCACACATAAAGGACGCAGACACAAACCACGCGCCTAACAGATCCACTACGACTTGACGCTGCTGCTGTTCCTATAATCTTGGTCGTATAATATGACTGGCTGCTATAAACGACGACGAATTCGCTTCACTTGCTCGCTGCTACTGGCTGAATACCACGTAAGTATTATGGAAATATGCCTACTTGACGCACACGTATAAAACCAGATGAGTTACGATCACGCAGGCGCCGCAGTGGAAAGAGTGCGCTGTGTATGTGTATGTGTGTGTGTGTGTGTGTGTGCGCGCGCCCGCGCGCGTGTATATACTTTTACGACATTGCGACATGCGGAACTATTAGAACGTTGATAGCGAAGGTGGGAGCGGGAGGTACACGTGATTGTTTCGAACCGAGAGTTACGCATGCGCCTACGGCAAGCGGCAAACTTTTGATTTGGGATCGATCTTTATTTTTGTCGCGTATTTGCTTTGTCGGCTGAACTCTAACGTTTGCGACGTCTCGTTCGGCAACTATTTACGTATTTGTCACTTTGTTGATCGCCAGGATACAACGATCCTACGTTTTGGAGTAGCTCTCTTTTCGTTTGTCGATCCTTGAGCATTTTGAGCGAAAAAATGCGCGCGTTTGAACGTAGCGAAGGCGTTCTAATAGTCGCGCAATGATCAAAGGAACCACGGTCAGGTTTGCGCGATCTTTCGCAAATTTCGTCATCGCGGCGTTAATTGATCGATCGGCTTTCGTTCGCTCGCGTCTCCATTTCCGTGAGTTTGCGAACACGTACAAAAGTTGTGATCGGTAATGTTCTCTTTCGGAAACGAAGCAACGAGTCGCTTTATAATTGCTCGTGGAACGAGAAAAACGCGCGTCTATAAGCAGAGGTAGACTGGCTCGGTGCACACGTATACGCGTATCGACCGTCCTTTTGGGTGATTATTTCGTTACCTTGGTATCGTCGTAGCGGCGCGGATACAGCAACGTCGCGTACGCGAGTCAAGCCAAGTTCTTCGCTACAAGTCGATACTGCATCGACGTTCCACCGCGATTCGTTCGCCCGCACGATACCCACGGACTCACCAACGATTTTCTCGAGATTCCCGACAAAACGACGACAACGACAATTTTTACTCCGCGCGACTTTCCAAAAGAGCGCGCCTCGCGATCGGACAAACGATGCGCTTGTAAAAAAGTAAATATAGCACAACCAACAACTAGACGCTCGCTCTGAAGTTACGAATCAAACGAATTCAACGGCACGAGGACAAGCGTATAGCTTCGTAGCGGTGATCGTATCGAACCGTCGAGCGAGGATTGGAACCTCGACGCGAGTGCTACGTACGCGTACCGTTTTTCTTTTTTTATCAAGTGTCTCGAATCCACCGTCCGTAACCGTGAATCAAGCGAGGATTCCGAGTTGTCGGTCGCAGCGATGCAGAGTGCAACGGACAGAACGAGCGTCGCAGGACCAAAACGACACTCGAGCAGCGTCAGGACACGAGGCTCGATTTCACGAGGACCCTCCGTTCAAGGTTCGCGTCATCAGCCGCTTCAGCAGGTGCGTTAACCGTTAATTGCACGTCTTTCGCACGAGAACGCGATCGAAACAAAAAGTCCGAAGAATTGGTGGTTACGCAGCAACGTCGGCGATCGTCAGCGACGATCCTTCAACGTCGCGACCGATTACGAGTGATCAACGACGAGGGCGACGACGTGACGCCCAAGACACTCGTACATCCCGAGTACCCGACGACCAGACGAACGGCCTTCGACGCCATAGCTGCTCTTGCCGCGACCTCGTCGACGACGGCTGCGGCGATCGGCGCAACGAGGCCAAGTCTGGCCACCGTGTCGTCGTTCTCCTCGGTCTACACTTTGGACGAGATTCTCGCGGCTAAAGCTGGACTGTTGCAAAGCGACAGCGTCGCGAGTTCGACGAGAGGTTCGTCCAAGGGCTCCCTCAAGGGTTTGGAACCGTCGAAGAAGCCTAGAGAGGACGACGACGACAGCGACGCTCCCTCGCAGTATCGATTGTCCAAGTAAGCGCACCGATTCGCAGGAACCTCCTCGAGGCCAACGAGTTCTCATACCCGTCGATATGTCGCACAGGCTACAGTCGCAACGGCAATTACGTCCGGAAGATCGCGTAACTTTGACGCTGCGCGAAACCGAGACGATGTTTATCTTCGAGTTATTTCAGCTTACGGAAGACGCAACGACGGACGTTGGTAAGGCAACGATCCACGCAAACGAGCGCTACGCCAAGCTGCGTGGTGGTGCCGGTCGGAAGTGCGTCGACGCCGAGACTCAAACGCCGCAGATTTACGTGAAAAGTCGCGCCACTTTTGTCGCTCGCCATGAGCGTCGAAATTGCGCGACTTACGTCAACAATTGGGTGATGCACGACGATTACGAGGCTCGACGAACGCTGCCGCCCGACGATGGACGCGACGATCGGGTGAGTCTCCGTTGCGATCGGGTGCCGCGCGACAACCCTGCTCATTTGCCGAGCTTTCAAGGAGGAGTCACCAACGAAATTTGCCGAGGCCAAACGAGCCGACGATCAACGTTGCCGCACGCTGGAACAACGACAGTTGGCAACGATTGGCCAGCGGGAGGAATACGAAGACGCGACGCGAGTGGCGTTGCGCATCCTCGCGAGTCGCGACTACCAAATGGCGCAGAAACGCTTCACAGGGCTCGTCGGACAGGATCCGTGCGATTTGAATTTGCAGCTTGTCTATGGTTTGGAGCTGTTGTGGAAACATCGCAGTCCAAAGACACGACGGAAATCCGTTGCGGCTTTTCGATGGAATCCACTGAACAGCAGCTTGCTGGCCGTTGGCTACGAGACTCGTCACAAATTCGTGAGGACCTTTTGCTTTTTACGCGGTTTCACCGAGAGCGGCGAAACGTTGAAACGTGTCGTTGGCTTGTCTCAGAGCAAAGAGGACGATGCTGCGGCAAGAGGCTTGCTGCTAATTTGGTGCGCCAAAAATCCAACCGAACCGGATCGTTGCTACGAGTTCGAGAGCGCGGTCAGCGACTTGGATTGGAGCGAGACACGGCCGAATCTGTTGGCGATTGGATTTTACGACGGCGCCGTTCGCGTGATCGACGTGAGCAAAAAACAGTTGAGCGTCGTGTGGCAAGTCGAGGACAAAACGACGCCCTTTTTCGAGCCTCATTGGCAGGTAAATCCACGACAAAGCGCAGAGCTCTCTTACGCTTTCGGCTGGTTGTCGCTGTTAACTTGGCCTACTCGTAGGTACAATGGTGGCCAATGGACGAGGGGGACGGAAGCTCTCCGCTCGATCGAGAAAGACTCTACACGAGTAATCAAGACGGCCGGATATGCTGTTATTTGCCAAACGAGGAGTTCGCCGCTCGCGAGATGTTCCGCGTGCAACGCATCGAAGCCGAACTACCGGGTGTAACTCGAATAAATCGTTGCCTCGGCAGCCAAGTACCGTTGAGTCGTCGTCCGGGTGCGTTGATTTTACGTCGATGGCCATCTCGTCCCGGCAACTATCTCGTTGGTACCGAGGAAGGTTGCGTGCACAAATGTTCCGTTGCTCAGCCGCACACTCAAGTGGCCGCTGCCTTTTTGGCTCACGACGGACCGATTTACAGTCTTGAATTCTCACCGTTTTGCGATCGACTGATACTCACTTGCGGCGCCGACTGGACCGCCAGGATATGGGCCGAAGGACTCGACGAGCCCTTGCTCAAATTTTCCACGAAAATGGCGTGCGTCAACGACGCGGCTTGGAGTCCCACCGTTTCGACGGTCTTCGCCTACGCCGTCGAGAACGAAGTGATAATACGCCACGCGCTCGCTGCTTTGGTCGATGCAATCGGTGACTTTGGTACATTCTGTTGTAGATATGCATTTGGGACCTGAGACGCAAATCTCACAGGCCGGCTTCGGTGACGCAAGTGGCCTCGTCCGATGCGAGCCTGGTGAAACTGGGATTTACGCGTAGCGGCGAGCAGTTGGTTGCCGCCGACAGCGACGGCATCGTTCACGTGTACGGGCTTACGGGTATGCCTTTACCACCGCTTGATCAGAGTCGAACTATGATCGATGCCCTGCGCCAAGCTCTCGTTACCAAGCCGGAACTCTTGAAGAAACTTGAAAAGCTCGGGCCGCCGTTTGACAAACCGTGATCTGTAAGCTGTATGTTTAATCGGTAGTGATGCCTCTTTCGTTGTATCTCGTTTGTTTGTACAGACTTGACAAGAAAATGCAAGGTATTTGTTTACGCATGATTTTTATTGAAAAATTGGTACTCGTCATCGGTCGTTATATTAATATAAAAATTAATCATTCCTGAAAGTTGTCCGAGTTTACGAGCTCACTCTCTTACGCACGAGTCGTACGCGAGCTATCGCCTCGAATCTCAAGTTAGCATGAGCGTTAAAACGTATAAACGTACACAACGTATTGTTACGCGTTAATTACGTTAATCATATTATGCCAGAGTATTACAAATCACGTTACTCGAAGGAAACAGCAAACAAAAGACAAAACAACAATCGGTTCTTGGTAACGCTACGTAATTTCACTCGTTCTTGCGGATGCAAAACTGTATACATGTACATATTTATATGTACACGCGCGCGCGCACACACACACACACACACACACACACTTGAAGTATTTATAGAGTTAATTTCATTCAACCATACATCTCGGTAATAAAGCGTAATACTAAAATCTCCGTAGCTACGAGTAAACATGCCGACCAAATGCAAAAACACACGGCAAAAGTGGACCCTCGTTTTATTCGGTCAATAAAGTAACGTCGTCGTGCGATCGATAGCGCAACGATACGCAACGTAAAGGCAGTACAAACGTAGCGGGCGGGCTGTGTGCGTGAATCTCGTAATTTTGTTCTCGCACGACAAGATAACGAGGAAAATAAGGATTTGAAATGAAACGAAAAACAACGACTCGTGCTCTCTATCGTTCGCTTTCCTCTGAAGCGTGATTATCGTTTGTCTTCGCTTAAAATTAAGTCTCACTAGTTTATAAGCTGCCTCCTGAAAATGGTCGACTGTCGAAAAATACTTTGAAAATTGCTATAGCGAATTAGAATGTCGATCGAAGAGCATTGTTTATTCAACGGTCACGTATTCACCGGTGACATTGGCGATCTGATGATACCGGCGTCTTCCAGCAAAGTCTTCGTTTTCTTCGTTTAGCTGCGCCGAACTCGTTTCCACGCCTGGATGAACTGGCGTTACTACGATTTGTTCGTAATCGTACACTTTCCTTCTGAAATAAAAACGACGTTAGCAAGTGGAGGGTTGGTCGATTGTCGAGGCGAGTGTTTGTCCGACTGGACCGTACGCTTACCCCATTAATTTAAGAATAGAATTTTTAAGCCACGTGAGAAATTTGAACTCCGCCGAGACGCCGGGCTTGACCGCTGGATTGGCGTGACCAATATAACTCCAAACTAGAAAACAGACGATTATATTGGCCAGCGCGTATCCCCAGTGCACCAAAAACATTATCAACAACTTGATCAAGGCCTGCCAACGAAACATACGAAAAAAACATGTAAAACGTATCGACTTGTCGCGGAGGATGCGAGTGCCGCGATAAAAATACTTACGCCCAACAGGGACAACCATCTATTGCACAAAGGACTGTACCAATTGCCCAGTTTCCCGTGAATATGGACCTTCTTTTGTATTTCGCTCGTGACGCTAGCGTTGTCCTCGACGCTAGGCGACGAGTCTGCGAATCCGTTGCTCTCGATGCTCGCTGAATTTTGCTGATCAACATAAAAGAAAACGAGTGAAACGTGGCCAAAAGTTTGACCCTCGATTACCAATGATTCTTGCAACGAAATAACTCTTACGATGTTTTTGTGTCTCGTTCTTTCTGGAAACAAACTATCGAGATCGTTTTCAGCGTCGATCAAAACATTTCTATCCGACGTTCCATAATTCCTATCCGAGGACGGAGATTGTGCGGAAAATCGTTGCTCTCGAGAATGTCTCAAGTCGAATGTCTGTGCAAGAACGAAGTAGGCGTAATCCAAACCAGCCCACGTCAGTAAAAACGGCATTGTTACTATAGGCGCGAGAGTATTGATCTCGCCGACCATGATAAACGTAACCGTGACAACCGCGGTAACGCACAACGCATAAATTGGAACTTTATTGGGTCCTCGCTAAAAGAAAGGAACAAACACGAAACGGCGTATTAGATGTTTCGAGAAACAAAACTGGGCTTCGAAATCCAATTGATTGATTCTAAAAAGCTCGTTAACGTACCCCTCTTTGTAAGCAGCTTATCCCCGGAATGACGTTTTGACCGGCGATCGATTGAAGAACACGTGGCGTTCCGTACATAGCTCCTAAGCAGCTACTAAACGATGAAACGTAAAGACCGGCGAGCAAGAGGAATGAAAACGCCGAGACTGTTGACGCAACCATAAAATCTTGTTGCAACGTCACCCTCGTACAGGTCGATGCAAGGAATAACGCAAAGCAAAGGTACAAAATTGTGCTGTAAAACAAGGTTTTGCCTTTACTCTTCGATACGAGTGCTTTCACGCATGACTACTCGCTATCTCGAAATATTACCTGAGACTTAGAGCAGCTAGGGAACCATTGGGTATATCCGTTGAAGGATGTCTCAAATCACCACTCATGTTTATACCGGCAAGTACACCAGTGACAGTTGGGAAGAATACACCAAAGACGGTAAACCAACTGTATCCTTCTTGGTACAGAGGGAACGTGTTATTTTTCAAAACGTCCGTTGACCATCCGATAAATCCAGCCTCTGTAGGACAAAAGAAACGTTGCAACGCTCATAATGCAACAATCACAACGCAACAACGACGACGCCCAATCGTCTCGTGGTACAAGTCCACGATACGTACGTGGCTCGATGTGAGTGAAGCTTCCAACAATGAAATCAAATCCAGCGAGCAATAAAACGAGCAGCAGCAAAAATTGAAGTTTTATCACCCACTTGACACCAGCGAGGTTGATTCCTGACAAAAGTATCACTGCAGCGCAAGCGAAACCTCGTTGTGCCCACGGTGTTTCCAAATGAACGAGTCCAGCTATGGATTCACCAAAACCTAGAACGTTTAAGGCGCATCCCACCGCCTTAAACCAAACGCAACAATCGTGAGAGGCTGGACTTTTAAATCGTATCAAATGTTTGCTGAAAAATTGAATACCTGTCCAAAACAGTACAATAAACCAATCGAACCACCGAGTCTTGAACCTAATACATGCGACAGTAAAAAATAAACTCCTCCACTTTCTACTCTACATCTCTCGCAGATTCCTATGGCTGAGAGTACGGAGACTAATGCCACAAACACTGCAAACCAATCAATTCTTAAATAGAACGTCTGGAAAGTTACAATTGAACAGTCTTAATTACGATTGTTACCTGTACAAAATATTATTACTACGGCATTCAGAGCACCTGCTTGACCGACCATCCAGCCACATCTCAAAAAGACTATCACCCCAAATATGTTTATCAGACAGGAAGTAAACACACCGTCCCAGGTACCGAATAAAACTGGCTGGGATATAAAGAAGTTCGATTTCCACCATGGATCCGAATTCTGTAAACAATTTTGACGCAATTATTGAAAGATAGTACAACTAGTGGTGGTAGAGCCTACGCTAAGCTTACAAATTCTTGTGCAAATAATTCATTGGTTCCAGTTTGATACATTTCAGGACCAAGCTCCTCGTGACCTCTACTCTCCGAGCGAGAAGGTCTTCTCTCTGCGTTTCCAAGTCCATATCTAGACCAATCGATGTCTCTATCGTTACCAATGCTCCTGTCGCTTTGACTCCTGTCGTACGAACCCATGTTTTTGAAGCTTATACAATTTGTACGCTAGTTCTCAAGTTATACTGCACATTATTCTCTACTATCTATTTGCGTGATTTGTCAAGCTTTCCACATATTTGTTGTAATTCCTGTAACGATGATAAATTGGTCGACAAAATCAGTTATGATTTCACTACAAATATATGTACTAATTAACCTGTCAAATGTAACTTTAGCCAAACTGACGTTGATCGATTATTCGATAAATAAAGCCAGATAAAAACTAAACGAGATCAACGTAAGAACTGACGATAACAGAATTGTCATAGTTCTAATACACGAAAATTCTAGGCTAGAAAAAAACAAACCTCGAAAAGACACTTTGCATCCAGTACAAGTCCACGTCAGCATCGAACGCAGTGTGTAAGAAATGAATTCAAAACTGAGGATGCTAAATAATCAACGATAAGACATTTTTTTACACGATAACGGTAAAAAGCGGCCGACCTACAGTGTTATCCGCGTAGGCAGCCATGTTTCGGAGAAACATATGGGATCAATTGGACTGATTGCGTGGGAGTTAGCTGAGAGTTAAATCTGTGAGTGGGGATGATAGGAGGAGGGGGCGGTGTTGAGATTATTTCGACAAAAGTGCGTTTTAAAGGAGTCTTTTTTATTTATTTTATACATTAACGTTCAAAAACAAGCAAATTAAGTAGGTTTTAAAATTGTGCACTTAAATGTCAATGTGTATACTGAATGACCATCTTACAATATATGCAAAATTAATCATAATCAATTAAAATTTAAGAAAATAATAAAAATTCGTCGATATTCGGAAAAATTCATCAAAATACATTGGAATACTTGAACGAGTTATGTAATTTAATTTAACTTAAAATGGTCACTTGGTATACTTCGCATTATAAACAAAAAGTTTCGTTCAGAATTTCAAACACGCAAACTTTCAGACAATTATCGTACACGCGTCTTCACACAAGCTTATTCTAGATTTGTAATCATAATCAAAGCAATGAGATATACTTTCACAATTTTAATTACAAATAGAAATATAATAACTATAATTACAGTCGGCGGGACAGTTAATGCAATTCACCTAGATTTACATTGAATAATCATTTGCAAATATATAAGTTTCTTTATATACATTTACGTTCCACGTCGCCACTTTTCTCCATTTGTATATTTAGTCATTTCTTTGCCACTGATCCCGCAAGTTCCTATTCCTACTCTGCCATTGACACTTTCCGGTGTGGCGAATATACTTTTCTTTATTACACCCTTTTTCGTGGATTTTGTTGCAAATGCTAACCACTTGTTTTTCTCCTGTTCCCTCTCTTCTTCCAGTTCCTTGAAGCGCTGTTGCTTCTTCTGTTTCCTCTTTTTCAAATACTCTCTCTGTTTGGTTGGATCCATTCCAGCTATCGCAGATACCTGCATTTTTCTATGGAAAACATTACTTTATTATTACTTGCGCGATAGAGTTTTATCATTTTATCCGATAATTAACACGAAATATACAAAAATAATTTAAATAACAAATATCAAAACAAACAGTGCATTTTGAAATTCATTAAGAGGATGTTAGTGCAACTTACAGGCATCTACCTGCTGAATTCGTGTATTCCCATTCGAGAATGAGAATATTCGATTCTACAAGAGTTACGATATCGATAATATCGATAACTATGTATTTATCCTAAATACACGAGCTCAGACATCCTCTTAAGTTTTCTGGCAAATGTGAAACGTAACAGGATTCCTTACTTCTTTCTGAAGTGTCAGGTCCAATTATAATACATCAGCATACGTCGCCAATGGATAAGTAATCAGTAAACATAATTTCAAATCGAGCCATGGACAATTGCATTACGAACGGATTTGGTTAAGACAGTTGGAGAGGATGAGGAAGGAAAGATAACAATTAGTAATTTTGTTTAAAGCTCAATATAAGCTCAGAATAAGCCCTAACTTCAAAACTTGAAAATAAAATTCAAAATTTCTAACTAGTACTATATATGTGAAATAAAATGCGATACTCACTTTGATTTTTGTTCTGCCCAATCTGAGGCTGGTCGTTTAGCCATAGATTTCAGGTGACTAAGCATGGTAACGTCTTTATTTTTATATTCATTGAAAGTTATATTTACAACTCCATCCTCACCTATAGAATCTATCGTTGCTTCATAGTATCTGGAAAAGTTTTATATAACGTAAGGAATCATTTGCAACAAATACAGAATAAAAATTATAAAGAGGAAGCGGAATGTAAAAAGAAAAGCTACATATTGATGCCTTATAGGGTTCAATTAATAAACACAGCAATACTAACTTTCCATCCTCGGTCCATGGTGCCATACATTGATCTCCAACTTTCCATTTGCTTGCTAAAGCTGCTATCGCTGCTGGATCTCTTTCTTCAGTTTCCGGCTTCTTCTCTTGTTGTTGAGTCTTTATCAGGTCTTGTGTTAGTTCAATCACTTCTTCCAAGTCAATTTTCAATTTCAATAATTCTTCATTATCAGGATCCGTCGTTAGAGCAGCTTCAACCTACGAGTATTAAAAACGGATGAGTTGGTGCCAAACACAAATAAACAATATATATAGCTGTCTTTTAAAATAAATATTATCGGATTGTTTTACTTGCAAAACATATAATTTTTGGTTGAAATTACAGAATAAAATAAGTAGTTATTATAACCAAACAATTTAGTCAAAAATGTCATAAACATAGGAGATATTGATTACGGAGGATTGTGTGACAAAGTTCATAAGACGACAAAAAAAGGCTATAAAAATAAAAAAACCTAGCTTAGTTTACAATTTGACTTAATTTGGAGTAACAAACTAACTATGCACAAGTACGTGGAAGACAACGATAACGAAGACGTAGTAAGGAATCGTTAACTTGACTTCACGGCAATTTGTTGATTATGTCTGCGAATGAATCGAAAAAATGACATTGTAAATAAAAAAAACGCACCTGCTGAAGTTGCAACTTATAGTTCTGTAGATCATCCATGTTGCGTCGTTCTGATTACACGACACAATTGCAACTGGGAAGACGATGCCGAAAATTGACACGAGCAAATAATGACGCTCTCAACCTTAAGAAAATAATAAGCAAAGCGTAAAAGTTGACAAGGATATGAAATCGTAGCACAGACAAAATGAGCAATTTACACAATAATCTGATCGAACCAAGGCATTCAACTCTACCAACACGGTAAGAATTGACAGCAAAGAACCGAAGAGAGCAAAGAGCAGAACTGCACTAATGGCCGACCAAAAACAGACTGGGTAAAGCTTGCTGCTGAAACCGACGAAGGCGTTCAAGTCGTTTGATCAACTAAACGTTGCGAATAGCGCGGGTAATACAAATAGTGAAGGTTTAAGAAAACGAATTGATTTTATCGCTATATAAGCAATTTAAATGTAGGTTTTTATTATAAAAAATTAATAAAAGCACACGCAATACTAATAATATAGCGCTGATACGATAGATAGTAAAGATCGATCCATATAGAACAATGAGTGTAAAATACACCCCCGAAATTCAGAATGGCGTATCATCTCCGTCGATTTAGCAACACTGTACGTATAGTGGCCCCCCACCTAATGTTTACGAGACGAACACGTTGTATCGATTATAACCTAAAAATCGCTGTCATCAATTCGATTGCTCTAATATTGTAAATGTGAATTATTTATTCAACAATGGAAGTGTCCGTAGGTGATGTTGTTATGCCAGGTGACAAAGTTAAGGGCATTGAATCAACAGGCGATAAACAAAGAGTAATATTAGGTCCTGGTTTAAGAACGGATGGCGAAAACGTTTATGCTTGCAAATCCGGAATCTTGAAAAAACGAGCGGCAGTTTATTTTGTTGACAGTTATCAGAAAAGGTATATCATCGATAAAACTGCGAATTATCCGTTCGATTGACATTTTTCGTTTGTATATTCTAGATACATACCTAGTCAGGGGGAAAATGTCGTTGGCATAGTTACACAAAAAGCCGGAGACATCTTCAGAGTCGACATTGGAGCTAGTGAACCGGCATCTTTATCATATTTAGCTTTCGAAGGTGCAAGTAAGAGAAATCGGCCAGACGTACAAGTAGGAGACATTGTTTATGCCAAACTGTTAATCGCTAGTAAAGACATGGAGCCCGAACTAGTGTGCGTTGATTCTTTTGGTAAAAAAGGAAAGTTGGGAGTTTTAAATCCAAACGGCATGTTGTTTACGTGTTCTTTGAGCCTTATCAGAAAAATTCTCAAACCAGATTGTCCATTATTCAAATTGTTGTCCGAGGAATTGAAATACGAACTTGCTGTGGGCATGAACGGTAAAGTTTGGATCAAATCAAAATCCTGCGTGGAGGATACAATCGCTATTGCCAATGCTATTTTGGCAGCAGAATACACACCACAAGAGGAACTACCAGTTCTGTGTAATTCTATTATGAAATCGTTGGCTAGATTGAAATAGTATTTGGGTGTAAATAAGAAAAGCAAATGTTATGAATGATTTTTATATTTATTGTACTAATATTTGTAATGAGTTTTTGTAAATAAATCTTCACAGTTTTCTTAATGATAAAGTATGATTACAGAATCGATCATAGTGACATAATGCAGAATGAGATTGTTTTTTGTTAGTGTATGTAGTATGTTTATTGAAAATGCGAGAGTTTCGGATGATCGACTACGTTAACATCATGAAAGCAGAGTCACTGTAAGCGATACATTAAAGTTATCTAATAAAATTCCCTTTATAACTTTTATAACTGTTTTCTTTTCGTAGGTACATTACTTGAATGATGTCAAGTTACAGCAATTACAATTGAACAATTGCATACGAAACAGCTTTGTTTTATCGTTCCTCAACGAGAACGACAAAGCAATTTGCAAACAAGTGTATTACTTTCCATATATACATACATATATATATATATATATATATATATGTATATGTATACGTGTATTAGACATACACTTATCGTTAGGAACAGAAGCTTTTAAAACTCTTGCAAATTGCTGTGGTATGTCGTTTATCTAAAGACAAAAAATAAACAAACCATATTCCTTGTACAAACACATCAACTCAAAATCTCAGCTGCAACTTGCTCACAGAATGTACAAATCACTTATAGGTACGATAAGTTGATAGATTTTTAACTGCACAAAGCATTTTTATGCGTTGTATGGAACAAATATCATTCTCAATGAGATGACTGTCGATCGACTTACGGTACGAGATATAATTTGCTTCTTTTCTTTTCGTTTCAGTCAATTATTATACCACTCTGATATGTGCCTAATACTCGCTCTCAAAGCACAGCAATCAAGACAAAAAAATTTTTGCTGATACTACATCTTTGATGGGGCGGGTGGGAAGGGGGGAGAGAAAGAGGAGAAGGATAGAGGGTACATAGAGTTTGACAAGAACGCGTTACATTATTTATTTTTTTGTTTTGTGCACAACCTTTTAGAACAATAAAAGATTCGACTAAGGTAAACACAGCCTTAGCGATAAATATTATTACTCGTCACTCGAACGTCAACCTTAGATTTTCGATCACATGTAGAGACTAGCTAAACTTATTGCTATACAACTAAAATTAGTTCGAAGGAAAATAAAAAGCGCCTGCGAGATTTTGTACTTACAGTGGAATGTGCAGTTTCCATGTTATTATTATTATTATTTCTTCTTGCTTTGTCTTTCTTATTAAAATAAATTAGTTGTTTAAAAGTAACTTATTCGATAAATTCCGATTATCTTAACAATTATAATCTCTATAATTTGCAATATATACACGCACACCAATATCAAATACCAAAGGATTAATTCTTTTTATTTATCCGTTTCTTTGCATTATTGCGTCTGTAAATAAAAGAAAAATATATCGATATCTTTGTTCGCGATGGCTAATGTAGCTTGCGCAACGAAACTACACAATAGATTAGTATTTGTTGTTGAATTTTTAGGTCCGGCACGCACGATTATTACATCGTTTTCCTTAACGTACATACGGCAATGAACCAAACGACTAATTGGTAACGAAAAAAACAAATATCACGTGGCAATTACGGAGCTGTGCTGGGGAGGAGATTCCATTTTTATTTACTTTCGTCCCATTTCTTGTTCAATTCTACGACGACTCGGTGAAAAGTCGAGCTTTTTCTTTTACTATGATCAAATGAATAATTATTATCGAGATAAAGATAGACACACGGCACCGAATCATCTTTTGACGCTCAACTTGTCAACTTTTTGGAAAAAATGGTTTTGCCAGCAACCATAACAGTTAAATATTATCGGTACACGGGCTATTACACTTGATGAGTTTAACATATTTAGTCATTAGCGCGCTATAGTTTGTTATATAGATATACATCCGACTACAAAAGGTGCATCGATTATTCGCTAAAGCAGACAGAAATCGTGTTTTTTTTCATTTCATTTTCTTTTTACGGGTTTCTCTCTAGACAATGTGTTTTTTGTTTTGTTTTGTTATTACAGAGACAACGATAATGCCTTTATACGCAAGTACCTTCCAACGAAATAGAAAAACCCCTTCAAATATTCCAAGTTACTTTGTTTCTTATTTGTTCTCAGCTAGGTAATAGGTATAACTCTTTCGAGACTACGACGACAAGGATGATGATGATGATGATGATGATATGGATGAGCGAGTGAAAAAACATCTGCCATTTTATCAACACTCTTTATATAGATTATCATTTAAATTTCTCCCGTCAACGTACTTATTGCGAAATATTAAAATATTCTCATTTGTTTGTTAAATTTCAACTTTTTTTTCTTTATCTATTTCTCTTTATTTTTTATTTATTTTTTTTGTACACTAGTAACTGAAAGTTTCCTCTGTTAGTTATTTGTTGCTATTTTCCTCGTTAGATTCGCGATAAAAGTCATCTATAATGGCAGATATTCGAGGTGTATATTTCGTCTTTGATGATGAAGCGAGGGGAGATCTAGAAAAAACCTACGCTTTATATCACTTCAAAACCCTTGGTTCCATCGATTACAAGAATAATTTCTTTTTCTTTCTGTATTACACGTAATCTTAATACTTTTACTCGTTTAGATAGCCTACACTCTCAAAACTGTAATCTCCGCGTGCTCGTTAAATCAAAAGCGCCCCTAAAGAACAAACGGACACTAAGATGATTCGAGGTAACGTTCTTGAATGACAACTCCAAATTGTCTGGTGAATCGTACACGGCCACAAATTAGTGTAAATTGGCTAAAAGATAACACTGGTATCGTTACGAAAATTAACGTTTACAAAATTTATCGTTGCCTTTGATTTCATTTTTATCAGCTCAATTTCAAGTTGTCATATTCGTTCCGACACGTATCGCATATTACGCGCGTGCGTTAATAAACAAACGAACGATCGAACGAAAAGGCAAGGAACATGGTCGCTACGGTGAAGCTACAGAGTACGGCGAGAGTAACTCGGCTCTTGGTTTCGCTTTTTTGCTTTTTCTTATTATTTTTTTTTTTTTTTTGGTATCAAAGGATAAAACTTTTGCCACTATTACGTAAGTTTACGAATATATAGGTAAATATCTTATATCGTTGCGGCTCTTTCCCTTTCCTGTGTCTCTCGTTATTAATTCGTATATGTTTATAAAAAATTGTCCCTTTGCTTATGAATAGCTAAAATATTACGATGCCTTGGCTATATAAATATATATATGTATATATATATATATATATGCATATTAAACCTTTCTATATATTCATTATTGTTTTTTTTTCCTTTTTTGTTTTTCCTTCCGGTATCCATGTTTTGTTTTTCCTCAGCTTTTAGCGTTTTTATACATATGCGTTCAATCGAATATAATAATGTTATACCATTCACAACACAGAGTGCATAGTACGAAGCTATACCGAACTTGTTCAACCTTTAACTTGCACGGAAAAACCCGAAAGAAAGAAGGAAAGAAAAAACGGAGAATCTGATGTATAAATGTACGATCCGCGACGAGATGATACTAAGCCTCTAAAAGCACAACCGATTAATTGATCGTTATACAACCTGCGTGCAGCAAACATTGACATATACAGTAGATAGTGTGTTATTGCGTTAGAAAGGAGCGAGATTTTCTATAAATTCATAGCAATTTGTAGCTCTTTACAACCAAACGAGCGGAACTGTTGAGTATTCGTCACTTGTAATACATTCTGTTTTTCTCGTGACGATTAGTATTGGTCTACGTAGCGGCAGCTCACTGGCTTTGTAACGACACGTGCAAATCGAAACTTTTGTTATGGAATTAAAATCTTTCGAGAAATCGTCATTGCTCGATAGTTAAAAAAAAGCCCAAAACCGTTGGCGTTTTTTTCGCGTGCTCGCGATCAAAAGTTTTCGAGGCAAACGTTATGACCTATAAAGCGTATATACGTTATTTGCGCAAGATAATTCGAGGACTGTACCACGGAACGAACAGAAAGAGCGAGAAAAAAGCTCCGCCGGAATAATTCGATCTTGATGTTGTAAGCCTTAACGCGGACGACAGTCGTTTTGACTCGAAACCGTTGTATCCAATATCTAATCGTGACGATGAAATCGAGGTTTCTTACGGAAAATCTACGTATATACGTTCACGTGTGTGATTTGATATGAAGTCCGTTGCTTAAAACGCTTAAAAACTAGCGTACGTTTCGAGCAGCGATCGTAATTCGCGAAAGTACGTTTGAACAAAAATGTCCATAAGAATAATCGAATTATGCAGAATCTTGGTTAAACAAGAAATAACAACCAAAGGACATTCCCTTAGTGTTGTACGTGTACGTATGTAGCGATATTTCGAACGACACGATCGCTGCGGATGAGCGACGCGGCGTATTACATATATAGGTATTTTAGTTTTGAGCTATATAGGTGAGGTATATAACCATCGATCGCGACCTAAA
The DNA here is from genome assembly GCA_030064505.1 of Chouioia cunea. Lineage (NCBI taxonomy): Eukaryota > Metazoa > Arthropoda > Insecta > Hymenoptera > Eulophidae > Chouioia > Chouioia cunea. Next base: position 7,679,817 of record JAOPFQ010000001.1, read on the forward strand.
TTAATTCTCGCTCGCGCGAACAACAGAGCAACAGAATGGAAAGGAACAAAGTCGGTGCGGAGAACGGGTAAACGAAGAACGGAAAAAAAAAGAATATCTCCGAACAATATGGATTTCCGTATTACGCAGTCTATGATATACGCGTTTATATATAGCATACATTGCTCTCCAGCTGAAATTGAAACTCTCGTTGGAGTTTTATTCGTGCACGTGGCAGAGAGTGGGCTTTATTGTATTCTCACGATTCGCTTGGTAAACGTCCAGTCGTTCGATACACGTGTATTTAGAAACTAACTCTGCCACATGACGAAATTCTCATTTTTATATCCGAACGAGTGATTCTTTTGTTATTCATCGGTTCTCTCGTTCGATATTATCCAAAATATGATTGCCTATGTCATAGGTGGATTTACTGGACGTTCGTAATGCATCGTACTTTAGTGATTTCTTTTTATCTCGAGTGAGCGTTAGTATTTGTCTTAGTTTCATTTTGATGCCGTTTGATTCATTTGCGTATGATGATGACGATGACAACGATGAGCGATGAGCGACAAGAGCTGTCCCTTATTGAAATCACGATTGCTTTTATCTACGTCCTCGCAGTTATCCATACTCGATTTTTTATCCCAAAACCAATTTTATTGCACCTATTTATATGTAAGAGATATGTTAAGTCCTTATTGCGCGACTACATACGTAAACCTGCTACTTGTTCTTTTTTTATTTGTAAAATCGTTGATTTCCCTTCGAACGACAATCCAAAAGAGAGAGAGAGAGAGAGAGAGAGAGAGAGTGAAAGTATTATGAGCGTGAACTTTGATCGTTAAGCTTTGCTTTTTTATTTTGTTTTTGTTTCGTTCTTCTTTTTTTTAATACTTTTTGTTTTGCTATGCTATTCGCTTTTAGAGATTATCTACGACGTCGCTAATCGACGAAATCTTCAACTACGTTACGTACGCGTTGAGCTGGCATAGAACTTCCGGTGTATCTTTGTGTTGTATAATATATATTCGCCGAGAGGAAAGAGCGCATTTTTCATTCGTTACGACCTCCGTATTTTTTATTTATTCGTTTGTTATCATCGTAAAAAAACCTCTTATTTACGTTAAATAACCTGCGTGCAAATTGTATGTTTGAATTTTTTTTTGTTATAAAATCGCAATGACCACGTACACCATATAGAAACGGCAGTAAAAATAACTTTAGCGCGCTGCTGATCGATCTCACTTTGTGGCTCAACGATTATAAACCACTTTGTCTTTTTTTTTCTTTTTCTTTTTTCCGCTTTTTTTTTTTAATATTCGTACAAAAGGTTTTGTTTGTTATTTTCACTCACTTTCTGCATGAGCTTCCTTCTTTTGCAATGGGAATAATAACGTGCGCTTTGCCGACTGTACAAAGACACACGCGCATACACTTAACTAGAAGCTACATCTATTCGGTTTGGACAACAGCTATACAGATTTCCTTAACTACACAAATCCAAGTAACTTATTATTACGAAAAAAGCATCAGCAGGCACTTTGTAATTGAATCCGAACGAACGCTTATTCCACTTCTTCTTTAAAAATGATTCCTATTTGGGTTTTCACTCAGTGCGCGTTCGTCTTTTTTTGCCTCGAACTCTAGATGGTTTTTCACGTGAATACTGATGAAGTAACTTTGTATAATCAACGAGAGTACAAGTCTTAACAACTAATTCAACGGAAAAGCGAATAACGATAAAAATCAACGCGTGTTCACGAACCTAAGATCGCCTATTAAAGTAATATAAATAAAGAATCGCGTGTTATACATCTTTGGTTAAAAAATACAAATAACATCAATTATCAAGTGCCCAATCTCTGCTATACGCGACGCGCGTATCGTATTACCGACAACGGTATCAACGATATGCACGATATATTACTATAAATGCGCACGACAAGAGAGCTTTCATTGTATTTTTTGTTGTCACGATCATGCAGAAAACGAGAGAGATGTATATACACACAAACAACCGTCATGGGAGCACAATGCATCTTTCGTTTTTTTTTTGTTTTTTTTTTGAACAGTCTTACTAACAACGTGTGAGTTTTGAAAGATTCGTGAATCGAGAATTATAAGCTCTCGCACTTGATTCGTTTTTTTCTCTGTTATTCTTTTACAAAAAAGTCTCTAATTCATATCTGGAAAACCTATGTGTACTTCGGTAGTCTTTTGCTTATTTGTTTTTTTGTTTTGAACACTTGGCCAACTGTTTGATAAAATTGAACCTTACGTTCGTACCGAATAAAAAGTATGTAGGCTACGATATAATATATTTATATTGTGTACCTCGGATCCTTTCAGCAGTCTTTAAACGAGCCCCGAATAAAAAATCAAAAGAAACCGAAGAAAATCAGCTTATTTGTTTTAGATCAGTCGCTAAAGTCGTCTTGGCTGCACGACGCTGTTGTTGTTGAGTCGCGTGGTCGTCTGCGTATTGAAATTTTCATCCTGGGGTATGCGCTCGGTTCTCTCGTCGAAAAAACCCGGATTCAGGATGATGTTAGGCACCAACTCAATCACTTCCTGTTCCTCCAGCTGCGCTGCAATTTCGGAGCGGAGATTAATTTTCATTGGCCCGGTCCATGAGCCAATTTAGCTTCTACCCTTCTCTCCTTGACTTTTTTTTTACCACTCGTACTCGTTCTCCGTCGTTATTTGTCATTTTTTTGTCAAAATTTTGCTATTCACTTTGTTTCAAATAAAAATCACTGCTTCGACCTTTGTGAAAAAATTCAAGGGAAAAAGAAGGCAAACCCGCTAGAAAGTAAATTGAAAGTAGCGCTGACACTCACGTACAAAAGTTTGAACATTGTTTTTGAATTATACAATTGCTAACTTAAAGTCTATGTACTAGCAATTCATGGATAAAATGTCGATCAACTTCTATACGCTAGTACGTTAACGTAGCAATTAAATATGTGCAATCATTCAAATATTGTATTGAGAGATGAGTAAAACAAAAATAAACATTCCAATTTGTTGATAGAAAAAAATCTACGGGTTGAAGGAGCGTCTATGTGTAAATTGACCTATCTCATTAGGCATTCGCTACTTTGAACTACATCTACATAGCCCGAACGTTCTAATCTTATTTAATATCAAAATATCGTTGTATACATGATTACAATGTAAGAAATCACGATGCTCTACGTCTAAATCTCAAGTATACCGTAGCACGGTTCTCAATGCACTAAGTGTAATTTAAGATAATTAAAGATTGAGAAAAAAAGTTTTCTGTATAGTATAGGACGAGTATTTATGTAATTTTAAAAAACCACCAAAACTTATTACCTTAACTTTAGCAGAAAGCTTCGGAAAGATACACCTTGAAATAGCATAAAATTAAAATAAGTTATTATTTGGATCTTACAAAGTGACTTGATGTTTCGAGGATAAACTATGTATTATATGTAGTAGTAAAGATGACATGGTTTCCGTCTAATAGAACATGACAAATCTAATGCAGAGAAGAAGAAGAAGAAGACGAACGAAAAAGGCGAACGACGTCCATCTCTTCGAATAAGTTTGGTGGTTACATCGATGTATTATAGACAATTATAGAGGTTCAATGCTTCGATACGTATATATACATACATGAAAAAAGTGCACGGACGAAAGTGATCAAAATTGTATTATCGTCCGTAGTCTCGGTATGGTTATACGTCAAAAGTACAGTTTGCTCGTTATCGATAGGTGCGTTTGACAAAAAAAAAAACGTACAATGCGATACTATATTACGTATATATACGTGTGTATAAGTCACAAGCGTAGCAGACGAAATTAGAGAAAAAAGGGAATTTCAGTGTAAAAACCAGAGAGATAGAGAAAGAAAAAAGTGGTACTGCAACAGCGAGAGAATGTAGAGCGAGCGAGATTTTAAAGATAAAAGTTATAATAGAGATGAGGGCGGCAGATAAGTTCAGAGGCCGCGAGTGTGTGTGTGTGTCTCTGTGTGTCTTTTTCTCTCTCTCTCTCTCTCTCTCTCTCTCTCTCTCTTGTCCCTGCTACCGTTTTCGGTGTATATTATATATATATTTAATTCAAGGTTATCAAACAAAAAAGAAACCCGGAAAAAGATGCGTTCGATATCGCGCCTATACACACACACACACACACACACATGTATATATATGTATATATAGAGATTATTAATAAAATGTTTTGCTGTAGTTGTTGTTGAAGTATCGTTCGATCAAAGAGATAGAGTAGAAGCGATTCAAAAAGCTCATAAACAAATATTGGATATATGTCCGATGTGATATCGAGATAATTGATGTATGCTTACAGGGTGCTTTACATTCCCGATACAATAGGTAGCATGTACCGAAACCAAGTACCATGAGGGTGCCCATTACGATACCAACCGCTGCCACCCATACCCGAGTATCGAATGTTTCGAAACCAGCAAGCAAATGCTTGCGCAACTCTGTAAAAACACAATTTGGTATATTTTCGTTGTTATTTCGTTGTTTTCTCTCTCATGCAACGTACGCGTTTGCGTTTCACGTGTACCTTGTTCCTCGTCGCTAAAATGCGTATGACCTTCGACCTCGACGATTTCACCACGACCAAGCTGATTGGTTGCCCATACTCGAAACTTGTACGTTGTATTTGGTTCCAGGTGATACACGTCTATTTGCCTCTGCGAAACGAACGGTAAAACGAGCGATCAAATCGACGTCAATCTTGACGCGATACACATGCATCTAGAACGAGGAGGATCGTTGGCTTACGGAATTGGGTGGAATGTGAGTTGGTATGATGGGCTTCCAATCGGTCTTGTTGCCAGCTGCTGGTTTTAAGCCGTACTCGGCGGTAAAGTCAATTATAGGATAACCACCGTTACCCTCCACCTCCCATAATATATTTGCCAAGATCGTCGATGGCTTCACCCATACGTTCTTCAGTGCCGGAGGTGGAGCTATAAAATCGCATTCCACGGATTACATCGATCAACTTACGTACAATCCAAACGCGATTGGTCGATCGCGCCGTGTATACAATTATAATCGAGGGGACAGCCCGTGCTGATGGTTGTCGTCGATTTTCAATTTGAGACAATTGGGGGTAGAGAGCTTGCAAGCTCGACGACGACACGAGACAATCGGCGACGCCCGAGACGTCGCGTTCGTACGGGGGCGCCTACGGTATCGAGCTTGCAAGTGTCGTTCACGGCAAAACATTCGTACGAACTTACTCCTGACTTGCACCTTGATCCTATCCCTGATTGCGTCGTCATCGAGGGTACAATAATAATGTCCGGAATCGAATCGGCTGACGTTGTAAAGCGCAAGCACGCCGTTCGATTGGACGGTGAGGCGTTTACTTTGGCCATCCTCGCGCCCTTCGCGAATCCACGTCACCTTGCTCTTATCGCCGAGGTTGTGCATACCATCGCCGTTGCTCGAGCAGACGATCGTCACATTCTCTTGCAAATCTACGTTCACGTTGCGTTCCTTTACTTGGGCAGTTGGCGACGAAGCTGGTATCTCTACTGCTAGTGCTTTCTGCCATCCTGTGTGCAACGTTATTTTGTTTTTCTTTCTTTCTTGTTCGGACGAAATTGAATTTCGCGCAGATGCATAGCGATGCCAAAAGCTTTTCTCTCTTTGCGAAAACAAATACAAAAACAAACAGAGTCTAAAGTCGATTACAAGGCGTCTGCTTCTTTTTTTCTCTCTCCTTTCAATAATCACGAGTACTTGACTCTATTCGATAGCGCCTATACGTAGATGGATTTCCGCGAGTAATTTCACATCGTTCTTCGGTTTAGAGCTCGATCGGAAACAAGATATTCATCGGCCCGAGTGATTACGTAGCCTCGTTTTTTTGCGTGCAAAATAGCGCGTATCATCTCGGTGAAAAAAAAAATAAAGCGAGGTAAAATAGCGAATATCTATGCCAGGTTCCGTCTCGTTTTTTTCAATCGTACGTCTCCGAACAAAAGCCATGGGCTTGCTTTCTCTCTCTCTCTCTCTCTCTCTCTCTCTCTTTCTCCCCGTGGAGATTTGTTGTCGATGAACAAAAGTTATCGATTTGATCGTTGATGAACGTCGCGGAAATGAATAAACAAACGATCGTAATAGTAGATGGCAATCAAAACGATACACGTTAGACGCGAAATCGGATTAAAGCAATTTTTTTTTCAAGATTCTACTTGTACATAATATACAAACTCGAGAACCCCCGTAAGTGTACGTCTGGCGCAAACAAATGGTTCGCGCGTGATGTACATATACTTCGCTACTGTATATTCAATCGATGAATACACACAGTGTAAGCCGAATGTATATATAGATTATATATCGACAGCAACTTACGAACGGCAAAACGAGAAAAGGCAAGAGAGAGAGAGAGAGAGAGAGAGAGATAAATAGAGAGAGAGACTGCAGAGCAATACGAAAAACCCGTTAGTATTGCCATGTTCATGCACATATGTATACATCGATATGTCATATATATATATACATATATATATATCTATGGTGTGAACGAACTCGCACAGAAACGTATATAGATGTTGTGTGCGTATACACACACACACACACACACCTATATATATATATATATATATATATATATATATATATATATAAACACTTTCACTGTACAAGCACTTGTAAGCCAAAAAGAGCAGAACGTGAAAATCATTACTCATCGTCCATATCCTCGCGTGCACACACACACACACACACACACACACACACACACACACACATAAAGACTTAAAAGCGCGATTGATCATTATACACATCCTCTTCGTAGCAGTAGCAGCAGCAGCAGCAGCAATGATATATAATCAGCGTTGATTGTATATATTGCATAACTGCGATTATTAGATACCTGTGAGGAAGAACGACAGTAGCAGCAACAGCGACGCGGTCGACATTCTCCCATATTAGTCCAAAAAACGAATTTTTTATTTTATTTATTTATTTATTTATTGTTATTTCCTTTTGAACGTTCGTCGTCGTCGCCGTCGTCGTTGTCGTGGTCGCCGTCGTTGCACACCACTACTACCGCCTGACGCTTTCTCGTCGTCCTGTCGTCGTAGTCGATCCAACACTAATGAGAAAGAGAAAGAGATTGGCGGCGTCTGTTCCAACTGCGCAAGCTTCACCGCCCGTGCCGCGAAACGAGCTTTAGTCGCCGCCCAGCGCGCGCAATATAACCGTTGCTACCGCCGCCGCCACCACCGCGCGCACGCAATATATATGCCGTATCTTTTATTGAGTTTCGCGTCTCTGCATGCAGCGCCGCTGCTCTGCGCGTATTTTTTCGCGCGGTGCTCTCGTATCTCCCGAGGTTATCATCGTTGCCACCACCGTGCCGTCCGAGAAAAAGCTCTCTCGTGCTTTTCTGTTCGATACAAGAACTGATCTTTATCGAGCCTACGTGTGCTCGCAACGTTATTAGACGTTCGATTTTTGGTCCTTCTTCTTCTCCTTCTTTCAGCCTTTTGTTTTGTTTCTCAAAATACGCTTACTTGCATTTTTTAAATAGATTCGATTTAACGTCGGATCGATCGTTCGGATATTATGTACATTTTTTATGCAAAACAACGACAAAATCCACACCGTCCCCAACCTAAATGTGCAGACCTTTTTTTAGAGAGTCGAATAGAACGACGCATTTACGCGTTGCTGGTTGTTTTTTCAGTCAAACGATACGGGTGTATAGCTATATATTTGTTAGTATTCAGAAATAGTCGAAACGAGCGAGCGCGTTTGTCGTGACCTTCGACCGACCGCACAAAATCGAATAAAAACGAGACGCCCGTTTCCGCAACGTTAAATTAATAATCCGGTGTCCAAATACGTTTGGGGCAATCTAATTTTATAGTCTCTCGTCGTTGTAACTATACCCATCTATACACGAATACATATTACATCTTAATCGTCGTATGCAAACGAATTCTACCAGCGCGCAATGCGACATTTTCTATTTTATCGCGTAACGATATACCGTTTCTATCAAAATATTCCAAAGAATCGAAGTATTGTACTTCCGTGAAATTACGAATCAACGGGATCGTTGAATTGTGTTGTACAAATACCAGTTCGAGAATCAAACGTCGAACGTATTAGTAGAGCCAATCAAAATTTGATTCTCCTCGTTCTGTCAAACCGCGACGCCGGAGAATATATCGAGTGAATTTTCACACGCACTACGGCTGTTGTTTCTCAAAGTTAATTGCACAGTTTCACTATACGATCAACCTCATTACCAGACCCGTCTACATTTGTTATTATAAAACATCGTTTTAAAAAAAACCTCTGTGACAACTAAACATTCAACATGGGTATATACGTGGACGCTCTACATAGATAAACAAACACCTGTTATCTCGCAAGTGCATTTTGTCAAACACTCGCTCTGATGGATTTCGAAACGTTCGACTTGGTGGGATAAAACAGGGCAATTGTGAGAACAATTGCATTTTAAAGCTGATATCGATGAAAATTGCCATAACGGAGTATGGAAAAAAATCTGAATTCCCCGTATACAGCTCTTCAAATTTTCTCCAAGCCGCTACTTTCATACTGATGAATGCCATTTCAAGCGCGCGTATATACATACGGAATTCTTACAAAATGCATATGGCGCAATAGAATAGATATATAATACAAGTATGCGTGATCGAAGCCTTGCAGCTGACGTAACAAGTGCGCAGGAGCAGACGACGCGTCTTTCGCGTGATTTAAGGTTAGTCCCTCGGCACGTAAGAGCTAGCTAGCAGTACAGGTGTCATCGTCGCATCTTACACACACACACACACGCACACGCACGCGCGCGTGTATATATGTACATGTAATAAGTACATACACACTTCATCCGCTGCATCTGTCAACTGGGAAGCTGCTAACGCGCCCGCGTGTGTGGTACTTGACAACAATGCAGAATTGCTCTCGGGGAAAAAACCACGTCAAGCTAATTAAAAAGAACACTAATTAGCAGTAGCAGGCAAAGCACACAATGTGCGTGTGATAAGCCTCGATAGTCGCAGTATTTGATTATGATTCCGGTTCCAGAGTTGGCAGGAAGTCGTCTTGACGATAATAAAAAACAGACCTACATGTCGCTAAATTTCAACGTTTGAAGCATCGAGTGCTGTTGCGAGCGTTCCCACATACTTACGGTAAGCCAATGATCGTACTATTAATTTGCGTCTGTTTGATGTTTTTTCTTATCGACGTTATCTGCCCTCATCCCGCAAACGTTTTTTTGCCGCAGGCCAACGTCGAAAGTCGTCCTTGATCAGGACTGTTTGCTCGATTGATTTATCGTGAAACTGCATATTTTATGTTGAACCGTTGCACTTTTATAGTCTGCTATTTAAGTGCTAGTCTTTTGAATCCCCAACAATATACGTGTGAAATCCAATGTGATAGAGAAAAATAATTAATATATCTAATGAGGCTCTAATTTGATACTTTTGTTACAGTAAAATGACAAAGTTGCTCTACTTGGGATTATACTTGTTCCTCCTTGGAAGTTGTTGCAGTATCTATTCCGATTGGGAGACAAAATGGTCGATTCTCTGTCCAGCACTGTATCCTCATGTTTTCACAAGTTATGCACCAAGAGGCAATCTGTCGGTTGGAAAGTATACCAGACAACTACATCTGACCGATTTGAAGCATTGTGTTGCAGCGTGTTGCAATCAACAACAGTGTCACGTGGCCATGTTTTACAACATGACTTGTTTTCACATACAGTGCACATCGTCTAAAGTGTGTTTACCATTATATCGACCTGAATTGGCAAATACCAGTCCTCCAAGGATGGTGCTTGTTAAACCTGTCGAGGAGGAGGAGTCTTGGACTGATTTTATCGATCAAGATTCGGATGTGCCAGGGTAAGATATTGCTTGCATAGTAGTACATTTTTTTTACTAGATTATACCGTTGTCTTCTTATTTGTAGCGCAATGTCGGATGCAACAGAATCACAAGTTTCATTTTTTGGAACGAGTAAGCTGCAGTGTAGTGGTACAGAACAATGCACTGAAAATGAAGTATGCATAAAGGACATTAAAAAATCTGATATGGGAATATGCGAATGTACTGTTGGTTACAAAAGAAATCTTGCTGGTACATTGAATAATTACTAATGTACGTTTGATGCATTATGATTAAGTAACTTTTTTCTTTTTGTAAATAGGTATCTGTAGTGATTATCGAGATCTTCAAGAACTGGATGCAGTATCACCAGATTCAATGAAAATACGAATGTCAAAAGAGCGCACATCCTTGAAACCATCGGTTAAGCAGATATTCGTTAAGACAATGAACAAAGAAGTACGTTTACCAGAAAATGAAGTGTCATTGTCAGCATTCACAGTACCAACGGAAGACGAAAGTGATCCTTACACCTATGCATGGAGCCTTTTGAGCCAACCAGATGCACATACTGGTACAATGACCGATCAAACCCAAAAGACAGTTAAGTTGAGTAATTTGTCAGAAGGGTTGTACAAGTTCAAAGTAACGGTCAATGGAGACAATAGTTACGGTGAAGCCTATGTCAACGTCACGGTATTACCTCGTGAGTTTTGCTTACTAATGTGCCATTTTTATCATTGAATTCATGACCCATAGACGTTTAATAAACGTATAATAATAATTTAGCCAAAAGATTGAATCAGATTCCAATTCCCATAATATCACCGGCCTCTCAAATTGTAAAATTACCAAATACTGGAGCCGTGTTGGACGGCTCAGCGAGCAAGGACGACGATAAAATTATCTCCTATCACTGGGAATTACAGCAAGGTCCCATCGGTTATCAACCTAATCTCGTTGACACGCCAACTCTTCAATTGGACAATTTAATTGCTGGCAATTATACCTTCAAGTACAATGATCATTATTGGCTATTATTAATGCACAAAAAATAGTTGCAATAAAGATTAATGTCAATTAACGTCTTTCAGGCTAACCGTTGAAGATTCGGATCACGTGACAAATTATACGACAGCAAACATTACAGTTTTGAAAATAACAGACTATCCCCCAAGTGCCAACGCAGGCCAGGATGTAATTATTTACTTGCCGCAGAATACACTCACTCTTAATGGGAATTTAAGTACGGATGACAGAGGCATTTCCAGTTGGGAATGGACGAAAAGTCCGTCGGACGAGAATAAAGCCGTTGACATGCAAAACACCAGAACTCCTTATTTGCAATTGTCCAATTTGGAAGAAGGAATGTACACTTTCGTTTTAAAAGTTACCGACGATTCTGATCAATCTTCAACCTCGGAAGTTCATGTTTTCGTGAAACCACCCACAAACAAACCACCCAAAGGCACACCAAAATTTTCATTTATCTTCTTGTTTTTCTGTTAACAAACGTACGAATAATTTGAAAATTATATTTTAGCCGATGCTGGAGACGATATAATCATTGCTTTGCCAAAAACACAATCTGTACTCAATGGTTCTAGGAGTAAAGACGACATTAAAATAGTGTCTTATCATTGGAAGCAAATTTCAGGGCCTAGCAAAGTATTATTCACAGCAGTCAATGAGTCAATTACAAACGTTACAAATTTGACAAAAGGAGACTATTCGTTTCAATTGACAGTTATCGATGACAATGGTAATAAAGATTCTGCAACTGTGCAACTCAAAGTGACTCAAAGTAAGATACCAGTTTCGTTCAATTTTTACGATAACCAATGAAACGTTGTCGTACTCATTGATTAATATTAATTAATAAATTCTAGACAAAAACGCACCTCCGAAAGCAAATGCAGGAGGAGATCAGACTGTAATTGCACCTGTCAATGCTCTAATCATTAATGGCTCTCAATCAACGGATGATCTAAGAGTCAAACAGTGGCTGTGGACCAGAGATCCATCAAGTTTGGCTATTGGAAATATTGTTGAAGGAACTGATCAATCACCTATTTTAATGGTATATATTTTTCAATGTGCAATGTGCAAAGTTTCAATATTGTATATCAATTAATACATGGTTAGATTGACTAATTTGTTGAATAGGTGACAGATGTTGTTCCAGGAAGGTATGTTTTTAAGTTGAGAGTTACAGACGATCAAGGATTAAGCAGCGAAGATACTAGCTCGGTAATAGTGAAACCTGGTAAGCTTAGTTGAATCATGTCAATCAACATTTCTCAAATACAAGAGACTTTAATTACGTCAATGTTACTTTCAGATACACACCTTCTTAACTTAGTAGAACTGACATTAAACATTGGTGCTCATCTATTAACTGAATCCCAGAAAGATTCATTAGTTGTCAAACTACAAATGTTACTTAGAGAAGAAACCTCCATTGTTGTACGTAGCCTAAGAGTGGATTCTCATTCTGGTAAAGTTGTTTTAGTTTTTTACGTCGAGAAAAAAGATGGAAAATCAACCATGCCTGGACCAGAGGTAGTCAATAAACTGAAAAAAAAACTTAGACAAGATTCTGGTATTTTACAATTATCAGTGGTTAACGTGGACACAACTATTTGTCAAAACAATTGTTCGGGTAAAATAAATAAATAAATAAATAAATTTATGTATATCTTTTGTTAACAGGACCAAATATTAAATTAACAATGTTTTTCTTTTCACAAGGCCATGGAACGTGTGATCAAGAAACCAGACAATGCATGTGTGAAGCATTTTGGATGCAAAATCTTATGCAAGTTTATTTCAGAAATGGAGAATCCAATTGTGGTATGTCATTCTCGATAAGTTCAAATGTATAGAAAGTTGAAATAAAAATTAATTAATGTTACATATCGCTTTAGATTGGAGTATTTTATACGTCATCATAGGCTTGTTATCACTTATCATATGTCTAACTGGCTTTATATGGGGGCTCGTGTGTTTTTGCCATAGAATATGTTATGGAAGACGACGACTTGTACATTCCAAAAAGAAACCAACTCGCTATTCCCTGTTACAAGGAAAGCCTGGAGATGAAAGTACTACGTGTAATTATTAACCAGATACATTGTTACTTCCTACTGACATTTTTGAAGATGACAAAACGAATTAACGTTTTTTTTTCAGTTTCAGCTCAAAAAGTTGTTTTATCGGAATCTGACACAGACTCTGACGATGTGATGTTTGATAAATTTAAAAGTAGTAAAACTAATGGATATTTAAAAAATAATAATAAATTTAGGAATGGTTTTTCAAAATCCAATTCTAAAATAAAAACATGAGGTAAATATTCACCACGTTATGTTTTTTTTATTAAATCATTAAATAATTTGAATGTTTGTAGACTATCGTGAAAACATCTAGGAATAACTTGAGTATACAATGAATGGATTATTTGCAACATATTCATCAAAAAGAAAAACAACTAGTCAGTGAACAGTTATCTAAAAATGTAACAGAAAGAGATCGTCAAATGAAAAGGGCTCATAGTATATTCTAAGCGCCATTTGTATAATAAATCATCGAATAGAACATAGTCTACTTGTGAACAAGTAAAGAGAATTTCTGTATTTTAATATTGTGATTTAAGATATGAAAAGTATTGTGAGTACTTACTATTTACAAATGTTTGATTTTAACTGGTGTAAAATTTTTGTGATGTGCAACAAATAGGTGCAACATATAGATTAAGCTTTGTAACTTTGTGAACAAAAAATACAATTCTGCAATGCGACGATGTCGGTAAACTTTTCACTCCGATCTTTATAAGAAACGTGTGAAACAATACAAAATGATAGCATGTAAACAAAATATAATAATGTACCTATTTTATAATCATGATTCATTTTCGACAATTGTTTTGCTAATTTAAACTTTTATAAAAACTAATAATAATGAAGGTGTAGAAATATTGATTTCGAAACTTCTTTATGAATTTTTCCAAATGCACAAATTCAATGCCAAAATAAAAACGTCATGCTCCACAAGACTGTGATTGTCCTGTTATATTATGGTGTTTCATGGAAAAAAAAAGATTGATTTAAACGTATTCTGTGTTAAATCAAACATTTCTTTGTATTTTAAATAGATTCTACAGTTTATAAATATGTATAGTGTAAAAAGTTCAATAATAAAACAACTTTGAGAAATTGAAATCTTATAATTGTATAAAAAGTTTCACATGTCATCACATTTTATTTGGTATTACAATAATTCAGAAAACTCCCTCGTCAATAAAAAAATGCTAGTAAGTTCAAAGGTAAAAATAATTTCCTAATATATAATTAATCTTAATTTTCAGCAGGTTTGTCAATCACAGTTAAAACACCATTCTCTTGATATTTTTTGCATAGTGGATCATCCTCTTTTACAACAAATGACAAAATAGCCTTTTGATAATAGTCCGAACAAATTTCTATATTACTAATGACTGTCGAAAGCAAGTGAGCTTTTTCACAATAGATGCCTGAATAAACAAAAATTATGTTTAACAATGATTGTCATGAGAAGATCGTTCTTGTACCGTAGTTGAAGAATAGTATTTTTTACCTGGTGTTTCAAACATTAGATAGCAAAAGTGCACATGTAAATGATAATAGGATGGTTGATAGTGCAGGTAAATTCTAAGTTGCGAAGATGGTAAATTATACTTCTTCTTAATTATGTCAGTTCCTGCGTCTCTAATATTCTTTAATAGTGGAAGATGAGTATCGTTAAGCTCTCTGAGAGATTTTATTCTCTTTCTTGCCAAGGCTAACAAGTTTAGGGTTTGTATCGAGCCATCCCATTTCAAGTCTGGCAGCATCAAAAAACCATTGTCCTTATCCTTATCCTCGTAAATGATCTTGTCGAATTCCGCTTTGTGATCAAATATGTTGTCCACCCACTAAAAGTAACGCAATAAGTCACAAGTTGCTATTTTTAGAGTAGCTATGCGTGGCATACCTGAAGAGAAAAAGCAGTAGACTCTATGTGTGGTCGAGTGATTTTTTCGTAAATTTCATACGTTTCCTCAACGATGTACAGCTCTTTCCTCGCAAATTTATCCACATGTTTCTGAGATGCCGGATGTATAATTGTCGTGTTCAACCCTACAAACGTACACCAATAACATATATAATGAATTTGTCAGAAGACTTTAGCTGAGAAGCCAAATTGTCGCAAGACCGCAAGGAAAAGCGAAATGTTGGCATTCGAAGAAAAACATGTTTGAAAATGCAGTTAATACAGCCGGTGCGTAACTGCACAAAGGTAGCGAAAGATAAGCGGCGTGACGTCACGATAGTGTATCACGACTGACATCCCGCGAAAATTGTTTATAACAACGGAGCGACAGCGTGTCATCGCTCGATCGACCGAATGACAACGATCAACAACGCAACTCACCATTATGCTCACGGGTTGGAAAGCATTCGTAATTGCCATAGACGTCGTTATTGAAGAGCTTCCTGATAATGGTTCCTTCATTGAAGAATCCTCGCTTGAGAAAGATCTCGTCTTCGGGGAAGACTTTCTTCTCCAAAATAACGACCGCTGGTGCCTCGTGCCCCTTGAACCTACCCTCGACGAAGATTTGCTTCCTGTTACTGTTGACGTTGAGTACCCGTGTCATTTGGAAGCTTGAAAGATTCAACGCCGCATCGTGGACGCTTGTCTCAGCGACGGCATTTTCGTCGTCACCGTTGTCGCATTTTGGCTTCTTCGACACCGGTTCGTCGTTCGTCGGTGCACTCTCGACACTCGGATCCGCCATTTTTCCGTGTTTTTTGACAACGACGCTTCGTTCGTTCGTTCTGTATGCGATCTTTGCAAATTTTCGCCGGTTGCTCTCTATCACAACTCACGAGTCTCACGAGGCAGAGCACAGTGCTTACACCGCCAGACAGAGAGACAGAGATAGAGAATGGTACTACTGCTGCTGCCTCTGCTGCTGCTAGCTACTGCTGCGCGCGGAACGGTGTCGCCGTTGCCGGGTGCTGAATTGAAAGCTGAGTGGGGGTGAGGGGGCGCATAACGTGCACAACGCGCACCTTTCGCTAATGCGGCGCGACACTTGCTTTTTCAACATCTTAACGACCTGAATTATTCATTTTTTGCTCGTACGGTTGTGTGAAGAATGACCTTGTGTTCGTTGCATCGCGGTGTTTCTGAAGAAAAAGCAATAATTTAAAGCTATTAAACCGTTCCGAGTCAATTATTATGATTTCGAATGCGAGTAATACGTTTGTTTGCTAAAGTAATTCTCTACAGAAAAGCTCGTTACACGACTTATCCTTTAACAGTATTTTCAACACATCGTCGTAATAAATCTCAACGATCGTTTATTTGTTTACTCGAATAAGTGAAGTCTAAACGCGTGTCACCCCTGGCATGCATGGATTACCGTTACGTTAAGCATCTTACCTGTTGTACACAACGAAATGTCAAATGATTTCCAGATTATAAGACGAGTAACGTCGATAATGTTGACCAGTTGCATTCCTAATCGTGTTCTCCTTCTGTCAAATTATACGAACGTACTATTCAGTTGTAACTGTACAGGTAGATTAATAATAAAGACAAATGATAAATAAATACCAAATAAGAATGGACTTGAAAATAGATTTACTAGTCGCATATTGTATTACACAATAATAAATGTACAAATTGAAGGGGAAAATAAACAGGATGAACTAACATAAACTTAAGCCTTAGCTATTGACAAAATTGAGGGAATTGCATCACTCTGTGAAACATGCTCGTTTCATTTATCAAAAAACACTGTGTCGGTGTAACAGCATGTGAGTCTTTCTTAGCCTACCAATTTTTCCTTGCAGTATTTTGCATTTTTGGTACGAGTAAGAAGACGACAATGTATATGATTGTGTAAATAATAGTTTAATTACAAATTGTGCATTTCACTCCGATCCGCGTCTTTCTCGGACTCTGGTTATGCAAATATTATTTTCTTACAGTCACCTTTCACACTTTCTGTCACCTTTACATGTATTAATGTATATCTGATATTTTAAACATGAAAACTAAGCATTTAAAAGTTATTAACTTATTCAACGGAATCCTGCAATATCCGCTCGCTTGTTCAAAGTAAAATATTAGGAGTTTATCGTCATTGCAAAAAAAAAGCACTCGTTCACTTCACTAGACCCATTTTCTTGGCTTCAACTTCGTAAATCAACAACCTCCACATTTTCACTACGAACACTTCAGCTTCTTCGTCGAGGACCTGAAAACAATGGACTCGTATAAACACTAGTGCAATGACAGTAATAGATCCACCCTGGACAAAACCTTTGGATTAAATAATACCCACCATTTGTACATCATCAAGAATACCTTGAGGCGAGCTGCCAGCCATTACTTTACTACAAATAAAATCAACTAGAGTGGGCTCTGGTTCACCAATGTACTCAATGATTTTTTTGTTTATCCAAGGACGTATTCTTTTTTCCATCAACGACTGAAACGAGGAAAACAACAGTTCTGTAGGCAACTCTACAGTTTTTACGCGTTCAATAATACAAAATCAATAATTCCACTCACGTTGTCAATGATAGCCCAGTCGAGTTGATAGCCAAAAAGGGCGTCTTTATCCGTAGGAATTTTGTCAATGAGGGACTTGATGTGTTTTCGTTTTTCTTCCTGAGACTTGGCGGTATCTTCTTTTGTGTTTTTCGCTGGTTCTTCCTTTTGTTTCTTCTTCTCCTCTCCGTAATCTGCAAAACAACAATCAATCAACGTAACACCCACCAAATTCCACGCTTACTCGAGCGCAAACAATGGACGTATTCTCACCAATAGGTACGAGTTTGCGTTTTTTAGCGTTGCTCGTACTATCATCGTCATCGTCATTGTTAAAAACGTCTTTGACGTCGATTCGCCCTCTCCTCTTGGACTGATTCGAATTCTGTATGGTAGTTGGACTGGCGGGGGTTTTGTTCCCGTGATCAGTCCTCGAGCCACCAACAGCCATGGAAAATGAAATGAAGTTGCTAGCGCTGACTTTTTCGCTTTCACTGGCGAGTGACGTTCTGGAGTCTTCGTCGTGAGAGGGTGGCGGTTGCGGTGGTGTCGTTGACCTTATAATCAACGGTGGCGTGGTGGTGCGCCGTTGACTGCTTTCGCGTTCCACGTCGATTGCTTCGATCTCGTGATGATCATCGACGTTTTCTCTGTGGTGATGTCGGTGGTGTCGGCGATGATGATGGTGATGTGGACGAGGTGGCGTACGAGATATCTCTTGCACGATTTCCATGCCATTGTCATAGTGCGTTGCCTCGTCGCTGTCGCTGTCGATGGGCTCGGTCTCGATGGGAGGCATTTCCACGATTTCCTTGTGCCGTGGCTTCTCGTCCTCCTCGTCGATTATCGTTATTACGGGTTTGGGTTTGTACTGTTCTTCGCGTTCGGCTTTGAGCTGTCGAATAAAACAACGATTAACAAACGAAAAGAAGAAACGAAAAGAAGAAACGAGTCGCGATCCGAGCAATTCCGCTCTACTTGCTCTAAACAGCAAGCAGAGCGTGTCTATCGAACTGCGTTCGTCGACTCACCCTCTCGAACTCGGCCGCTGGATCGGCGTAACTATTATCGCTGTAAAGCTTCTCCTTGAGTCGTTGTAGTTCCTGCCTTTCGGCGCAACGATCTCTCGAGTCAGCCTCAGCCTCGACCGCCCGTTCCTCGAGGCGGCGCGACAACTCCTTACCCTTGTAATACTTGGCGTCGTCCCTTTCATCGTCGTAATCCTCTAAAAACTCTTTCAACCTCTTGGCTTCTCTTTCCCTTGCTTCCCTCTTAGCGCTCTTTTTGCCGTTGTCTTTCTCGTAATCCTTTTGCTTGCGTCTTTCCCTCGCCTCCCAGGCCCGCAATCGTTCCTGGTAGGCTGCATCTTTTTCTCTCGCCCGCCTTTCGTTCTTCTTGCGTTCTTTAGCTTCCTCTTCTTCCTCGCGTTCACGCATGATTTCTCGCTCGGATTTTCGCGTTTCCTCGCGTTCGCGTTCTCTGTCGCGTTCACGTTCGCGCATTTCCCTCTCGCGTTCTCGCTCGCGATCGCGTTCGCGTTCACGTTCGCGTTCGCGCTCCATGCGTTCACGCTCACGTTCCTTTTCGCGCTCACGCTCGCGTTCTCGTTCGCGCTCGCGATCTCGATCGCGATCACGATCGCTTCGACCGCGGTCGCGTTCGCGCTCTCGTTCTCGAGTTTTGGACCTGCAAAATACAATTTGATGCTATTAGTGTTCTGGCTAAATGCGTTATTGGCATTTTATTGTATTTGTTCCAATCAAATTTATTCCAACGTCTCGTAGAACAATTTGTTGAGCTTACTGACTATCGCAACAATAGATTGCGTGTTTTTGTTATTTCAATCGAGAAATTTTCGTCAAGTAACAAGTTACTTCAAGTTACTTCGAATAACTTTAAACTCGAAAAAAATACGAAAATAAAGTGGATGCGGTTGACAAGTAGGAACTAAACTAACGATACTTTTCTCGGCAACTTCCTGACCGACTAGAGCACAAGGTAAAACAAGAAAAGTATAATCAACGAAATACACATATGAAAATCAGAGGCACAAATCAATGAACATTATTGTTTAAAAACTCACGCAAAACGTATTTAAGGTGGATGTAACAACGAAAAATATCATCCTGAAAATTGCCAGACATGTTCTACCATGTAAATCTCTGCCAGAACAATACTTTCATTTAAAAATACACAAGTAAACGACGAATCACCTCGATCGAGTACGTCGTTTATCTCGGCGACCGATACTACTGCTTCGGGACTTGTGTGGACTGCCAGGCTCCTCGCTACCATCGTGCTTGCTCGAGCCATCGTCGTCTTTACTCCTGTCCTTTCGTTCTTTTTCGCGCTTTTCGCGCACCTCTTTCTCCTCGGCCTCTCGCTTCTTTTTCACCTGGGCCTTCTCCTCTTCTTGTTTCTAAAAAATACAAAAATGGCAAAACACCATTTTAATTATCGCTTGTTTGAACATTCTTTGATCGTATAGTTGAACTTGTTAAAAACTAAATAAAACGACGATGGAATAAACTACTTGAAAATAAAACAAAAATCAAGTTTAGACGTCAGCGTTTCGTTTCTGTTGTCGTTAAACGGAACGTCGAGTTTTGTAAAGTTGGACTTTCACTCGGTTCAAACGATCTACCTCGTTTATTTGTCTGTCACTGTACGAACGAATCGTCAATTTCCATGAACACAAGTGGAATATCACTTTAAAAAAGTCGACCTAAAATTTAATATATTTATTTTCTATTTCAACGAATAGACAATAAATAAAAAAATTGAAAAATAAATGGCTGTCGAGACGTGAGTGATTGTTAATTTCTCAATCCAGCCATCGATAGCAGTGATAATGATATTGCGTTATAAAAAATGGTGCAAGAAACAATAAACTCAAAGATCACTGGCTGGAAAAAAGAGAACGAAAATTGCATTTTCAAATGCTTATTAAAATCTTAAGTATAGGAAAAATTCTATGAATATATCTTTATCGTATATTTCGTATAATATATTTATATATATATATATATATATCTATATAATCATATAAATATGGATATATTATTTTATTTTCGCAGTCTTCATTATTATCTTACTCACAACGTTTGACGGACCTGAGGGTTTACTGATTGGGTAGACCGCATAGTGATCAGCAGCTTACACTGGTGAATGAGAATGCCTTGATAGAAAACGAGAGGAAGAAAGAGAAGATAGACATAGAGAGACAGACAGAAAGAGAGAGAGAGAGAGAGAGAGAGAGAGAGAGAGAGAGAAAGATAGAGAGATAGAGATAGAGATAGAGAGAGAGAGAGAGAGAGAGAGAGAGACAGAAAGAGAAAGAGAAATTTGTTTTTTCTCAAAAATAATTTTGATCTAGACTTAAATTCTAAAAGAATCTTACTGTACTACGTACAAAACTACGCTAACCGCAAAGAAAAAATTGTCAAGTACGGAGCCGAAGGCCGCGTAAGCGCGTACTCACAACACGCGAACGCACCTATCGTGCTCATATCAATGAATAATCGCAATATTTTCGATATATTTTTCTTATATCTCGTGTATAATCGGTCTAAGTTAATTGTAAATGTATGTAGTGAGACGTGGGTTTTTATACCGATCATGGCGAAGGGCGCCGAAGTCTCGAGTCGTCAGTCATAAGGTCTCTTGCGATCAGGGATGAGAGACACAACACATATCTCACATACTGTGTCATGTCTGTCTCCTATATAACCCTTTTTCGTGATCATTCCCGTTGATTGGTTATCCATTGTGACGACCGAGCGAGTCTGTGAGTGTGTGTGGAACGCCAGCGACAGCTGTTGAATATCAAAGGCACATTTTTTCTTTGCTCTCTTCTCTCGGCAGCACGTGCTTGCACAAAACTTCACAAACCTCAACCAACTCTAATATGCTTTTTTTTTATTTACTTATTTCCTCAGTCTATTTTTTATTATGCTTTTAATCATAAATGTATGCTAGGTGACAACTGAAAATCGTCGAGCAATTCTATAGGGTGACAAGGACTTGGGATGCTTGACTGGCATGCAGGCTTAATTTTTTTTCTCAAGATATCAAAGAAAAGTATTTGACTCGGAATTTTTTCGGTTCAAAAGTCTTTTGTTCGAGTGACAAAGCTGACCTTGAGATTATACAGTCATTAATGATGGGAACATTTAAATTTAACAACAAAAATATGAGTAACTGGTGTGAAATGCCTCGGTGATTTTTTTAGTTTTAATTGTTAACGTACATTTCATGCGACAGCTAGTAACAATATGCAGTGTGAGTAGCATGATAGACAAATTTGACTCATTCGTTTTGCATATAACGACAATATGGAACTCGTTATTGAAGCAAAAGTACTAGTTTAGTCTAATGACTGTATTCACCCAAATCGTTCGTTCAAAAAAAAAAAAAAAAAGAATATGAAGTAACGAAACAAATTTACCATTGATGCAAATATAAAAAACTTGCGTTACCAATGCTATCAAACTGCTTCACTCTCTCATTTTAGAGTAATCATTAATGTCCATTATGGATGTACAAAAGAAAGATAATTCAATAGTCACGTCGATATAGCCATGAGCAAACGATATAGACATGAATATTGAACTGTTAAAGTGCATCACTTACAGAGAGAAAGAAATAGGAAAGAGCCTTCTACACGCGCATGTACAGTTAAAGTTTCATTGAATTTTGGCTTTGCCTTGCCAATTTTGATTCTTAATTTTTTTTGTTTTTTTTTGCATTGTTGATTCTCATTTGTTGGTGAATAATTACTCACGGTATGCGAAGTCGGCTGCTGGAAGTGCCGAGGAACGCTGGAGAAGCACCTATGGTACTACGTACATGTCTGATCGTGTGAGGCCGAGCGAACACTGGCTGTTTACACAAAATAAAGAACAACTGAACGCTCTGCCGTCGTGTCGAGAAAGAATAAATAATGTCTCGCCTTCACCCTCGATATTATCATTACTATTATGTGACGTACATATTTCGAACTAAACGCAGACGAGTGGTACGACACTTTTGTAATATTTCGTAGCAAGAAGCTTTTCGCGTCACTCTTCTCGGCTGGCTTCCGTTGATTATCGATGGTTACAGTCTCATTTGACCCTTCGTCCCATCCCCCCACACCCACCATTACTCAGTGTAACAAATCTTTTTTTAAAATACGTTCAAAAAATATCATTACCTTCATAACTTCCCGAAACTTTCCGATTTCTCGTGTGATTAGATCGCGCTTACTTTCCTCAATTTCTGCATCGTCAAGACTCAGGATCTTCGCTACTGTTGTTTTCACTGGTTCTTCTGTGAAACGTTGATAATAGTAGTTACATCGTTACATCGAACTTTACAACAAAAACTTCAAGAACCTTTGATTTTTAATGTTTTACCTGAATTGTTTGGAACTACTTCGAAATCCGTTAGATGCTCGGTAATCATCATTTTGATTCTACCCAGGGCCTCTGCATCCAAAGCTTTCATGCCTTCGTCCATGTAATCGTCGCTATCATCAGACTCATTTACATCTGCTGGTGTTTCATCTTGCAAAGGTGATGCACCTCCTTTAAGCTTCTTTCGCCTCTCGGCTATGAAAAGAAATTTACATAATTATACAATGGTTACCACTAATATTAAAGTATCAAAAAATATAGATAATATTTACCTTTAAATTGATCTAGCACAACTTTTGTTTTAGCATCAACTTTCACCACTAATTTTTTATTGCCAACTTCCATGTCATGCAGCAATCTAATTGCTCTTAGGCCAGCATCAGGACCAGCAAACTCACAGAATCCAAATGCTTGAACTCGCTTCCACGAAACAACGTGACCACAAGCACCAAGTATCTGTCTTATCATGATATCAGGTGCGCGATCCATAATATTCCCTACAAATACAGTTACTGGTGGACCAGTTTCTCTCTCTCTTCTTGGCCTCATTACAGGTGCATCTGGTCTAACTGGTGGTGGTGCATTTCTTGTATATCGAACTGCTGGAGCTGAAGTCTGCATTGCGGTGACTGGTGTAGGAACCATCTACAATATATTGGCGTTATAAAATATTGGAAGTACAATATAATTTTCATTGGTTAACCTTTATAAAAGCTACATGTTTAGTAGAATATAAGTAACATATGCTAATTTTAGAGCTACTCAATAAGTCTAGGTAAGTAACCAACAGAATGAACTTGTCTGCTTTCTATAATAGCAATCAAGCTCTCAAGCTAGTGTGTGCCAACTGCAATCTATGGATATAGAAACAATAGTAGTACTTACGTGAGACATAGGCATAACACCTCCAATGATTGGCGGTGGAGCACCCACCATATATGGCATTGGTGGCATACCAGGAATACCCATTGGAGTCTGTCCAGGGTACGACATGATCGCTTAGCAAACAAAACCGCTCACTAAATCACAAGTTTATGCCTGAAATCACAAAATTTCTCCTTGAACTTGGCACAACGGTAGAGTCAATGAAAACAGCAGATATGAGATGAATATGCATTGACGGAACTTGCGAACGAAAACAAATGCAAAAATTATCACGTGCAGAGGCCACGTTAAAAATAATCCATGTACTCGCATACCAAGCACTAATTAATTACCAACTAGTAAGATAAAAATGAAAAAAATTTAAACGTGACGTGTATATGTACGTGAGACACTGTTATATGATCGACAGATGGCTGCTAACCCAAGTACAACCCGATAATTTTCAGAAGAAATAACCGAGCCAATAACATTTTTACGGCGTACGTCACACTGATTCATCGTCGTTGTCGCGGCGGTTTGACCTAACCCGCACACCACACGGGACTTACTTCACTACAACTGAATGAAACTCACTTATTGTAATCACTTACTCGGCTAATTGGAGTATGGCTTTGCCGATATACTCATGATAGTACAGCAGTCGCGAAAGTCCTTTTGCCGGCGTCTTTTTGCAGGGCGGTGGCCCAGCTTTTGGCAACAAATTACGGGCGAGCTGCTGCTACTGATTAGACGCCATTAAGTACGGACATTTTCGTCCTCGTAATTTCTCGTCGATTACATGTGCGCAAACTCGAAAATCAATGTGTGCGACCGAGCGACGTCTGCTGGAAAAAATTCAAATTAGTGTCCCTACAGAAAACTTCAAATACCGGCTGAACGATCCTAACCCTAATATCAGAGATAAACATTCATCGTTGCTGAAGCGGTCTTTTGTGGCTTTTACCTTTGTTTACATTGCTCAAACGAGCACATTACAGACATAGTTTAATTCATAATTCATCTTAACAAATATCATTGGCAGTCAAAGACTATTGGTTTTTAAACAATTCCTGGACGGTCATACAAAATTAGAAAACATTCAACACCTAACGTCAAGAACCTGGGAACCAAGTCTGTCCAAAAATGTTAAAAACCCATGAAATACGTTTGGGCGCATGCGTAAAAAATCCCAACGGTCATTAAAAATCCAAATCAGTTTTAAAGAGATATAGATCATTCGATAAATGCCGGTTTTTTTCTACCGGTCAAAACCTATGTGATTGGGCTCTTCGTTATTTCGCTTAATAGGATTTATACATTCGGCAATTGTTGCTTACACAGATACGAGCCAACACTCTACGAATTAAAATTTAATTTACTTAACGATACACCTTTTGCTACAATAAACTGCAGGCAGGCTAACGAAATGAGATACTCAATTCCGTAATTCAATATATACATAGCGTATTCTATTCTCACCGAGGCAGCCAATCGTGACGACTACAAAAAACGACCATGTTCATTGTATCTTTTAATATTTAATTCGTAGTTACGTTACAAAATGTTAGTTGAACAAAAACCTGAATCCGCAAGAGAAAAAAAGAAGAAATTTGGCGCGCGTTGATCTTGTGAAAGACGCCTTGAGGAGGCGCTTTAGTATAGTGCCAGACCTTTGAGAACACGGACTTCAGCTGATCGGCTTTCCATAACGAACGGGATAGAGGTTTTAGAAAATGGCAGTGCACTGCTCGCTTGTCTTGTAGTTGTGACTGATTTTCTCAAGTTTGTTCCGGAAAATTTCTACAATTTCACAATAATAACTTGATCTGATTGACGTGTGATCATTGGACGTTATGCACCTGAATTGTCGTATTAGTAAGTAACGTGAAAATCTGTTTTTCTTACACCAGAAAGTGCGAAGACAAACAGTTGTCTGAAAGTGCTTTAAATTTCACTGGCTCGGAAAAACTACGATATAATGCTTGTGAGAGGCATAGTTTCTTCGATGCCAAGGACACTGAAAATACAGCTTGTATTTGAGTAGTAACGTGAAATGGTCGCTGGAGTGTATTCACTACAAAACTGGAGAAAGTTGTGCGTGTATGTTGAGTACTAATTTGTTGATGTAGCTATTGCATTTTTTCTTCTATACGTTTGACGTCGATTTTCTCCTTCGGAAAGTTTAATGTAGTTTCGAGTTTGCAAATAATTTCTAGGGCTCTGAGTATTCTGAAATTACAGAATTGATCTAATTATGCTAATCTTCATTGTTATGCAAAGTACAGCTCTTTTTTATGACTCATTGTTTGTGTATTATTGAAGTGTCAGAACGGTGATTGTTGGTAATCTGCTTTCAGTTGTCATCAATTTAACCACTTCAAAGTTGTGTTTATAATCTTTTCATCAAATTTGTAACCTAAACGCCAAACTTTGTATATGCTTTCAAAATTGTACTTTTAGAAATATCATTTTTTTTTAGAAGATCAACGATTTAGAATTATTTATTTTAAGAAGGAACTTTTTTTTTAGGCTATTTAAATATTGATTTTACTAAAAATAGTATATCTTTAAGTAAGAGAGCAACGAATTTAAAACAAATCGTGTAAATATTTAAAGTTTGTGTTTACAGCATTGTAGTGTAGTTTTTTTAGTTAACATTTTTTTTCAGACTGCACACTGTAACGTCAACAACAACATGGCCCCTAGACGAGCTGAGGAAATACCTCTTAAAAGAGTAGCAGCATTAGGCTGTCGCTTGCCCTCTCGTCTCCCTGCTGGGGAAATTTTAACAGACATCATCAAAAATTCATGGAGATTGGGTGATTCCATAGGATGTGGTGGTTTTGGAGATGTATATCTTGGTAGGTTGAAAAGAAAAAAAGTAAATAATAAACAATTAGTTGCAAATACGTTTAATAAGTTGTTAAATTTGTAGCATCAAATGATATACACAAACCAGTTGGGCAAAATGCAAAGTATGTTATCAAAATTGAACCCCACAACAATGGACCTTTATTTGTAGAAATGAATTTTTACATTAGAGCTGCTAGAAAATCGATGAGTAAGTTATAAACAATTATTAAACGTTGAGAAATTGATTTTTATTGAAGTAGTGAGAAAGACACGATTTTAATTAAAATGTTTTATCGTAGTTAAAGAATGGTGTAAGGAACAAAATCTTTTACAAATAGGAATACCAAATTATGAAGGTTCAGGATCACATGTCTATAACGGAGAGAAGTATAGGTTTTTGGTAATACCTCGTTATGGAATCGACGTAGACAAAT
Source organism: Chouioia cunea (assembly GCA_030064505.1). Classification (NCBI taxonomy): domain Eukaryota; kingdom Metazoa; phylum Arthropoda; class Insecta; order Hymenoptera; family Eulophidae; genus Chouioia; species Chouioia cunea. Next base: position 7,706,819 of record JAOPFQ010000001.1, read on the forward strand.
TATTTTCGTCTAATGGCAGAAAACTATCGAGTAAATTAATTAACAGTTTGGCGGTTCAAATGGTATGTATTTCACTTTGAACTCGTTATGAAACTAAGACACGAGTTACTACTGTTTTCTTTTCTTACAGTTGTATGCTATAGAATATATTCATAAGCAAGGGTACGCTCACTCGGACATCAAAGGAGCAAATATTTTATTGAAAAAAAATAATCACGAGTGTCGCACAGATATTGAAAAAACTCAGGCTTTTCTCGTCGACTATGGCTTAGCTTACAGATATCGAACAAGTAATGGTGTACACAAACCTTTTGTTCACGATGAAAGAAGAGCCCATGAAGGAACCCTCGAGTATACCTCGCGTGACGCTCATCACGGAAGTATGATTGTTTGAATTATTATCATTCCAACAAAGTAGTTACTTTTAAACTAATGTTCGTATTATTTATTTTATAGCGCATTCAAGGAGAGGAGATCTCGAAACATTGGGATATAACATTCTCCAATGGCTTTGCGGACGGCTACCGTGGGAAAATGAAAACGGAGGTTTATCTCCAACAACAGATCCCGATGAGATTTATGACAAAAAGGAAAATTACTTACGAAATATAGACTCTTTCATGAAGGAATGCTTCAAAGATAAGAAAGTTCCAGGTATGAATACATTATCTCACAGATATATGTATTGTATTAATCATACTCCGTATTTCGCTAAACAAAATCTTACATTTTACAGAAAATATAACAAATTACATGAAATATATTGTCAATCTCAAGTTTGAATCCAGGCCTGATTACGCATACCTTAGGAGTCTGTTTAGACAAGATTTAAATTTTGAAAGTCTCTTTGGAAAAAGAATGTCTTTTGCAAACGAAAATTCTTCGCCTATTGAAACCTTCAAGAGACCGTATTTACGAGAGCGAAAACCGTGCAGGCCTGTTAACGGTGAAGTATGTATAGTTTTTGTCATTTCTTTATCTCTCTCTCTCTCTCTCGCTCGCTCTTTTTATTTGAAGCCAAACTATTGACAAGTGGCATAACGATAGTTTGGTAAATAGATACATTTTTATATGTTTCTTTATACATTGATAGTGTTCTCAAAATTTAAAGACTGAAATGTTAAACTTTGGTAAGATCTGAAGAAAGCTGAAATTCAAAACACGTTTGACAATTCGTTGTGATAAAAATGGCTAAAAGCGATTCCGACAACTGAGCTTGTTAACATAAACGAATGCCGTAAGGCGAAAGTATTTTGTAAATATATTACACTGGCACGCATGTATCGTAGGTCCGAATAACCCGAAACACACATCCGACAGCAGAACACGAGAAAAAGGAAAGCAAATTCAGCTGGGAGGCGGTATTGGCCTGTCACCCGGACAAGTTGGCGAAAATCAGTGCTCAACCACCATCGTCGCCTCTGACCCCACCGCCGTCCCCACCGCCCCCGACAATCCCCACCTACGCGATGCTCGCCGTACAGCAGCGCATGAAGGAACGACAAACTGGTTTGCTCAGGCAGCGAACCAATTCCAAGTCTTCCGAGTGAGTATCTCCTTTATACTGTTCTTTCTTTTTTCTGCACGTTCACCTTGAATGTATCCACGTTAATAAGGATCTAGCGTTTGTTTTTTTTTCGTTTCTCTTTCTTGTGCATTTTCTTCTTGTTTGTTTGTCTTTTCTTTTTTAACGTTACGTTTGTATTTTACAGTAACGAACTTAAACCGAAATGGATGACACCGGCAATGGAAGAAGTGGCTCAACTAATGAAAAAGAATCTTCAGAAAATGCAACTCGTTGCCAATGCCAACCAAACCAAAAGACTTACGCGCTCTCGCGTGGCGCAGCTCAAACGTGCGTACTAATTAATTAAATTGTTATTTATTTTGATCGATTTGTTTGTTTAATATTTACGTTCTGTCTTGTAGGTAAAGAAAAAGTATCGAAGCGCTCGTTGCAGACTGACTTGAAGAGCAAATCAAAAAAGCGGAAGCTATCTTATTGAAGAGGAAAAGTCGAAAGTGTTTAGTAAGAAATCACAATAACCACTTGTTAATGAAAAGAACAAGATTGGAAAAAACTTACGATACAAATTTTTCGTATTAAATATAACGCGTAAGTATTATTACTGGTTAGGTTAGAACTTTTTGACGTTCCTGCGAGAGGACAAAACAAGACTCGCGTACGTGATTCTCGCTACTTTTTCGTAAGACTGCCTTACCAACGCTAACTTTTTCCAAGAGCCTTGGTGATCAAAAAATTAAATAAAAACACCCAAGCCCGGTAAGCACGGATTTACTTTTATACGAATTCTTCAGAGTACATGTTATTATTATTGTTTTAGCGAACGTGTAAATTATTTTTTTTCTTTAAGTTTTTTTAATTACGTATAAATTAAAGATATCGAATCATAACAGAGAATCGAGCTTTTGTTTTATTTTTTGTGTGTTGACGCAGGCACGATCGAACTTGGTTTCGAATGAAAGGTCGATAGAGTTTTAATAAGCTTCCACTGCGAGGTTTGCGAAGCCAAATCAATTATTCTTAAACTTCCAGTCTCGTTTGAAGCTTTTTGCGTGTCCTTCTTTCCGAGTAATCCAATTTAATCATGTTTTCTTGTAAATACCGAAGTAACTAATGATAAAGTTTATCTCTTATTTGTGATAATTATGTATATTATACGGTTAAGTTGAGCAGCGTACCTGTGCCACAAGCCAACAAAAATTGCTTCATGTTTATAACGTGCGTATTAATCATTAATTACCAAGTAAAAAAATCGTTTGTGTTAGGCCAAATCATCTTTAGATCGAAAAACATATATATATATATAATCAGAGAGTAAATAGATTTAATCGTTAAATGGATCTTTTTGTTTTAAATTATAGATGAAACTATTTGATAACAAATATCTGTAGGATTCTTTTGTACATTTCAATCTTTTATCGCTTATCGTGTAATATGTCGTATTGTATTACAGAAATATAGACTCACAATGTGCATTTCAATTAAATTGGTCTCTTATCTTATTGAACTCTTTTGCATCCTCATCTCATCACCAAATTCAAATTGTGTCTCACCGATACTCCTACCGTTTGCTTATAAATGCTTATAAATTGCACACGTTTTGTAGGAATATTAAGAAAAATATCGATGAAAATCAGAAATACACCCGACCAGTCAACTTTTACCGTTGTTTCACTCGTAAAATTCCAATGCATCGTTCCAGTAAAGCAAGAAAAATGCATTTTTCTCTAGAAAAAACAGCTTACGTTCTCAGCGCGCATAATTATTCATAAACTATCGAGAAAGCGCAGATGTAATCCGCGCAAACAACAAAGGACCGTTGATTAGATAGATTTCAAAGAAAGAAAATTTGGAATTTGCAACAGCGTCGATGTGACTCGCCGATAAAACGACGCGATTTCTTCGAAACTCATCAATAGCACGCATACAAAGTATGCGCGCGAGTATGTATATATATATATGCAGATATTTGCGTACGCCCGCGCTTGGGTGGAAGCCCATTCATTCATCGGCACGCTAATAATAGCGATACGCTACACGCGTACATACACACACACGCGCGCTTCCAGTTGGTAAAAGAGGTCCGTTGCACCGCGCCCTTTTTCACGATGAACTTGCTCCTGCGTGCAAGCCGTATACAAGTGATAATATTTACGGCTGAGTGGAAATTATAAAGCTATCCCAAAAACTTATAGCCACTTTTCAATGTGACCACGTAGCTGATTGTATGGCTATTATACTTATATACGTGCAAGGTTGTAAATTGCCTAGTTCCCATTTAGGGCTTTGGACGCCTCTACTGCGTCCAAGAAAACGTCTAATTTACAATATATATTATACGCGTACGAGGGATTTTTATAATCGAATACTTTAAATATGCATTCTCGATGACTTTTATTGGCGTTCGAAAAACTCATTAACGAGCATCTATCTGTATAACGAATCTTCTCACCGCTTGCCACTGTCGTTTGTTTCAATTAGGCGTATCGCTATTATCGCGTTGTACGCGTATTGGAAAACAAAAAAAGAAGAAGCGATAAAAGGGACTTTTCCTTTCGTCGGATTGATAATTAAATTGAGGAGATCGATAGGAAATAGTCGCGAGGTACGTTCGATCAAAAAGGCTCGTTGATAAATATTTGCATGGATTATTATTGATTTGGAAATACGTCGAATACGTTGCTCAACGACGTTTAATAAATAAATAAAATAAAAAAACAGTTTGATAAAACCGTTGACTCGATTTGTAAATAGCGCTATATAGTCGTACGCCTACTTAGATAAGTTGCGAGCGTATTCGTGCGAAAAGGTGCGAACGATCCATCGCGAAAATTTTCCTTCTATTGCATAATCGTGCAACCCATACGTATCCAGAAGTGACTTTGGAAATAACTATAGGCCTATGTACCCGTGATATTCGTGCGCTCGTTTCACCGCGAAAGCATATCCGTATGTAATATTTAAATGTGCGTGTGCGTGTGCGTACGTATGCGTATACAGACAACTTTTGTCAAATCAGCCGTTAAAAATATATTTATCAATCGTAGTCGAGTCTCTGACAATTGAAAAAAGACCAGCTCCAAATTGACCTATTCTCGACAAATCGTATCAGATTACTCAAAGCGTGACTCGTAAATTACTTGGTCGAGAGTAAGAGAGAGAGAGAGAGAGAGAGAGAGAACACTTTCGCTGTACCATAGCTATTGCCCTAGAGAAAAGGAGTACAAAAAGAAAGGAAAAAGAATCACGAGTAGACACGCGGTAAAAGCAGGAAAAGCTTAAAAGCACGCGCTCATTAGCGCCTTTGATGTTGTAATTTCCTTTTTCTTATTTGTTATTTCGTGTAAACTTCGAGTTCTAGTTTTCAAGTTAAAACCGTGGCTCACAAGTGCGCTCTGTCGTTCGCAATTTATATATACTTATACCTGCCCTGCAAATTCGATACTTGTTTTGTTTGCCTTTGTCTCTCTCTCTCTCTCTCTCTCTCTCTCTTATCGCATGTACAGAAATAACTGCAACGTAACGCGAAAAAAAAGAAAACACGTCGATCTAAACTTTCTCGGAAGATGAGAGAGGGAGAGATGTTTGTTTAAAAGGAGATTAGAAACGCGTTATAATTGTAGATTTTTCGAAAGATTATTATCGCGATTAAAGTAAGGACTTTATTTCTAGATATTGCGCGTATATCTGGCGGGCGCATCTCAAGAGACTTTATTTATACTTAGATAGTTGTAATTTGAAAACTGATAACGGTATTTAAAGGCGACTTGCTCTCTTATCGCGTTTTATTACACGGACCTCGCGATATCAATATTGTAAGGTATTTGTTGTCGTTGTCGTTGTTTTGTCAGCACTAGCTGCAACGACAACCATTAAACTAGTCGGGATACGTTTGTTAATTGATGTTTCACTTCTAAAAGTTGATAATTACGAGTAAATTATGAATATCCGAGGTTTAATCGAATCAACGGCTCGCTGGGAAAATGCTCCAAGAAACAAGAAGAAACAAGACGATCGAATTGATGGAGAAATTAGATATAATTGATTTGGAATACGCGCAGCTATTGCCGCGCGTACACCAACGAGTTCTCTTGGCAAAATCCAATTATACAACTGGTTATCTAGATAAAACAAAGAATAACGGAAAATACAAAAGGAACGTTGCTCGATCGATTGCGATCCGTGAAAATTCGATCGACCCTAATGGTCGCACAGCGCAAACAAAGCGCTCGCCGGTTCGACATCGTCCGACTCCAAAACGCGCGATACTGCCCAGCCCGCTTGAAAATCTACTGGAAACTCGTACGAGCGTGTACGACGATAAGGTACGTAACACCTATATCTCCTTTAACACCGATATACAATACGCACGTAGTAAAGTAGTAGTAGTAGAGGGGAGTCGGCCGGCTCCGACAGGCTCGCAGCTTGCCGGCGGTGGCGGCAGTGGCGGCAGTGGCGGCAGTGGCGTCCCGATACGACGACTGCGATTGCAGGTCGACTTGGAGTTCAGTTCCCCACGGACCGTGGTCTTTGCGTCTCGTAACGTTGGATAGCGCGTCTCCCCGGCGTGCGCGAGTTTCTTCTTTTTTTTGCGTTTTTCAATATCGTCCTGTCGTATCGACGCACACCCGCACACGCCCACATGTATTTATACACACATACATCTACCCACGTATAAATACATCGCGTGTGCACAAGTGCGCGGTTTTAACAAACAAACATCTCGTATGGGACATGAGAGATGAGCAGCAGCAACGCGGCTCCGAGCCGCATCATCCTCGCCATCTTCAAGAGGCAAATGCAGCAGCAACAGCCGCTACCGACTCGGACGGTTCCATCAGCTGGGAGGACTTTATCGGTGAGTCCATTCTTAGCGCTGCATGGATGGCGCGCTTTGTTTACCATTGCTCTACGACCTACTAGACGTAGATAACGAAAACGCACGTCTATGTTCGACGGCGTTATATCTATGTTAGGTATTGTCCTCGAGTGCTACGCGTACCCTGTACGCATCTCGTCTCAACAATAGTCATCTATACCAGTAGGTCGCCGACCCAACCCCGATTCTTTTTCTTTCTCCTTGCAGGCTTTGCGTACACGTACATATATATAGAGCGCGAGGCCCTTTGTGTTTGACATTGTGTTTTTGGTGGTATTATACCTCGTGTGCACGCGTCTCTGTGCACGCGTGAATTGGCCAAAAGTCTCTTTCCGCGAATGAAACGGGCTCCGAGCATAATGCTGTTTACAATTTGCTTGCTCGAAGGGCACGTGTCTGTTTTTTTTTCCATTGAAAAATGGTGCCGTTGCGTTTGTTATACGGAGAAAAAAAAGCGCGAAACGCAATACAATTACTCATTGTCGGAGAAAAAAAGACAGGCGTGTGTCTCGTTGGAAAAAAACGACGTGAGATTGTTGATAGATACGAGCATGAAGTGTGTATTGTGTTTGATAATAGATTAGATTGCAACAAAGTACTGCAGACTACACTTTAACTTGATATTTTTTGCCAACGATTTTTGCTTTTTTTCTTTTTTATGTACTACTGTAGAAACGTATTTATCTTTGTATTGTTAAAATGATCAAATAGACTCAATTGATCCAAGATAACCCGTTTCGAGACACGAGTTCGCGATAAATTCCGCCCACAAAAACTAATCAAGCCAGCGGCTCTCTTTATATCTCCAAACTATACGACTAATCTTTGTAATCGAGCCATGAAAAACGAACAAATTATCGTTGTGATTTACGACACATTGTATTACATTTCAATATCGTACAATTGTCAAATTACGAAAGAGTCGAGAAGAGAAAAAACGGCGGATAATACTGTTGTCGTTGTTGCGATCGTTGAGTAAAATGCACTGGAACTAAATTCACGGTTAATTTCGAAAAAAGAAACGACAACAAACCTATATATATGTATATATATATCTATTTACTCGACAGCTATAACGTTTCTATGAAACAGCTCTTTATTTCACCGTTAGCCTAGTTTTATATATATACAGCGACGCTTTTATTTTTATTCCTAAGGGAAATCGATAATCTCCCACGCGTGAACGCGCGCGCAAAAAAACGCCGTAGCCCTTGCCGTTGATCGTAATAGATACGCCGATAACGTTTAGAAAAAGGACATAGGAGCGCGTTCAATTATCTCGCGAGAGAAGGAAAGAAACTTGCAAATAGCTTGCTGACACTTTGAGAGGCTTTGGGTACGCTCGTACGTATTTTGTCTTCGCCTCGTGTACAAAGACACTGGAAATTGCAGTTTCTTGACCTTTAAAAAAAAAAAAAGAAACAGAAACGATTGGCGTGTGCTCGAAAGTCCTTATAAGTCCTGGCACACTTTACGAATTTATTTGGAGGATTTAAAAGGTCCTTTTGGAGTACATATAGTGCATTATTTAAAAGGCTCTTGATGCTTCTTTATTTGTGAAACCTACTTTCTTCTTACGAGAATTGCTCAACTTTACTTTTTTTTGTCCGAGCTCGCAAGTCTCTCTCTCTTGAACATCTCGCGAGTTACTAATTGAAATTTCTCAATGTATGCATTCGATCGGTTTTTATCAAATTCATTACGATTAGGAAGCTTGATTAATTCGTTAAATTGCGTGGCGCATTCGACGTTGAATTTGAACGTGTAATTACAACAATTTGCCGCAGCTCCAACGAACGATCGATATAATTGCACCACACTCGAGTTACGCTCGGTCGTAATTTCTAATATTAAAATAATGGTTAATTGGATTGGCCGTCGCAAAGTTTATAAATAAAGATCGACTTTGATCGAATGTTGTTATTTATAACTGAAATCGTGATATATTACATAATTGTTCGTCGAAAAGAAACGCGACTGTATAAAAAAGTCTCTTGGCTTATCCGGCGCCCAAAGGGAAATTTAGTACTTGTGTTGCGTCTGGCGGAGGAGAGAGAGAGACTTGCGAGGCAGCGTCGGCGCAATATGTCGAAACACACTTGGCGGCCCATAAATCTAACGCGTGCGAGTGTGTTTGTTTTAAGCCAGTCGTTTAAAAAGAAAACGATCGACGAATGTTTCATTACGATCTACTTTAAAGCCACCGTGTTGCACCGTTAATTTTCTTTCTCGTCTCTATGTAACCTACAATCATTGCGACTATGTCTCTCTCTCTCTCTCTCTCGCTTGTTCGCAATTGAAACGTGGACAATGTTCTATCTGCCAATCTTAATTATACAGCGACTTTTCACACGCGACGACCCGAATTCCTTATGGAACTTGTTTTGTCCTAATCCGTATATATAACGAACGTACAGTCAACCATCACGGACGAAAAATCAAAGCCAATTTACACTAACGACGGATGCAGGGATCATCGTTAAAGAACAAAAAAAATAAAAACGACGATAAAACAAAAATTAGGTCGAGGTTTTCACGAAGAAAGTCGACGATCCTATGGGCGCCTTGGGTTTTTTCTTTTCTCCCATTGGCGATGCAATTTCGTCCTTGTCCGATCCGCTTATTATATATATATATATATACACACGTTCGCTAGAATTGTCGTTCCCCGTGTAATTAAATTAATTTTAGCGCTGGATAAGAGATCTTTGTGGGGCAAAAGTTTTGTGTAATCCGCGTGATCATTTTAAAGAAAATTGGTATTCCCGTATTCCTATTTGAAATAATTTTCGTGCAACTTTCTCATCGCAGCGATTTGTTCAAATTATAGATGTACCGCCAACAAAATGGAAATTATGCCAAACAACCATTATTTGGATAAAACGCGATTAAAGTCTATAGATAACAAACGTACATTACGCGAGATAGTTCTTTGTATCGATAGCTCTGCGAATTAATTGCTACATTTGTACGTTTGTTGTCAACGTTATACCCCTAAAACAAAATAAAAAAATACAGAAAAACGTCAAACAAAGAGTCAAATTTTCGTTTGCGAAAGTGCGGTGTGTTCAGCAGCTGCTCGACAAAGCCGTACCAAACGCGTAGTATTTCCAATCGCCTTTCAAAACAATTGGAGCCTAAACAAATATAAGACACGTGACGTCAACGTCAATCTCTCACCTTTGCTCGACAGGTATCGAAAAGTCTTGGAACGCGTGTGTTTGCGTAGGTTCTTCGGCGCCATGTGACATTATCGCGGTATGTACTTGCAAATAAGTCTTTTGTTTACGCTGGACCCTGCACACGCACTCACACACACTGTAGGACGACGTCGTTTTCGCGTTCTCTCTCTTTTATTCTCTTTTCTCCCTTTTTTTCAGTCATATAGTAGCGCCGGCGCGCATTCCGATTGGTCGCGCCCACGCGGCGACGATGTCCCCCTCCTGCCCCTTATGTGTATTATATGGAGGTTCACTGACCTTCGTCTTCATGCCTCTCTCTCTCTCTCGGTTTTTCTCTATAGACGCGCAAGAGCTTGCTCCCGGCAATGTCAAGTATTTTCTCTTTTTTTGTCTTTCGGAGGGTTGCACTGTGTTTTTGACACTTGTTGCGCACCCCTCTTTGGTCTTGTTTTTTTTTTGCCTTTTATTCTCTCGAAGGGTGATGAGGATACACTCTTTTTCATCATCGAGTTTATACGTCAAAATTCATATTGGACGCGAGACCGAGAGATCATTTCGCCTTCAAGTGCTCTTTCCGTTTGCGAGAGAGAGAGAGAGAGGCAACTGTTCGGATGAAGCTTGATAGGTCGTTCTCGTTGCGCGCGCGCGCGCGTGTGTGCGCGTATGACTTTTATGAATGAAATATCGGATAGCGAAAAAAGAAACAAGCGAAAAAACGACGATTTTTGTTTGAATTGCAACGAGAAAAAGGTATATCAATACGATATAAATGGACGTTAAGAACGATATTGGCACACTCGATACAGCTTCCGTATCCAACGAGTATTTTAAAAGTTTGATACGAGTAAAAGCTTTTTACGCCTGTATAGCTTTTTCCCAAAAGTATACGACGCGTATCGAGCAGATATCGATATTGAAAAATGTCGTTTCCAATAATAAGCTGCTACCTCGTCCTATAAACGTAAACTACTTAAACTCGGTCGCGCGACAAAACCAGAAATCTCTCGTAAAATGTTTCGGCCATCAAGCTACACTTTATTGTATTTGTCTTTTCCTTCCCTCGACGAAAACTACCAATTTGACGTAGAACAAACAAACCGGTATAACGTAGATTTGCCGTAGTAAAGAGAGTAGGTGAAGGCAATATTCGAAAACATCATGGGAAATCGTTATCTCCCTCTAACGCGCAAACGCTATAATTATATGGCCTGCAACCGTAAACCGGAAACAATGTCAATTGAATGTCGCGCGCGACACCTCCCCTCCCCCTCTCTCTCTCTCTCTCTCTCTCTCTCTCTCTCTTCAAAAGACACACGCAAATAATAAATTTTGATTTATATACTCGTTGTTGTATCCGGCCTTATAATGCGCTCATTTTTCATCCAATCTCATCGTTGTCTTCGTTCGTTGCAAGCAAGTTCAGGGTCGACAGAGAGTGCGCGCGAGCGCGCCTACTTATAAGGCAACCCGTCGTCGTGGTCTTGGACACTGAAGAGGGAATAATCTAAAAAAACAACAGTCGGTATATATCCATACACATTGCGATCAAAAAACAAAACAAAATCATCAAACGAGCTTCTGTTCCTTTCGTGGAAATGCTACTACTCGAGAGAGAGAGAGAGAGAGAGAGAGAGACCTTTTTCGAGTATCTATAAAGCGCGCGTGTGCCCGTATGTGTGTGTGTACGTTGTCGAACAAACGAAAAATTACATTAATGCGATCAAATTGACATGTATATACAACGAAGGGTGAGTAGAGATATGCGACTCCTGGGAATTTGCAATGTGCGACGACGCGTCTGCTTTGTGAATTGGAAGGAAGGATATACAGTTACATCTTAATTTGGACGCGCATATATGCAAATAACGCCGCTACAACTAGAGACTTAATTGAATGATGTTGAAATTAAGCGCTTCCTGTCGACTCGCTTTACCTCTCTCTCTCTCTCGCTCGCTCTTACTACTTTTTCCTTTTTTCCCCCCAACTTGTCGTTAACGTACTTTCGCTTGTTCTTCTTGAACAAATACAGCAGAGATTCAGGATTATAGCAGCTCAATTCTATCGTTGTGTTTTGGCACTGACGCGTGACTAATTAACGCTCGTTTAATATGTCAACGTAAAAGTCCTAGATAGTTATAGAAAAAAAAATATATATGGGTAACTTTTTGAAAATGCCGTTCACCTCCAAAAACATCTACGTATCGATACACTTGTTGGGGGAGAGAAGAACAAGAAAAAGAATCAAGCGCGAGCCAGCATCCTGGAAGACTCGTTAAAGACTCGCACACGTACACGCTTGTACATACATAGAGACCGTAAGTTTTTCTTGTGGTGTCGAGAGTTGCGGCGGGAGTCTTATCTATCGAGAGCGCGAGATCCTGCTTCCCGCCGCGTCGTCGTCGTCGTCGTCGCCGCCGTCGTCGTCCGTTTCGCGCATAGTATACGTACGTAGTTCTTTCTCTCTCACTCTCGGGTTGGTACGGGAGATGAGTGTCTCTCGAGTGTACATTCTGCAAGCCGTCTCTCTCTCTCTCTCTCTCTCTCTCTCTCTCTCTGTGTATATATATATAAATAAGCTCGCTTCTCTTTTCTTTTTATTTCCACGCTCGATTAACCGGGCTTACGCTCTTCGGAGAATTTCGCGCGAGATCTTTTTTCTCCTATCCCTCTCTTTCTCTATCTGCCGCCACTCGCTCGGTTCTTCTACTCGCTTATCTGTGTCGAAGAGTGCGCTATACGCGTATACGAATATACGCAAACTACCGCTGGTATCGAGGAGATTTGCAAAAGGTTCGTTGGTTTTTGTTCGTTCACGACGTTGCCGCTGCGATTGGCGAGCGAGTAAGACGCAGGTTGTATTCCTTTGGCCAGTTCACGACAAATCAGTGGCAACCAACGTCTCGCGACACTGATTTCCTTCGAATTTGTTCGCGTTAGGAAAATGTTGTTTAGCAGAGTTGAATACGCGCGTTTCAACGTTAGTACGCGTACGTTCGAAAATAGTAACAAGGCAGCAGCGCGTAGCTTTCGCCAATCGCGCGCACACCAACGGCCGTCGTACGTAACTCATCGGTGTACGTCTACGCCACCAATGACCAATGTAACGTTCGATAGGTGTAATAACGCATGCTAACGCATGATAGTTTGGATTGAAAATCGTTGTAAAAAGTCGCGCGCGCCAAACGAGATAAACACCGGATAGCACGTGATGCCGATTGAAAAAAGTGTCGAAGGAGAGAAAAACGAGCGTATTATATACACTTTCGATTTCTCGCTCGCGCGCAAAAAGAACGAGAAAAAAATTCGGCGAGCGCTCGCGCGTTTATCCAGCTGTAATATCGGAACACCCGACCATTTCTCTCGGGGAATTTCATATTGAATCGCGGCCAAATAGGATAGCGTATATATACGCACGCGTACACGTGCACGCCGTGCCGGGTCAGTCGGACAGTCTAGTTTTCCGCGTGTGCGTCTGCGCGAATATTTACGCGGAGATCGAAGCGCCAAGATAGATTCGCCAACTACCTCGACTCGATTATAAACCGTCCGCACGCGTCGCGTGGCCGGGCAACCAGAAAAGAAAAAAGCGAATTGCGATGGAAAGTTGCAATTATTTATCTCCTTTTTCATTTGTTACGAGAGGAAAATGAGTTTGCGTTTGGATCGCGCTCGAAAAATCAACGTAACCGTAAAGCGTTCGTTTTTCACGGTCGCGCGCTTAATTCCACGACCCCGTCTTTTCGTACGGTACGCTGCGCTCTATTTTGTCCTTTTTTCGAGCGATAAGACAACGAGGCGTCGTGTTATTACGAAGCCAAAACTTTGCGTTGTCGATGAAATTTGTAGAAAAACAAGAGAGGAAGAGAGAGACGAGTGTGGCGTGGCGCCTCGTCGTACGCGTACTCGGTATACGTGTGCGCGAGCCCGAGATGATTAAGCACAGCGACCAAGTTATTCCTTTGTGGTGGTGGTAGCGTTGTCGTTGTTGTCGTTGTTGTCGTTGTTCATGCTGCTGCTACTCTACGCTCGTAGGGTGACGATTCTTTGTGCGCCTTTTGATGCACTTTGTGTACACGCTAAACGTACGTATACAGTGGAAACACAAAAGTTGTTTTTTTTATCTCCGCGATGACGAACGAGAGGCGCGCGCGCGCGTTGGAAATATTCGAATTGATTAGGACGGTTAGTCAGCGACGCGAACCAACGTTTTTCTCGATGCGCGAGATTCATCGTGATGCATACTCGATACAGTCGTGTACGCTTTGTGGGCAACGCTCAACGAAACGGCAAGATGACAATTTACAATGCTTCAACGATAAATCCGCGATATATATGCCTGTATATCCCTGTATATACAATCAGTCTTGCACGATGATGGCAAATAGCTCTACTCTCGCGTTTAATTTTAAGTGACCCATAATAGTCGCGCAAATGTGCGCGTGTGTGCGTGCGCGCGCGCGCGCAGTTTAAAGCTACAAATTTCCAAGAAAACAGAGGCCGCCCGCGGAAAATATTATTCAAATGAGCTCTCCGCTTCTCGTGCTATATAATCCAAGTAAAAGTGTCTTACGTATATACAGTACGTTAAACACGCGCAAAACTACGGAAATTTTCGCTGTTATCCGGATATCCGCGATCCGTTAAAGTCAATTGACGATCGTCACGCGAAAGCTCGATAAGCGTGGTTTGTGCGTGCAACGATGGCTTTGTTCAAACGTATATCAAAGAAACGCGCTCTGGCTACAAGCGATCCACGGATATGCATCTCGTGTCGAATCTTTCCATCTAAATACGCGAACGTGCGTGTGTGTACGCGCGCGCGCGCGTCCGTATACGTACACACAGTGCCAAAGGTTCGTTACGTCTTGATGGGTTTCGACATGCTCGCCGATACGGGATTCCCGGGGGCTGGGATCGACTTGGATCCGGCGTAGAGAACGTTTCGTTCTTTTGGTAATTTGGATAATGCTTAGGAGGCATCGTATTGCTGGAACACACTGATTTAGAATTGATCAAACGATTGTTTACAAGTTTCAGAATGGAGATGATTAACGAGCATTCGTTAGACAACGATCGATTAATCCGACGATTGGATTAGTCGTCGAATGATTCGCTCCACGAACTTAGACGTGAATTCGCGCGTTGATAAGCCGCTATGACGCAACGTACAGTTATTGCAAACGTTAAATCTACGTACACCACCAACAAAGGGGTTCTGTCGAAACGCGTTCGCCTTATCAATTATCGGATACGCCGCTATTGTTTGATTTTGTGCCTCCCGTAGGCTAAACAACCTCAAAAAAAGACCAAAAAATCGACGTTTCAACTCATCAATCCTACAGCCCCAACGAGATAATTAAACTTTCGCCCTTTCACTTTCGAATAAATTTATCGCTCAATATACATCAGCCGTACGCCGTATTATCCCGCCACTTATACAGATTTATATCCGAAGAAAGTATACGTTATGGACATGTGTTCTCTTATCGTCTAAATAAAAGTTAAACGAAAAAAGCAAACGTCACGCAGACACAGACGCATTGGCAATAGAGCAAACCGAGTTCTGTTTCTCTTCGTCTTCCTTTTCTTTTTCTTCTTTTTCCTCTTCTTCTTCCCTGCGGTGCTGCGAAGCATCGAGAGCTTTTCCAACGGTGCAAACCGGTTTTGCACCGCACGTATACATCGACGCGCGCACACTGTCGCGGACAAATATATATATATAAAACTGCGGTATAATTTTCATGCACTCGAGCTTGTTGCGCGGCGTACTTACGTACTTACATCGCGGAAATGCACGGACACGGGGAGTTTTGAAAGTCCTGTGCGTGTGTTGGATCGCTTTTTATTTTTTCTTAAACGGAGTGGCGAGAGATTTTTTTTATTTTCTCAAATGTGTACGTTGGGTAAGACGAATTTTTGTCGAAGATGTTTGCCGTACGCTTGAGAATTTTCGGGCTTTTTGTTTTTTTTACGTAATTGTGTGTACAGACGAATGGCGCTGTACGGTTTTTATGGTAATTAAGCGTATAAGGAATTACGCTGTCGGTTATGTAAGTAGTCGAACGTTATTTTTTTATATCGTCGACCAATGAAAACGATTTTTGCTCGTTTTAAATTGAAAAATATAGCAAACGCGCAATTTGCCTTCTTAGGCGTTACACTTTTGCCTGGCCTCGACACAAAACGTGGGCTCTTTAATAGAACGCGCCACGTTTGGAGCAAGTCCTACCGACTCGCCGAACCCCAAATGCGCACGACCAATTTCATTCCTCGCGATAGCGAACCAACCGCGAGCGAAGAACGCAAAGTACAGGAAGAATCGTCGGATTCGTAACGGAGGTCTCTCCGCGTATAGACGTACACGTGCACTTGTACGCGCGCACAGCTTCGGGGAAGAGCGGGCCCACATAATTCTCGTGGTAGCTTTTCTCTCGACGTCTCGAACGTTCGTCCGACGTTAATCGGCAATTGTTCGCTCGGCGAAACCTCCTAGCCTTTGCAGCCACACCAACGACTGCTTTCTACGTCGACTCCTCGGGGCGCGGGTGCGTGTAAGAGAGCAGCCCGACGCGCTGGAGGAAATTCGAGCGAGCCATCTTGTTATCGCGTTGCAGTTTGCACGAGATATAGGTAGGAGCGTCGCGAGACGACGAGCGGAAAGAAAGAATTAACAAAGCGGACGAGATAATTCGAAAAAGAGATAAAAAACGCGCCTGATATTTACGCGCTGCCAATAACGCGACGATATCGCGTGTCGAAGGCACGACTCGGTCGAGTTTTCGGACGGTAAAAGCTAAGGCTACTCCACGTGTGCGCGCTAAACGTGATTTAATCTCGAGCGAGACACGCGTCAAAGGAGAAACGTGCGTTTTACGGAAGACTCGTTGGTTTTGTTTTCGACGGGACAACCATCGTCGAATCCACCGATCCCCAGAGAGACGACGAACGTACGAAAATGCTTTTTCGCCAAGGTTCGCTGTTGCCGAGATTCCGCGTGTTTTTGCGCGTATATACGCGCGCGTGAATCATTCTCGAGATTGGCACAAAAAAAGGATAAAAATGCGCGTATCGTTTGTTTTGTTTTCTCTGCTCGAACGACGCGAGCTTTTCCGATAACGCAACGAGACATTGAAATCGAACGACCAGTGAGCGCGTTTATCGCTTATCGAGAGAGTCGTCGTCTTTGTACAGCGTAAAAAAATGCATCGTCGCGAGGCTCCTCCTCTGGAGAAATTATTCGAAAACACCGTCGCGTCTCTGTTTCCGCTCCAAACGTTTGTATTTGGAAGTGGCCAACTCTCTTCTCGCGCGCTACGTTCGAACAAATAATTACCGGAGCCTAATTGAAACAAATTTTAGGCGCATACGCCCACGCGCAATTATCGCCTCTTCGTTTACTTTGCTTTCGCGTTCGTTTATTTGGCCGCGAGTCGACCGATTGTAGGGTCGCTGTGCGTCTTCGTTCGGTAATGGAGTTGGTCGGCTAAAGAGTGCGTCGCCCGCTGTACAACGCAACGTTTCCTTTAATTTATTTTGCGTATTGTTTTGGTTGTTTATCGTCGGAGAAAGCGCGAAAGCGTAGAGCTAGATTGCGCAATGGGTGGCGAATTTTGATACACGCGGCAATATTTGCGGCTTCGTACTCGTGCATTTTTCAGACAACGCGGACGAGAGCGAGAGAGGTGGGTTACGGTGGTCGAGCGAGTTTTCACGTTTGAAAAACGTTCGTTGCGGGGAGGGAAAAAAAGCGTGAAAACGATTCGTGCCTTTTTCGAATACACCTGCAAGGTCGTGAGAACGTCTACAAAGGGCCAAACTTTTCCCAATTGAGCGGTAAACCTTCTCGATGCATCGTTTGTCTCCGTTGTATTTCGCACGTTCTTCTTCCTCGTTGCAAAAGGGACAGAGTTTTTGAATATGGATGAGTTGTTACGGTGAGTGAACTTTCTCTCTCTCTCTCTCTCTCTCTCTCTCTCTCTTGGGAATTTCAACGTCGGCATCCACAGGCGCCTGGAATTTTCTTAAAATAACTTGGACGTGCGCTAAATGCACAAGCTGATTGTTTCTTTTGCTCCCACGGGAAGTTTTTTAAACGGAAAGTAGGAATAAAGCTGACAGTTTGCTATAAGGACAAAAAAAAGTGAAACACTTTTGTCGCTATCGAAGAAATATCAAAACAAAAGGATAAAAAAAGATTGTCGTAGGCTCATTACAATACAATAACCCTCGATAAAGAATAGAAAAATCACCAATAAATACCATCCCACGCGCGTATTGGCGGGAAGTAAGGGATAATCGTAGCCGCGAGATATCCTTGAAAATCCATACATAATAATTAGCGAACAAGAGCAAAAAAGAACAAACTTTTTCTCTCTCTGGCGAAAGAAAGCCCCAGACAAAGCTCTTTCTCTCTTGGCGAGTATACGTGTGTGTATATATATAATGACTATAGTCGTTTGGAATTTGCCTCCTCTCCATTGTGCGCGCTCTTTCTCCTCGTTCGTCCTGTTGCATAGGAATGTAAGTTATGGCAAGTCGCCCAAAGGGCGCTCTCAAAACTGCTGCGTAGGTGTATACGGGGTATTATGTTAATTGGTTGCATCGCCACGCAACTCCCTCAATTGACATTGAATTAATCGAAAGCTCGTATTGTGTATTTTTCTACGTTCGTGTATAATGGATAATAGAAACGTGTAGGTTTGTTGATCGATCGATCGTTTTGGGCTGTCACGATAGCTAATTATGACGCGTGAGTGCGCTTGGAATTTGAAATGGTCGCGAGGTATTTAAGGTCGCTATGTAAGTCTCCGTGTGACTGCGCGTTAAGTTATTCAAGGGGGGTGTCGCATTACGTACCACGCCAACACTTGTTTTCAACTTATGCCAGATGTTAATGTCTTCTTTATCATTTTCTCGAATATCTTTTGACGCTCGATTTACCTTCGTTTAATTACAATGTCATTACAAACGAGTATAATTAATCAAACTATACGAATTTCCAGAGTCTCGTTCGTCACTGGCGATCGTGCGTGCTCTTGTGCGCTCTCACTCTCTCTCTCTCTCTCTCTCTCTCTCTCTCTCTCTCTCTCTCTCTCCTCTTTCCCTGCTATCGCAATGTCTGTCGCAGTACGCGTGTCGGTTTGTAGGTCGATAACAAACTGTATTTTTACGCTTACAGACGGAAACATTTTGATAATTTTATATACGAATATCTCGCGAAAATATCAATAAAGATGGAGAATCCCTACTAAAGTACGATGAACTTCCTTCGTTCGTGCGGCACAACGAGTTCTGCATATATATATACATATATGCTTCTTTGTTTTCCCAAGCAGCAGCCGGACCTCACGACACCCACTGCCTATCTCTCTCTCTCTCTCTCTCTCTGTATATATATCTGTATATAAGTACGAGGAAAAACCGTTTGAACAGTGGACTAGATTCGATATAACTCGACACATTTGTATTCAAGAAAGAGAGAGAGAGAGAGGATTCAATTGTTTCGTGATACAATGTCAAGGTAGAGAGTACAACGTGCAATCGAGAGACGACTTTCCTTATGACTACCATCCAATAATTCATTATTTCATGTACTTTCGTATACTTTTTTTTTATTCATTTTTTTTTTCATTGTATTATGTTGCAGGCGATATCGGTACGTGATTTTCTATTGCTGATGGATAAGTACTCTATTATCTTTTTTTTTGTTATCATTCAATGACTTGATTATCGGTGTAAAAGTGTTTGTATCCGAATAATCTGAAATATATCGTTCGATTGATCGACAGAGGGAGAGAGAAAGAGAGATTGATATAAGTTTGGGGATAGGAAGAACGAAATGCTTTCGTTTTTCCCGTTTTTTTTATCGGTATGCAAACAGATTACGACACTTTTACGGGCACGTAAGATAAACGAGTAAGCGTTAACGTAGTTGACGAATTACGTTAAACTAACGTTATCGATATGGCTTGAGCTGTTTAGGTAAATGATCGTTTGTTTATTAATCAAGGTTAATCAAGATTCGATATTCGAATATTCTTTATTGGCGTTAAAAATAAAAAATATCGAAAATAGCTTTAATTGCTATGGATTCGTTTTTAATCTCGAGTTATGCGTGCGAACGCGACTGTTACTAAAAATTGCTCCTCTTGAAATAGAGCGAGATCAAAATAAAAAAAGTACGAAGAAATAATAAATTCAATATCAAATCGTTCGGCGTATAAAAAATGTATTATTATTATCCGCAAGCGAATCTGTACTTCGACAACAGAGATGCAAAAAAATGTTTGATTTATAGTTTCCTTCGAATAATAGTGTATTTTTACGCAATAACAACCTTTGCCTCGTCAGATGTAAATTGAATAGATCAAAGAGAAAATACACATGTGCACACACACGTTCGTGCGATGTAACGCACGTTTTATCGCGAACCAACTCATCTTTCATATATTCCATATGTGTTTGTACGTGTTTTGAGGGTCGTTCTTATCTCGCGTCTATTCCCGAGGAATAGAAGGATGCTGTATGGAAAAAAAAGAAAAAAGAAAAAAGAAAAAAGAAGAAGCAAACGGAACAAGGCGTCGTGTGTTTGGCTTTAGTCGGGATTTATTCTCCCACGAAAGCTATGGCTATGTAGTTTTTATTATTCCTCGTTGCTTATACAATCAATTAAACGTTTGAGCACGCAAAGCGAATATAAATTTGGACGTTTTACAACTCGAATATAAAAATTGAAAGGAAAAGTGCTTTAAACAAACGAATATCTTTCGGTGTAACTTCCGTTCACCCAAATTCATCGCCAATATCCCTTAACGCATCACCACTCTATCATCTCGTTGACAAACCAGCGCAAACCTATCACATCGTTCTCTCTCTCTCTCTCTTTCCCTTTACTGCAAATTGATCTCTACGTAGCGGAGTCAACTTCCTCGTCCGCCTCATCATCACGAAAGAGAGATAGAGAAGAACGAGAAGGAAAAAAAAGAGGCGAACGCGTGACTCATCCCTCTCTCTCTCTCTCTCTCTCTCTCTCTGTGCAGTTCTCGTTGTAATTCATCGTCACGATGATTTGAGCCCACACCACGCTTACATACCTCCCACCACAATATCTCTCCACCTCCTCACGGTCGCACAGAGTCACCACTCTGTCGCGCGAGTGAGCAAGCGACTTGCAGTCGCATAGATAGTTGCAGTTCGCGTATTTGTAGCGTGTACGTATAGTACCAGTCGTGAGAACGCGAATAAACCTGTTGCTCTCTTTCTCTCTCTCTCTCTCTCTCTCTCTCTCTCTCTCTCTCGTCGTTCTATGTCGATGATTCATTCGTTTTTCCCATAATACACCAAATTGTAAAAGAAGCAACCAAAATTAAGCTCTCCCCGTGCATTTGGGTGCGACTGTGCGTGAAATACTTGTCAAGAAAGTTAAAAAGTGTAGGAATAAAGTGCACGGTGTTAACGAGTTGCGGCTAATTTTATTTTGGAAATCTTGATAGTTTGTACAAATATAACTCTGTGCTAGAGAGTGCGCGCGTACGCGAATATAAAACGGAGAGAGTTGAATGGAATCAACGGCAGTCTTCGATTTATGGTGAGCCAATTCGTAGTATCGTCTGTGTATTATGTCCACGAATTTTAACACGCGCAATTGGATTTTTTAAATTCCATCGAGAACCCTACTTATGCGTATACGTATGCTCAATTACCGCGATCGCCAACACAACTATACTACGTGAATTATACATTGTGCGAACATACGCGTATGCGAGCGTGTGTGTATGTCACCGATGCTATTGGATATACGTGACTGCTAGAATCGAGGACGAAACGTGCAATCAAATAATAATAGTAATAATAATAGTAATAATAACAAGAAAAAAAAACAACTGCAACGATACTTTCCAATTGATCAATCACCTCTCGTAAATCGTTTGGCTTTTTGATGGCGGTACGCTTTGTTTTTTTTTTCTTTTATCGAGAGATCTAATGGAGCGCCGCCATCGTCACCACTACTACCATCACCACTGACGTCGCGCCGCAAGGCGCCTTGCAGTAGTACAGACTCTTTTGATGTCGTTCGCCAAAGTCAAAAAGGCACGCGCGCGTGGGTGGTTGTCGGTAAACTTGCCAACGAAGAGACAGAGAGATACTCCGTTGGTGGTGTGGAATGCGTTCGAACGATGCCGGTGGTGGTGAGAGTTTCTCGAAAACGAAGGCTTTTTTTTTGTCGTTTAATTCTTGATACACTCGCGCTCTCTCTCTCTCTCTCTCTCTCTCCCTCTTTGTTTTTTTATATATTTTTTTGCAATAAAAACAGTTTTGCACAAAGATTAAGATTCTTACATGGTACAACTAATGATATACAGTTTAAAAAGTATGCGTGCACGTATGCGTACGAACGAACAAAAAACAAGAACAGTCCTCGCATCGGCAATCAAATAATCAATCTTGAGCTTAGAAAAAACAAAGTCCAACGAGAAATCAGCGTGAAATATCACTAGTATCATAACGATGTTGATAGTGTAAAAGGGGCATTCGCTTAATCCGAGCGCCGTTCGTTTGTGCCGCAGCGCTGTGGTAAAGAGAGAGAGAGAGAGAGAATATACGTCGAGCTAGAACGCAGGTATGCGTAGTCTCTCTCTCTCTCTCTCTCTCTCTCTCTCTCTTAAAACTCATCCCGTTTGCCGAGTTTCCATCCAAGGAGCGTGTGCGCGCAGTCTCTCTCTCTTCTCAGTCCTCTACTACCTGTTGCTCCAACGACAGCGGTAGCCGCGAAGACCATTATTAAACGTGTATATATATACGCGCAAGTCGGTGTACGCTCTTGCTTTATTTTGTGATTCGCCAACTTTGTGCGTTGCTGTGTTATAATAATACGTGTGTTGCAATTTGTGTTGGTGTGTGTTTAACGATTTTCACAGATACATATATATGTGTACACGCATATATATATATACACACATATATGTCAGTGCAATCTTATCGCGTTTACGTGTACGCAAAGTTTTTGCGCGAAAGAGCAGCTCTCTTTTTACGCGCCTCTGCGAAGAGATGCCTGCAGCTTTATCCTTGAGGTATATATGTACGTACAATATTAATGCGTCAAACGTTCTTTCGAGTACAACGCGTCGTATCGTTGCGCTCCAACAACCGAATCAATGCTATAGTTACGCGGAGAACGTTTTTCACGATCGTTCGCACGGGTTATATCTCTCGCGAAATATCGTAGAAAGCCATCAAAAACCATTCCTACCCGAGCCTTATCGTCGACAAATCGATTGTTTTCCATCAGCTGTTTGATAGCTATCGCATCGTTTTAGAAGTGTTACACACACGCGCGCGCGCGCGCGCGCTTTCGCGCTCACGAGAGTACGATTAATAGAGTAGAACAAGGAGATACGACCAGAGACTTTGGAAAATCGTGCGTATTTTTTGAAATGTTTTTTTCTTTTTGCGCCGATGCTGCGGCTGCTGCGTGGGCTGCGTGGGCTGTGCACGTTGCAGAGATTTTTGTCGGCAAAACCACGGTGATTGCTTCAACTTGACGCTACCTTGATCTTTGTTGGATTCGTTTTGAATGTATTTTCTTTTTAACCGTCATTGGATGCTTGACGCGACCAAGATAAAGTATCGTACGGATGACGTCGAAAAATCAATGTCAAATTCTTCGACGATAACAACTTTTGACAAAATTCGCCGTCTTTCCGTGTCATGATCGCTTCCCTCCACGAACGTCTGGCATTCTATTGAAAAATTCCACAACCGTTAGCCAAAAGGAAAAACAACCACCAAAAAGTATCGACCTGTATCCCAAAGCTCTTATCTGTCGAGCTGTCACGTTGAACACAAAAGTGCACTCCTCTATTCCTCCACTCTCCCACACACACACACACACACACACACACACACACACACACACACATACACTCGTGCCAAATAAAACACGGAACGTTTGAAAAGTTCGCGCGTTTATCGATAATCTCGTGGAATGTGAAACTCGCTATGTATAATGGAACGGGAAGGCATACAACTAAAAGACATCGCGTAACGACGAGCAATTAACGTGCCGTATCATTAATATCGACTCGCGATTAATTTATTAGCCGCGTCAAATAAATGAATTTTTCTTTTTACTTCAAACCAACTATTTATATCGATAATACGACGTTGTAATATTTGTAATTTAAGAGAATACCCGTGGAAAACTTGACTCATCGTTCGTTTCCCGATCTCAATTGAGAACCTACACGATTACGTAATGACGTGCTGCTCTTTCTCTCTCTCTCTCTACAACCGAATCGTTATTTTTTTTGCTACTTGCTTGACGTCATAAAATTGTTCAGTTGGTATGCGACTTCCGTGAAACGAGCAATTTTTTGTCAAATACATTGTTACTCGTCGCAAATTTATTACCGCAATATGTAAAATGTTGATTGTCGTTTTTTTTTTTCACGAAACGAATAAGCGGCATTTTGTTTAGAAACAACAATTTACGTTTCCTTAAAAAAAAAAACGTTTCGTAAGTATCCGCATTACGTAATTTTCTTCGATTGTGTGTCGTATTTTGTAAATTAGTGTCTTCGTTACCTCGGTTGAATTGAAGGTTTTTTTTGTTTTTTTTTCGTAACAACAAGCGGAACGAATCAATCGAAATTGAAAACATTTTGCAAAACATTCGTTGCTGTATGCAACGTTAAAAGAAGGACAGTAAACAAATATGAACGAACAGCACCGATTTTTTACGTTTCGTAATGGTCGTCACATATGGGCGACAAATACACACGTATACGCACACGAAGAAAGTCGCCTACGGCTGATCGCTATACGATAAGATAATTACTCGCAAGTATATAGATCTCCAAGGGATATGCACTGTATATACGTTTGCTAACAATAGGATCGTTATTGTGTCTCAAGCGAGTGTGTACGTGTGGGTGGGTAGGCGACTACAATTTGTTTATTTTTTTTAATGCCGATGGAATTGTTGTTGGTCGATTTGTTACAACGAGGAAATCGAGTAATAGTCGTACATCTTATCGCACCCGAAACAAAGAGGGAGAGAGAGAGAGAGAGAGAGAGAGAAAGAGTACGATTTCGACGACGAATAGTTACAAATGTAATTTCCCAGAGTTTAGCATTTGATGTTTGACAACCAGTCGACGATTGAATATATCGCTTAATCGCTTTGTAATTGGTTTTCGTGCGTATAACGACCAAGCTTTTAACGATCGTTCATTCGTGAAATAAAACGAGAGGTTTTAGCGATTATTACATCCGAATACTCGAAAAGAATCACTGCACTGAAAACGAACGTTCAAACGACAAAATGTCGTAATTTCGAACGCATTCAAAGAAAAAGCGAACGATCTATTCTCGTCGAGACTCGCGCGTTTCTTTCTCTGCCTCGCTTCCGAGAGCACTCCCGAGTACGCGTACGCGTACGATTCGATTCTTCTTCGTCTTCAAAAAACAAACAAACAAAACGACACATTCAACGAACCCTCGACAGCCCACTCAACGCGAGTGCAACAATTATTATGCATCATCCGTACGTAGCACAACGTATAACCGCGTATACGCGTACGTTCGTGCCGTGTCGTCGAAACAAAAGCACACATCCTCTCCATCGTACCCGACAAGAGTATATTTGTGCAAACAATTCGCTGCTTCTCTCCCTCCCCCGAGCGTCGTTTATAAGAGACGGACGGGGGGGGGGGGAGGGGTTATTTTTTGCAAGCGCGAAGAATCGCCTTGCTTCTCTTGCTCTCTTCTTTTCGCGTTCAAACGGTCGGTGGCCAGCGCGTTTTCCTCTTTCGAAACGAATAGTTCCCTCGTAAAACACGCTGGAATTATACGCGCGCCTGCGTTTTTCGACGGTCGCTGGTTATGACATCGACTTGGATTAACGCGATGGCTTTACAAAGTGTCGAGTTCTTTTTATCCACTTACTCGACGATTAGTTCGGAAAAAAAGGAACGACCTTTGTACACCGAGTCTACTATTTTCGCTCGTTTTTGGTTAATTGTCGCGCAAGGAGTACGCTTCGATAAATAAACGAATAAAAAACAAAGGCAGCTTACGGACGGCGCTCTCGCTCGATACTCCGCTTGCGTGGACGATACAAAAGCTACGAACGTTGGGCGAAAATCCCTGGGCGATTCCAGCGTTCGCTTCCCAGTTAAACCCTCGTTAGAACGCCTCGTTTTTGAGGAGAACCATCGATCGCGCGACAGAGTTCACCCCTTTGGGCCCCGCGTTGAACGCTCGTAAGGTCGTATCCTACGATTGAAACGATTACCGTGGAATTATACGTGAAAGGCCCACGTGCTTTGTAGACGTTTGAATTTTTGCCGATCAACGATCCGTCGTTTTTGTCCCTCCGTCTCTGTCTCCGGCGTGTGCAAAATCAACAATCGAAGGTATCCGCAGTGCGCTCGAACGCGCTACCGACGCGTCTAGTGCGTATACCAAAACAACTGATTCTCGCTCGTGTAGCTACGCGGCAAAAACAAAACGAAGCGTAGGATAAACATCCGCCTTAAAGTGTGTTTTTTAGAGAAAGTTCAACGAGCTAGCGTTGGCTGGCGCGCACGACATGGAAATCGGAAACGCGCCTGCGGATTATGGATTATATTTATGCGTAATTTTACGCCAAATATCGTCGAACGTTACGCGTCGCGATACGATCGATTTCAAGTAAAAGCTCTCTCGATGTCCTTAAACGGAAACTGCATCGAGTTGCGTCGTAACGTCGATGGTTTTTCGATCGTTCTCTTGCGCGTAAATATACGTACGTACGCTAACGGAGCGCGTCGGCGTCAAAGATCCATTAACGAGAAGCGAACGATAGGATAGGACGCTTGACTTGTTCCCGTGCTCTCGAATATTACGCAAGAAACGCACCGCGACACTTGGCCCCTCGCTCTGTACATTTGTATTTTTGGTGCACCGCTATTACACACACACACACACAGCAGCCTCGATTATAAATAGAGAGAAAGCGAGGTTTTTTGTTGTCACTCTCGTGACTCTGCATATTAGTTATTTATACGCGTGTCTGGAAAAACCTGCAACGAGAAGCGTTATGCCATTGATGCCATTGATTATTCGCGTACCGGTTAGTCAACGTTCACCGGTAGATCCAACTACGTTTCTCATTTTTCTTCGAATTGATGCCGCGCGAAGCTTGATTCACCACCAGCTCTAACTTCTACGCGACTAGTCGTCTTTTTATCGCTTTGGTTTTCTTAGCCGCGATTGTTCGTTGATTTTCTTTTTCGTTTCTCGATGTGTTTGTATTTATATAATGGCGCTTTCCTTTTGTTCGCCTACAAACTGACTACTCGTGGTCTTATCGGGATCTATATTCGCTCGCTCGTCGACGCATCGACGTAACGAAGCGTACGCAGCGTGAACGATTTGTCGACGACCGATAAAACTAACAAATCGAGCAACGACGTAATCTTGCAACTCGCGCAAGCTCCTCGATAAAAAAACAAAGAGAACAAAAGAAGAGAGACGGAGATCGAGCAACGCGCTCGCGCGTGTAACATCGAATCCGACGTACACGCTAGGTGGTTAATTAGGTCAGATGTACAGGCTAATCGCGACGTCGTACGCCACGACCAAGAGACGCACAAATACTCGCGTATCGTAATACATAGGTGTATACGTTGTAGGTTCGTCGTTCACGCGTAGATAAGACGCTGTTCTTTTACGTAACGAGATTTAGACGAGATGCGCGTGTTACGTCGATAATAGCCCAAATCTTAATCTCGTTTATCCTCTATCGCGACTGTTCAATGGACTTGCGCGCGTATACGCTACGACTCGACGAGCTATATATATACACACACACACACACACACGCGCCCGTATCTATATATCTATAGGCGCGTACGTAGGTAGACTGCGATATTTTCCGCTGTCGGTGAAAAAAAAAAAAAAAAGTCGAGAGTTTTACGTAAAAACTCGGTAAGAGGATTAGAAAATGAAGGGGGATACGTTTTTTGTTTACTTTTTTGTTCGTCGTCCACGCGTTAAATGGGATTGAGGCGAAAATACTCGCGATGGGGAAACGCCCGATAATATTCCCGAATATTACAGGATTTTATACAAACGATCGAATTAGCGTTGTCCGATAAACGAAAAGACAAACGTGGAACGCGAAAGCCCGCTTGAACGTTGTACGTCCTCGTATTCCGGCAACGAGTAACGAAGGTGCATTTTGAAAGGAGAGCTCGTACGTTTTATCGTACGAGTTCGTAATTGACGTCGACTCAATTTGTTTTTTGTCCGAGTTGGAGACTTATCGGTAGATTGGCATTCGAAGAATTTGGCGTGAAATCGTTCGTCGCCAACGACTACAACGGCCCGATAAGAACGAACAAAAATTCGCCGATAAATGTTTCGGCAAACAATCACTTGTTACGTCGGTCAAATTGACGTATGTCTCCAAATTGTTGTATCGTTAAAGGCTCGACGGCGGATTTGGTGCCCCAGCTGTTGGGTATGTTCGACGAGTTGGCTAAACGACCAGCAACGACGACGCAGCAACAGCAATATCAGCAGAAACGTTTGAGTTTAGCGCAGAGACGCAAGTCACGAGTTGCCTCGGTTATTCTCGACATGGCACCAGCACCGGAAGATCATAGATCAACATCGAGCGTTCACGTCGACGACAAATCCAGTCCTAGATTGGTCAGGGATTGTAGCGACGACTCGCCCACGCAATTCAGGTTGGTCTCTTGGTTTTTTTATGTACTTTTTCTCGACGACGCTTGCACGCGCCTTTTTATCAAATACATCGTCCGTCCGCGTTAATTGTTTACGCGCTAATTAGGCTCACTCTTACGGACGAGACAAGTTCATCGAACCGATGCTATACGAAGGCAATACGCGTACGTACTTATCTGTCTAATTTCCAATCTGTTTGCGATCTAATAACCGCACATCGTTATGCAGCCTACGGTGCGATACGTATGACATTCGATATCTCCTGCCATATATACGTGTATACGTAGAGAGAGAGAGAGAGAGAGAGAGAAAGGAACGGTTCCATCGGTATCCCATTGCACAGCCATGCACACTCTCCTTTCAATTTTTATCGTCTTTGCATTCCCATCTCGAGGAAAAAAAAAACAGTTGTACGACGCGCGAAAAACTCGGCGTCTTTGGCGCCAGTGTTGTGTATCCGCTTTCTCACGCCTTTATCTACACGAATATTTTACGTATTTGTTTTCCAAAAGTCAAACAACGCGCGTTATCATCTTTCAAGAGTTTTCACTTTTGTTTTCACGGGCACGGGCGCATTCGTCAATCTGTCAACGAGTTAGTCGTCGCCTCTTAATTACCCGCTCCAAGGAGGCTTTAAACGTCGAATCCGTTAATCGGATTCCGTGTGACGACCGAGGAATGTCTCGTTGAATATCGTACGGACTTCTCTTCTCTCTCCCCCCGAGCGAGAGGATTTAGACCGTCGATGCACAAACTCGAGCATGCGCAAGTGTAGGTTCGCTGTGGTTCACGCTTAAATAACTGGACGATGCACGCGACGACGCGCATTTCCAAACTCCAACGATAGTTTGCCTTACTTTTTTTTCTACGAAAAATGACTAAACTGTCGGTTGGTTTGACCGACCCATTTCACAGATACAACACCCGTCGAAGTAGCAGTAGCCAGCATCAAAACGGTAGCAGGCCAGTATCGGGCAGTTCACTAGGCTCATCGAGTTCATCGAGTGGATGCAGTTTGAGCAATCTCCACCAGCATCATCGTCGTCATCATAACCATCCTACTTGTAGTAGTAGCAGTCAAACGGCTTGCAATCCATATTTGGCTTCGGTTGAATCGCTCGCCGACACTTGCGCCAGTTCTCAAGGTGAGCAAAGCGCGCATCCACGCGCACACAGAGAAAGCCGCGAATGGACAACGCGCGTACAAACCTTACGAACCGAGGAGAAAGTACACACGAGCGCCTCGTTTATTATCCTACGTATCCAATTGAATTGTTCCCGCTCGTCGCTGCTCCTACTCGATTATGATTTTATTGCAAATTTCGGATAGCGATAAGCAGTGGTGTTTCGTTTGTTTTTTCGCGCGAGTTTTTCGCGGGATCTCGTCCAACCAACGAATTACGGTATCGTTCGATACGAGATTGGGCTTATCGCGTTTCGGTAACGAAAAGAAACTCGAAAATAAAACTCGTTAGACCGAGTTGCTTCGAGTCGCTGGAAAAATGTTTTTTTTTCGTCCTCGTTGCACGCGCGTACACGTGTACTGTAAGATTTTACGAGTACGGTTAAAGCGAGCAGCGCGTAATCGCAAAGTGCGGACTCTTTTTTTCCTTATTAACCGAGATGTATTGTTGTATCGTTTTACAAGAGTTGCCTTAAACGTGACCATCCGTAAAGAGACAACCAACTCGAGAAAAATAACAAGTCGTCCAATAACTCACTTGGCACGCGACTTCGCTTCGCATTTTTTTCGTCCATTAAGTCAAGCTCGCGCTGCCAAAAATCATTCATGCTCGCCTCGTCGCTGCACGCGCAGTTTTACGTAAATGCACTTTCACCCGTGGCTGCTCTATATAGAACAATTTCCATGTAAAGCACATGGCTCGGATAGCGTTTCTCGCTGTTTTGGCGCTCAGCCAAAAATCTCTCGCTTAATTGGCTTTTGCGCAATAATTTTTTGCGAAATATATTTATAGGTGTACGCGCGACGGAAACGGCAAACAAACGCAGAGTCGCTCTCTGTGCGCGCGTGTACATTTTTTTCTCCCGCTCTCTAGCCGTACGACAAAGCGAACCGTTCGTTCTTTTCGCGAAAGAAAAGAAAACAAACAACGAACGATAGAGCATGAAACGTAATTTGACGACGCTACTCTGGTGAATCATTCGAGTTGCAGATATCGACAACAACGAAGAATAATCGTGTGCTGCTGTTGCTCGTTGCACGCGATGCGCTCCCTCGATCCTTTCTTCGCGACAACGGTCCGAAAGTAAAGCCGACAAATTAGATACCCTTGAAACAACAAGTGGAACGAGTCTGGAAATGCGATTGTTGTTTACTTCTTGGCTTTACTCGGAGCTTTTCTCGGAAATTGCAAACGCAGGGAAAGAGATACAGCGCGATCACGTTTTTCTTCTCAACGTTGAGTCGATGCTTCGTTTGGTTTTTCAATCGAAACTGTCTCGATTGTCTCTGCATTGTCTCGATGTTTCGTCGCTGTGAAAAAGGCCGAGGTAACGGACTCGTTTCTTTTTTTCGTTCGTTCGATTCGTTGCGATTCGCGTGGAATTGTGGAAGCGGTGACAAGAGAAAACTGGAAAAACAAACAAAAAGATAACGACGACGATATTCCAAAGTAACAAACGAACGAAACGTGACTATCTTACAATTCGCAGGTTCGGGCGACAGTGGAGTAGTGACGATCTCGGAATCAAGCGGCAACGGTGACACAATTAGCGGTAAACGTGAGAAACTAAAGATACGCTTGTCGGAGGTTGACCGTGCAACGTCGCTGCGTCAGTTTGACAAGCGAAGGCCACCGTATTGCGATCCACAAAGGACACCCATCGAGCGGGTTCTATTGGAGATTTTAATTACAGAAGCCGAGTACGTGGAGAATCTTCGACAAGTCATTCAGGTGATTATACCGAACGAGCGAGTCGAAAGAGGACAAAGATAACGCTCTCTAATAGCTCCCGAGGCACCGGGAATAATCGTTGTTTTTTTTTTTTGCACAGGGTTATTTGATTATCTGGAGGAACGATCCTGCCACTTTGATCAGCGAGCTCGAGCTCAACGGTTTGTTCAGCAACATCGAGGATATCTACGAATTCAACAGGTACGCGGCGACGCTCTCAACGCGCGACGCTTCTTCTTGATTTGTTTAACGGGCAAACTGTACGATGATTCTAGTGACTTCCTGTCGGCCTTGGACGCAAGCGGACTCGATCCGGTGGCGGTGGCCAACATTTTCGTCGAGCACAACGCGGGCTTCAAGGTTTACACCGAGTATTGCACGAACTATCCGAGGACGTGCTCGCTGCTCACGGAATTGAACAACCAAGAGGAAATCGCTCGAGCTTTCAGCGAGAGGCAATTGGCGCTGGAGCACGGTCTCCCGTTGGGCTCGTTCCTCTTGAAACCGGTCCAACGAATTCTCAAATATCACCTGTTGCTAGAGGTAAGGTTTCGCTAGGGTTTCGCGACTGCGATTAAACGACGACAACGAAACAAGCGTGGTTGGTCCTTACAGAGACTGTCGAAGCAATTCGAGGCCGGCGAAACACGCGACGCAATCGAGGATGCTCTCAAAGCGATGACTGGTATCGCGGAACACATCAACGCGATGAAACGCAAGCACGAGCACGCGGTGCGAGTTCAAGAGATACAGTCGTTGCTGTTGGGTTGGCCGGGTCCCGATCTCACCACCGGCGGCGAACTCGTCGCAGAGGGCAGCTTTCGGATGCGGGGCGCCAAAGCTCCGCGACACGCCTTCCTCTTCGACAAAATGTTGCTGCTGACGAAAAAACGAGAGGATGGCCTGCTCGTTTACAAGGCTCATATTCTGGTGAGTCGCGTTTCTGCACACGCGAAAACACGCGAAAACACGCGCAGATTGACCGCTGCTACGCGAACCTTGCCACGTTGTCCTTGTGTTTCAGTGTTCAAATCTTATGTTAATGGAAAGTATACCCGGAGATCCGCTCAGTTTCCACGTGATACCGTTCGACAACTCTCAGCTGCAGTACAAGCTCCAGGCCCGAAATCTGGAGCAGAAACGCGAATGGACGTTGCAAATAAAGAGGGTTATCCTAGAGAATTACAACGCGGCGATACCCGCGCACGCGCGACAGCTCGTATTGCAAATCGGTCAGAACAAATACGAAGGTGAGTAGTGGTTTTCCATTGGCGCGGTACGGTGATCCGCCAAAGAAATTTCATTGATACAGCCCCTTGACGACGTTTAGACGACTCGACGCCAGAACGGAGCAGTGGCAAAAAGGCGGATCGAGAGAGGCGAAGGTCGGATATCAGTATTAGGCAGAGGTTGAAGAAAGGCAGGAAGAGCGAGGCGTCTATTAGTACGGCTGACGTAAGTGTATTCGAGTGTATTTCGAGCAGACGCGCTCGTCGCCAATTGAACGTCGACGACTTCTCGGCTCAACGTACAAATTGATTTTTCGCAGAATTCGCCGATGTGCGCCCGCAAGAATCAGTCGGCAGAGTCAATCAGACATTTCGGATCGAGGGACGACAATCTAAATCGGAGCTCCGAAATTCGTGGGTCAAAGATAAAGGTACGTGGCGTTCGTCGACCAACCGGTCCGTCGCAATTAAAGCGAACAACGTTTTAACGACTATTTACGTTGATTAGGATCGTTTCACGAGTTGGCGACGGAAATCCGAGCCAGGTTTTCAGTCCTACGTTAACCTGAATCCATCGGACAACGAGGGCGAGGCGTCGGAAACGCCGACGACCCCGACTCAAGAGACTATAAGCAGCAAAGACAGCGAGACGCAAACCGAGCCTGACGAAGCTGCCGAACAAACCAAAGAGAACGTCGAGGAAGCAAGCAAAGTCGAGCAAAGCGTCGGGAAGATCGTTGGTAATATCCTCATGCAAAGCGAAGAGTTCCAACGCAGGCTCGAGAAGCAACAGATTTATCAGAAAAACGCCAGCAGTTTGCACAGCACTATAGCCAAGCACGTTTATCAGAGGTGCAACAAGAGCGACAGTTCCGAGGAGGAGGACACGGACAACGAGGAGAAGCTGGACAACAGGACAAGGTCGCGATTCTCGAGGAGGGAGCAGTGTTTCGTGCGAGCGGTCAACGCGTACAATCAACGAAGTTTCAGATCGCAGTACGACAGTTTTCGAAACGTCGACGCGGACGAGCCACCGACGCTTAATCGGCAACATTCCGCTCCGGCTAAAACAACGACCACGACCACGACCACGACCACGACCACGAGGAGTTCGAACCACGAGAAACGCTCGCCTCCGGACAATTTTAAAAAACCACATTTCGCAGCGGGAAGCAAGATCATCCGCACGGCTCTTCGCATTCGCGAGGACTGCGACTCGGCGTCCGATCAAGAGGAAGCCGTCTACGATGCGGCGGTAATCGGTAAAAAGAACAACGACCCAACCGGCGACAAGAGTAGCCTGTGCGCCTACGACAACCTGCAGAACTCGTGGCACGATTGCCTCGAGCCTGACGAGCATCGAGACTGCCCGAGCAAGGCTGCCGTCTGGCTGACGAAACGCTGCGAGGGTCTACCCGACCAACCGCAAAAATCCGGCTCTTTGCCACGTAGTTTCCAAATGATGAATCCAGCCGATCTCAGTCACGTGTCGAAATCTCGGTTTCTTCAACGCGACGGCAAATCCATGACCGAGCGCCCGTTTACGATCGCCTCCGACAAACCTGCCGAAATCAATCTCGAAGACATGGAGAGATACGCCTCCACGTGTCAAGGTTCAGCGAGAATAGCCAAATTCCCAACAACGGGATCGTCCTCGACTTTCTTTTGCTCGCTCGACGATACGTCGTTCACCGACGCGGATTCCGTCTCGTCGAGAGCGGCCACGCTCTCGACAAGCACTTACGTGCATCCCGATCACAAGATTTACAGGGCTAATGGATCGGCCAATAAAGGTGAGTGACTACTCTTGCGATTAAAGCTTTGCCCCGCGAACAATTGCTTTCGAGAGGCAGACGTCAAAGCGATGCGATTTGATTGCAGAACCGAACAACGGCGCAACAACGGCAGTCTCGAGCATTCGAAACGTCTTCTCGAGAGCGAGCAGCCGCATTCAGAGCTTGCGATCGAGCCAAAGCACGGAAACGCTCGAGTGCAGCGAGGAGTTCGAGCGCAGCCGCTACTTCCGTTCGTTCAGCAAACGCAACAAGCACAAGAATCCAACCAAGTCGTCGTCTCGCGACGTTTCGGACGTCGAAGACGTCGTGGCAAGCGTCGTCGCGACGGGCAGCAACGGTGTGAGAGTTCATCTCGAGGTGCCATACCATCGCCAAGGTAGTCCGAGCTTGGGTGCACGGATCGCGCAATCCGATTACGCCGATCCTAGCGTTCTTTTCTCCGAGAGTCGGAAAAATCTGCTCAAGGCCGAGAGTCGGTCAGGCGCGACGAACGGTCAGCCGGAACGGGAGGAGGAGCTGGTCGAAGACGAGTTGGATAATTTTTACGAGAAGAGCTTCGAGACCATCGAAAACTACGCGGAACAGGAAGAAGCTTTTCGAGACAGTGCAATATTCAGCGACGGCGACTCGGCCGCCGAAGCTACTCCAACCAAGAAGATTCCTCCACCGATTCCTGCCAAGAAGAAAATCCGGAAGCCTGCTCTCGCGCAGAAGCCCGCGCATCTCAAGTTGCGCGCCAAAGTCGCTAGAGTATCGCCTACCAAGGAGAAGGCGGAGGACGACGTGTCGGCGGGTCAGAGTCAAGTCGGTTGGGTGAAGAAGATGGTCGGCCAACTGCAGGCTCAAGTCGACGCGTGAAACTTCCACTTGACTGTGATTAGGAAGTTTGTAGGCGGGACTCGCGCGAGTCACGAATTTTTCATTGTAGTTAGATCGTAGGTCGAATGCGCGTAGAAGCGAAGAGAGTATTTAAATTATTTTGACGACTCATCTGTTTGTTTGTTTGTTTGTTTGTTTGTTTGTTTGTTTGTTTGTTTGTCTTTTCAAGTGACTCGTGATCAAAAGATGACATTTCGTTTGCCTTTCCTTTGTTTTTATTTCACGAACGACGATCTCAAAGGTTTCACGCTAAATTTGTTGTTCACCTTCTGTTCGTTCGATAAGCCTGAAAGCGAAGATTGTACAGCTAAGATACCGTTATACGAGTAAGATAGCACTTTGCAAAAGCGCGATTGTTCCGTCGATAACGAAAAAGCTATTACTGCCAAAATTAGCAAATTGCAAACTACTATTAGCGTCAATTTCATCGATACATTTTATGGGTATCTACTCAATATTCAAGTCTGTCGAAGAGAAAATGTTTCTAAATATTCGAGTATACATATCTGTAGATCGCGCCAAATCGATGTGTTTGTTGTAGCGCTAAACGATCCTTTAAACGAGCAATGCTCGTATCTGTATTGCGTAGATGAAGTTTACGAGTCAAACAATTGTTAATTAGTGCATAGAAAAAATTGTACTCGCCAACTCGAGATAAGGCTGAGGTTTCTTGCTAATCCAAGATTATCGCTATACGCTGGTGCAAAAAGTCATTGTGTCGATGCGTTATCACTAATGCAACTTCAACTATTAAACTACTAGATTTGTGGAATTGAAGAGAACCGACGGAACAAGTTGGCCATAATGTCGTGCGATAAATAAACCTTATGCATTTTTTATTACTATAGCGTTAATCGTATTGACAATGAATTACTGAGTCTTTCTGAATTTACTGTTAAACTGTGTTATAGTCTAAACTTGCATAAGACAAAGTACAAGTATTTTATAATTATCAAGCGTTACAGAGTAGTAGTTATAAAAAATGACGCGAAGGATTTTCCGACGTCGATGAACGATCAGTCTCGACATTCGACTGATTTTCACGGGCACGGATCTCCATCCATTTTCAACCGATTTCTATGGATTTATTTAGAATTATTGTACATTTTTAACAGAATTTACAGGAAATGCTCGTATCGAGTTACAGATAATAATAATAAATGTACTTTTAATGAAGAATTACGTGAAGGTGTTGTTGATTCATTACCCATGCGTGATAAAACAAATAGGAGGAGGAGGAGGAGGAGGAGAAGAAAACGAATGAGATTGACGAAGGTCATTTTTAGAAACAGGTTTTATTACGATAAGTTTCTCTATGTACAGAAACATCGGCTAGTCGCTTTTACACATGTAAGCAAAATGATGATAATCCATAAAATCGCGACGATTCTTTAATAATACAATAGAATTATGTATAATAATCACGATAATAAATAGATTCAATACTGTCCTACGATCGAATAAATTTCTATACTTTTGTTTTGTTTTCGCTTCGAGTAAAAAAGACGAGCTACGTTAATTCATTCGTTATAATAATAAGTGACGAAGAACAAGAATAATGTAAAAACAAGTGAAACAGCCGAAGACCCGAAAGTAGCGACGCTTCGTTATACACATTATGTACAACTGCGTTAGCAATGGTTGCTTGCATCCTCCAAAATACGCCCTCGCAATACATCTTTCATTTCTCTTTCTCTCCTAAATCTAAGTACTTTGCTAATCTCGACCGTCTATATTTTTTAATTTTAATTCGCTCTCTTGACTCTCCATGCTTTTGCTTACGAAGAATAGAACACATCTCTTTAGCTACCTCCGCTCGGATGCTTGCCAAATTCACGAGTCGTATTTAAACGTTGTCTTTCTCCTCCTTAGAGTACCGCATGTATACGTATGCATATACATGTACACATACATACGTAAACAAATATTTCCAAGAACTTTTTTTCATCAAGATGATGTTATTAAAATATAGCTTGACACAATCGTGAATCTACAATTCAAAGACTGTCGAAGTATAACGCGACTGGTTTTAAAATAACGTCTGTATTGAATTGTTTTAACGATTTTGTTAAGATTACTTTTGGAATTAAAATACAATTCTATCCGAGCGTCTCTAGATATATAATTTTCTCTGTCCTGCTCTACGATTTTACCTTATGTAGAACTTGAAAAAACAGCTTAAAGCTCAATCGTCCCCGTAGAAGAATGGTAAAACTTTGCTCTTGTTTACGTGACTTGATAATTGTTTGTAAAAGCTTTAGGATTATTCTACGGAGACAAATAATGTATGATCGTTGATTCCCAAGTTCACTAGGGCAAGTGCCTAACTTGACTTGTTGCCCGAATAATAAAATATCATTTGGTATGATTGTGCGGAGGCATAGCCGTCTCGGTTTTTCTTTTTATTTTATGGTCGACGCTGACAGGTACTTTTTTGATCGCTGTGCTATTGTTTTTCAACTTCATCTACGAGATATCTATCGTTTAAAATTTTCTTTTCTTTATTTATTATCAATCGATTTACTCGCATATATTGTATTCTTTTGTTTAATTCACTCTTATTTTTTTCTATACATTCTATTCAACCCTACAATAGACTCTTTCAATTGCAAATTCTTTTTGAATTATCAAAGCCACGTAGACTTTAATTTCGCAATGAAACACTCGCTTACAATTGCCTCAGTTGCTTTATTTATTTATTTTTCTTTCATTAGAATACCGCTTGCTTTTGATAATATTCTTGTTATTAATATATGATTTGTATGATATCGTGTTTTCGGAAAAGACTATATTGGATATTACATTATTGTCGTCGAATATTTGTGCCGCAAACAATTCACTGCGAAATTAAAGAGTCAAAAATCACAAGTCAAAAGACAAACTGCTGCATTCTCGTCGATATGTCGGTGCACTACGCATTTATCAATTCCACCTACGACAAGTGACTTAAAAATACTGCCATCCCGTGCCTCCAAACAAGATCAACTCCATTTAACAACATTTCTCATGGACTTCCCTACAAGCTTCGGTGCTTCGTCGCGAGAATAAATCGAAAGTATATACGTATATACGTGTACGCATATACATATATATATCCGAAGGAATGCGAAAGCTTGGATGATCTAGCAAGAAAGCCAGATTTTGGAGTATTTCAGCCGGGCGATTTCGTAGCATCTACGTAATCGCAAAGTTAATACTTACAAGTCGCTGTGACGCTGTAATTAACGCAGCGAACAATGAAAAAAAAAATAATAATAACAGTCTACTCGTTGCAGTCTGCTGCGATTTGTGTATCATTTCGAAAGCTCGCGCGCTTGGCTTTCGAACGAATCGATTCTTTTTTTATTTATTTTTTTAGTAGCTCGCTTCGTGTCCCGCGAGAATGTAGAGATCGGCGCCTTCGCTCTCGTTTAACGTGCCTGTATGCACTAGATGACTCTCAAGCATGACGACCCTATAAACATATTAAATTGCACACAATGTAGTCGAGCGTTTAAATTCTACGAGTCGTGAAATTGTCGTCGGACGGATAACTCACTTGTCGGAACCCAATAGTCGGTAGGTTCTACTTGGATCGCTTATCTCTTGCGTAATCTCGCCATTCTTAAAACTACGACCTTGCATTCCGTGCTTATGAAAGGCAAGTACGCTGTCCGGCAAAACGACTGCAACGGAAAAATATTCGACATTGTCATTGCGACGAGGCAAATTAACGCTACAACTCGTCATAGTTCCATTCTACTCACTGATCGATTCGATTTTAAAGTCGAATTGAAGCTCCGATATTTGTTTTTTACCGGTCCTCAGTTTCCCACTTAACGTTACTATTTTCATCCATTCTGTAAGAAACAACGATCGGTTAGCACATCCACCACGCAATAATTCAAAATTGAACGGCGAACTCACTGTCGTAGCAAACGAGGATGGCATCTTTCTCGAGCTGCGCTACGCTAACTACTTGAAGAGTTTCTCTTCGTGGAATGACTGTTGCTGCAACGAAAAAATAACGGCGTCGGTAACGATGCGCTCCCTGGATCTCGCTCTCGCGTATTAGTAGAAAGCTAGAATCAACGGAAAATTACCAGAGCCGTCCATTTCCTCGAGTTCGTCGCTATGGAACCAGCTTGCTCCGGAATTCATGTTAATAAGGTCAAGCTTCAATTTGTTCTGATGAAAGGCCTGCTTGACCGAGACGCACACCATTGGGTACTCCATTTCGGGCGTTATAATCATCTCGAACACGTTGAGCGGCGAGGGTAGGGAGCATTCGAAATACTTGAGCAGCATGAATTTGTTCAACGGATCGTACCATTGCATTAGGAATATACCCGCTGGCATGGCTCCACATAGATACTTGTATCTGCAAGAACGTTGACGTTACAACGCGCGTACTCGTTGGTGCGTTTGGCGCAAATGTCCTTGAACCTACCCGTTGTATGGATTCCGACCAACGCAGCACTTGGTGCAGCCTTTGGTATCGGGAACTCGGGTCGTGAGAGCGAATTTCCTCGGCACGAGTCGTTCGGGTATCTTGTTCATTGGTAGGGAAAACCTGTGCGTCTGTTTGCTGTGCATGGCGAGCAAATCGTGCCTGTAGAGCTGCGGTGTTTTTCCTGCGACACGCGTAATTGTCAAGGGTAACAACGCGTGCTAATGCGTGCCGATACGCGGAGGAGCATCGTGGATGTCGCGAAGGATTACCTGACAGGGACATGAGGACGTCCTTGATGACGTACATCCATATGGTGCGCCTTGGATACAACTGATCTATGGCCGTCTCGTGAAGCTCGTTCAAATTCAAATTATAGATGCCTTCTTCTGCCGCGATAAGAAGATGTTGGTCTCGTGTGTCCGGATGAATCCAACTGGCTGTGCAATGTATTCTCAGCGGGCAACCATTGAACACCTTTGAGAAGCAGGCTCCCATGTGAACTTTCGGCGTTGGCGGTAGCCCGTTGCTGATTGGCCTCGGTGGTGTATGCCTCTTTCGATCCCTTCTTCGGGGTGGTACCGGTGGTGTGTCCGACAGGAGATCTGGTCCAACGCATTCGTCACCGTTGTTCGACGTTTCGTTCTCGCCTGAAAAGCGTGCTCGCATTAGGGTTTGCGCCAAATTCCCAAGACAGGTTCTATTCTTTGTTCTTTCGTTCATCTCGATGCTTTTGTTATGTTTTTTTTTGGCGTGATTTAAAAGCTACGTGCTTTTGTACGTTCTCAATTACAAATGCAACAATACGTGAGCTGTGCCACTTGTGTACCTACAATTGTGCGTTGTTAATGTAGACGTTTCGAAAAGATTGCTCTTACGACGACGTCCGATCGAAATATTATTCAAAAGTTCCACGAGAGATACTGGATAAGTCGACCTAACAGTGGTTCTACGTGGAACAGTGAATAAAGATACGCGTACACTCGTTACGTTAGCGCTACCCAATTTACGTAAAAAACATTGACACGCGTGACGTTCAAGCTACAAATGGTTAGTATACGCAACGATCTACCGTACGAAAAAAAAAAGAAAAACGAAAATGAAAGCAGAAATACGAATGATTAAGTAGATGCGAAGCCTCGGGATCATCCACATAGACATTCTATTTGGCATGCACGGATTACCGTTCGGCTGACGAGACAAGTCGCGACGTTTGGCACTGTCGGAGAGAGAACGTTGCCTCGTTGCCGGACCAGGCTCCTGTATCGACGAGGACGTGGCTGCCTGTAGCGTCGAGCTTCCGGTCAGCTCCTCCATCGAGCTGTGCAGTCGTCGAGGACTCGTTTGCGACCCTGAGATTTAGGCCGTCTTACTCGTTTGTACACACTCGCACCACAACGTATTTTAGCCTACCTCGTGTAACCTTTGCCTTATCCATTGCCTCGGTATTTATTGCTTTATAGATTCCTAAAGAGTATTTACCGGCTAGCATTCGATAGCCAGCGGTTTATTTTAATTTTGGCCCCAAGACAAGAGACAATATATTCAAACGTTTGCGCAAGACTCGAGTTTGATATCAATTAACGCGAACGTATATTACTTGAATAGTTTTGCCAACTTTCTCCGTTTCAAATACGTTGTTTTTCTTTGCCAATCGAGACTTTCATCGAGCGTCCAAAAAACGTCAGGTTGATTTACGATCTCTTGGAGTCGAGCCAAATACTTATAAGTAAATGGGAACTTTTTACGAGCGTTGATGTCGCATCCATTTAAAGAGATCTCCTTGACCCCGGCAAATTGTTCATACAACTATATACATTGACATTTTTTACAATCACTTTCACGAATTCGGTTACCATCGACATTTCCAAGCTTTACAATACGTATGTATGTGATAAATAATTCCTATTCCCATCTACCTTTCCCCTCATCCAATACTTCTATAAGGTATTTTACAGAAATAAAAAAGCGTCAATTGCAAAACACTCTACAAGCGCTAACACTTTTCTGTCGAATAATCAAGAAAACTAGAGGTAATCTCAAATCGATCGTACCTTGTGAATTTCCATAGAAGTTTCGATGAAGTTCGCAATCGTTCGACGTTTCGCCAAGGGGTAACGTTGCTCTGAAAGTTAAAGAAAAATCAGTGAACACGCGTCAAAGATCGTTTCTGCGTTGATATAAACAAAAAATGCTTAAACGAGCGAAATTAAATCATTAGTTTGATGCTCTGTGCTTGTAAAAGATAATTAGATGAGAACAAATAAAAAAACCATGAAAAAATACAAGCTCTAAGATCTATGAGGTTTTTTTTCTTTGTAAAGCATGTATTAATCGAGCTTCGTTGGGAACATTTTTTTTTTAATGAGTTCGCTATTATTTGCTACTTACTGCAACGAATACAGCTGGTCACAATGCCCGGCAATTGCATTTCCCCTGAACACACGAAAGTATCTATTTTTACTCTATTCTTGGATCATTTTTTTACATGTTCGGCAGCTTTCTTATTCGTATGTTTATTAATGGACAGACAAGAAAGTATTGCGACAATTTTGTATCCTTTAATACACTATGTTACGGAGGGGGGTGGGGCGGGGAGGGAGTCAGTGTA
Source organism: Chouioia cunea (assembly GCA_030064505.1). Taxonomy (NCBI): domain Eukaryota; kingdom Metazoa; phylum Arthropoda; class Insecta; order Hymenoptera; family Eulophidae; genus Chouioia; species Chouioia cunea. The sequence goes on from JAOPFQ010000001.1 coordinate 7,748,996, forward strand.
CGTATCAACAGCTCGTTAAAATTCAAATATATGTACATTTATACAATTTCACAACATCAAAGAAATTGCTTTAAAAAAAATCTATGAGGTGTTTGGGCAATGTAAAATTAGTTTTTAATCTAGCCATTTCCTTGTTTTAAATACCGAAGCTCGACACATATTAAATCGATCAAGACACACATCTCGTTAGGAACATACGCAATTAAAAATATATCGACTTAAATTAGTTAAACATAGCGAGTTATAAACACATTGGGTCAAGCGAAGGCTGAAGCTTCCAGTGCGACGGTGATTTTGAAACAAGCCGAAAAGAAACAAGCAATCTAAACTCATGCAAAGGAAAACAATAATGAACGTAAAACGAATGAAACTCAAAGACTTTACGCCAAACATGTAACACATTATTCGTATACAAATGTACGTGTCCGAGCGATCGAAAACTGAGAATTTCCGTTCGCTTTTCGAACACGGGTAGGTAAAATCAAAATGTTCACTGTCGACATACAGATAACACAACAATTGGAGGACGACTGGAACACAGTGGGTGAAAAAAAACAAAAAAAAATAAAATAAAAAAGAATGCTGTGCATTAAATTACTTTAAGAAGCGTGATGCAGCAGTGGGTGTTAAAGTTAATTCTGCGCGATTGCGTGTGCGAAGGAAAAGGTTACCTGCCGATACCTTAGCAACAACTCCTCATCAATGTACTGCAATAGACTCCTGTAGGGAGAAACGATTACAATTACAAAATCATTCGAAAATAAAAAAAAAACGTTGAGACTGCGTAAGAAAGTTAATGTGTCATTTTGTAAATCAAAAATAAAAGTTAATTCAAACGAAAATTAATAAAGTAATAATTTCGTAAAGAACCAAAATACTTACTTTAAACGCAACGTAAAAATTTCAATTACATTGAAATGTAAACAGAAAGAGCGTACTAACAAACTAAATACAAAAAAAAATACAACGGCAATCAACGTATAATCCCATGCGATTTTGTACCATGCAAAAGAAAAATGAAGATGTGCTTGTTGTATGTAAAGTTTTTCATATGTCAACACTCAGCACGTTTCAAATCTTTCGTTTCAAAACTTTGGATTAGAATGTTCCAATTCTCTTTTTTAGTCATCTCAAACCCATTTTAGTCGTTGGAATTTGTTTTTCCTTCACCACTCAATGCTTTACCTGAGACTCATACGAAAGATCTCCGTGCCAGTTTTGCTTCTGTGTTTGACTTTACTATCTGCATCGATTCTATAAAGTTCACAAAGAGACAGTTGTCTTGAAAAAACCGACACCGTTACATACGACGACAACAACAACAAAAAAATATAGATTTTTTTTCACGTTACAGGCTGACTTTCACAATTCGTCTACGAATTGATAAAAAAACGAATAAAAAAAAAGAACGTATGATACCGTGTAAAAAGATGTAGAATGAGAAAAAAGCGCATCTACAAGACTGAAATGAAAGTTAAGCTTTTGCGAATGAAAGCTTAAAGCATACGATAGAAGTCGAACGAAGCCTCAGCCCTTCCCAAGAGTTCCTGTTTCAGCAATTGCAATGTTTTACGAATCGTGACTATTGTAAATGATGGAAGTACACTTACTTTTCTTGGACATCTTCGAAAACAGATCCTATTCCGCATTCTGCATGTCCATCACAGTTATTTGCAGTCTTAAAAACATCGATGACTTGTTATTCAACAGCGCAATCACTAAGCTTTGTACAAATCATAAAGCAATTATACCTTATCGTTAGTCATAATGTCTATGAAATCCCATGTAGCTGGAGCTTGCCAAGGCGATGACGAATCTCTCTGCAACGTTCCCTCGTCTAAATTCAATCGATCTACAAAGGCACAAAACAAAGAGAATCATGCAAATGTTTACATCGAGTCGATGCGCTATTTTGGTACAAAACAAATTCTTTACCATCGCTGTCCAATTGTGAGACAGGACTCTTTGGTCTCGGTTTTGCTGTATGCCTCGACGCGATTCGCTGTGGTACGTTTGCTACTTGTCCATCTTCGTCAGGCTCCAACTCCGTAAACGCGTGGCTAAAGTTGGACACTTTTTCCAATAATTCCAGAGCTAGACGTTTGCTCATTTCGCTTTGGAAAAATGCATGCTGCGTGGCGCAACAAAACGAAACACTTAGAAATCAAGGTACTCGACGTCTACAAGGACGTATCTCGTCGTTGTTTACCTGTAAAAGTTTATCCGCAGTCGGCCTTTTCTTAGGGTTTTTCGTCAAGGCAATTTTAACAAAGTTGTGAAAAGTTGGACTCCATTTGTCGCGATCTTTCAGCGTAGGCGGTTTAAAGCCAGACTTTGACATTAAAAATAACGCTCTCATTGGATGGAGATCGAACATTGGAGGTTGCAACTCTGCTAGTTCTATTGCTGTGATTCCAATTGCCCAGATATCGCAGAGTTGATTGTAGCCTCCTTTCCTTTCCACTGCTGCTACCTAAATTTCAATTATTTATCAATGATTCAATGTTTTCACGTGGCAAAGGAAACCGAACAAGGATTATCCGGCTTGCTAGTACCTCCGGAGCCATCCAGTAAGGTGTACCGATGAAACTTTTCCTCTTGTTTATCGTTGCCGTTATTTGCGCCGATACACCAAAATCAGCAAGTTTAACGTCACCGGATTCCGTGAGTAAAATATTGGCACCTTTGATATCTCTGTGCATTTTACCCATCCTGTGGAGGTAGGCAAGACCAAGTAACGTCTCACGACACATGTACGCTATTTGAATTTCCGTCAATGGACCCGTAACTATAAAACAACAAACACATTGTAAACAAAGATCTCGATAGCTCCGGTTGCTACACGACACTGGAACAATGGTAGAGACGTACTGTGATAGATATCCTGAAGAGATCCACCTCCGCAATATTCCATGCAAATCCATAGCTTATCCCTTCTGAGGTAGCTGCCATAGTACGTAATGATGTTAGAGTGCCTGCAGTCCTTCATCATTAAGATCTCTTGTTGTATTATCGCAAAATCATCGCCTACAAAGAAAACGACCCTTGTCACTGCTAGAATTATCTTGTAATATCACGACGTAATATCAAACAGTAGTAAGAAGGCTCACCAGGCTCAAGTTTGATGACCTTGATAGCAGCTAAATCATTCATGGAAAGCCTCTTGGCCTGTGGGAACAGAGAGAAAAGCAGAACAATTAGCCAAGCAATCTCCTCGGAGAGCTGTTCAATGAGAAGACAAAGCGTTCCCATGTAAAACTGACTTTCCACCGCACAATTAGAACGGTGCTCTCAAAGAAAGCTAACGCGATAATAACTGTAAGATTCTCTCGAAGCATGGAAAAATAAAAAAAATAAGAATAAATAAGGAACGAACGAACTTGTGTCAATGTTACGAATCTTGCAAACGTTGAATAGTACGGTAAGAAAAAAAAAGGAAAACGAAGAAAAAAAGGCAGATTGGAGGTATAGGCAGGTAAAACACACATGCGGTTACGACTCACTTTGTAAACATCACCGTAGGTCCCACTACCAATACGTTGGATTAGCTCGTATTCGTCCTGAGGATTACGTCTGCTGATGTCGCTAGACAGGGCGTTCGCGTTTACGCCCGCCATTGCTTTCAATTCTATCGTCGCGGAAGATCTTTCGGCGGCTTTTTAACACTTCACTTGTAACATTCTACATTGCACTCTCACGCGTAGAGAGCTCTGACGGTCACTCTCGTACGTTTATTTATTTATCGACGCCATTTTCGCAGCTCAATGCTAGCGCCGTACTTTTTTTCATTCAGCGCCAGCGAAAGAGACGGAAAGAGGAGAGTGAGAGAGAAAGAGAGAAAGAGAGAGAGAGGGAGAGAAAGAAAGAGAGTTGTCTCAATTGCCACACTCTGATACGCGGCTGGACGACTAGTTATACCACTGAAATGTTGCTACTGCTACTGCTGTTGCTGTTACAATTGAACGCATGTTGGCTGATGTTGGCAGAGACTTTCGGTGTGCGCGCGCGCGCGTGTGTGTGTGTGCAGTTACGCGAGCGATAGAGAGAGAGAGAGAGTCGCGTGGGGGGATACAATAGGCGTGAAGTTAGACGAGGGTTGAGGACACGCTGGAAAATACGTATGGAACGTGGGCGCGAACTTCAAACTGCAAGTTGGCCGTTGACTCTTGGTTTATACGTAATAACGTAAATAATGAAATGCGCGTAAAATGCCGAACAATACGATTGGCCCGGTGTCGTGCATTGGGGGTCATCGCGAACTTTTCGCACGTAATCGAACGATCTTGAAACGAGGTTTATTTTGATTTATCTTTCTTTGACAGTACACGTGCTTTGCTTTATTTTTTTTAAATTCCCGAAGAGTATCGACCGTATTTTTTTTAAAGATCTGCCGTTAAATTTTCATCGATTACAATGTCAGGTTCCATTGTGGAAAAGTTAGGCGATCAACTGGATAAACGTCGGAATCCAACACGTTATTTTTGTTCCATTCGACCGTTTCGCGTTGTAAACGTCAGTTTTTCCAAATTCTCATTTTCGACTATAAGAGTCGCCTATAAATATGCTTTCAAAGTACGCCTCGACGCAGCGCGCGAGCCATGTCTCTATAAATAAAAAAAAAAATAAGGGGTAGCGTAGGTTCCGTCCGGAAATCTCTATTTCGAGATCGCGCTTGTTTCGCTTAGTCGCTTGCTACTCGTCCGCTAATACGCGTAGGTTTATTCAAAGGTTCGTAGCGAAATACCTCGTTTGCGATCGTAACTATCGTTTTCAAACGAAGGTTATAGCGTTTAACTCTCGCAAAAGTATCGTCAAAGTACGTTATGGATTCTACAAGTCAACTCGACGAAACACCTTCCACTGGACTTTCGCGTTCCGATCTGCGAGATTCGTCGCCAGAAAGGTAAATATTCGCGTTTCTAACGGGGTGTATTTTTCAATTGTTCACAGTCAATTCGATTAGCTCGCTCCGCTTGCGATACGACTAACCAAGGTATATATTTTTTCGACAGGGACCCGCCGACAAATTTGGTAACAGGATTTTTGTAAGTTTCGTTTTTCTTGAGAAGGCAAACCTAAGAAATATATGACACTTTCTCGTGTATCTTTGTTGACAACGCAGATGGCTGTTTGTTTTATTCACGACGACTGCCTACATTTCTCAGTCTGTTATATTTCAATCGCTGGAACATTTTTTGAAAGATATCAAGGATATGGAAGACATATGCGTCGCAAACAGCAATAGTTTCAACGACGAGAAATGCGAATGCGTCTTTGCGTACTTAGAGGTGAGTAGCGACGTTACAAAGAGATTTTGATCGACGAAGACAAACGTTTGAAAAGCACCGTGCGAACCAAAACGAAAGAGCGTGTCGTGTCAGTGAGGAAATGGAAAAATCTTACGAAAACCTGCAATCGAATACAAGTAGTTTTCATTTGAAAATTATTTCGTAAAAACAGGGCTTGGATCACCCACGCTTTCAATATCTATTCAACAAGCTGCAGTTGACAAAGATGGAAAATCCAAAAACGAGCACCGTTAACCCACAGGGTAACAAGAATAACGCATGGAACACCGAGAAGGATTTCGTTTCGGAAATGCAATTCGTCGATCCAACGGCCTACGTAGTCGGTTGTGGAAACGGTAACTCGAGAAGCTCGATACGACCAAAGAATAACTACAAAAACTATTCGACGTTTGTTATTGTTGTACAATTTTCTCAGATGTACGACTCGCCAACAAGGACGTGTGCGAGCAGCTGGATAAACTCATCGCTACGGATCTTTGGACAAAGTGGTGGTACGAGGCAGACGCCTCTTGTTTTGTAAGCGTTTACCTTCGATAGAAATACGTCTCGGCTTTGTAACTTGTCAAGGAAACAAATCTTTGCAGAATTCCATTTTCAACACGATCAAACGGGTGCATCCGGCGATGGTTCTTGCGTTCGCGCTCGTTGTGATCGCCGTTGTTTTAACGCCAATTCGCCTGTTGCAAACGTTCCAAGTCCTTTAAATATTCGACAACGAAGTAGGTACGTATGCGTATACGCTTGCAAGTGCTTTTTGCGTCACTGTTCAAACGCGCGCTTACTCTGTTTCTCTCCTCCAAGGTTCAACGAAACTTCCAGTTTTGATCGATGCTTCACAAGAACGACGCTGTAATAATTCGTTAAACTTTGTGTATCCAAAGAAGAAATGCTACTACGACCGTCTTCGAGGTATCCGACCTCTCTTAAAAGACTCTTGATTCCATCGTTGTTCACGGAGCGTGCAACGAGCCCGGCGTTCGATTCTTCGACTACAGAACCGTCTTTTCAAGCTTTACCTTTTATCGCGCGTCAATTACCTGTGGCAGCTTCTTCGAGGATCCTCCTATTGGAATCGTTAGCGTTTTGCGCGATGCTGCCGCTATCGTTTGATTCAAAGCGTAGCTTATTAGTATTATCGTCATTGTTATTTTTTGTAAATAAACTGAAATTCAACGAACAAACGGAAAGCCTCTGTTTTCGAGGGTTGACGGAGGCGGGCTGTACCAATGACGTTTCCTCCTCCCCCATCCTTGTCTTTCAAACCAAGAGTCTTGTGGAATTGACAAAAACACTCGTAATTCAAGGTTTTGTTCATTTTGACTCGTGGAAACGAACGTTCGTATTTGTGAAATATTCGAAAACTTACGCGGGCGATTCGGTTCGCAAAGTGTCGTATCTCGAAAGCTCCGTCGTTGGACCGAGATACAAAAAGAGAAACGGCTATTTTTCAAATTCTTTGCAAAGCTCGCGTCGCCACAGTCGCGTTCGCGCTCGGACACGTGTCTCGCGTTATTTCTTGCTACGGTGAGTGTGTAAAATACAAATAAACTCGTACGCATACGAGCGGGATTGTTCGCGATTTGTCCGTCGATTGACCGAACAACGAATGCGTTCTCCCCGTGGAACGGGAAACGGATGATGCGTTAACGCTTCTAGGGATAAATATCTCGTAAAACGAGCAAGTGAAACAAACGAAATTCAGCCAATCAACGCTGTTGCTCGAAAACGTAAAGAGTTCGCAAGCTCGCGCAAGGGAAAGAAAACGCGTTCGTCGTTGGCTCGCGTAGCTCCAACAACGAGATATACTCAAGCTTGGTTTTTATAGTCTAAAAATACAAAAGAGCTTTCGGCTTGGCGTTGACTGTTCGGTCGATATTACGGCGTGAGTCGTACGTAGACGCGCGGCATTCGCTTCCAGTATCGCGTATCGAGCACGTAACTACGCGCCAGTATTTTGACTAGAGGGGCAACGATCGTTGACCACCACGGAATCGTAAGATCGACGATCGTTCTAGAACGCAACGACCATGATGATTCTATGCTTGGTACTCGCGTTGACGACACGCTCGGAATGTCTGGAGGAAGGTGTCGATATCGAAGACTATCTACCGAAACCCGTGATAGGTAACGTCAATCGAATAACTCGAATAACGATACGAATCGCCAAACGTCAATGTCACGATTGCAGGCGCATATTTCGACAAAAATACATCTTTGCGGCAAGCCTTCTCTTTGGCGGTGCACACAGCGAACAAATGCATGTACGATCGTGAAATTTGCGAAACGATACATCCGACACCAGTGGACGTCAACGCGCAGCTCTTTCATCAAGTCGAATTCAAGGCGATCGCCGTTGAAGCCGAGGACGACGATTCCATCGAGCTTTATAAAAAATGTCGGTTTACGTATGGATACGTGCAAATGCACTCGATAAACGAATACTGACAACGAAACGTATCGATTCGTTTAGTTGGAGAACTTGCAGGCGTTGGCGAGCAGCAAGATGCCTCGTCGTGGGCATGGTCGCGGACCAACGATTACGGCTTGGCTATGGTAATGGGACCGCATGGACGCGTCTCCTCGATTTTTGTTCAGGCTCTTTGCGAAATTCACGACATACCTCAAATTGTCATCAGACGAGAGCTCGACTTTCAACACGATCCCGTGAAATCCTTGAACTTTTACCCGGATACCGAGACACTCGCCAAGGTAATCGCTCCTTCTTTTCTCCATCCTTTTGTCCGTTTCTTGCTATTCCTGTGACTTTGACAGGTGTACATCGAGATGTTGGCCAAGTTGAACTGGACGGACTTTTCCATTCTCTACGAGAAAACTGAAAATTTTATAGCGCTTGACAACTTGCTGAAGATGTATCCGATGCACACCCACAACGTGTACGCTTACAAGCTTGGTTCTGGGCCAAATTTCAGGTACTCCTTGTTCTACCTCGACACTTTTGCGTTTTCTCATCGCCTTTCTACGCAGTGAGCCGCTTCTAAAGGTCAAAAGTACGAAGCACAAAAATTTCCTCGTGGACTGTGGCTTCGAAATCTTGGGTGCGGTGTTGAAGCAGGCACAACAAGTTGGCATAATGACGGGGTCCTACAAATACGTAATCACCACCTTGGTAAGCGTCTAACGCCACGTACGTTCGAAAGTCGAGCGCAAGGCAAACGCGTTGGTGAATTTTGCAGGATTTACACGCGGTCAATTTGTACCCCTATCAGTACTCGGGCGTCAACATAAGCGGCTTGCAATTAGTCGACCTCAACAATCCATTCGTTAGAAATTTCGTGAGCGCCCATTTGGACGAGTTTGGGATCAAGGCCGTGGAAGAGCTACGAGTCAAACACGCTATAATCTTTGACGCGGTGATGACCTTTGCTCAAGCTTACAAGGATCTGAATTATCAAAATCAAATATTCAACGGCGCCAGACTCTACAAAGATTACGGCAATCCTACTCCTTGGAAGGATGGTCTCAGTTTGAGAAATTACATGTTGGCCGTGAGTACAGACGCGAAGCGACGCTCCAAACGAGCAAACACGTTGACGCGTTGCGTACGATTGGTGTGTGCAGGCCGAAATAAACGGGCTGACGGGTCCGATGATGATGGACGGCGACGGTGTACGGCGCCGTTTCAAACTGGACGTGGTGAATCTTCATCAAACGGGCCTTCAAAGAGTCGGCGAGTGGAATTTCGAGGACGGCTTCGGCGACTTGAATCTCGTCAAAGCCAAACACAGGCCGCACTACAAGGTTCTCATAACACTGGTACGTTATTTCGCTGGAGTATCCACGTTACAACTGGGTAGATGCTGGGTAGATACCGTTGGATTTGCCTATCGCGAGCTCTGTATTCGTTGTTGAACGCAGGTCAATCCTTACGGGATAGAAGTCAATCACTCCAATAGCCTCGAGGGTAACGCGCGTTACGAGGGCTTCGCCATTGACTTGATCAAACAATTGTCCCTGGAGATGAATTTCGACTACACGTTCTACGTGCAGAAGGACAAGAACAACGGCAATTGCACGAAACACCAGACGAGTGGACACTGCAACTGCACTGGCATGATGGAAAAAATTTTGAACTACGTGAGACGATCGGCCACATACCGTTGAATCTTGTCGTTAATCGTACTCCTAATAAATTGTTCGTCGTATCGTAATTGGTCGTGCAGGAAATGGACATGGCGATCACGGACTTAACGGTCACGGAAGATCGCGCAAAGTGCGTGCAATTCTCAACGTCCTTCATGATGCTGGGCATGAGCATTCTGTTCAAGAAACCACAAAAGGCCGAAGCTACGTGGTATTCGTTTTTCGCGCCGTTCAATTATCTCGTGTGGTTGTACATGGCGATCACTTACATCGCCATGTCGATACTCTTTTACGTCTTTGGACGCGTTTGTCCCGCCGAATGGATCAATCCGTATCCTTGTATCGAGGAGCCGAGCGAGTTGCACAATCAATTTTCAATCAGCAACGCTTTCTGGTTCACCATGGGCTCGGAAATGCAACAAGGCTCGGAAATCGCACCAGTGTTGGCGCTCCTTTTTCTCGTATTTTTGCCTTAATCGATCGTTGTGTTTGCGGATCAATTCATATCGTCGTACGTTTGCTTTACAGGGGTCATTCCACGAGGACGTTGGCCGGTTGGTGGTTAGTTCGTCGGTTCGGTGTCTTCCGTCGAGCGTCGTATCTGGACGCGTTATAATTTGCAAAATGTTGCAGGTGGTTCTTCTGCCTGATCATGATCAACACGTACATCGCCAATTTAGCTGCTTTTCTAACGATCGAAACCCCAGTGAAAATCATAAACGACATCAAAGACTTGCAAAATCAAACGGAAATAAAATTCGGAGCCAAAGCTGGCGGTTCGACGTTGAAGTACTTCGAGGTAAACGTTCGATCGCGCGCTTTTCCGTTTTTTGCACGTGCGCGCACTCGAATTGATACTTGTCGTCGTTTGTCAGAGCTCGAGCGACGTAAACTACAGGCAACTGTACGAGCAAATGATGGAAGACGAGTGGAAAAAGCTTTACGTGGTCAAGGAAAACAACGACGGCATCGAGTTGGCCAAGAGAAAAGACGTTAACTACGCGTTCTTCATGGAATCTTCGTCCATAGAGTACACGATACAACGCGAGTGCACTCTCCAACAGACGGGTGGTTTCATCGATCAGAAATCTTACGCCATTGCTTATGCCAAAAGTTAGTCGAACGCGAAGGGACAACGCGATTGGTTTGGCCCGTCGTTGCTCCGTTTCTCGTTAAAGAATAACAGTACACGTGGCTTGTAATTGTTGTAGATTTTTCGGCCCATCAGGAGCTGAGCAGAACCATATCGATGCTTCAGGAGTCGTTGGTTATCAAAGATCTCAAAGCCAAATGGTGGGATATGAAAGGCGCAACCTGTGGCGTGAGTCTTTACTCGAACGACAATAGCCGAGGAGGAGGCGCGACAACCTAACGTACGTTATCCGTTTATTTCAGAAGGAAGATCCCAATATACCTAAACCGATGACGCTCGAACAGATGAAGGGTATTTTTTACGTACTGGGAGTTGGTCTCTTGCTGGCCGGTTTGTTAACGATCTACGAGTTCGTTCAAAGTATTCGAGCGATTGTTCCAACAGTCGAGGTACTTGAACTTTCGATCGAATTGGAGACGACGCTGCGAGCAAAACGCCTCTACGTTAAACTTGTTTTACAGATTGGCTTTTGGAAGGTCGCTAAAATGGAGTTGAAAATAATGACGCGATCTAAACCGATCAAACCCGTGCTGAGTAAGCAGATATCTTTGGAAACGGATTCGTTCGACGGTTGTTCCAATAATTTGACAACGACCACGCATACCTAGCGGTCTATCGAGGCAACAAGTTGGCGACGTTGTTCCAAGTGTAACATTACTACCGTTCTTCCTCCTACGTGTTCTTGTTGTTTGTTGGTTGCTTTTTTTTTTGGCGTAAACCAATTATTGAATATCTTTTGAAAATATAAAAAATGTAAAAATCCAAGAAAACCCCGTTGTTTAATTTGCGTTCAAGCGACGTTCTAAAAAAAGGATGGGCTCAAGAGTGTCCCCCCTTCGATATACTGGAAAAAGCTTCGGGAAAGAATGTCGCAAGCGTCGTCTTGTACGACACGACGAAGAAAACAACAAGAAATAATATACGTCGTTTCAAAGAAAACAAGCATCTTTCGTTCGTTCGATCGAGCTTTCGCACTCGTGGTAAACGCGATTGTTACCAGCGTTTAAACGTTTGTTCGTTGTTTTTCCGAGGATGCAGTGCCGTTAATGCGTTTTGTCGCGACGTTTCGACAACGACTGCACTACGATCGAACGTTGAACCGTAATTTGCCGCAGCACGCCTGGCTATATCTATACACACGTGCGTAGACTCGTGCTCGAGATTTTTCAGCCTCGTAAGTTTCGTCAAACGGAGACGAGTCATTGGCTTTTATAATATCTAAAAATAAGACGAGTGTTCGGTTTAACGTTAATACATACGTACATACATATACACACACACACACACACACACACATACATGTATACATATATATAACTTTCAGTTGCGCATTTTACTGCGAACCGTATAGACGCGCGACAGTAGACGCGATATACGGAGAACGTGACATTTGCCAGTCTGTAAGTAAAAGCGATAGTTTGTAAAGATGAAGAAAAAAGAAAAAAACACGCGCACGCGAGAATATTTGACGAAACAAGTCGTACTGTTCACAGTTGTGGAATGGAAAAATAATGATAACCCTGTGGCTGGCGTTTGTCCTAATTGTACGATCGGATTGCCTGGAAGAAGGTATCGAGGTGAAGGACCATCTACCGAAACCAGTGATAGGTAGATATTTATCGCCAACGATTCGTCGTACAACTCGAAATACGTAACAGCCGGAACGTTTGTTAACGCAGGAGTATACTTCGATGAGAATTCGTCGATGCGTCGGGCGTTCTCGTTGGCCGTACACACGGCTAACGAGTGCATGTACGATCACGAGATTTGCGAGATAATACACCCCAGCGAAGCTGGCGTCAATCGACGTCTGTTTCATCAGGTGGAATTCACCGCGGTGACCGTCCAGGCTGACAACGACTTGCCGTCCGTTCGAAAAAATTGTTCGTTCGTCGTGTTTTTGTCTCTAGCGACGTTTTTGATGGTTTCTTAGCGGATAACGGCACGTTTGATCGACAGTTGGCAAGTTGGCGGGTGTGCACGAGAGTCAAGATCTCTGGAGCGTGGACAACGACAATGGGCTGGCACTGGTCGTGGGACCACACCGATACGTCACGTCGCTGTACGTCCAAGGACTTTGCGAGATTCACGACCTACCGCACGTCGTCATCAGACGCGAAACCGAATCGGAGCACAGCCCTTTTCAAACCATCAATCTCTATCCGGACACCGAAAGCCTCGCCAGCGTAAGCCAAATATCCGTTGTTTCCCGTCGACCAGTGTCACGCGTGACGTTCGTCTTGTCTACGCACAGGTGTACGTGGACATGATAAAGGTGCTGAATTGGACGAGCTTTTCGATACTGTACGAAAGGACCGACAACTTTGTGGCTCTTCGCGCTCTACTGGCCATGTATCCGGCTTACACGTACAGCGTTTACGGTGTCAAATTGGGTTCTGGATCGAATTACAGGTAATCGTTCTCTTTTTGTCCGTGGGTAACCCAAAGCCTCTGTGCTTTGCGTGTACCCGGCAAGCGTATTCCTCTTACAGCGTACCGTTGCTGAAAGCCAAACGCATGAATCACAAAAGTTTCGTGATCGACTGCGACTTCGACGTCTTGGACGAGGTGCTGACCAAAGTTCAAGAAGTCGGCATGATGACGGACGATTACAAATACGTGATCACCAACCTGGTGAGTTTTCCGACGGCATCGAACGACTCGACGCGCTCGCCTCTTGTTTTTCCGTTTGATCGTTCGTAGGACATGCACGCGATCGACTGGTACCAATACCAATATTCCGGAGTCAACGTCAAGGGTTTACAGTTGTTGGACATGTACAACCCGTTCGTTCGGCGCTTCGTGAGCAGTCGTCTGGACGAGTTTGGAATCCAAGCCGTCGAGGAGTTGCGAATCGAGGACGCTCTAATGTTCGACGCGGTAATGACGTTCGCTCAGGCCTACAAGGACCTCAACTACGAGAATCAAATATTTCACGGGGCTAAATTTTACAAGGAGTACGAAACCCCTACCCCGTGGAAGCACGGACTCAGTCTGAGAAATTACATGCTATACGTGAGTGAATTACCATTCGATTCCTCGTAGCGATTCTCGTCCACGGAGAACGGCTAAAGAAACGAACGATCGCTCGGCTCGTCCCGAGTTCAGACCGAATCGAACGGTTTGACAGGTCCGGTGACGATAGACGGCGACGGCGCTCGACGCCGTTTCAAACTCGACGTCGTCAATCTCGATCGAACGGGCCTGAAGAAAGTCGGCGAGTGGAATTTTCAAAGTGGATTTTTGGATTTCAAGCCCGAACAGCAGACCACCCTGCCGCATTATCGAGTTCTCATTACCGATGTAAATATTCGTAACGTACGCGATCGAGGACGCGCGTACCGATCCATTCCATTGATCGAACGACGTTGTCGTTACAGAACGCGCCGTACGCGACGAAAGTGAAACACTCGAGAACTATGGAGGGCAACGCGCGTTTCGAAGGATTGGTCGTCGACATCGTCGAGGAATTGGCCAAAGAGATGAAGTTCACCTATACGTTCTACTTGCACGAGGATACGAACAACGGGCGCTGCAACACGACCAGGATCGGCAACGATTCCGTATGCTCCGGTTGCGACGGTGTGATGGGCAAAATTTTCAGCAACGTGAGCCATTGTTTGTTTTCCTTCGTATCCACGCTCGATCCGCGTTCTCATGCGCACGCGACCTACAGGAAATGGATATGGCGATCGCCGATTTAACGGTGACGGAAAGTCGAGCGAGATGCGTGCAATTCTCGACGTCTTTTATGAATTTGGGCATAAGCATCCTGGTGAAGAAACCGCAAAAAGTCATCACTTGGTACTCGTTTCTCACGCCTTTCGATTACAACGTTTGGCTGTACGTGGCGTTGAGCATCGTCGTGGTCTCGCTCATGTTCTTCGTTCTTGGACGACTTTGTCCCGCCGAATGGAACAATCCGTACCCTTGTATCGAGGAGCCGAGCGAGCTGCACAATCAGTTCACCGTCAACAACGCTGTCTGGTTCGCCATGGGAGCTATCTTGCAGCAGGGTTCGGAGGTCGCTCCAATGTGAGTCCCGTCAAGTCGTCTCGCGTTGATTCGTCGCGGTAACGAGTGTTTCGTCCAAAACTCAATGCACACGTTTCAATTTACTTTCCAGAGGAGCCTCGACGCGGATTCTGGCCAGTTGCTGGTTCGTCGAACCTCCTTTCCAACGATCTCGCGCGTTCTTGTCGCACAAGTACCATATTTCACGTTGTTTCAGGTATTTCTTCATTTTAATCATGGCAAACACGTACATCGCCAACTTGGCTGCGTCTTTGACGGTCGAAACACCCTTGAAACTCATCAACGGCATCGACGATCTGGTCAATCAAACGGCAATCAAGTACGGAGCCGTGATCAATGGATCTACCATGAAATACTTCGAAGTAAGTTGGACGAATGGACGATCGAGGACCAATCGCGACCACTGTCTGTGTGTTCGCTTTTTTTTTTTAGAGTGCCAGCAAATATCGCAAAATCTACGATCGCATGATCGACGACGAATGGGGGACGCTTTACATGGTGAAAAACAACGAGGACGGAGTGAGACTCGTCAAGAACAACGACACCAATTACGCCTTCTTCATGGAATCGTCCAACATCGATTACGTTATTCAGCGCGATTGCGATCTCGAGAAAGCCGGTGATCTTATCGACCACAAATCTTACGCCATCGCCTACGCCAAAGGTACGAGTAAATAAGCCAATCTGCAAACGTGATCGCGCGTTCGATCCTAAATTTCACATCTGACAAACGCATGCCCAGACTTTCCGGCTCATCACGAAATCAGTCGGACGATATCCGTTCTCGAGGAAAAATCGATATTAAACGACCTTCGGAAAAAATGGTGGGAGGCAAGAGGTGCAGTTTGCGGCGTAAGTGCACCAATACGAGCTCGAAATCGACTTGGTGCGCTGTCGTTGTTGATTTGTTTCGTTGTTGCAGATAACCGATCCCAACATGCCGGAGTCGATGACCGAGGAACAGTTGAGAGGAGTCTTTGTCGTGTTGGGGCTTGGTCTTTTGTCTTCCACCGTAATAACCGCTTATACCTCGGCGCAAGGTATCCGATCGATCGCAAAGACCGAAAAGGCAAGTGCACTTGAAATCAAACTAAACGAAACAACAACGAAGAATCGCGCGAGACGAACGCTGTAACGTTGCGTTGTTATTGCAGCTTGGTTTTTGCAAGACCGCCAGATTCGAGATGAAGTACATGACGCAGTCGAAAGCGGTGAAACCAGTACTCTCGAGACAGAGATCCGTGGAAACGAATTTGTCCACGACCACGCAAGTTTGAACAAAAGCGCAAAAAATAATCGACTGTTGTTTTACAAATAAAAATCTGCAAAACGAGATTGATCCTCCGCAAACGACACAATTCCTTATCTGCGTACATTTGTCATTCCTTGGCACGGTTTACATCAACGTTGCCTATGGGTTTCTGCAATATCGCACGCGTATATATAAACTCTTAATCGGACTGCAGTATAGGTGCACAAGGAAGAGAGGGAGGAAGCGCATAGACGAACATAGTACGGAGACTATAAATAAGCGTAGCCCACAATAACGCTTGGCGGGATATACGTTCGGCTTGTTCGCTTTGAGACAGCTCAGTCGCGTACGGAGTATGTACGCGTAAGTTCGGATGTCTCGTTGTATCGCTTAGTGCGTACACTTGTACACGCGTTCTCACTCGAGAGAGAGAGAGAGAGAGAGAGAGAGGAGCGCGAACGCGTGTGACACTCGAGAGACTTTGGCAGAGTCCAAGACACGGCAACGTCGTTTAATTTAAACGTTCGTTCACGCGCAAATTAGTCGTGCGCAATTATACTTACATCCTGAGTGGTTTCGTAGGGGCTTCCTCAGCCCCGCACCTTCGCCATCTCGCACGTCAACTAGACAATTATAGATACGCGCGTTCAAGCTCTTAATACTTTGGCTGGCTTCGAAAACAACGCGCCAGAGACCGCAGTGAAAGTTGCACTTTGTACGCTGGTTTGTCTGCCTCGAGCCAACGACCTGTACACGCGTAGTTTGTAAATATGCATCGATGCGCGCTCTGTCCGTAAGTATATCCGTGATTTATCCTAACTTTTGCACGTAGACTAATTACTCGAGGTGTCGCGCACGACGTTTTTACGAGGCAAAATAACAATCGATCGATCTCGCGCGATTCCTCGACGACAAATACGGACGCTCACGGTAGGACCATCGAAACGCCACGGAGAAAATCGCTCGATTAAAGCTCGCGTAGACGTATACGTGGGCGACGACTTCGAGAATAGAGAGCGCGTTGCATCCACCTGATCAAAATGCGGGCGCCGGATTTAGAAGTGTAAACATTTTTAGCGGTTAATCGTCAAAGGCTCCTCGCTCGGCGTCTCGGAATAGCGGCTAATACGTCGAACGCCACCGTAAAAATCCAACGACCAACCGTTTCTTCTTTGACGTATCGGGTGCGCGTGCTATCGAACCTCTCGCGAGATTGGTCCACGATCAAATAACACCAAAATAACCAAAGATGTGCAAGTCGTACACAAATCTACAAGATGCATAGAAAACGGTCAAACGATGATTCCAGATGGAATAGCGGCACTATATACTATTTGTAGAATGGGATCACGATGTGGATACGGTACCTCCTACTTTCGTCAATGTTACAAGTGTTGGTCTACGCGTTCGATCACGTGAGCTTGCCCAAAGCCGTTCTAGGTAGAATACAAAATAATCGTTGCAACAGCAACGACCAAGCTATGACCAAGGATCTATGTAACTCATCTCTGTGTATCTATGTGTGTACATGTATCTCCGACGAACCTACGTGCAGGTGGATTTTTCAACAAGGATGCGTTCATGCGTCGTGCGTTCTCGTTGGCGGTTCGCACGGTCAACGCGTGCGCGTACGATCCTCGAACGTGCGAGCTGATGCATCAAACCGACCACGACGTCGACGCCCGGCTCTTCCACCAGGTTGATTTTGCCGCGATCGCCGTTGAAGTTGACGACGACTTGATCGACATCTACAACAAGTGTTTGTGTTTCGATGTATCTGTTATTTTTTATTCAACGTCTTTTGCTCCGATGAAAACACGGAAACACCGGTTCTCGTCCCCGGAAACGAGGAGCGGGCTTTAGGTCGTCTCCTCGACTGTCGCGCTAACGAGTCGGAATTTGGCACCGATCCGACCGCGCAAACGGCACCTTTGCCGTTTGTGCATATTTGTTTGTACAGAGTTTGTATAAATTTTGAACGAATACGTAAGTACGCACGGCACAGTCGTTTCGTTCGTTCGTTCGTTCGACTTTGTTCGATCGAGCATCTTTGCTCTAGTTCCAACAAAAGAACGTCAACGTATCGCAAACGACTCGCCAAAGTAAACATCACTCGGTAATCAAATATCGCTTTTGATCCAAGCAAAATAGCGTTTCGCCCCAAATTCGAGATCGTCGTCGAGATACGAAATAGCCGGACAAACGGGAAACCAAACGCACGCGTATGTCTAACGACGGAACAATTGCTTTCACGCGCGCAGTTGGAGAAATGGCAGGTGCGAGAGAACGGCGTTCGTCGAGCAACGGGCACGGCAACGACTACGGTTTGTCCACGGTCATAGGACCACACGATCGCGTCTCCTCCGTCTACACGCAAGGATTGTGCGAATTGCACGACGTGCCGCACATCGTTATTAGACGCGAGTTCAGAGCGGACCACAATCCTACCCAGACCATCAATCTTTATCCGGACACCCAGACGCTCGCTACCGTGAGATCTTACTTTCTTTGGATCTCGAGGTTCGTTGCGCGAACGTTGTTTACGTTAACGTTGTTTTCAACGATTGTCCAGGTATACGTAGAACTGATAAAGAGGATGAATTGGAAGTCGTTTTCCATTTTGTACGAGAACACGGATAGCTTGCTGGCTCTGCAGAAAGTCTTGAAAATGTATCCGCCGTACACTCACGAGATCCACGCGTTTAAATTGGGCAGGGGGCCAAACTTCAGGTAAGCGGATCGAAAAAACTCGAGTAAACGTTGTTGAACGATACGCTATAACGATGTTGTCGCACGCGACGCAGCGAGCCGCTACTCAAGGCAAAATATTCCCGTTACAAGAGTTTTCTACTGGACTGCACCTACGACTCGCTGTTCAACGTACTGAAACAAGCGCAAGAGTTCGGACTGATGTCCGATTCCTACAAGTACATCGTAACGAGTTTGGTAATCGACGGCGTTGACGGACACGAGAACAGACGATAATCGCGACGATCGAAACGAGAACGCTCTGTTGCAGGATCTTCAAACGATCGACTTGTGGCCGTTCAAGTACTCCGGCGCCAACGTAAGCGGCTTGAGACTGGTCGATCCCGACGATCCGGTTGTCTCGAGCACGGTTGGCGAACGTCTGGACGACTTTGAAATAGCGTCGGTAGACAAGTTACGCGTTCACGACGCTCTGATGTTCGACGCGGTCGCGCTGTTCGCTCAAGGCTACAAGGACTTCGTCTACGCCAATCCAATTGGTCGCGGTGGAAGCGCCGCCCGATTGCCCAAACACTACGCTCGATTGCATCCTTGGATTCATGGGCTCAGTTTGAGGAATTACATGTTGTATGTGAGTAGACGCGCACGCGAAGTCGAGAACGGAGTGTTGCACGAGTGTAACACGAGCGTAACACGCAGAACCAACTGAACGGGCTGACGGGACCGCTGATCGTCGACACGGACGGAGTACGACGGCGATTCAAGCTCGACGTTCTGAACCTTCGTCAGGCGGGTTTGGTGAAAGTCGGCGTGTGGGATCCCGTGCGTGGTTTCGACAAGCTGAGTCTCGCCAGCGAGCTCGCGGTCGAGCACTTCAAAATTCTCATCACCATGGCAAGTCGAGCGGAAAGAACAATGGACGCCCGCCGTACGTATCGTATACGCGCATAGTTGGGAGTAACGTCGATACGTCTGCACACAGAATCCACCGTACGCGACCAAAGTCAATCATTCGAGAAGCGTGGAGGGCAACGCGCGTTACGAAGGATTCGTCGTCGACATCGTCAAAGCTCTAGCCAAAGAGATGCACTTCAACTACACGTTTTACGTGCAGGAAAATTCGGACAACGGCAACTGCACGAAGGACGAGACGACCGAACAATGCAGCTGCACTGGCATGATGGGCAAGATACTCAGACACGTATTACGCACATTCACGAGTTTCACTAGCGTTTGTTTTTCTCGCGTTTATCCAGATGTCCATGGCGCTAATCG
Source organism: Chouioia cunea (assembly GCA_030064505.1). Classification (NCBI taxonomy): domain Eukaryota; kingdom Metazoa; phylum Arthropoda; class Insecta; order Hymenoptera; family Eulophidae; genus Chouioia; species Chouioia cunea. Next base: position 7,768,830 of record JAOPFQ010000001.1, read on the forward strand.
CTGCGCGGCTTTTTCACGCAGGAAATGGACATGGCGATAACGGATTTGACCATCACGGAAAATCGCGCCAAGTGCATTCAATTCTCAACGGCGTTTTGGAATTTGGGCATGAGTATTCTCTACAAAAAGCCACAGAAAGCCGAAGCAAGATGGTACTCGTTCTTTTTGCCGTTCTCCAATCGCGTTTGGATGTATCTAGGTCTCGTGTGGATCTTCACGTCGATACTCTTCTTCGTACTTGGCCGCCTCAGTCCGTCCGAGTGGACCAATCCTTTTCCTTGCATCGACGAACCCGACGAATTACACAATCAGCTGACGATCGACAATGCCTTTTGGTTCACCGCCGGCGCCATTATGCAGCAAGGTTCCGAGATCGCGCCAATGTAAGTGTACCCGTCGCCGTTCGTTCGTTCGTTCGTTCGTTCGTTTTTACGGCTGGCTATGTATTTGTTCACAGAGGAATGTCAACGAGGTGTTTAGGAGGATTTTGGTTGGTATATTTTCAACGACCGATGCGTCGGAAAGTGCGAAACTCTAATTGAACCCTGTTACACAGGGCGTTCTTTTGCTTGATCATGGTTAATACGTATATCGCCAATTTGGCCGCTTTCCTGACCATCGAAACACCCGTCAAAGTCGTCAGGGGTATCGACGATCTGTACAATCAGACGACCATTAAATACGGAGCTAAGAAGGGCGGTTCCACGTTTACGTATTTCAAAGTAAGCGAATCCCGCTCGATGCCTCGATACTTTTTTCCAAACCTAACGGATGCGAACAACGACTACGAACGAACGCTGTCTTTGCAGAGCTCGAGTGATCCTAAGCACAAGCAGTTGTACAATAACATGATAGACCCGGAATGGATGAAAAAATGGATGGTCGATACGAACGAGAAAGGTATCGACTTGGCTAAAAGCGATCAAGTCAATTACGCTTTCTTCATGGAGTCGCCGTCCATCGAATACGTGCAACACCGAATATGCAATCTCGAACAGGCGGGTGGGTTGATCGACCAAAAAGCTTACGCGATCGGCTATGCCAAAAGTGAGTATTACAACGGACAAATATTGGCGTACGAGAGGTCGAGTGTGTTCGCTAGATTTCAGATACATCAAGGAAGTCAATCAAATGATATCTCAACTCAATGAGAATTCCGTCATCAAAGAGCTGTACAAAAAGTGGTGGACCGAAAAAGGCGCCGTTTGCGGGGTATAACGGCGAACGCTTCGACGGAACCTCCTTCGGTTTCATCAACGATTCAACGCTGTCGATTGTTTTATTTTTTCAGGATAGCAGCACGAACGTGCCCCAGTCGATGAATCTCAGTCAAACGGCCGGTGTTTTTTACGTATTAACAGGTGGTTCTTTCGTGGCGTTTGTCTTCACGTGTTACGAGTTTGCTCGTGGTATCAAAGCTATCTCAAAAAGCGAAGAGGTAAGTGTCGTCGACGTTTCAAGAACGACTTTTCAAGAATCGAATCTACTCCGTATCGATGCTGGATGTTACAGGTCAATTTCATGCAAACTTTTTGGATGGAGTTGAAGGGCATAACTGGCGCGAAATCGACCAAACCAGTACTGAGGAAACAAAAATCCTCCGAGACAAATTGTTCGGACGGTTTCTCGTGCAAATTGACCATGACTACTCAGGCTTGACAATGCGTCCTCCAGATCCTCGCATATAAACAAACGTTTTTGTTACTTGTATTGTTGATCGTGTTTTTTTTATTTTATTTATTTTTTTTGTATAAAATTGTTGATTGTAGCGGCGATTCTAACGTTTCGATCACGTCGATTAACCTCCTCTCTGTCTTCTCTGTAGACACTTTAACAAAAATAATACAGGCGAGCTTTCCTGCGTAATTTCTTACTCGTTGTTCACTTTGGAAGAAGCTTGCAAGACGAATAAAACGTTATTTTTGAGACAACAAAAAACCAAGAAACAAGTGATTTATGCGTGTGTATGGGTGTGTTTATTATTGGTAAACGTAGATAATGCAACTATTTACCGCGAAATAAAGGATATTGCACTTTTCTTGAAATTATGTACAAGTACGTAAGTTGAGTTAAAGTGTACCACCCGGTTGCGCTTTCGTTGTCGTTACAAAAATACGCTACGCCAGCACAAGAATAAATAACGAATTGACGTTGTCAAATTGGCGATAACTATGTGTCTCTATATGTACAAACAATTATTAAACAGTTGACTGTTGGCGTACTATCGGAAAACAGAAGAACGTCGAAGAGGCATTGTTGCATCGTCGACGACATCAACTTCGAGTCTTTCTCTCAATACTCAACGTTCTATATCAAACTCTCCGTCGCGTATCACAAATCCTGCTTGTCACCTTGAACGTCCCAATCTTCGTCTTCGCCCCATCCATCGATCTCAGTCTCTATATCCTGCATTGTCAAATTGAGTTTACTCGTTGTCGCCGTTATCGTTGGAGGTTGAGTTAGCGAGGCTTCTTCAACGCGCAGAATTTGTGCTTTTTGAATGACGGGTTCCATGTCCGTGAAGAAATCAATTTCTTCTGGCACTTCGTTATTTATAGGCTTGGAATGCTTGATGTCCAGCTCCGAAATGTCCCTGATAATAGGCTTTTTCGCGTAAGACTTTGTCAGTGACATTGACACCGACGCAGGGACTTTGAACGGTTCTTCTTCTATCGCAATGGTATAGTCGCACGGTTCCTCTTCGTGCTTTGCGATAGTTTCCTCTAGATTGTTCGTCTCGCTAGCCTCCCAGTCGGACCAGTTTTCCTCTTCGGCAAAGTTACAGTTCGCCTCCTCCTTGTCTTCACCGCCATCGGGAGATGGTCTCTCGGGTAAACACAATGGTGGCTCCTCCAAATTTGCGACTGGCGACTCTAACGTTTTCGACGGAGTGCTGAAGGTTACTCGTTTCGTTGACTTGTTTCTATGAATCTTATTCGGCCGACCGTCGGTAAAAAGTTTGGCACGTTTGCCACCGATAACTGTTGCTGCACCGAGAATAGGAACCAGATCTGCTAAAGCTCGCAAGGTTGTACTCACTAAGAGATCATCGGTGTCTTTGATTCCAACGAGGAGTTCCGGTAAAACGCGACTCTTTAGATCGTCGACTTGGAATGTTTTGACAAAAGAGTTCAGATGTTGCAGAAGCAGCATTCTTATTGGCGTGTCCCGAACGCAAAACATTTGCAAAAGTTTTGGGACTAAACAAGCTTGGAATGTTGAAATTGTCAAAAGACCTGGTTCGTCGTCCGTTTCTGAAAAGAGAGACAAGCTGCAGTTACATGAGAGTTTCATAAACAGATATGAAAGTAGTCATACCTTTTGGTGTCAAAATATACGGCAAAAACTTTGTTTGTGCTGTGGGATCTAACAAAACCATTCTAGACAACAACAATTTTCCCAATTGCTCAGCAACTATTTTTTCCGGAAAATGTTGTAACTGCTGTACTAGATTTCTGAAATTAAACCAATTAAAATAAACAGTTATACATGTAAACGAATCGATTTGGTTGTAGCAAATACGTACAAGAAAAATGCCTCCTTTTCAGGCTCACTTTTCAAAGGTAATTCTGTCAAAAAAGCGTAGATTTTCATGAAATCGTGACTAAAAAACGGATGATTGACTAGAGAAGACAACGAGGTATCTCTTAGTTTCTCTTTACACAAATCTTGAAAATCCGCTAATCCAGGAACATTGTCTGAAAGTAAAATTTTTCTCAACCACCGAATGGCCTAGCGACAAGTTCAAAGCAAAAAATAAAAATCGCACCTTCGTTCTTATGTTTCAAGATATCTTCTATTAAAACAGCATAAGCAAATTTATCAATAACCGAGGGATCTTGGGATATATTTGGCATTATGGTGTCTTCGTCGGGCGATATGGCATTCTCGTATCGGTACATCTTAATTTTCCTGAAGTAAGCTGCATTTATTTCTGAATTCTTGCAGAAATATTCTAAACCGCCAAGTTTCCAAGAACCTTCTGGGGTAACGTATATAGAACTACTGCAAACGTTATTGTGCGATCCTGTGGCATTCTCGTGTAAGAAAAGCAAAGCTCTTAAGACACTGTGCAATCCAACGCAGATTTGCAACATAGTTTGCGAACCGATTACTTGAACCAAAGGTTTCACTTCTTCTGTAGCTAAAAAAAATTTGCTCCCTTTTGACCAAGAGGATACGTATTTCAGGATGCAAGGATGCCTATGGATCATCAAGTTCTGAAATTGAGAACAAAGTAGGTACCATTAATAGCTCTTATCGGTAAGCGCGAATAATAGTGTTTAACGCCCAAAATGTCAAGATTACCTTAGCTGCCTTCTCTAGTGGGGAAGGTTTTCCAAAACTACAATCGGAATGCATCGAAGGTTCGCTTATAAAAACAGACAAACTTTGGGGGTTAGAGCTGTGTATGCTGGAGCTATGATGAGTCCAGAAGTCGGTAATCTCAATGGCCTTATCATCGATCTCCAGGCCCTTAAGGGCACTTTTCTCGTTACCCATGACTGCTGTTGATCACGAGAAGGCCGAGACTCGCGTCGATTTTCCACTCAGAAATCAATCGTTGCCATAATGACATTGATGGCCGTGATTATAAGTACGTACACGTAGAAAGCTCATCGTCGACTAAGAGTAAACACACGGAGTGTACGCATGCGTGTATCCGCAAGTCGATGATTTAAGTATTCAAGTTTTTACGAGTCGATTTTTTGCTGTAATTGTACGTTGTCAATTATCTCAGGGTCGTTATACGTAAAGAATATTGCGAGTAGTAGACGGATGTACGAGTGATTGTTCGAGTCGTTGAATGTCCTGTTATAAAAGTTCCATTGAAAACAACGTAGGTAACTTGATTAAAAAATTCAGTAGAACATACCGCTTGAATTGCTATTATTTTGAATTACGAACATTATTCAAAAGTAGATGTTTTTGATTTATTTACGTTTGTCACGCTCGTTACGACGATAACGTCGTTCGACGTTTCTCGAACGTAATTGCGCAAGCATTATCTTTGTGGGATTCTTTTTGACGAGCCTGGAATTTCTCCTATCCATCGCTAAGTTCCTCTTACGTACGCAAAAGTCAATTTTCTTATGAAATAAACGAGTTTAAACGATGAGTCTTGTATGTCAAATACATTTTTTCAACTTACGTCCAAAAAGCACGTTAACTTTAGAAATATACTTTGATCTAAATACGAAATCGAAAAATTCTTCATTTTCTAGGAAAACAGACGTCATTTTTTCATAAAACACGTACGATCCTGCAAGTTGCCGTTTTAGTCTTATTTCAAGCGATATTAACGCGTGTGCTTGTAGAAAAAAAAGAAACAGTTTCAATACGGTAAGTTGTTGCATTGATTTCGTATAAAAAAATATATATTTCGCGTGGATAATCAGAGTTCGAGGATCGTTGTTGCGTTATGATTATAAATACCTTCGCCTTCCTTTCTTTTTCTTTTCGACGTAAAAAAGTCGTAAACACGTTGGAGAACGATTGAAAAGTTAGATCCTCGAACACGTGGGGTTCTCTACTACGATCAAAAAAACTTTAAACCAAATTTGTTCTTTGACCGTCGCGTAACGCGAAAACGTCGCCGTAGACATTTCGACGAGTTTCACTGTCCAGCTGTCTAACCGCGACCGACGAACGACGTCCGCACGGATCACAGCTATTAATATTAATTACAGCTAATTTTCCGCGAATCCCTTGTTGGGACTTGATTCGCGTCACGTGACTACCGACGACACGTACGTTTTAGTGTCAACGGTTAAAATAAACACGCTACTAGAGTAGCGTATGCTATTGAAAATAAACGTTTGACCGATTCTTGCGAAATAGTAGATGGATGAAAAAAAGGCGAGATTTGACGTTTGAAAAGTGAACAGCAACGCGATGTATCCGCGAAAAGTAAAACAGTCGAATCGGTAACTCGCACGCAACACTGTCAAACGAAAGAGAAAAAACATGGAGTGTGGGATGCTATATCAGGGTAATGAAAAAAAAAATACCAAACACGTTTGTTTGTTTGTTTTCCAGAGCAAAGTTGTAATCGCAAGCAAGCGCTTGCAAAGAAGCCGCTCAGTTACGACTGCAACTCGGTTTTAATTTACAATTCATTGCTGCTAAAGACAATAATTACACCGCAAGCGTAATGTTTATGCGTTATTTTGTTTGAATCTTCTTTCTTTTTTCCCCCTCAACTTCTCCAATTCGTCCAATTCGCGCTATTCGTATAGATTGATAGAGGTATCGTGTAACATCGACTTTTCGTATGCTTTTGCCCAAGTGCATCTTGGCCGTTTGGCCGTGAGGCTTGTCGGGTTGGTGTTGTCGATAAAAATTCTTTGATATCAATCGTTGTCCAACAAATTTGTCCATCTAAAATTTTCACGCTACAGCTCGCGACACGTTAGTTCGCGAATATAACATCATCTCTACGCTGATCCTTTTCACGCTCGAAGCAGTAACCGATAAATACTTCCGCCGTGAACTTTCCCTTACGTTTTGTTTTTGTAATTATTATCTTGTGTACATATAAATCAGTGGCTCAATTCTTCGATATCGATATAACATCGTACAAGAGGATATACAAATAGTTTCGAAGGAAAAACCTGCTTTTTTGACGGCGTGTCTTTCTTTATCTATCGTAGATTCGTATATAATTGATTTATCTTCGTGTATCTTCATGTATCGTGTAATTATTAAATCTAAATAGTAACGATAAATCGATACGACAAAATGGTTTTTCGATGAGTTATTACACGCTCGCTCTTTCGTTCTCGTTACATGTTTCAGTTACAGGCTCTTCGCCTCCTCCTTTAATCTTTTGTAAAACACGAAAATATTTTGTAAACGTTTTTTTTATTATTATTAATTAAATATCTTACAGAGTGTCAAATAAAAAGCTACATATTTTTCCACATCTCCTTGCCGCTTATCCGTACAAAGTCTTTCTTTTTTTTAGCTTCGCTCGTTATTCTCGTTCTGAACGCGAAAAATCATCGCCAACTAACCGTTGAAACGTAAAAAAAAGAACGGGTGATATACATTCTTACGTGACAATCACTGCAGTAAGGGAGTCGGGTAGAAATAACGGAAAATACAATTATTTCGTTGGAACTACCAATGTGTACTCTCGTTACGCGTCGGATGTATATACCTTAAAGTGGACAAATCCAGAGAAGAAATAAGACTTTGAAACATGCAAGAAAAAAAATAAACAAAAATCTCGATGTTGCAAATGAAATGAGAAAAAAGAGAAAATAAAAAATAACAAACTCGTATTTTTTTCTCATTTTTCAGAGTGTAATAATTTTTCTATTTCATGTTTATTTGTCTTTTACAATAAATCATTTGTCGTAGGTGCATAACATTCGTCTCAAGAATGCTAAGTATTCCGAGTTTTCAACTAAAGGGAAAGATCAAAACATTTTACAGGCATTTTTGAGTGGGGGCTGCTTCGATTCAAGGGCCTGTTTCGATTGTTCATTGACGTCTCTTTCATCTCGATCAACGTTTTCTTTTTTCCTCGCGAGAAAATTTGACTCGCGCTGGCTCGGTAAACTTACGATAAACAAACGACTATTCGCAGCTAAACAGATTCGTTTATAACAAACGTCCTCCCATCTTGGCAGTGCGCATGCACGCACACTGTTATTAATCTTCATTTTTATTAAAAAAAAAAAAAAAAAAAGAATCACGGAAACACACAAGCTTTCAGTCTTTCGAGTAAAACAATATCTACAGGACACGTATTGTCAGTCACAGTAATAATCATACAACGTTATCGGAGACGACCATGCGCTCGCGCTTTCTTCATTAATTACTACTGGGACATGTTCAACTGTTCGTTTTAAGGATAAAAATTAAATTACACAATATTATATTTAAAGCAAAGAAAAAAAATATAGAAATAAAAAAATTTGCATAGAGCTCCAGACGACTTTTTACAAATAAATCTCGCATTTTTTCTAATAAAATAAAAAGAAAAACAAAAAAAATTGTCGAGTAGCCAGTCTTAACGTTGGTCAGAAAGGCTGAGATGAAAGAGCAGACCCTCGTGCCGACAACCCACGCGCTCAGTACCTTGGACACAATTTTTGTCTTTCCGTTGAAAAAGAAAAGGAATAAAGAGAGGGGGACAGGGAGACGCAATGAAGAATAACCTTACTAATTTTCTCATAACCATTTCACACATCTCTACAGCACTAGGCGTTAATTGAACGATTAACCGAGTACCCTTGCAATCTCTTACATGTATGTATTGTTTTACGCATTTTTGTCTCATTCGAGCGGCGACGTTACATCATTAATCGTCGTTCGTCGAAGATACACGTGCAAACAAATGTGTAATATTTTTTTTAACAATTAGGAAAGAAAAGAAATGATAATTAATTAATAATAGTTTTATAATAGTTATAGTAGCATGAAAAAAACGGAAAGAATTCTCTGCTAACTTTCTTTTTCCACTTCGTTTCTCGTCTATAAAATCGTCGACACCGGTTGAGCGACAGTCGCGCAAACGGCTAACATACAGTAGCAAAATTTTGCGCGATTTTTTTTTGTCTAGTGTCGTTTGTATCTCTCATATCCATTAATCTTTTTTTTTTTTTTCATGACATATCCAGGTTATTCGCATACGCATTTGTTTTTTTAACAAAATTGCAATAGCGTACGAAAGTTTATATCCCCGAAACACATTTGACACGGTCACGTCACATCGATCGAATCGGTGGTGCGCTCATGCTATCCGAGTCTTCGTTCCGATGCGCACTGTTTTCTTTTCTCGCTTAACCGCTTTATGTTTATGTATTTTCGCTCTTTTTTTTTTTTTTTGTTAAGTTTTATATTATCTATCGTGAAAAACATTCGTATTGGATGTCGTCGTAACGACTGGCAGTAGATTCCGTATTTTGAGAAAAGAAAAGCTCGGATCCAGTCTGTTTTCTTGTCGTGTCAATCGCGACGACATTTTGCGAAATCGCGATATAATGCACGTTCTGCCGATCCGATAGTAATGAGATGAGCAACGCTTGGGATTCAGTTTTAATTAAACTTATGTATTTTATTCATTATCTTTGTTTTCGTCTTAATATAATAATAAGTATAGTATTGATAGACGAGTTAATTAAGAACAATAATGGAAAAATGTACAATTCTTTGCGTTTTTTTTTTGTCAACGAATGAACGGCTTATTTCGGTTTGGTTTTTGTTTAATCATTGATCAGCCTTGACAACAAAGTAAGTCTTGCGTCGCACTTTTCGACACTTTCAAAGCGTAAACCAGCTACAAATAGTGAATAATTCGTAACCTGTGCGCTAAAGACGACATAATTAATTTGTTGACGATACTGCGTTACACAATTGTTCTTATTTGAGGACTATACAAACGTTTAGCGACCACATCACTGCTTCATTGTATTTTACACTACCTTTCGATTAGAGCAAACGACAGTCTTTAGAAGTCATTTGCCACATTTCATCATAATCAAAGAAAAAAAAACAACACACTTTAAACACTTTTTCCTTCGGATTACAGTGCCATCTTGTGCGCGTGACGAGTCGCTACGTTGATCTGTCTGAAAAAGTTTCATGAGTTCGAATAGTTTAAAGATCTAGGCTGATTTCATTATGTGTCCGACCATTATGAAGCGGCTGGTTTAAAAATTTTCGCGATACACAATTCCAACATACTTATTTTAAAATTTATATCCCATCGATGTCAACACTTAATTGTCGGACCGTGCTAATACTAAGGATATATAGACGAAATGAAACGTCGAGCATCACTCGAATGTCGTTTTAATTAAATGATTAAATTTGAAAAGTAATTGTTATATTGCGTCTCGGCGAAATCGACTGGCTTTTAAATTGAATAAATCGACATTTGGTTCATATCTCTGTATTACTTTTATCTATTAGTTTTCGAGTGCAACAATAATAGATGTGCACCATTTCAATCTTGCATGCTCTAAAACGTCGTTATCCTTAATTGACGACCGTTTTTACAGTTTTGTTTTTCAAGCTTGGATTAATATTTTGACGATTCCCATCCTTTAAATGACGCATATCGGTGGATAGAGTTGTTATAGAGAATTAAAGATTACGTAAGCAAGCTGTCAGCGATGGCTACGAAGCGTTGCAGCTTCATTTTTTACTCATTTTGCTGGCTTACTTCTTCCTTGTTATCGGCCTCTGATGAATTGGCGCTATTCTTGTTAGCCCCGGGTTGGTTTCCCGCGTTAGTGTCGTTAATCTTATCGTTGTGCGAGTCCACTTTATCATTGGAATCCATTTTCACGTTGCCTACGGCGAAATTGACATTTTATGAGTTATAATTTTTAATAGCTAAAATTGTCATTATCGTTAGAATCGTTTATTTACACTGACAATTACAGGCGTCAAACAAATGTTGAGAAAAAGTTACATGCAAAGCGTTCTTATAAATAAACGATTCTGTGCTGCGATATGGAATGGCATTGAATCTCACTTTGCCCGGAGTAGTATTGCTGCTGCATTTTCATGTTGCGCTGTTGTTGCTGCTGTTGATGAATGTTAGGCCTGTGGCGATTCATCTGCGACTGCTGATTAGGCATGCAGTTTTGCTGCTGGCCTTGTTGCGAATTGTTGGGACCCGGGGGAAAGGGTACAACTGGTCGCTGAATCGGCGGCGGATAACGTTGCTGTGACGGTTGAATACCTCCACGAGGCATTCCCATGCCACGCTGCACGTTCTGCTGTAACATTCGATTATCAATGATCTTCAGAGTTTCCCAAAATAAAGCCTAATTTCTCGAGCTTTTAATCGGGGGTGCATACAGTTTGATTGACTGTTCGGCATGTTTTCTGCATTTGTGTGATAGTGATTACAAAAATAGCACTTACATAGTTGTTGTAGCTGCTTACCAGAGCAGACTGACTGACGCCCTGATACTGCTGATATTTATGATGCTGAGTCGAGCTTGGCTGTGGCTGCTGCGACGAGGATTGTTGTTTTCTTGATTTAGGCGATGGTATTTGTGGCGCTGAAAACATGTCTATCCATGAATAAAGAGAATAAGGTAATGGCGTGAAAACAGTTAGGATTCGAGTGGTTCGAGATAGAAACTCGAATAACGATCGTAGTGCAAAGATACAAGCTATTAGGACACTCACTTGAGCTAAAAACTGAGGCAAGCACATCCTGCTGATTACCCGAGGGGCTCTTGAGCTGTCTAGGCTGATCCTGCTGCTGATGCTTATTTAGAAACGTAGCTGCAGCATTGGCAGGACCAGGCAGTCCTCCGGGCGGGTTGCGATACTGCTGCGCTGCCGCAGCAGCGGCGATTTGCAGTCCCGAGCCCGAGAGGAACTGCGAGCTAAAGTTTTGCAAACCCACGGGTGCGGCGTTGCCCGTAGCAAGGCTCTGGCTATGTTGACCGAAACCCTGAAGGCTGTAGTGTGCTCCAGTCTGTTGAGCAGCCCCACCGGGTTGATAGAAGCCCGTTTGCGAGCCTGAGAATACGTCCGCGGAGGTCGCATTGTAATAGTTATTGGCCGACGGTTGGACATTTGGTCCTGGTCGCTGAACCAGCTGAGAGTTGCCCATGTAGCTGCCACTCACTCCCAATACTTGATTGGGGTCGTACGGAATGTATGCCAGCTGCGATTAAACGAATCGAGACGTGTAATTCGTGCAATCGTTCGAAGAAATGTCTTTGTCGAGATGCGAGGAGAGAAGGTGACTCACTTGATTAGGTTGAGGAGGAGCTGAAGGCGCCTGGAAATGTGGAGCTTTAGTACCAATAGCACCGATTGGTTGAGACGACGGCTTGACGCTAGCCGACATCAGAGAATTCGACGACGAGCTTATCAGCACCGTGTTCGGATTATTGCTGAGTTGCTGATTTTGTCCAAACGGCGGGGCAGCTGCTGCGGTCTGCTGGAATTGTTCAAGTAGAAATATCATTTTGACGTCAAGCGTACCGATAGAATACAATAGTTACATAAATCTCGAATTTGTCATAAACCATTCGACTACAAACAAATTTCACGTTATATCCGTTAGAACAGTAACCAACAACAATCGAAATACTTACAAGACGATACTGCGAGAGATTGCTCTGATAGATATCCGGCGTCGGCGCGTTTGGTGCGTGAGGCGGAGGCGGTTGCTGCAGGTACATGTTCTGCTGATTGAACGAGCTTTGCAGCGAAGCCGCGTACGGCGGATACTGAGTGAAGGGCGAACGGCTTTGATCCAATTGGAAAGCACCGTAGAGGCCGCCTGCGGCCTGAGCCGGCAACTGACCTGAGCTTGTGTTAAAGAGAACCGCCGGTGGCGAGGGGATCGCTGACATGCTGCCGTATTGCGCCGCTGCTGCCTGAGAGCCCGGGTACTGCGCAATTTTCTTTTTGAGTAAATTTTCAGAAGAAACCATTCGTTAATCCATTGGGTTAGAATTGTTACGATGTTACGCTCTATGCATTTGTTATTACGTGTCTACCGAAGGAACTAAGCAGCATTAGGAATGCAAAACAAAACTCACCTGATAATTGATGTGAGACGGCTGTCCAGTCGAATTGAATGGCGGAGGGCTCAGTGGGCCTTGCAAATTTGCCGGTGGATGGCCAATGGGATTCTGTCCAGGACCAATGGGATTAGGCCCTGGTACGGACGAGCCCGGCTGTACACCGCCACCACCAGACGTCTGTTGCTGCGGCTTCACCTGCGGGGGAACCAGCTGCGCATCAGGCAGAGAGTCAGAGATCTTCCCTCATGGGACAACATGAATATGATTGGCCATCACCGTTGAACGTGTCAACGAGTTGAACGGCAATGAGTGTGTAAGTGCAATATGGTAGGCCGGTAAGTTCGAATGAGAGATGGCGTATGCGATATGAACCTACTGAGCTGTCCACCTTGCACCCAATACAAACGATAAAGAATGATGCGAGTCGTTACCTTGCAAATGTTCGTCGAGGTGGTGATCTCGTTCTTCATGTTACCCTGGCTGTACTGCTGGTTGGTCATGTAGCCGTCGTCGTCGTTGTTCTCAAAGGCCTGCGGAAAACTGTTGGCCGAGCTGACGACATTCTGGTCGACCTCGTGTTCAACGACAGTTGGCATCGGCGGTGCATTCTCCCACACCTTCTTCACCGAGGCAATCTTCAGATTGAGCTCAGCTGTCGAGGGTGAGATGGTACTCTGACCACTGGTGATGTGCATCGATCTGGGCATGCCCAGACTCTTGCTCTTGTCCTCGGTCAGTTGCGAGAGGTCCGAGTCGAAGGTGAAGTCAAGCTTCATATCGGAGCTGTCCTCTTTGTTATTGAAGGACAGGGGCATCTGAATGGGCTCGGGTTGCTTCTCCTTGATGAGATCGCTAGGTTTGTTGGAGAATGCGGCAGCTAGGGCTTGCTGTTGCTGCAGTTGCGAACTCTCGTCGTCGAGGTCATTCGTTCGCTTGGGTTTCACGTGATTGGAGTACTTAGGCTTGATAGCCATGTCGCTTGGGCCTTGAGGCGCGACGTTGCTCTTCGTGCTCTTGGTGTAATTGGTATTCTCGAAGATGAGCGTGTGCACCGGTGGTGACGTCGTGGCGTCTTGTCCACTCTTGTTCTCCTGAGACTGATCCTTGGATTTGTCCCCAATGACCTTTGGCGAGTTGCGCTCACTGGAGTCCTGATCGTTGGCACCCGAAGCCGCCAAACCGGACATCAGTTGCATATCGGCTGGTACAGCTGGGGGTGAGCGAGAGCCACCGGTGAACGGCTTGTCCCATGCGTTGACGGGCGGAGGCGGAGCTGCGCCTTCTTTAGCAGTGCTAGACAGAGGTTTACCATCGGCGCCGTCGGATTGTTGTTGCTGTTGTTTGGCCAACCTTGCTTTCTGAAAACGAGGCGCGAGTTTTTGCCGATTGGCGTTGCGCTCGTATTGTTTGGGTGGTGCACCAGCGCCTGCCTGCCCGATCGGTTGACCCGACGCATTTTGACTCTGCTGACCCGCTGAACCTTGCTGATTTTGAGCCCCGTTGCTCTTGGATTTTGAGCGATCGCGCTCGCGATCCTTGTCACGACGCCCACTGGGTTTGGAACTCTGCTGCTCGTCCTTCTGCTGCTGGCCCCTCGAGTCTTTCACGTTTTTCTTTGAGCGTACCTCTTGGAAACCGTCGGCGTCGAGTTTGTCATCGCCAGCATTGGCTCCGTCGTCGATGCAATTGCCGTCAAGGTCAACGTCCCTCTTGTCCTTGGACTTGTTGATGTCATTTAGGGCTTGATTAACCAAGTTCGGGTCGTTCAACTTGATCTCGTCGATGCGGTTGACCGTCGTGTCCTTATTGATGATGTTTTTCATGTTGCCAATAGGCCCGCTATTAGCTGACCCTTGACTCCTCGGCCTACCGTTTTGCGCTTGAGAATTTTGCATCAACGGCGGTATGTTGTGGTTGCGAGGCGGCCCCGAATTTCGACCCTTGTCCGAGACCGGGGCACGGTCCCGGTTCGATGGCGGATTGGAAGACTTCGGACCCTTGTCACCTCTCGGTTCCCTGTTACCTCGAGGCTCTCTGCCGTGCTGGCCATTGTTGCCAACAGCGTTCTGCCTGTCGCCCCTGTCGCTTCTACCTCCGAATCCCTTGCGACCGCCATGACCATCTTTCTTCTCGTTGGCGTGCTCCTCGCTATTCTCCGAGGTAGTCTCCTCCCACTCCTCACCGCCGACGTCGGCCGAGTTTTTGTTAGCTGCATTCATACCTCTTCCACCGCCACCTCTAGTCCTCCGGCTGCCACTCCTCGTGCGCTTGGACCTCGAGTCCTCCTTTTTCAGAGGTTTGCCTTGAGCGTCTAGTGGCTGGTTCATCTGATTGGGCGACTTGGTGTGTCTGCCACCAGTGATACCGGCGGTGAGCGCTTGCTGCTTGGCAATGATTTTGTCATCGGTTGACTCGGTGTGATGGTCGATTGCATTGTTTGCGGATTCGTCGGCGTTGGACTGTTTGTTATTGTCGTCGCCCGAGGAAAAGGGACTCTTGCTGGGGGGCGGCCCATAACCCTCAATGCGCCCACCGGACCCGGCGCCCGATGGGGCACCACCACCTCCTCCGCCGCTGCCGCCTGTAGCTGTCGCTGCTGGTGGTCCGCCACGATTGTTGCGAAATCCACCGCGACCGCGCCGCGATGGCTCGCCCGAGGGAGCGAAACCTTCGCGGGCCGGTCGTCTGGAGTCCAAGTCAGACGTGCTTCGTTCGTTTTTCTTCGGTGGCTGGGAGAACTCGCCACCTTGACGCGGAGCTTCGTCTTTTCTAGAGGATGCGGCATTACGATTGCGCTCGTCTTTTTCACTCTTGTGAGTGGATGGTTTCGGCGATCTCGCAGTCGAAGGCCGTCTGTCGTCCTTGCCTGTATCGAGAGTACCACCTTCGCGGATAATTTCATCGCCGCTCAGCTCCGAGTCGGTACGCTCGTAATTTCCGGTTTTGCTAGAACGGCCACCGCCCATACGATTACCACCGGAACGACGTCCACCACGGGCCGGAGGCTCGTTACCGCGCCAACGCTGGCCGTAGGCATTGAAGGATCCACCTTGAGCCTGACCACCGCTGGCTGCTTGATTGTTGACGTTGGTTTCCCGTCCGCCACCCCACTGGCGATTTCCACGCGGTTCACCACCACGGGGACCACGAGATCCACTGCTGCTGGCTCGATTGCGAGCATTCTTGTCGCGCTTGTCGTCTTTCTGTTCATCCTTCTCGGCGTCAAGATCGCTGCTTGAGCGCTTATTCGCGTCCAAACTTAGCTTTTCGATGCCTTGCTTGAAGTCGCCAATCTTCTTGTCGACTTCGTTGCTTTGTGCCACTACAGACCGCTTTTCTTCCTCCTCCTTTTCAAAAGTGGGCGAGGGTATGGCGTCCGCCCAGGCGGTACTTTTGATTGGGTCAGGTGTATTCTTGTTTCTATTCCAAGCGTCATTGTCCTTCTTGTTGACTTCGTTACCACCAGTCGTCGATAACGATGACTGCTGCTGTTGCTGCTGCTGCTGTTGCTCGTTGTTGCTCTTGATGATATCTTGGTCCTTTTTGGGATTCGGATCGGGCCCACCTCGCTTCAAAGAAGTCATGCCACGTTTGATCTCCTCTTGGTCGAGTTTGTCCTTGGTCACCGGTCCGGCTGGCTGGCGTCGATCTCGTACTGGCGGTGCCGAGGGCTCCTCTCGAAAATTTTTCTTACCACCTTCCTCGTAGTCAGAAAAATCGTTGGCCCACGAACCACTTTTATGGAAATCGTCGTCACCTCGGAGAGATTGGCGAGAGTCGCGAGAGGCACGACTGTCACGAGAGTCAGGACGTTGAGGACGATTGTCGTCACTGCGACGTTGGTTATTGCTGCTGCTTGTATCGTCGCCGTGCGAGGAACGCCATTCCGGCCCGCCGGAATTCTCGCTACGATTCGACTCGCGACCGTGGTCTCTAGTGGTCGGTTGTTCGTCGTAATCCTGCAACAATATATTTTTATATTGCTTTTTTTTGACAACCGAAAAGCTCGAACCAAGGTGTTTCGAGTAATCGGGCATTTTTGATTGGCTTATTCGTAATTCGATGATCTATCAAACGTTCGAAATATTGCACTATCGAAAAACATACAATCTATGTTCCTTTAGTGACCCAGTTACATAAGTTGAGCGACTTACTTTAACGGCGCGTTTTTAAACGAAACGTATCCGAGATTTTTGAAACAATCACAATGGATTTTATATACTCCTGCAAAGCGTAGGATGACACGAAAAAAAATATTGAAATCAGTCGAACGATACGATTAACCTTCAAAGGGATCGAGAAAAGTCTCGAATCTGCTATCCAGTAACGAATTTTTGTCGTTGCCAATTTTAACGATATCGCGTAAAAAGGTAAGCGAAAAAGAAACGCGAAAGAGATATCCAATCAAGTACGACGCCGTTGGCAACATCCTCCCAGCCGAAAAAAATTAGACGAGTCGGTGCGTCCGTCCCACGCGGAATTCCTTCGGCTAGAAAAAAGGACAAAACTCGAAAACAGCCGCTCACCTTGGAATAATTATCATAATCTTTCTTGTCTCTAATATCCCTCTCTCTGCCATCCTTATCGTCGTATCCGCGTCTCTCTCCGTGATCAGCCCAGTTGCCACCATGCCTGCTATCTTCGTAGTCGTAGTCCTTGTTGAAACGATCACCACCACCGCCACCTCGTCGAGGTGGATAATCATCGTAGTAGCCATCACGTCCGCCACCTCCACCATGACGATTAGATCGATGACGCTCGTCGGAGCGGCGTCTATCCTCGGATGCTGGGGCCATCGACTTGCCTATTATCGTTGATTGGATGGGGAAAAAAACCAAGAGATTAGTTGGGTTTACGGAGGGCACGAACGTGATACGGGGTTGAAGGGTATAGACGTAAAAGGGGGTGGGGTGCCGGGGATGTTTGATTAACGACTACGCATACAGCATTCAGGGATGTTCATAAGGTGGATCAGTTTTTTTCACCACTCGAGGAGAGGGAGAGTGTGGAGCGAACGTGTTTTTTTATGTCGCGGTTATTAGTTTGAAGCATGCACTCGTTACGAGGGTTTCCAAATTGGGATTTTCGAGTAAATTGTACATATTTTCTTAATTGTTACGTTACTTGTTCATTCAAACGGAAGTCTACCAATGATTGGTTCGCTAAAATATCGTGCGCTGTTCTTTTGTTAAATTCGAACGTTTGCTTTTTACGTAGATATTTCGTTTCAATTGAACTTTCTCCAATCACTAAAGCCTACAGAATCTGGTTTTATCTTCATCTATAGTCAATGATCAAGATGCAGCTGTATCACCGAAGGAACGGAATCGAGGAAGCTACATTTGAAATAGGCAAGCAAGAATGGTTGCATTAGCAGTGCTGAAAGTGAGCTTCGTAAAGAGATACATTGTGCATGTGTGCAAGCGTTAGGTATAATATCGATGTGCAGCAATAAAAGTATCAATAGTCGATGATTCATGCTCAATAATCGAATCGTCAATAACATGTACGCCGAATACTACATGAACAATATCTATATGTACACACATATTTATAAAGTACCAAACAACGAAAATTACATATAGTTACTAACGAGCGATAAGTATAAATAAAGACGTAAAATATATGTGCAAGATACAAAAACGGTAAGAAAACTAGTACATACAAAAGAAATATTAATAACTAAAAAAAATTAAAAATTGCAAAAGTCTATGAAGAGAGGCAAACAAATAGAGGCAATAAGAACAAGAAGTAGCGTGAAATAGTTAAATGTCGCTCGATAACACGTACTCAATGAGTTAGAATGGTTATGGGCCCATCGGCTTGGGTCGTATTGCTGCGAGAAGGGTAAATTTGTCTGCGAGGGGCTGGGCGTAAGCCGCGTATTGGTGTTGTTGGTCGCACCTGTGCCACCTCCTCCACGTTCAGCGGCCTCTCGCTGCTGTTGCTTTTGGAAGCGTGGCGGCAGATTGCTCTGAAAGTGTCGGGAGAATGCGGGCTCCCTTGCAGCTGACGATGCCGCTGCCGACGACGAAGTCGACGTACCAGTAGACTGATCACCGGACGATTGCCGTACGAAAGAGGGACGGTCTATCTGACGGAACTCACTTGTTGAATCCTGCTTGCTCGGCGCCTGCTGCTGCTGTTGCTGTTGCTCCTTGCTGCCGTCAGTCGACGAAGTACGGGAACGACTGTCCCGTTCCCACTCGGGTACTGGTATCACCGGCGTTGATTTCGCGTCGTTTGAATCTTTGCTTTTTTGCTGCTGCTGCTGCTCCTCGTCTTTCTTACGCTTTTCCTTCAATTTATTTTCGAGGTCCTGCAGTTTCTTGGCGGCAGCTTGCTTGGTCAGCTCCTGGAAACGCTTTTCCTCCTCTTCTTTTCGTTGACGGGCACGCTCAACGGCCGACGCAATGTTCTCGCTTACGCGCTCGCTTCGGTGATTCCACAACTCTTCTTCGTCTTCTGCAAATCAATAGACGATTTTAGGATTTAGCATGTTTTTACCAAAGTCAACGTTGCGACAATTTAATCGAAAGAAACAACTCGGTATATTATTTGTAACCATTCGTCTCATTCGAGTACACAGCAAAGTGCAAACGAATTAAACCGACAAGTACAATTTATACAAACCAATTATTGTTGGACGTAACTTAGCAATAATCGATTGAAAATTATAGAATTGTACTTAAAAATATACCGATGACATGCCATATTGCAAATTACAAGCTATTAACCATTAACAATAGCCATAAAACTGCAATCGTAAAAATCTATCGCGCGTTAGCATCGATTCATTTATAGAAGTGTGATTCAACTGACATTGCTGCCAGTGCTCGCAACGAACATGTTCATTTTTATATTTACACTCTCTGTACTCACTTAATATGATTAACGTTAATACCGTTGTTAATTTAATAGCTTTTAATCACTTTCAAGCGGATATCAAAAGTACATTATTTGTTTGTTAATATTCTAGTTTCAGTCGCGGCGCTATTAATCTAATAGAAGCTATGATACTTGACGGATATTTACCGATAATAGCATTTCGTTGTGATTTTCAATCAAGTGTATGACGATATGTAATAATTGTTCGATAGCTTTAACGTGAACATCGCTAAAATTTATTTTGTGAAACGTAAAAAAAATATTCAGACTAGTCAACCATAAAACTTTGATAATTGACAGGATTCAATGAGAATATTTCGAAACTTACGTCTAATAGAGTGTCCAGAGCGCATTGGCGGCTGCGATGGGTAACCCGTGGGAGGTGGTCCACGATAATCCCTCGGCATAGGTCCTTGATTATTCCATGATCTCATTGACGGTACGTTGCCTCCACTGCCATCCTTTTGCTCTTTCACGTTAACGTGATCCTTGTCGTCTTGCGCATGCTTATTATCTTGATCCTGTTTCGATTCATGGTGCTGGTGCTGATGTTGGTGCTGATGCTGATGCTGGTGTTGGTGTTGGAGTTGATGTTGGTGTTGGTGTTGGTGTTGGTGTTGTTGATGTTGACTATGATGTTGTCTTCTGTGGTGATGATCGTCTCTCTTGTCGGACGACTCGTTGTCGGGCTCATCGTCACTGAAAGTGAGCTTCTGGTTGTAGTCGATGTCGTCGGACGCGGCCCAGCCGGCGTCGCGCGAGATGTCATCCATACGCGATAGGTCTTCTTCCTTGATGATAGGTCGAGTGATTATTGACTCGGGCTTCTCGACTGGTGGCGAAGCACGAGCGTTTGGACCGACACCACCACCACTTCCACTGCCGCCGCCACCACCACCACCACCACCACGTGCATCTGGGTAATTAGCGCGAGGCCGAGGACCGCCGGCAGGGAATTGAGTCGGGAAATTGCCGCCTGGGAAATTATTGCCTCTGTACATCTGTAAGAAAAGTTGATCAATGATTAATCGCGATCCGTTACAATTAAAACACGCATATTTCTAGCTCTTAACGTCCAACTGCCGATTAATTAGTTGTCCTAGTTATGAGCTGCGTGCGTGGGTACCAAGTTTAAATCGAGCCACGAACGACAAACTTACGAAAGGAGGAATAATTCCTCTGTAATGGTGCATGTTGGGCGGTGGTCCCTGAGATCCTTGATTATTCGGCTGGCCTACCGGGCCCGAGGTTATGGCTGGAGATGGGCCCGAGCTCACACGTCCTCCAACAGAGCCGTCTTGTGGCTGCTGGCCAGCAGCTGACATCGGACCTGATCCTGGACCTACCAGGGGGACCTGGCCCACCGAAATATTCGGTGCCCCGGCCACGCCTGGACCAATTATTGCACCGCCCTGTTGCTGTTGACTTCCTGCTATGCGGCTTCCGCCTTGTATCCAACTTCCTTCGGCTAAACAAACGCAATTTTCTCACGGTTAACGACATCCCATTCCGCAGTTAATACGCGTAATTTTGCGCAACACGCGATCGAAAGATTCACGTAGGTCGAGAAAGCACTTACTTTGGGGACGTAGACTTGGACCAGGACCATATTGTGCGTTTTCTCGATTTTGTTGTGGTTGTTGTCCTGTGGATCCACCTCCTGCGCAAAATAACAAAGCAAGTGTATTAAGATTCTTTCACGTGCAGCACAATTAATGATTGCATCTAATAAAAATAACAACTTATAAGTCAATGTTATTGGTACAGAGTTGCATGTCTATAACACAACGTTCACTGAATGATAGTGCACTAATAAACAACAACGTTATGTATGTTATCTAATTAAAATAGCTATTGAAAACCTGAACTAATTATAGAACGAATGAAAAATACGTCAAATGCGATACCAAGATGAATAATGTTTTGGCATTATCTGTTTTATAAAAGCACTTCATTCTTTCTTTGCCGGTTATGCTAGTAACAAAACGAAATCAAGAAGAATTGTGCACGTTTAATGAAGTACGCGTTCGTGGAATCACTACAATGCACGAGAGGGGGTGAAATAAAAATGAGTAGGAATTGTACGCATACGCTGACGAAAACTGCACTAAATGGATGTAGAGCTGAAATTTTGTCAAGTCTATGATTACGGTTATACTTATGATGGCTCGAGTGGATACAGAGTACAAAATTATGACAACAGAGCAACTAAAAATTAACAGCTAAGGGAATCAAATAAAGAGCAGCAAAAACAAATGGTGTAGGCAAACGTGTAGTGCAGAAACTACAACAATCTATAAAGTAATGGAAAAAGAACAAAAATAAATAATTGGTGGCAAGCAGCACATTGCGGCAGCCCACCTGAGTGGTTGTGAGAATAGTTTTGTTGCTGCTGCAGCATCGACTGGTGCTGGGCAACACCACTCGAGATCTGAGTTTGTTGCTGCTGTTGCTGTTGCGACTGATTGGCTGTTGGTGGGCTCGTGCCCGAGGACGATGACTGGGCGCCGCTCAGGCTTGGAAACTCGTGTTGGAATTGAGGCGACTGATGGGCGAGAAAGCTCAAGCCAGCACCGCCTCGACCGCCACCTCGACCTGACTCCACGAGCCCCGCGTAGCCAACTGCTGCAGCCACAGCCAATCGATTTTTGTTTACACACACACCCACACACGCATACGCACAAACGCCGTTAGATACATGCCAATTTTTTTTTTTCTCTACTTTACGATCTTCAATTTTGTCGATCAGTTTCGTATGATACGATTGATTTGCGATTGATCATCGAAAAGTAACGGTATTTCAGAGCGTTACAAGTGCGAGGCAAAAAGCATACACTTTTTTATTTGCAATGTATCCATAATGTCAAACCATTTGCAGCACATAAACTCAGTTGCTTAGGTTAACGTTTGGCATAAAATGTATCGTAGAATGAGATACTTACCAACATCTCCTGGTCTGCTCATTATTGCGCTCCATGACGACTTGTTGCCTGCTTCTGATGAATGCAAACTGCTTTGTTGTCCTGGCAGTGTTGGATGCTGTTGCGATGTCACTGATGGAGGTCCTGTCGTACATTGTGCTGGTACTGTATTGGTCTGTTGACAAATGCACTATTGCTTAGACACGCTGTGACACAATTTTGCATACGGCTATACTTGCAAACTTGATATTTACAGTTGTGTTGTCGGATGGAGTATTTGATGTTGTTGTTACAGTGTTTGTTATAGGTGCTGAATCCTTGGTCGTGGCCCAACCACTTCCGCCAGTAGGTACAAGACTGACAGCTGGATCGCTGCTGCTGGTTTCACTCTTCAAACTGGGCAGATTAGCAGGTGGTCGCCGCGCCGAGGGCACCTTTCCCAAGCTTTGCATTCCATGTTTGCGGGGTACTGTGTTTTTTTGTTGGTGTTGCTCCAAAGACTCTCCCTAATCATGAGTAAACCCCACATTGTTACACATAGATGTGCAATTTCAATTCAGAGCTACTAACAAACCAAAACTTACCCTGCTCGACCTGTACAAACTATTGATATCTATCGATTGGTACTTTGTCTTGCCTTTCTCCCCCTTCGACGCAATCCCCGACAGAGTAGACATGCTGTCTGCAGGCAACCATTTAGTACCACTCAGACCCAACGAACGAACCCTTTGTCTGCAATAAGGAAAGAGAAAAAGAGAATTACATTCAAGAATGAATCTGCATTTGCACCTCTCACATGTGTAGATTAAGGAAGATATAGTCCAGATAGTAATGTGTGCGTATGTGTACTCGAGTAAAGGAACGCGCGGTTCTGGAGGAATCTATTTATAATTGGGGGGCGGGAGGGGGGGGGACCAAGTGATTCTTGCGCTCCTTTGGAACGAATCTTTAGCGGCTCCTCGTTCTTGCACAGAATGGAATCTGTCGGACGATAATAGGGGCGCGCAATTAATGTGAGCTTTGCCAGCCAGCCAAAACAAACAAATTGTTTACAAAATCGTTCTCTTGACTGTTTAACCTTCTCCGCTGTGCGTCGATGAATGACGATCGTCGGCATCGTAGCACACTTGGAAGAGACAATGTATCTCTTTCTCTCTCTCTCTCTCTCTCTCCCCCTATCTCTCGCGCTCTCTTTCTCTCTCTTTCTCACACACACTCTTTACCGACGCAGTGCATTATAAGCACGCGTAAAAATGCATCGTTGCTGTCTTCCTCTCTCTCTCGTCGTTGGGGTCGCGGCGCGTTTTGTTGTATTCATCACATGACCTTCGCTCGACTTGCCTTTAGCGAAAAGCCGAGAAGCGCACGCTTTGTTCCTATCGTACGTGTCCGTGTTAACGCGGGTACGTGCAATGAGAACCAGCAGAAGTTTACTACTCACCTTGGTCCGTCCAAATGGGTGTCACGATTCCACGAAAAACCGGGGCCTTGCTCAGTCCCAACGACGTTCTTTTCTTCTCGTTTTCTCTATCACTAAAAGGCAAAGGCGTGCGGACGCGTTCGCGTGTGTGTCTCTCTCTCACTCTTTCTTGCTCGCTCGCGCTCTCCCTTTTCTCTCTCCCTCTCGCTCTTTCTCTCTGTCGATCTAGACGGTGACGATGATGCCTGAATTCCTTTCTTTTCGCGTGCTTCCGTTAACTTTTCAACGATCGTTGATGAGGGGGTGGATGAACTGTGTGTACCGCGTTGCTCGCCGCTTGCGACGTCGTCGTCGTCTTAACACACACGCCAGAGACACAGCACTCTCCTCTCCGCTCGCTCTGCTCTACTACTCGATGATTCGTCCAAGATGGCGAGTGCACAGAGCACCGAACGCTACCACTAGTGCCGCCTCTCTCTCTCTTTCACGCTCGCTCGACTCTTTTTCTCTGCTACGTGCCTATGTTGGCTGTCTCTGCTGCTGCTGCTGCTGCTGCTGCCCTGGACAGTCCTCGAGCGATCAATACAATTACGTCATGCGCCAAACGTGCGCTACGAGCTCGCAACGTGTAATACTGACGCTTAACAGTTAAGGCTGTCCTTGTTCGACCAACGCAAGGGTTGCTCGACTATCTTTGTTTTATTGAGGGTGGGGATGAAAGCTGACCGTTCCAAGACGCACTCATATGTCGTTTCGAATGCCGGGGCGGCGAGCTTTTAAATTTCGACTCCGTGAATCTTTATCTTGCTTCCGCGGATTCGCCGTGGTTTACGGAATTTTTTCCTTCCACATTTCACGCTTTCACTCGACTTTTCGAAAGTATTTCTCGCGAACGACCAACGAGATTTCAAAATGTTAACGAACGTTTTCGTAAGAAAAATGAACATGCAACAATTATTGAGGAGGAGGATGGATATCGATAAGGATTATCGATATCTTATCGCAAGCTCATTGGCATTTTTCCGCGGAGTGCTTTGTCACTTGGAAGCGAGCAAATGTTCT
Organism: Chouioia cunea; assembly: GCA_030064505.1. Lineage (NCBI taxonomy): Eukaryota > Metazoa > Arthropoda > Insecta > Hymenoptera > Eulophidae > Chouioia > Chouioia cunea. Next base: position 7,793,636 of record JAOPFQ010000001.1, read on the forward strand.
ACTTACCATCGGAGTGCAATTAAGAATTACAAATATATAGGTCATCAACGAACTCGCGAGGATTGAACCCTCTGCGATTGCTATTTTCTTGGCGTATGCGCAACATTAGTATTTTTAAGCGGAATTGGTTGTTTACGCTGATTTAGGCGACATTTTATAAGGAAGTTAGCGCAATATTACGCGGATGTAATGGGAATAATACAAATAAAAGGTTCGTATATGGCATTGACGCCGTATTAAGGCCACGATCAAACATTTTTAGGGTAGCTTCTCTCTGTCTGTCAGTAAATCGGAACATGCGGTACATTGGAAAGAGACGGACAACCAATATGATACGAGATAATAAAGTGGAATTTCATAGATGTGCTGTCTTGGTGACGTGGTGGGGAAACTACGCTAATCGTTGAATCAGCCAAGAAACTCGTCAACTGTTATCTTAGTACGTCACATTCGTGCATATCCCAAAGTATCTAATATTGCGATAATTATCTGTCAACCGTAACATCTTTACGATGGAGATTGCAACAAAATTGACAAAAGATTACAAGGAAATTGGTAAATAGTCGACGATATGATTCACGCGGTTGCCTGCGGGGGCACAGGTTTCAAGATGGCCGCGGGTGTGAACGGCCGCTCCGAACTTGAATGCGCTTGCGCGTAGATTTGCGCGTGAATTTCGCCGGGATGACACATCGAACAGCGTGCGTGTTGTTGTTTTAGCTGCTAATCTCAATTGTCGATACGTTCTTTCCTCTGCAACGACGGAGTTTGACGGCGTTGATATTGAAAATGGTACTTCGACAACTCGTGATTGGTAGTTGAGTTTTCTTAATTTCACAGTGATTAATATTGATCGTTATAATTTGTGGTTTTGTTTGTGCTTTTTCTTCCAGAGTGTCACATTGCACACCGATGTTGGCGATATCAAAATCGAACTATTTTGCGAACAATGTCCGAAAACATGCGAGGTATCCATGATTAAACTCTTAAAATACTAGTAACTTTTTATAACGTCTTTAGCTTACAGTGTTATCTAACCTACAATATTTCATTTGACAATAACATTCGGTTAATTGTACTTGGATTACGAGAAGTTAAGCGACGTTTAAGAGTACACACTAGTACAATCTATTACGACTACATGCTTTTTCCACGATATTTTTCTTCGTCGTACCATTGTCAAGTACATTTTTATTTCAGAACTTTTTGGCTTTATGTGGAACAGACTATTACAACAATTGTACATTTCATAGAAATATCAAAGGCTTTATAGTGCAAACTGGAGATCCAACTAATACTGGAAAAGGTGGTACATCCATTTGGAACAAAAAGTTTGAAGACGAGTTCAAAGAAGAACTGAAACACAATGCAAGAGGGTTAGTTTCAATGGCTAATAATGGACCCAATACTAATGGTAGTCAATTCTTCATAACTTATGGTCCACAGTCCAATTGTGATTTAAAATACACCCTTTTTGGGAGGTGAGATTTACAAAAAAATAAAAGAAAACAAATAACTAAAAATCTATATTTTTCCTTGTGTAATTTTTTGCCTTTGTTGTGGTTTATGTTTTTAGAGTTATCGATGGCATGGATACACTTGATCAATTGGAAAAGTTACCTGTAAATACAAAAAACTATAGACCTCTTACGGATACAAGGATAAACAATGTTACTATACACGCTAATCCCTTGGCCAATTGAAAATTACGTATTAAAATATTATCGTTGCAAAGATTGTATTCACAAATCATTAAACGAAATTTTTAATTGTAGTACATTCGGACATAACCACTTGGGTATTCGAGCTTTTTTATTGTAACTTTAAGTAGTGTACAAAAAATAATAAAATAACATTAAATATTCCTCTTCTAATCTGTACAATCAGTTGCTGGATTCTCTTGTTTTCATTAGTTTGTTTAGTTTTATATCTAGTTATAGATATTCAAAAGTCTTTTATTGTGAGGATCGAATGGACTCTTTAAATGCATTTGCGCCGGGTACATTTTACCCCGTATTTCCACTTCGTAATTGCCAGACTCGAGAAACTCGCTTGTTACGACTTCGTCCATTGGGTGTTTGATGTAGCTGGAATTCAAGAAACGAATCGATATAATTATGTATCGTACTCTTTATTTTGGAGTAATACGATGGGAGATATTTACGAATGGCCGATGCTGTAACCGAACGTGTGGGCATACTCTGCTCTCCTCACGTAACCGACGATTTCTCCATCTCTGTAAACTATCTCTAGACCCCACATTGGAACTTGACTGATAACAAATAAACGTACGTTTACGTTAGCGTTTTTTTTTTAATACGTTGCGTCGAATTTTTTGACTTACTCTTTGACGTGTAGAGTAACCAATTTCCTCTTAAGTCCTTCTTTGCGTAATTTCTCAACGGCGTCGCTGCCCAAATACTTGCCGTCTTTTCGGCAAGTAAATCCCAAATTCGCCTCAACTGGATTGTCATCCGATCTCAAGTCGGAATTCCACAAGTGGTATCCTACGTAATATAGAAAAACACCGACGTTGTATTGTCTAATTTGCTATATTATTCGTGCAATATCCAACAAGCTCGACTAGTCATACCCTTTTCGCAACTGAGACTGTAGAGCGCTCGGTAACCAGCTGGTTTAAGATTCCACAATTTTCCCGATTCAACGAGACCTTGAAAGACCGCGTCGCAAGACTGGATAGGAATGTGCAACTCATAGCCCAACTCGCCAACGAAACTTATCCTGAATGCTCGTACGGAATTGGCGTTTGCTGTGATCAGTTTGGAAGTGGAAAACGGGAACTTTTCGTTTGCTATATCTTCTTCCACAATGTTTTGCAGGATATTTTGACTGAAAATTGAGCATCCGACGTATGACTGCCAATTGTTCTTAGAATCTGTATGCGATTAGACGTTGACGAACAATTAAACTGGTCAAATCCATAAATATTTACATACCTGTTAGGGCCTTGCAGCGACAAAATGCCCATTTGATTGGTGGCGTCGTGCAAGCTCACGTTGAAGCCTTTGTCCGCGATGATCCGTCGAATGTGCGCCCAGGTGTGGTACGACGACAGACCACCAGAAACGACGTAAAGAGCTTTATCCTTGAAGATCGGATCGACGACGCCACTGGAACCGGGCAGGATCCAAGTGATGGTACAGTCGGCCTCGGTGCCGCCTTGTCCGTTCAGCATGCACGTGTAGACCGTGCGATCGACGTCCGCGTCGGTTTTGGCAGTGAATATGTAGTCCGCAGCCTTTTGTACGTCTGGGCCGTAAAGGTAAAACTTGCCAAAGTACGACATGTCGAAGAGGGCCGCGTTGTTGCGACACGCCAGCGCTTCCTCTTTGATCTTGGCGATCAAATTGCAATACGGTCAAACGTTGTAAGAATATGATTTTAATCGATGTCTTTTTTAGAGCTAATTGCATTCTCACGTTGTCAAAGTGCACGGGAAAGTCAAAGCTGGCATCCTGCTCGAGAAGCTCATAGTACCTGCATCCTTCGTTTTTAACGTTGTCGTAGCTACCGTAGAAGTCGTAAGCCGGTACCGGTGCTGTGCCCTGCTTCAAGAACCATCCTGGTCTCTCCCATCCTTGGCGTTCTTCCATCACGGCTCCTCTTTTAACGAGCGTCTAGCAGACCGAATCATTCTCATCGAGCGCTCTTTCGTACGCGTAACTCGGGTGTAGCACAGCTAAAAGTCTTACCTCGTGAAAGGGGCTGATTTTGAAATTTCTCCCCGCCAACGGCTGATCTTGCGGGAACACGATGGAATAGTTCTTGACGTAAGACTCGTGGGTTCTCTCGTTCGCCCAAACCATGTTTTGCGTCTGATCCGGTGTGAACCTATCGCGACAATTTTTACCGTGAAACCTTACTCTGTGTTGGCAATGGAAAATTGTCGTCGCTAAAATACAATACCTCCGTATGTCGTATGAAAACATGTGTTTCTTCGGGCGTCCGTGAACGATCCACTCGGCGATCTGCTCGCCACATCCTCCGCTGTACATCATGCCCGCGCTGTTGTAGCCGCACGAGTAGAAGAAGCCGGAGCAACGCGGATCCTCGCCTAGAGAAACGCGTTCGCTGTTAAAGGAGCTGTACAAAGTGGCGCGAGGTTGCTTTACCCATGATCGGCTTGTGATCGGGAGTGAAGCTTTCCGGGCCGCAGACCGTCGATTTGATGCCGGTTTTGGCCAATTGCGGTGCCAAGGTGATCATCGCCTCCATGTGCGCGTTGAACACGTTCCAGTCGAGCTCGTAGAGGCCAAACGAGAAGTCTTTCGGTAGCTGTACGGCGGACCGTTAAAAACAGCTTATACTCGCAACTTTGTAAATAGTCGAGAGACGGGGGAAAGGAAAAGGCTTACGCTTTGCAGTATGATAGGATCGAGCTCGTAACCACCAATGCTCAACGACTCGCCTTGAACCTTGAAGTAAATCTTGAAATCGTGATCCCGAATGTTGGGCATGTTTCGCACTTGTGGTATGGCGTCGGTCACGACGTATGCGTGTTTCATCGGAGTTAACGGTATATCCAAGTCAACCATGCGCGCGATATCCCGGGACCAGCCACCACTCGCGTTTAGCACGCAGTTCGTACGGATGAGTCCTTGGGCCGTCTCCACGCCGATCACCTGCCTCGAGCCAAAGGTCTTCTCGTCGGTGAGGATTCGGCTCACCGGGCAGTCCTCGAATACCTGTGCGATCGCGTAGCTTTAAGACTCGCAAACACCGAGCCGAGAACAAACAAGCCGTGCGCGACTGACCTGAGCTCCGCGATTTTTGGCGCATTTGGTCAAGGCGGCGACCATCGTCGCGGGGTCCATCGTACCATCCCGTGGCGAATGGATAGCCCCGACGAAAGCTTTGTCGTCCAACAAGGGGAAAATCTCCGTTGCCTCCTTGGAGCTCAGCAATTTGGCGTCGAGTCCAAAGACCTTGCCCATATCGACGAGTCTGCGATACTCTTGCATACGAGTCTCGTTGTGCGCGATGAAGAGCCCACCGTTGTTGATCCAACCGGCGTTTTCACCAGTTTCGCGTTCGAGTTCCGCCATCGTCTCGCGAGTGCTGCGTAAAAGCTCGATTTCCGTCTCGCACGGTCGCAAACTCCAACACATGCCCGCCGTGTGCCATGTCGTGCCGGACGTGAGCTTTGCGCGCTCGAGTAAAACAGCTTGAATTCCTCGTTTGGATAATTGGTACAAAGCACTGCATCCTGCCGCTCCTCCACCTTCGTAACGATTACGTGTACATTTTCGCGGTTTAGCAAATTTATAGCGATAAAGCTCGCTGATAATTCGAGTTCCAGAGCGATACGGTTCAACGAAAAGCCACGCGTCTGCGAATTGACTCCGCATTTTTGTTATCGAGATGAACTTACCCACGATTACGACCTCGGCACTCTCGGGAAAATCCAGCTTTTGACGCGATTTCTCTGTGGAATCCGTCTCGGTGACGAGGCTCCTGTACTGGCCAAGTCTACCGCGATACCATTTAATCAGCTGTGAACATTGGAGGTTTACCTGTTGGACAATGTCGAATATGGATCGACCGTTTTTTTGCGCTACGTTTTGCCCACTTCTCGTGGCCTATTTCGAGTCGTTATCTCGACCGCTATTGTGCCGCGCGAAACGCCTCAACGCGAAGCGTTCGCGATCGATATCGCGAAGAAAAACTAATCTGTCGTCTCGTCGTTGACGAAACTTTCGTCGAATATCCGTTGATCGGTCGATTTGACCGCGAGCGAAACGGGCGAACAAAAGTAGAGGGTCATTTGCGAGGAATAATAACGATGTAAAGAACGAAAAATGGCGTACCTTGGTTGTAGGGAGGCGCTGCATCTTCTTAATCGATCGTCGACCACGACAAAACGATCGAAAGTTACTTACTTGACTGGACTACTTGACGCTTGCAGAAGTGGTAGCTCTTGTTACATTGTCAATTTTTTAGCGCTTCGCGTTCCCCCTCTCTTCGCGTTGCGAGCGAGATAACCGATTACGATTTCTTCATCGTTATTCGCATCGTTGATAAACTATCGGCGATTATTTGGAATGGGTTTTCGAGCGACCGACGATTTACGATCGAATCGTCCAAAAGCCAAAGAAGCGACAGTTTTTTCAACGAATCACGCGCGCTTCGAGATAAAAAATATCGGGCTTTTGAACTTTGCCAAAAGTACGTATTCGCGAAACGAGAGTACGTTCGATCGACGAGGAAAACACCATTTTTTGTGGGGCACTCTCTCGACAGCAAGGAACGATCGCGTCAAGCCAACTTATCGAACAACTTGAAATCGCGTTGAAACAAAGAGTCGCAAACGAATCGAACGAACCGATCGAAGCCTTGAATCGCGCAAACGAACGGAACGTTGGTCGAGGGTTGAAGGTTGGGGGTTGATTCAGGAAGACGCAGGAATCCAAGATATGCAAAAGTCATAATTTATTTGTTTGTTTTGTTGATTTCGTAATAACGAGCGGTTTTGCAAGAACGACCAACAGCCTGTGTACGTCGAGCTACATTCTTACGGACACGTACACGTGCTCGAGAAAGCAGTTTCGAGATATATTCGATTGCACGCTATTGTCCGGAGAGTAAAAGATACATTTTGACAAACGTTGCGTTACAGTTCCGTTCGACGTTTGTACGTTGAGGTGTGGCTAAATTATTGTTGTACGTTTCGTCGATAAGGACAATTAAAGCCAATCACGGCATACCGTTGTAAGGGCGTATCAAAAAATGACAAAAATGATCACAGTCTTGGCGCGCGTAAAAAAACGTAGTCTATATCATCAAATTGTCACGAGATTTGCCTACTGCGAACAGCAAATAAAAGTCAAGTGTAACGTTGAAATACCGAGCGTAATAATAATAAAAATATTATCGAGGATACGCGAAAAAGGCTACAAAACGCATGCTACGGATATAGCGGTAGAGCAGTTTTTACAATTGGTGGTAGACATTGAGCAGTCGTTTGTTGCGAGGATCGAACGGGCTTTTCAAGTACATTTGCGCCGGATACATTTTGCCCATTATTTCCACGTGGTATTTACCGGACTCGAGAAACTCGTTGGTCACCGTGTCGCCTTTGGGGTGCTTGATGTACCTGCAACGTCGATGATTATTAGGTCGACGGACAATCGGATCGATCGTCGAACGTCCGAGGCTGCGATCGTACTCACGCGTGTCCAATGCTGTGACCAAAGGTGTGCGCGTATTCGGCTCTCCTCAAATAGCCAACGATTTCTCCGTTTCGATAGACGGTTTCCAAGCCCCACATCGGCACTCGACTAGACAAAGGGACAAACCATTGACTCGTGAGATAATCGACGCTCGCTACTACGATACAGGATCGATAGAAAAGTGTCGCGCTCACTGTTTCACGTGCAGAGTTACCAGTTTCCTCTTGACGCCATTTTTCCGCAACTTCTCAACGGCGTCGCTGCCCAAGTACTCGCCGTCTTTTCGGCAAGCGAATCCCAAATTCGCCTCGATCGGGTTGTCGTCGGATCTCAAATCCGAGTTCCACAGGTGAAATCCTTTTGGAAAGAAAGAACGCGCGCTTTATCGAGCCGCCTTGCGTACGGACGGCTTCGTCGAACCTACGTAAATACGACCTATCGCGTACCTTTTTCACAGCTGAGACTGTAGAGCGCTCGAAAACCGGCCAATTTCAGCCGCCACGGTTTGCCAAACTCGACGATGCCTTGGAAAACTTTCTCGCAGCATTGTATTGGAACGTGAAGCTCGTAGCCCAGCTCGCCAACGAAGCTGATTCGAAAAGCTCGCACGAGCCTGCCGTTGGCCCTCGTTAACTTGGAGCTCGAGAACGGAAAGTCGTCGTCGGCCAGATCTTTGTCCACGATGTTCTGCAGAATCTTTTCGCTGGAAAACGAAGAAGAGGAAGAAGAAGACAAGGAGAGGAATCGCGACGTGGGACGGGCTTCCGACAACGAGGCGTTCCGTCGCGCTCGACGACGACCAACCTGTTTGGGCCTTGCAGCGACAAAATGCCCATTTGATTGGTGGCGTCGTGCAAGCTCACGTTGAAGCCTTTGTCCGCGATGATCCGTCGAATGTGCGCCCAGGTGTGGTACGACGACAGACCGGCGGACACGATGTACAGGGCTTTGCCCTTGAAGATCGGATCGACGACGCCACTGGAACCGGGCAGGATCCAAGTGATGGTACAGTCGGCCTCGGTGCCGCCTTGTCCGTTCAGCATGCACGAGTACACGGTGCGATCGACGTCCGCGTCGGTTTTACCAGTGAAGATGTAGTCCGCAGCCTTTTGCGCGTCGGGACCGCACAGGTAAAACTTGCCAAAGTACGACATGTCGAAGAGGGCCGCGTTGTTGCGACACGCCAGCGCTTCCTCTTTGATCTGGTTGACGAGATGGAGGACAAACACAGATACACGATTACCGTACGAGTACGACGTTTCTCCTCTCTAGTACGAGACTGAACGTAATGAGAACGTTACGTTATCGAAGTGCGCGGGAAAATCAAAGGTCGCGTCCTGCTGCAGAAGCTCGGTGTACTTGCAGCGCTGGTTCTTGGCGGTGCCGTAGCTACCGTGATAATCGTAAGCTGGCACCGGTGCTCTGCCCTCCTTCAGGTACCATCCTGGTCGCTCCCAACCTTGACGTTCCTCCATCACGGCTCCTCGGCTTACCAAAAGCTGCAACAATCGCGCGTTTATTTCGACGGTGTCGAGGTTCGCGACCAAAGGCAACTCCGCCGAGCGCTGCTCTCCCCGAGGGGACCTCACCTCGTGAAAGGGGCTGATTTTGAAATTTCTCCCCGCCAACGGCTGATCGTGCGGGAACACGATGGAATAATTCTTGACGTAAGCTTCGTGGGTTCTCTCGTTTGCCCACACCATGTCTCTCGTTTGCTCGGGCGTGAATCTGCGACAGTATCAACGTTTGGCGCGTCAAGCGTAACGATCGCTTCGAGTCGGCGAGTTATAGGCGTGCGTATATTTATGCGGATAGTACCGTCGAACGTCGTGCGAAAACATGTGCCTCTTCGGGCGCCCGTGAACGATCCACTCGGCGATTCGCTCGCCACATCCTCCGCTGTACATCATGCCCGCGCTGTTGTAGCCGCACGAGTAGAAGAAGCCGGAGCAACGCGGATCCTCGCCTAGAGAAACGCGTTCGCTGTTAAAGGAGCTGTACAAAGTGGCGCGAGGTTGCTTTACCCATGATCGGCTTGTGATCGGGAGTGAAGCTTTCCGGGCCGCAGACCGTCGATTTGATGCCGGTTTTGGCCAAATCCGGCACCAGCGCGATCACCGCCTCCATGTGCGCCTTGAACACGTTCCAGTCGAGCTCGTAGAGACCAAACGAGAAGTCTTTCGGGACCTGTGGAGAAAAACGATAACACGTGGTACATACTGGCATAAGACGTCGGCGCACTGGAATAAGACGTTGAACGAGTGTCGACTAACGCATCTCAGAATGATAGGATTGAGCTCGTAACCACCGATGCTCAGCGACTCGCCTTGCGCTTTGAAGCAAATACTCGAGTCGTGATCGCGCACGTTGGGCATGTTGCGTACTTGTGGCATCGCTTCGGTCACGACGTATGCGTGTTTCATCGGTGTCAATGGAATGTCCAGTTTGACCATGCGCGCGATATTTCGCGACCAAGCGCCACTCGCGTTCAGCACGCAGTTCGTACGGATGACACCGTGCTGATCCGTCTCCACGCCGATCACCTGCTTCGAGCCAAAGGTCTTCTCGTCGGTGAGGATTCGGCTCACCGGGCAGTCCTCGAATACCTGTGCGATCGCGTAGCTTTAAGACTCGCAAACACCGAGCCGAGAACAAACAAGCCGTGCGCGACTGACCTGAGCTCCGCGATTTTTGGCGCATTTGGTCAAGGCGGCGACCATCGTCGCGGGATCGATAATGCCGTCCTGTGGCGAGTGAATCGCTCCGAGGAACGCTTTGTCGTCCAGTAGCGGACAAATCTCCTTTGCCTCCCTGGCGTTCAGCAACCTCGCTGGAATACCAAATACCTTACCCATATCGACGAGCCTACGATACTCGTGCATACGAGTCTCGTTGTGCGCGATGAAGAGCCCGCCGTTGTTGGTCCATCCGGCGTTCTCGCCGGTTTCGCGCTCGAGCTCCGCCATCGTCTCGCGAGTTCTTTGCAAAAGCTCGATTTCCGTCTCGCAGGGTCGCAAACTCCATGCTAATCCGGACGAATGCCACGTCGTACCAGAGCTGAGTTTCGAACGCTCCAGCAAAACCGCTTGAACGCCTCGTTTGGACAGTTCGTACAAGGCACTGCATCCTGCCACTCCGCCACCTTGGTGTTTGGCAAACAATGTCGCATGAATTGTCGTTGCGGCGACGGGACATTCAATCGGTTTGGCCAATTTTCTCAGTTCGGATTTGAATTTTCAACTTGATTCGGATAAAGCGTATCTTGAGGGATAAGCGTTATTTTTTTAATTGTCGGTGGTTTTTTTTTCAATAGAACTTATCAAAGACTGAACGTAAACAACGATTCACGTTGACAAGAGAGATAAAAGTCAGCAAAAACACAATTACAAGACAGAAAGCCAGGTTTGGAATGGCCAATTTGAATCTCATAAATGAATTACCGACTGACCGTTCAAGTTCAAGAATATCGCGCGAATGAAAATAGAACAAAGTAAGGCTTACCAATAATAACGACCTCGGCGCTTTCGGGTAAATTGATCGTTGGCACTACAGGTTCTTTTGATTGTTCAAGAGTAACGACGGTTCTGTGATGGCCAAATCCATTGTGCCATTTGCTCAACTGTAATACGTGAATTTACTTGAATCGTCATCGTCGTCGTCGTCGTCGTCGTCGTCGTCCTGGTCGTCCTCGTCGTCGTTATCGTCGTCGTCGTCGTCGTCGTTATCGTCGTCGTCGTCGTCGTTGCCGTCGTCGTCGTCGCCGTCGTCGTCGTCGCCGTTGTCGTGAAAGAGAAAACGACGAATTCGTCAAGAAAAACTCCTTTGTTTCGCGACGCGATATTACACATGTAAATGCGCAGCTTGCTCGTCGTTGGTTATTCGATCGAACATTCGTATACGACATTCGACGCAATTCGACACTCGTGGTCGATTAATTTGCCCAAGAGATGCCCGAGAGACACTCGCGATACGCGTATGAAATTCGTGTTAAAGTATACGGACATGGAAAAAACAAATGTACGGTAAATACGATACCTTGTGCCTAGCCGATCGGATCATCTCATCGGTGCGGTTGATCAGCGTAGCGAGATGATCGGCTATTACGGCTGCAACTGCGCTGCGCGCGGCTGCTGCTCTACTACTACGACCCATTGCTCAAACACCGCAATTGCACAAACCCTCCTCTCGCCGATGTTGATTGCCCTTATCAATTCTCCTTCTGCAAATGCCGATAATGTTTGGCCGTGGATTTCGCCATTTTCGCCATTATTGCCAGCGTACTCGTAGCATCGCGTAGGCTACAGTTCATCGCCAATCGCGTTACTCGCGATCGGCCGCTCTAATTTTTCCGTTTTTTGGCGATGCGCGCGGTGCCGCTATTGACGAGGGAGAGATGTCTTTGAGCTTTTCGCTTTGTTCTCCGGTTCGACCTCGACGATAATCTCGAGATACGTCGCCGTCGAAACAAGCGAGCAGCTTTAATCAACGAGAGAAGGAAGAAGAGGTCGTTTTAAATCCGCTGACGTATACGCGTACGTACGTACTCGATCGTGCGAACCGAATGCCGCGCGTCGGTGAAACTCGATCTTTCGCGCACGCTGCGCAATTTAAAAAAAAAACAACAAAAAACACGAACAACGCGCAACGTCGTCGCAGAAACAAAGTGGTACGCTTGTTGCAAGCAAGTTGAACGGAGATAAAACGTCCAAGTGAAAAATAAACACGACGACAACGATTCGGTTGATTAAAGATGATCAACGTTGGCGTCCGGGGTCGACGACTCGCGCGGAAAAGCTCGAGCTACGAGTAGTTCGAGGTTTCGTTTGCGCCTCGAGTACGTAGCTTGTTCCAAGCTAAACGATATATTTTGCAAGAGCGTTGGTGAGATTTTTGATCGATCATCGGTGAACAAACGTTGTTCTGGTTTGTTTTGTTTGTTTTTGTCGTTGCCATCACTTGGTAAAATTAGGCCAGTGTCAATTTGTCGTTTGTCGATCGCGTCGAAACGTTGGTTTACGCCGGACGTTAGCTCTAGTCGACTACGGTGCAATAGTTTATCTCGTTTATCTCGTGCTCGAACAAAGTACGAAATTGTTAGGACGCTTAGAGTATCGATCGAGATGTCGCATCGAGGGTATCTTATCGTCGACTCTTTGTAATTGCTCGTATATGCGCCTACGCGTATACGTCAAAGTCAAACACGTGTCGTCCGCATCTCGTATGCATACGTATACTCTCGAATCGGACCGTTTTATGCAAGCGCAATACTAACGAGTGTATAATCGATGAATTGCTCTCTCGCGTATATTATAATCAGCTGTTTGTCAATCGTCCTCTCTCTCTCTCTCTCTCTCTCTCTCTCTTTCGTTCTTACGTGTGTACGTTTGTTTACAAACAAAACTTCAACATATGTATACATTTGAAAAATCGGTCATCGAGCGGCGCGCGAGCGGCGGCATTTGTTTTCGACTATGCTCGTATATTCTCAATAGCGTACGTGTATTTCTCTTTTGGAAAATCTCAAATTGTTTCTTTTTCCGCGCAGCGTAATTTCACGTACGCGTACACGCACACGCACGTATATATATATACATATATATATACATAAAAAAAATGAAATAAATAAAATAAGATGGACAGCTAAAATAACAGACGTACGTCGCGTTGATCAAACCGATTTTTCTTTCGTTTTTATCTCGTAAAAATTGAAAATGAACGACGTATCCGTTGAGATAGTATGTTCCATCTAGACTAGAGATGGAGAAAAACAAGTTTGAACGTTAATGCCGTAACATTTAGCATTTGCATAATCCATAACTTATCGTTACTCTGCGTGTACGTGTATTTTTTTGTTAATTTTTGGCAATAAACGATCTACTTAGACGTACACGTAGAACCTAATAATATTTCGTTACTTTTGTTTGGTTTTGAAGCTTGCTCTTCGTTTAAGAGTGCGCCATCGCAAAAAATACCATCGCAACTACGAAACTTGTTCGCGATTCATTGAAAAAAAGAACAAACACAACGGTTATCTCGCGTGAAGCCATACAGCAGCGTAATACGTATACTTACCTCGTCAATTTTTTTTTATCGAATATCGGCTACATTTTGCCAAAGTTATAGTATAAAACGCGATCGTTAAACGAATAAAATTGAGAATAAAATGCGTCGCCGCAGCACAAACGTATACACACTCAGTGTCTGGAGTGTGCGCGTGCCGGCCGACAACTACTCCGATCTTCTCGAAACCGAGCCCGTTTCATCCTTCTCCTCTTGCGAATCCTCTCTCTCTCTCTCTCTCTCTCGTTCTCTCTCCCTATTTTACACGCATATATGCATACAAGTGCGCCGCATGATGCCTACGTAACAATGGCTTCGCTCGTACCGCGACGATTGACGTTGATATTTTTTTTAATTATTGCGTACTTTTGACAAATTATTCGTTATTACAAATTGTTTTGTTTACTTCGAGAGAGATTGGTGAACGCGAAATCGCCAAGAATATTCATTCATAGTTTGGCCATTGTTCGTTTATTGCGATAAGTGTTGTCGAAACGAAGATTACCGCTCTGTGCATTTATAATTGGCATTCCTCTATTGGCTTGGCCAAAAAAAGGTGGCACGTGTAGTCCGAGTTCGTGTTCGTCATGCGGATACGTGTACGGGCGCGCGCGCGCGCGCGCACACACATATACATGTGTTTGGATACACGCGCGTTCACGATATCGTGCAAAAATGTTGCAATAAATTTGACGAGCACGCTTATTATTATCGCGACTAAAGCGTCGATGTATAAATATTTATTGAGAAATCGAATAGCGAAACAATGCGAAATCAACGTGGGAATCCAAACATAGCAATCCATCGCAACTATTTAAGTAGCCTCGGCATAATTGTGTTGTTATAATATAATTGGCTGCGGTAATTGAAAACACGTTTTCAAAAGCAGCGTAGTTAAAAGCCAAAAAACGGCAAAGAAAGACAAGGAAGTCAGTGCCAATGCTTACTAAGGAGAAACGAGAAAAAGATAACAAAAAATAAACAAACTAAAAAACATCAAATAAAATAATACAAAAAAACATCTAAAAGACGAAACATAGTGTGCATGCCGCATGGGAGTGTGTGACGCGTGCTCGCGCGCCGCCTAAGAAATCAAGCGGAAGACCTTGAAAATTGCAGGCTCGTTGAACCGCCGTGGCAACAGTACACATAGCTATATTCGTACTGATGCTGCATGCATCATTGATTCCTTCGCTAATGAAAAATTCGAAATTGTTATTGATGTTTTATTTTGTTTTTTTTTGATAATTCAACGCGTTCAATGTTTCAAGTTTAATTGATAATAATACGATTAATCTCGTTATATTTGTTTCTCTGGGGTGTACGCGACGGGGATTACAGCTAGTGTTTTTATCGAATACCCCGTTAACAACAGCGTTATCAACTATTTGACGTGGGAACTTCAATTGTACTTGCACTTTTCAAAAAGATGCAATACGAACAATTTGCCTAAACTCCTAACGAATACTTGTCAGTTACGTCGATCAATTCTTATTTAAATTATTTTTACATGCAATGTTGCGATAAATTAATTGTTTGCCTGTTTCTTATAATTATGAAATTTCACTTGAATACAACCAACTAAAAATTATTCCACGTTATCGTATGCGCAATATAAATATACTTATGTATGTAGTACATTTTCATAGATGAGCGCCCCTCCCCCTATTCCCGTCGTCTGATTAATTTTATCGGTAGTTACTCTACTACGAGACAAATAGTTTGTAGAGGGTGAATCACGGGCCGTCTGGATAATCAAACGGCATATTATGTATATTTCACGAGAGATCGAAAGAGATCAATGTTGATTAGCGATAATTAAGATACATTTCTTGCCGCTTCATGTTTCATGAAACTTATTGTTGTAAAATGCCGTTGAACTCGATAATTGTAAGGAAAATTCAACACTCCCAAGGAACGACGATTGATTGGGGAATAAGTGGATAGCGTTACAAGTTAAGACGAATTCTTTAATCATATTATAATTTATTTTAAATAAGTTTTAATCTTTAGTTAAAGCGTTTGATAACTCGTAATATCACATTTGCACAAAAGGAATTCGAAAAGTACACAGGTCTGTACAATGCGTAGTTTTTCCACGAACGAAATAAAAAATAATAACGAAGAAAGATTAAACGTAATCAATCATGCGTGCTCGTGTAAAGTATATCAACTGTTTTAGGTCCAAATAAATACGTTGTCTCTCTCTCTCTCTTTCTCTCTCCTTTACTCGCAATAGATAAACATTCCCAAATCATTCACTCGCTCTTAAAAACGTTACGAAGAACTGAAAAAAAAAGAAAAAAAAGGATAAAAACGAAATAAATGAATTAGAATGTCATATGAAATTCCCGTTTTTAAATAATCTAAAAAACGCGTAATTATATTACAAAATCCTCGAACGGATTCGAAACAATAGTACATATATCACAAAGCGGCTCACGAAAGATGCTCTCGTCTGCATGGTAAAAATGCGTTTAAAGCCATGATTTTATTTGTTTGTTTGTGCTGGTAACGCGGTAGGCATGTGTATGTATGAATGTGAGTAACAACGATTGTTTTTATAGTTTACAGGGATGTGTGCTCCTCGCTAGCGAGGCTGTCGGTGTCATCGGTATCCGAGTCGGCCTGTACTCGCGCGTACTCGTCTGTGTCGATACTCTTGCAAAAGTGTATTGCGTATTTGAGTTTTTGCCTCAGAATACTCTTGCATGAATAGCGTGGCATCTTCAATAGGAAGAAACACGTGTAGCTTTCGGGTAAGAACTGGTCAGGTGGATTGTACTTGTCCATAACCTAATGAAACACACGTCGTTCACGGTTATTTTACGTTGGCGTCAATTTCTTGTAATTGTTTTCTGTTCGATACTTGCCTGCAAAACAAAGTCACGTCCTCTAAAATCAGCTATCGTTCGGGGTAGTCGCGTTCTGCCCCAGACGAACCTTAGGAACAAGGATCTTTCTTGATTAGAGAATTCTTCCATGACTTCCCAGAACCATTGTATCAGTGGTGAGTTAACTTCGATTCCTGCAATGAAATATGCCATTTGTACTGCGCAATAAGGAAATATAGAAATTTAGTTGAAATGTCGGTGAAAAACTGGACAATTACCTTTGTACGTTGCAACAGATTTGAGCAATCCCAGTGGAATGTCCGGACTTCCGCAAACCATAGTCTCCAATTCATTTCCACTGAACAGAGTCAGCAGAGGAACTGGAACTACTTTGGACATACCCTCTCTTACTGCAGCGACTTGCTGGTCAAATTCGTGCAATCGATAGTTGAGGGCGAGTCTTACGTACTCGTGCCTATTTTCTGGAGTAATTTTGCGATATCTGCAATCAGTCGTTCGAATGATATAGTTAACGTACGGAGATTGCCGTGGTATACAGTTGTAAAAGCAAACCTTGTGGATAAAGGGACGTCATGGCCATCGGCCGATGGTGTCGAGAAAGGCATCTCCAAAGTTTGAAAAACCTTTTCTTGTGGATCCATGTCTCGGATGCATAGAAGTCCTGGTACATAAGTCCTGTCAACCTCCGTGAGGTCAGCTGGAGTCAATGACATACCGGCCAATTGTTTCCAAACTGGCTCGGCAAGGTTCAAACTCAACGGGCTGCCGGTTCTTATGGCGATACCCATGAGTATGCCCAGGAATTGAAACATGTTCAAGTGTAGTTGAGAAGTGACCAAGGGATTGAGTATGAAACAGTCGCGGTTGGTGCCACTGTCGTCGCGACCGTTAGGCGTTGGAATCAAGAGGGGTAGCGAGCCATTTTGTAGCTCGTCGCACATCTCGGCTATGCTTTCACTATAACCACCTCCACAGTCATCCACGCTTTCACCTGCGAACGCGATATATCGAGTGACATTTTTACAATTAGGACTACACTTTTAGACGTAAATTCGATCCACTTGCCTACAAATTTGACTTTCCAGACTCTATGGGGTAAAAACAGTACATCCTGCGTGAGTAGCGACATCTTCGCCACCATTTGTCCGAACACGGATTTCATTCCATCCGGCCCAGCAAAACCACCCTTGGCTCTGGCCTTCTTCACTTGTATCCTATTCAATTCGATCGTAGGCCCATGCTGCCGATCCCTCACCATGGTCGCTTGTACGACTTTTCTAAATGTCGCCTCCTTGATCGTGTAGACAAGCATCGGCGCAAGTTTATTTAAGCCGACAGGTCCGCTGGTAGGGAACATAGCGAGAGTCGGGCAGAGCAACTCGGCAAAATGATGCAGTAGTACCAGTCGATTGTGTAATGCGGGGAAAGGTAAGTCTTTGACAAGATCATACTCCATGGGTGTAGCAGCTGGTAAACTGTGAGTAGCTTTGGTCGTGCTCCAAGCGAGAGTGTGAGCACTTCCACAAGCGACTCGAGTAATATTTTTGCCTTGGAGAGCGTGAACGAGTCGTGGGCTCTGCTGAGCGTGAGTTGTGCCGTCGCCGAGTTGTCCCTCGTCGTTGTCGCCCCAGGTGTACACTTCACCTTTATCGGAACACGCTACACAGTGAAGGGAACCCGTTGCAATGGATATAATTTTCTTGCCTTGAAGGGCCGACACTTTTCGGGGACGCCGTACGTGGTCGTCGGTTCCGTGTCCCAGACGATGGTAATCACCTTTACCCCTTTAATAACAACGTTGTATTTTTATTATTTTTAGATCGCGTCCTTTATTTTTCTTTGTATTTTCTTTTTTTTCTCTTTTTTTTTTCGTTACCAAGTGTAAACTGCACCAGATCTCGTAAGCGCAACGGAAAATTGACTGCCACACTCAACTTTGACAACACCTAGCCCGGCAAGGGATTCAATTTTCATGGGGACTTTACAGCCGTCGCTACCGCCTCTTCCCAACTTGCCGTAGTCTCCGTCACCCCAACTCCAAACGTTATCGTCGTCGGTAACGCACAACGTTTGCGCGTCACCGCTTCCACACGCTACGTCGATGACTTTGTAGCCTTGAAGAGCCGTCACCACTGTTGGTTTTAACTGGTCGTCGCTGTCCCCGTGACCTAATCTGCCGTATCGTCCTTCAAACCATAATAATATTGGAACATTGCTATTTTCACGGCGACAGGTGGTTTTCTTAAGAAATAACAACAACCTTTTCCCCACGTGTACAGCCATCCAGCGCTCGATATAGATGCGCTGTGATGTCCACCACAAGCTATGTCGACAATCTCCGTTCCCACCAAAGCTTCGATCAATTTCGGTCGTTCGTAAGAGTTTCTATTGCCGTGTCCTAACTTGCCGTCGTCTCCTTCGCCCCACGAATATACATGGCCCTCGGAACTTAAGGCGAGACAGTGTTTGCCTCCAGAATTGACTGCGACTTTCTTAATAAATACGTGCTGAATTGACTCTAGTAACGTCGGTACCATCACCGAATCCACTCCTCCAGTACCAAGGCGACCAAGTGCTCCATAGCCTAAGACGAAATCAGGGCAATTCGCCGTCATCGTGCTTGTATTTTTACATCAACTGCCAGTAAAGTAAACCTATCGACGCTAACTTACCAGTCGCATAAACTTTCCCATCCGCGGTAACGGCGAATAACGTTTGCTCTCCGCCGGCCAGTTGAATGGGCCGCAAAGCGGACAGACTTTCGCACGGCATAGGCAACTTAACTTTCGCTCCTTCTAAACCGCCTAATTGGCCTCGATGATTGTGACCCCAGCCGTATATTGCTCCTGAACCGTCCCACGATAACGTCCAATCTTCGGGTCGACGATTCAACCATTGCAATAGTTGCTCGTCGTGCTCCTGTTTGAACATGTCGTGATTCTCGTGATCCTTAAGGTTCGTGTCGCCATCGGTGACCATCTCGTTGATTCGCTTCGTCACTTCTACGCAGAATGCTTTTGGCAATGGCGTTCGGTTGATCAATGACTTGGCCACTCGAGCCGCAAGACAGTACCGTCGAAACCACGACCACTTGTGTATTTCCGAGCAGCATTGCATCCCGTCTGTAAAGAGTAACGAAGGCAAGATCAATGGTATGGCAAAGTGTTTACGCCGCGATATCGCCGTACGAAGATGCAAACTCAACGTACCGAGCTCCAGGTCACACGCGAGAGCGACGAGAACTTTGAAGAAATCGCTGTGCATGAGTTGCTTTCCACCTCGAACAGCTGGGTCCTCGTACTCGTACTGCCTTAGCAACGCTTGCGGCAAGGTACCCAGCAAGCTCGACAATCCTGTGTCAGGTCTACCTGGATGACATTGGCCAACTACTTGCAACTTCCTCAGAGCCCACATGCGTTGTTTGGCGTTGAGATTACTTAATTGACTGCATTGAGCGAGAGCTGCCGCGAGTCTCGTCACGATATTTTTGTCCAAGCTTATCAAGCTGTTGTCGAGCAGACATTCTGCCAAAGCGATCGATGGTTGAGAGAGTACTGCGCGATCGGAGCCAAGTTCTCGAGGGGTAAGGCTAGCGAGCATTGGATGGACGATAAATCGCCAGCCCCATCCGTTTACCGAGGTATCCGTCATAAACCTCCAGCGCAATTCATCGCCTGTAATTAGTTAGCACGTAAACATCCTTCTTCTAATCAACGATACGTTTCGATCAAGGAGCGTCCGCTGGCGGCAATGCAACCTACCTTCGATTCTGATTTCCGTAGCCCACTCGCTCCAATCCCTTCCAGACCTAATCGCAACAATTCTGTTGTTACCGTCCATAATAGTAAGTGGGTCGTGTCTTCTCTCGGTCGAGCATTGCCTATCGAACTCGACGCGAAGCGCTTCAGCGCCGGGTATTTTCACGTGTCCGGTCAAAGTGGTATCGTCCATGTAAGGATGTGGCGTTTCGTGCACAACTTGCTGAAGCGTCTTGTTCACGCAATTCGAGTTGGCAGCGGTGTCCTCGAGCTCCGTCACGCAAATCTCGAGCAACATTGTGCCGATGGACGGATTCGTTTTTCCCAGAGCGATCAAAACCGAGGATATTGTTTCTTCAGCGTTGTCGCACACTCGGTTGGCCACCGCGAGTTTCAGCAGGTCGACCAGTGCTCGAGCATCGTCTTCGCTCAGCTGCGAAGTGAACTCGTCCAAGCCAGGTTCGCTACTTATGCCTTCGCCTACTACTTGAGCGTTCGACGTGAGGGTGGCTGCAATCACGCTCATCGCGCTACTCGATGACATTTTCGAAGCGCGAGAAGAAAGACTGGCGGAGCTGGATATCGAAGGGAATATCGCGAGTGGAAATTCTTCGGATTCGGGTGTTGCTCGTGGACTCGATACGATGTTGGCCACTTCCGAGGCATTGGCTAGACTTTCGCCGCCACCCTGGGCTATTTCACCGATAACCTCGTTACTTCCCCAACGGACTGTTGCGCCAGTGCTCGAATTCATCGGAGCTTAAAAAAAAGAACAACAGCAAAATGAGAAACGAACGCACGTTGAAATCAACGCTGGAAAATTGTATTAGGTCGCAAATGATCGTTTTTTCGAGCGATAATTACCATCGGATTGCGTCTCTGGAGACACGGTACCGTTAACACAACTCTGAGCGATGTGGCTTTGTAAAGCAGTCACCACGGCAGTTCTCGCTTGCATGATAAATAGCGCGTTTAAAACGTGTTGAAGTGCCTGCTGTTTCGCCACGTTACTCTCAAGCGAGAGAATAACGTTGGCAAGCGAAGGAGTAGTGTTTGTCGTAGGCGGTACCACGACGTTCGTCTCAATTTTCTCCTGCGTAAACAAATATTCCACGACCTGTTATCGCTCGGTTGGCGCGAACGTACGAATAGGCGGTAAAAGTGAAGACGCAAACCTGAGTGAAGCCCAGCGTAGCTTGTCCTAATGGATCTTTGGCGGTGGGAAAGGTGACCGGCTCTTGATTACCCATTGTTGGTTGATCCGTCAATACCCAAGCGATACTGTGACTCGATCCGCAAGCTACTCTGTTCACTTTGGTTTCCTCGAGATTTTGCACGAGAGATGGCTTTCGATTGACGATTGTCGTACCGTTGCCTTGCTGTCCATGATCGTTGTCACCCCACGCGTACACCAGTCCCGTGTCCGTTACAGCGAGGCAATGTAAAGCTCCCACGGCAACGTGAACGACATTCTTGCCTCGTAAACCTTCGACGAGCATAGGTCGACGTACGTGATGATCGTTACCGTGGCCTAGTCTGAAGTAATCACCTTTGCCCCAAGTCCATACTTCGCCGTACTTTGTCAGTGCCAACGAAAATTGGGCGCCACATTCAATTTGGACAACGCCGAGACCAACGAGACGGTCGACTAGAAGAGGCGTGTAGCAACCGTCGCTTCCACCCCGACCGAGTTTACCTGCGTTTAGAAAAAAAACAACAACGGCAACAGTCGCTTACGTCCTTTTACAATATAGCTCCTGAAGGGACTTTTAAAAAAAGAACACGGCTAACCGAAATCTCCATCACCCCAAGAATACACCGAGCCATCCTCCGTCAAAGCCATCGTTTGCGCATCCCTACTTCCGCAAGTCACTTGAATAACTCGCTGTGACGCCAACGCCTCGACTAGTTTTGGCTTCAAATGCGTCGTCCTGTCTCCGTGTCCCAATCGTCCGTATTCTCCTAAACCCCATGTATACAACTCTCCGTTACTCGTGATCGCAGCCGAGTGACCAGATCCACAGGCGATGTCGCGAACTCTTTTCGATTTGAGCGCCTCGATGAGTCGCGGTTTGTCAAGCGACATGCGATTGCCGTGGCCCAATTTTCCATCTTCGCCTTCTCCCCACGAGAACACTTTGCCGTCTTGGGTCAGTGCTAACGCGTGTTTACCACCCGAATGCACGGCTACTTTCTTGATGATGTACTGGCTAAGGAAGGGAATAGGCTTGGGCTCGCACACGTTGTTGTTGTCGCCCAAGCCGAGGCGGCCATTGGTACCTTCGCCGCAAGCGTAGAGTTTGCCTTCTTGGCTGACGATGAAGAGCGTTTTACTGCCACCTGTACCGATCGTTTTGGAAAATATTGAATTGAACATCGACAGATTCGTCGAAGGGAACGTTGGCAGAGAACGGATAAATCCTTACCGGCTATGTGAACAGGCTTTAATTTTGACAGTACTTCGCTGTAGATCGGTCTCTTGATTTTCGATCCTTTCAAGCCGCCTAGTTGATCCTTGTCGTTCAGTCCCCAGACGTAAACGGCGGAAGTCTGCTGTGCGTCGCTTGCTCTTTGCGCGGACATTTGCTCTTGAACGACTTCCCAGTCGGAAGCTAAAAACGACACCGAGGTAGCCAGTGGATTCTCGTAGACCTTTTTATAGCCAACTATCTGTAGCGCGTGAATCTTGCAATCGATCCCTCCATTTCTGCACTGCTTGATCGCGATCTCAACGCAAGCATAGTACTCTTTGATATCTTGCAGCAAGTTAACGATCGAGTCGTTGGGTCTCACGTTGATACTGGCTAATTCGAGCATATTGTCGAACGAGTCACCGGCATTCACCGATATTACCGACGGCATGTAACTGCTGTCCTGTGGATTCACCATGATCTTCAGTGATTGGATAAGGATACCCGGCAACATCTCCATGCGGATCCAGTGCGAACCAGGCGTACCACCGCTTTGCCAAAATTTGCCCGAGCCATCGACTAGTCGAGTTGCGTAGCGCTCGTTCGACGATACGCTCAATGTACGGACGCAGCGCGACCAATCCTCGATCACCGATGGTTCGAGAAGATCCGGCCTGGTGGATTTCGTTGGATTTATCGTTATTTTGTTCGTGCATATTCACCGACGAAAAGGCGCGAACACTACTCACCTATGATATCGGCCAGGTCGACCAGCGTACACAGCGGCAGAGCCAGGTTCGGCGATTCTATTAAAGCCGTGCCTGTGTGTACGTTTGGTGTAGAAGCAATTTTCGCACAAATTGTAGTTTTCGCAAGGTTTGCATTTGAAACGTGGCCCCGAGATGGGCGATACGTGACACGAGTTGCAGACTACCGAGTGATGACACAAGGGTACTCGCTCCATCTCGGTTATGCATCCAGTCCAGTTTTTTTGCTCTGGAAAGTCGATGTTTAGGTCTTTGCCATTGTTGCGAATCGCCGTTATCACACCTACGTCGTTGTGAGTGATCGAACCCCATTTGTACTTTGGCACTGCTACCGATGGCTTGACTCGTACCTTTCAATTAGAAATCCAATGAAAAATCGTACAGCGTTCGTTATGACAATCCTTTGTTACAATCATCTTGGTTAATCTGACCTTGTCGCCGACTTTTAAAGCTGGTGGTCCAGGCAACGAAGGCGGATGTCCCAGTAGTTCGATGTGTATGAATCGTACCCAGTAAGTGCCACCTTTGTGTTGCCAAGCGACCTGCACATTCAAGTCGTGCAGCCCTTCCGGATCTATCTTCACCACTTGTCCCACATCGCCATACTCGACTTCCTCGTAAGTCTTGCAACACCTCACGAGCATGCCTACTTTCACGTTGTCTCTGACGTAAATTGCATACTCGTCGATCGACAAGAAGTCCGAGCGTTTCATGTAAGTTGGCTGTGCGGAACCACCGGCTTCCTGAAAAGATGGATCGTCGTCGACGTCTTCGCTGCTCGAATCATCGGAATCGCACGCGTCCTCTATGCTCGACGACGAATCCGAATCGCTCAAGGTTAATATGGGGTTTTCAAGGAGCCAGGCCACAACCGTTTCGGGTGTGATGTTGGTGCTTAGATTCTTGATGGCAAACTCGACGCTCCGTTTATCGAAACCCATCTCGGTAAGTTGAGTGACGATAGGATTTATCGCGGGTGGCGCGATTTTGCCGCCAATTTGACCAGAAGCCTTGGTGGAGTTTTTGCAGTAGCGCTTCTGACTCGACGTCATCGAAGGAAGAGAGATTTCGGAGGCGGGTGTCGTTGGCTCTGAGCCTACTGGAGCTCCTTCGACAAAGCAAACGACTATTTTAAAGGCTATCGAAGTAAGTACCTCGGTTGCATCCGGCAAATTTAGTGGTTGACCAACCGAACTGCCAACGGATAAAAAAAGGCTCACGTACCTGAATAATGAATTTGGGTGTGTCTTAGTTCGGACGCCAAGTACTGACTAACTATGAGCGCGACCATCTCGAGCTCCTCCACTTTGAAAATAGGTTTGAGTGGTTGAGGCTTGGTCGCGCGAATCAGCAGCTCCTGTAGCAGAGTATTGCGATTCTCGGCGTTGTCGTTGGTCAAACATCTGAGAACCTTCCTGAGCTTCGACTGATAATCGATGAGGGCTTTGCCAGCATTGAGGGCAGCTAACTGCTGCTGCTGCATTCGTAAAATCGAGGCGTTCACGGAGCCGGCTATAACGGGATGGCCACCTGGCCGCTTGTCCATACCGCAGTGGCCCAACAGTAGATTTGCCCAGATGTTTTGAAGTTGGTCGTTCAGAGACATTTTGTCGAGATGAAACTTATCGTTAACCACCTGCAATTTGGCAATGCTCTCGTTTTTCATTTCGCTCAGCGTTCGCGATCGTCCGGCGGAAATACACCAACGCGATAATTTACCTTGAATGCACCAAAGGGAACTTTGCGCCGCAAACCGGTGTCCAGCATCTGAAGCTGCAGCTTGGAGTGTTGCGTGAACTTGCAGACAGTACCCAATTGACCATCGACTTCGACCAATCCACCGATCCTCGGTCGAGTATCCAAACCACCTACGACGCTAAGGCTCGCCATAACCATTTGTTGAATGGCTAAACTATTCTCTCCGCCGTTCTCGTTCATCTGTATATGAAACAGCGGCCCGTCGCTCAATAAATCGGAAGCGAGACCGAGCTTCGAGGCTAAAAACGCATTAAGCGCAACGTTCCATCCAGGTAACGAATGAAGATTACGAACGAGAGCTACAAGTTCTTCGGCCAACGTGGAGCCGTAGGAAGCTGTGAGAGAGACACGACACTTGTCGGAGTGTAGTTCGTTGCTTGCCTCGCACATCAAACCTATGCGACCCAAAAGACGGAAACATTTGTCGAAAAAGGCCGACATGTCGATAGTGTTGACGGGCCACGACGGTAGAACGGTGCCGAGAAGACGTATTGCCATAATTTGCTTCGGAATATTCGTGTTGGCTTCGTCGCCGACGATGCTAAGCACGAAATTGACCCAGACGGGTGTGCTTAAAGCACGACAGAGAATCGGTGAGTTTGCGATAGCACGAAGGAGGCCGAGTGTCGCCCAAGATTCTTCGTGCTCTTTGGCTACTCGAAGAGAGGGGTCGAGGGGAGGCGAGACAGACAGAGAGAAAGAGAGAGAGAGAAGGAAAGACAAAGAAGAGAGCATATTTTACAAGTTTAGGCACAAACGCAGTCTTAAATCTCAAGTCTTGAAGCTTACCTAATAGAGTCCGAGGACTGCCGTCGTTTTTGTTTGCGTTAGAAATGACCCCACAAAGGACGGAAGACAAAATCCTTATAGCCGAAGGTTGCACTCGTTCGGCTTCGATGCCACACGACAGCAGAATGACTTGCAGCAACGTGACCGAAGTAGTTTTGAGGTATTTCGTCGGGTGCATCTCCCTGGCATTGTTTTCGTCGGACTTTGCAGAGTCGCTTTGCGGCAGCTCGTCGTCGGAGTCGCTCTCGGGCGGAGCAGGCGGCTCGGCGAGTTTCAAGTCAAATTTCTTCTCCTTACCCATGCGATACGAGTTAGTCGCGCCGTTGTCCCACTTGACGCGAATCCAGCCATCGTCGCCGAGTTCGCCGATGACGGTTCCTTCTCCAGGTGGCGGTCCGTCTTGCTCGCCCCATTTCCAGTCGTCTCCTCGTACTACCCTCGTGCCGATCTTCATGAGCGCCGCCAACTCTGGTCCGGTGAGCTGTGCCGATTGCGGCTTGCTCCTGTTCACCTCGTCCTCGTAAATTGCCGGGATACCCGTATCTTTGTGTGCTCGAAGTTCTTTGCCGTCCGGTGGCGGCGAATTGAAGGCGTTGGTTGGGCCGATTTGTCGAAGTAACGTGAGCACGCTCGACAGCAGACCCGAGTTGACGAGCAGACCGATCTCGTTGGCATGATGATGAGACGTGAGCATGCCGAATATCGTCAGCAAGAATCGGGCTCTGGGTAACTTTCGTAGCCAGGTGTAGGTACCTTGATTGAGACTGCTTTTGCCACTGGCTTTGCTCGACTTGCTCGGCAGCTCTGCTTGTATGACGTACGCCCGGAGTGCTTGTATCGCCCAAAGCGTCACTTCCGCTTCGGCGAGTACGACTTGGAGACGAAGGTACGGCGTGACAGACTGTATGTGCTTGAGGCAATGGGTAATTCCGTAACTGAGATGCTTATTCTCGTGGGTCAATCCCAGCCAACCGTTCAGCAACGAATACTTGACCGAAGTTATGAGATAATCTTTCTCCAGCAATTTCTTCATCATGAACAATCCTTGCTCGCGCATCTTGACGCGTTGGATTTGGCAGTACATCGCTCGTCGCAGTGTCTCCACGTCGCCGTTCACTTCGGTAATGACGAAACCGATGATACTCGTCATCAGTTCGTGTGCGTCCATGACTAGAGGCTTGCGCATCAGTTTATCCGTCTGCTGCCTAATGATGTTCGTCCAACTGGAGGTTAATTCGAGTTTGCCCGGGGATATCGTGCTCGGCGTTGTACTGCACGGTGCGGCTTTTTCCTCGTTCGTATCTTCGCTCTTGCTCTTACTTTTGGCGCTCTGTATCGAGGCGTTGACTATGTCTTCGGGCTTGCTTGGCGATGCACTTTTACGAATATTGGCAATCACGTGTTGCACGGCTCGCTTGAAACGCGGCACCGTGAATAGTAGTTTCAGGTCTCGAAGTCCTTTCACCTCGTGGCTTGTCGCTGGTCGAACGTCGTAGAGAAGGAAACGGCATTTCTCCTGGACGGGAGCGCACACTTCTTTGTAGCTACGATTCTGTTGCTGTCGCGTTCGAATGAGATTCCATTTGGTTTGATGAACGGCTCGTATCATGTCGGCAAGGGGTTTGCTGAGTTTTACGTTGCCCTCGGATAGCTCTTGATCTACGAGGGCGATCGTTTGATGACCGAGCGCCAGATGCTTAACGATTACGGCCATCAGTAGCCTGCCGAGCTCCTCTACCGGATGGTCGCCGCAAAAGTCCATGTGCGACATCAGATTGTTCGCTTTGTGGTATCGATCGACGATCGACAGGAACGCTTGCACGTAAGTGTCGCTCTTGTGCGTCTCTGCTAATGCCTGTACGAAGGCCACCACACGATCATCGGTCACTCGTTGGGCTTCGTCCTTCGTGCAAATAGGCACGAGTGGAGGCTCCGTCGGCGAGTTTGCTGCCGTGGAGTTGTTACTCCTCGCTTCGCCTTTTTCCTCCTCGTAAGGATTAGGCGGCTGTAAAATCTGCAGTCCACCACGCAGAAAACTCGCTTCGAGCCACTTGCCCGCTTCTTCCTCGGCAGGCTGCACGGCAAGACTTTGACGTAGGCGATACGCGTGTAAACCAAGCGCAAAACTCAAGGTGCGCTCGGTATCGAGAAGACTCGAGCAGACGTTGGTTACCTCGATGCTGAACTGCGTGTTGTCGGGCTCGGGTTGCCAGTAATAACCCACGAAACAAGAGTCCGTCATACCGTGACGCGTCTCGCGACTTATCAATCTATGAAGAGTTTCCTGGTTGCAGCCCTGCTTTCGCAAACATACATTCCGCGCATTAGTATGACAACGATTACGGAATAGATTGGAAGACGAAACAGTCGTTTTACCATTGTCGTCGGATCGTAGCCAGCTATGTCTTGCACATCGTATACGCTATTGTTCATAACGACCCAAAAGCCACCGTCGCGATTGTGATTTTCCAGATCGGCCCAACGGATCAACAAAGGCTCATCCTGGATGGACAGTTTGTTGGTATGTTGAGGTGCTATAATTCCAGGCCACGACAGATCGTCCGCGTCGTCTTTGTCAATTGTCGGTGCCAGACGGTTCAGCTGGTCCAGCGAATCGAGAATCGGTGACAGTACCTCCATCCAGTTCATTTTTAGCAGTAACATCGGGTAGTCAACCTGGAATAATCCGTCGTCTCTCAATAACGGCGTAGACGACGAATTACAGCATTCGCGTTGTCGATTATAGATATTTTTACCTGTAGTAGTATCAAACAAATCACAAGCTCCGGCAGCAAGACATTGATGATGTCAGCCTTTAAAATACTGGCCACTATAACGAAGTGTTTGCTGCTCAAACTTGCTATTTCCATGGCGATAGGCATCGTCTCTGTCACGTGATTGCAAACTTGACATATATACTTGTTCAACAACGACTCTACACCCAACATCTCCTGATCTTGCGGTTCGGAGCCAACGTTGGACTTTCCGATGCAATTCAGCATCTGAGCGATCAGTAGACGTTGAAAGCGCAGTAACAAACTCAAACTCGGCGAATTATCAATTTTCTTATGATTATCCTGATGCCTAGACTGCTGTTGGTGTTGTTGCTGCTGTTGTTGCTGTTGCTGCAAAGCGCGAAACCTCGACTGCGTGATGCAGGTGCCGTTGCGAACGAGTTGTTTAACGAGCTGCAATAGGGATATAGTCGTGGCGTTGTGGGTATTGAATCCAGATTTGGTCTCGGAGCTGTTGTAATCCTTGAGGTGGCTCGTTATTATCTCCGTGTTGTCGTCGGATATGTCGGATGTCTCGGCTTTGATCGCGGTCTTGAGAGCTAATTCGAGACCGCCATCGGCCATGAGACTCGAAACCAGTAGATCAGCCATAAACTGTTGACCACGGTTGCTCGAACCAGTGCTGTTTATCTCGAGAGCGTTCGTATTTGGTAAGAAACCTAGAAGGAATCAATAGCTTGTACATTTCATTGTATTAATCGATCCGTTAAGAAAAGTGGAACGTTACATACCAGAAAGCGTCTTGGCTCGCTCGTTAGCCGTTGGGAGCAAGATACTCCAGCCAGTCTGCAACACGGCTTGCGCAGCTTCCTGGATAGTCGCCAAAATTCCAGACACGCTTGCTAAATTGACGCAACGCTGTTTTATCGAGCTTAACAACGCGCTGGTATTGCCTAGTCCCACTAATTTACTGTCCATATTGTGCGTTATCATGGCGTGTAACTGCAGCCTCAAGAGATTCAGCGCAGCGACTACCAAACATTCGCAGTCTTGCGTTGGCGGTCTCGTGCCAGGTAGCCCTGCGCAAGCATCGACAAGTACGTTCAAAAACACGCATTTTGTACGTAGTGTCTCATTGGAGTTTCGCGATATTACCTTCGCACGATTTCGCAAGAAGAGAATCGAGCAGCTTAAACGTATCCTCGCAAACATCCACGACAAAAGCAATTCGCTGAGCGACAGACCAGGTGGACATCGACCAAGCAAAACTCTGCGTTGGGCCGCACACCAAACCGATGACATTTTTATTGACGAGACTTGGGCACAAGGTTGGCTCGGATACTCTCGGACCAAGCGATGAATCGATCTGATTAGCGTCGTTTCGACCCCATCCATACACCAATTGATCCTCGGTCAGCGCGAGGATATGCGTGCTACCAACCGAGAGATCGCGAACCTTCTTGTTGCAAAGACCTTCGACTAGTTTTGGAAAATGCACGTGCTCTTCGTTGACGTGACCTAATCGATAGTGATCACCTTTACCTGAATACAAATAGCGAGACGCATATTTAGCCGTTTGATGATTCGAGAAAAAAGCGCCTTGACGTAACGTGAACGCTCACCCCAAGTGTACACTTCACCGTGTGCAGTGAGAGCCACCGAAAATTGTCCCCCGCAAAAAACCTTCACCACGTTCAGATCCATCAGTTCGTCGACGATCTTTGGAGTCTTCGATCCGTCGGTGCCGCCTCTACCAAGCTTCCCGTAATCGCCATCGCCCCACGAGAAGACGATACCAGAGTTGGTGACGCACAGAGTCTGCGAGTCGCCGCTGCCGCAAGCGACATGAATAACCGTGTGGCCGTTAAGAGCTGTTACCACAGTTGGAACGTTGATATCTTCGCAGATACCGTGACCAAGTCGGCCATAATCACCTCTACCCCAGGTGTAGAGTTCGCCGTAGTTTGTGATCGCTGCCGAGTATGTACTTCCGCAAGTTATATACGTTACGACTTTATCAGCGAGTGCTTCAACTATCTGCGAATCGAATCGTTGGTTCGATCAATTGTAATACGAAAAAAAAAACAAACGTTCACGTGCTTAACGACAATTACCTGAGGTTCGTCGCAAGAGAAGCTGTCGCCATGTCCAAGTCTACCACCATCTCCGTTACCCCACGAATAAACGATGCCCTTAGTCGTGAGAGCCAAGTAATGCTTGCCGTCCGGATGCGAGGCAATCATCGTCACATCGTCGGAGAATCCGTAAACGCTTTGCGGATACTGAGTCTCCGAACTGTAATTGATCATGTAGACCTTCCCGTTGAGCGATAATATCAGCAAAGCTCTCTCGGAGCAACAGAGCTGTTTGATGCCGATTTCGGCGATGGCATCGCAGTAGTACGGCATCGCCCCGTTTCCAAAGTGCACGTTACCCCAGGCAAGAACCTCTTGCGAGCTTTGCGTCTCGGATCTCAACAGAGCTGGAATCGGGGGCAACAAAGGCTTTGCGAGTCGACTCAAATGACACATGATGATTACAGCCGCTTTGCGCAAGTCCACTGGCATTGTGTCGTCGTCCGGTAATCGTAGATACTTGAGTAGAGCCTCGCAAGGTCCCGGTGCCGCGTTCTCGTCGAGCTTGAGCTTTCGCGACTTTATCGCTGTAATCGTACTGAGACGACGAAGAAGCGGTATCAGTGGCGCCGAGCTACCTGGTGGCATTACTCGGTTGTCTTGGTTTTTCGGTTTCTCGCTCAGCTGAAGCAAAAGTATCACCGAGTCTAGGAGGCTCGACAAAGTACCGCGTTGCGTCGCTAACTCTAGCAGGAGACAAAGAGCCGTATGCTGATCGGCTACTGGCACTGGACACCACGAGATTCTTCCCGATACAACGTCACTACTTATCGAAGAATGAGCGTCACTTTGAGATCGCGATTGAATGTCCTTTTTTGCAAAGAATTCACTTACCCTGTGACAACTTGACGTAAGAACTTGGCCGATCTTTCAACCACTTCGAGCCAGACTTGCGACACGTTGTTCTCGTCGAAGAGTGTTGCTTCCGGCAGTGACTGCAGAGCTTCCAACGATTCGGTCAATAATTCACTGCAAAAGTCGACATCTTCACCCGATCGCCAGGCTCTTCTCAGATATGCAAATGAAAAGTTTAGAGCGGCACGCGAACCTACACGCGCAAGGCCAGCTGTTGCTTTTTCGCTAGGTTTCATTCTAACAAAAACGTATGCAAAGGTCAAGGATGACGTTTGATTTTTGATTGGCAGATAAAATGTACTTGACAACTCACTTTTTCTGTATGTTAATGGTAGCTTTAGGGGCAGCAACTACTTCTTTGCTCTCTTGAGGCTTATGTCGCGACAAGGCAGTGAAATATCTTCGGGCAATAACTAGGCGTTGTCTAAGTCTAGTTGCAGACAGTGTGCTATTGGCTACTTCGTGACATAGGTTTCTTTGCTCTTTTATTAGTTTTTCGATGCAAGATGACAATTCGTTTGGCGCTGCACGATAACACATACGGCAAAATGAAATGCAACAAATTTTTTTTTTGGAGGCACCTTAAGTAAGTGTTATACTTACATGGTTGGGAACCCCATAACCAAGAATCAATGGTGTATTGAGCAGGAATTGATTTCTCTGTAGTAACAATTTGCCCTTCTTCTTCATCCAATTTCTGGCAAGGAATACAATTGCAGCCACTTTGTGGACCACAAATGCCATCGCAACAAGGACAAGACAAAACTCTCAAATTACAATAATAATGTCCACTCTCCCCTACAAACAAATTAGTAACCATCAGGACAATCTCAAATTGGCCAAAATAATAGTTGTAAAAGTAATCTTTATTACCTTTTCTGGCAATAACACCCGCTGAATTGATTAAACCATCGCTAAAGACACCTACAATTTCTCCATCTCTAATCATTTCATTCCATAATTCGGCAAGTCCATCTCTAGAGAGGAAGCGTTGAAGGTCCATCTTGAGCCATTTGGCATCAAGACGAGCCTCTGGTCTTACTGTGATATTCAATGGACCACTCATTGTTCTTTTGTACTTTGCCTCATAAAAGAGTCAAATACTTTCCTGCGCTTCATATTTCTTTATCAATTGTAGCACAGATATAACATCAATAAAGAACATTGAATATGAGTATTATCAGAGATAATAGTTGACAGATTAATTAATTGCACATTTCATATAAATTAATAAAAATGTAAGTACACACTGTTTACAGGTTAAGGAGTATCGGAAAAGCTCTTAATAAAAGGTCAACATAAACACTCACCTAACGTAAGTCGTCACATTTTCTCTTGATCCTTTTAGCGCGTCTAATCATCGATGTTTTAGTTACAACAATCGTTGATCATGAAATTTCCACAGCATCGACATTTTCTCCTAATTTTACGAGCTTTTACTGAAGAGGGAAAGAGAGAAACGATACCTGTGCTAAGTCCGAAGAGTATACAAGTAAGATATATATACGTGTATATATCTATATCACAATTGCAATGTGTATGCACACACACTCACACGAGTACAGCTCTGCCTGCAAATATGCTAATGTATTAGCCGTATAGTTATAATTTGGATACCCATAGATATAATTGAGCGCTCTTCGCGCGCTCATTTTTCTTCGTTTCTGAATTAATGTTAATAAATAATCCTTTATCGTTGCAATATAATTTATATTGCCCAGTAAACATTATAATCTATCAAATCCAATTCTTAGAAACTTATCTTGTCTCGCATTAACCTTTCTTATTGTAAACAATAGGTAATATGAAAATAATGCCATCTAGAAATAATTTTTAATCTCAATTATTATCGAACGTAACCCGTACGTGTAAATTTTTGCAAATTGAATTTTCAACTTTAAAATATACAGCTTGAGTCGACGACAAAATCTAATGATTTCCTTAATATTTAATTCGATTACGTTATTTGTTTGTCTCTTTTTTTACGTAATGTTAAACTCTTCACATTTTAATCCTTAATAACAATCAAATCTTTACAAATGCCCGCGTTGCTTTCACGTTCAACCAATCATAGTCGGGCATGTTCAATAATTACATAGAGGTTGGACCTCGAATGTGCCATTTGTTAACTCAATTATATAACGTGAAACTCGTTCAATCGTTAGCGTAAATCTAACGTATTGGTTTTTGCTTATTAAACAAAAACACATATATCATTACTCAAACGTTACAGAATCATACGTTACACATGCTTTGATTTGTGATCGTTACTATTTCTTACAAGCGGACAAAATACATTAATTAACTAGTTTTTTCAATGTAGCAGTTGAACTCATACAAATATAAATTAATTATTATACTATTCGCTATAATCTGAATAACGTCGCATTTTCGCGCTTTATCGATGCTCGTCCAATGGCAATTCCGAATGTCTACTGGAAAGCTCGGGAAAATATTTTTCCTCTGTGTACGCAACGTCGTGCATGCGCAAAACCTGCAAAATCTGCATACGTGCAAAGTGTTACCGTACCGTGGTAAAAAAGAAGAGACAAATTCCAAGCGATTATATTAAACGTTTGCGAACGTTACGACCTACAAAATGTACACGTAGAAAATGAAAAAATAATACGATCGAGGACACGATGAAATTAAAATGTATAATAAATAATACGGCAGTAGTGGGTCGGGCTCGCTTCACCGATCGAACGTAAACAATCGGCACGAGAGACATTTTACTTTCCCGCGCCTGTATGAGTTTTGCAGTCCGAGGTTTAAGTAAATTTGCATTACTTTCGAGTAAACCACTATCGATTTTGAAATTGCTCCCGTTCGACGGAATCGACTAAACGCGGTGACAACGTTTATTTTGCGTATTATCTCTGTCGATATTACGCTAAATAACTGCTCCAGAATCGCAGAGTACGTGCGAAATATTAAAATATAATTAACGATTTAATTGCAAGACTTGGTGATTGCGTTAGTATCAAATATTATATCCAAGGTAACTACGAATTTCGCGTGTCACAACACACGACAAGCACCATTATTGTTCGTGGCATTCGAGCGAATTCATAATCGATTCTTCCAATGTGGTATTGTCACCAGTCCTGCGTGGTTTAATAGGATTTGCGTTAAAATTGTCCTTCCTTTTCCTATCGATTGCTTGCATCTTCTTTCTAACGCGATATAATCTACGACACTCAAGCAGCTATCGACGTTGCGTATTTTTATAAGAACAATACAATATTTTCATCCTAGAAATCATTTTAATTTATAAAAGTGTTGCGCATACTCGAAAGAACGGAAGAAAATTAAATTGTTTTTCGTAAAAAATTGTTGAATCAAAATATAATTCGAATGTTACTTGTGATCCGGAATTTAAAACTGTATTTCAAATTTTGAACAATATTTGTTTTACCTTACAAGGTCATCCCTGCCTCGAGCTTGAATGTTGACTTGCTCGATCAAAGGTCTTTACTCTTGGTAATCGCGTTGTTGACTAATAAATCGAATAAAAGTAAAAATCAGTGCTCTTTGATAAATTTAGGTTAAACGGAAAAATTGGTTTAACGCACAGAAAATTTTCTTGAAATACGATTGAGCGAAAATACATAATAGAATAAACAGTTCGGAAAGAATACTTGTAATAGTTTTCGTATTTTTTCCAGAGCTTCCCACCAAGATACCGCCGTGCTTTGTGGTGCTATATTTTATTACTTAACAAGGCAATGATTCGTCTTGATTTGAGAATATAATACTCGTTTATTTCTGCAAAGTTTTATACAAACAGAAATCTTCAGTACATAGTACCTATCTGTTATTATCTTCATATGCCCAACGCTATTTACACGATAGAATAAATACTCTTTTTTATTTTAGAATAATATCAAATTGTTTTTACTTGCACTTAAAACAAAACAAACAAACAAAAATCATTTAAACTATAGGTCGCTTAAATTTAAAGAAACAAGATGTAAGTATCACATTCATAGTCCGAGTCGAAGAAAAAAATTCATACAAAATAACTTTACAAATTACTATTTTTCTCACTCCCTCTCTTTCTCTCATTCGTCGTGTCAGTTTTCTTATAAAAAGATTTCAATAGCGATACATTTCATCGTCGTCAAAATATATAATTAATAGATCATGTATAATTATTACACATCTTTTCAATTCGTCGATTCGTTGTCATAAAAAATAATATTTTTTGTGTCCATTCTACGCGTAATAGGAAGGTGGTACCGTTAAATCCTGCATAAGTTCAAATTGCTCCTCTGTGAAATGCTCCGCCAAGCCCTGTAGACCAGTCCACCCGTCGCAGTGCGTACGTTTAAAATCATTGAGGGTCTTGCGTATTGTACTCTGTAAGGAACACGTTGAAATAAATCAATGAAACATGCACAATTCGCTGTTCGTACGTAAAACTTACGGGAATTGGCTCGGGATCGTTGAGATTGGAACTTAGGCATTCGAAAATTGGTGGGATATACTTGGGAATGTCGTATGGATGTGCCTGCACAAAAGCACACATCCCAAGAACACCAGCGTGGCGTAAACGTTTAGCGTTGAACATTTTTGCATTCTCCGCCAGTTCCTCCTTATCGTTTGACGACCCTTTCCTCTTTCTGCTGAGTTTCGTCCTTGCCTTTTTCTTGAACTCCTCCTGCAAAAAAGTGCTTGCTTGTCTGTTGTTTTTTTACGAGGCGTTCAGCTGACTCACCAAAAGAGCTTTCTGATCCGGTAAAATAGTACAATGCAACAGTCCCCCTAGCAGCTGAGCAGCCTTCTGTCTGACCTCCAGTCTCTCGTCCTCCAGCAATCTCAATACGATTTTTTCAATTTCTTGAATCCAGTTGCTCTCGCTCAACAAAATACTCATGTTGTTGAATACGAGAACCTGCATGAAATCGAGGCAACTCGCTCTAGCCGACCACGATGCGCTATGAGAAACCGTACGAATGGCGTCGAGAACCGCAGGCACGTGCTCCGGTAAGGTGAGCGTTTCGGCCAACACAGCCAACGAATGCGTACACCCCATGGACAATTCTTCGTCCTTGTCGTTGCCTTCGAGGTGGATCATGATGGGGTAGACTCGATAGAAACTCGACAACGAGTCCAATCCGTAAAGCATGACCGTTTCCAGTATCCACAGGCAAACGGTTTTCAGTAGCCGTACGTTCTTCTCGCGTTTCTCGTCGACGCCGTTCGTCGCTGGTTTAGCGGATGTCGTCGCCAACGTGAGGCTTTGCATTTTCGACATCAACGTATTCGAATTGGCATCCGGCTGACAGGCAGCTAATAGCGTCGGACTGTGATCCGACACGAGCAACGATTGCAACGATTTCACGAGCTGCTCGTCCTCGTCGGTTTTAGACTCGCTCGACAGCGACTGCATCAGCAGCGATAGCTTGCTAGGGTCGACGTTCAATTGAGCAGCGGTCGTCGTCTCGGGATTCAACTTGAGCTTCGATCCGAACTCCGTCTGCAGCGTTTTCGTGCTTTCGTCGCCGGCTGCGTTTGCGCTCGAGGCGGCTTGTTTGTCCGTCTCATTTGCCGAGGACTCGTCTAGTACTCTCGACGCGAGTGCGTCCTCTTCCATTAACGACTGCAGCCGGGGAAATATCTTGTCGACGAATCGATTGGCATCGAGAGCCGATCTGTCGACGAGGGAAGACTCGTTTCCAAAATTGAGCGTCGATCGAAAAATGGTACCGAGTATCGACGCGAAGCGCTCGCGCACGTTTTGCAGGGGACTTTCCTCGAGTCTCTTCTCCGCGTGCGTGAGGAGTCTGCGCGACAACTCGTCTACTCGCCAAGACAACGACATGAGGGCACCTTGAATAATCGTCAACCTGCCGCACTCGAGGAACGACGCTTCGGATTGACCCAACGGTGACTCTTCCATCAGGCACTCGAGCAGCCAATGTAGCTTGTTCGGATCTCTATCCTTGATCGACAAATTAATACCTATCGCCCATACGTTGATAGTCTCTACCGTGAAGTTAGTCAGGGCGTTTCGAATGATGGGCAACAACAGGCTCCACGTGCGTTCGGTCATTTCGTAAGGCCAAAGTTTCGAGCCGATAATCAAACCAGAGATCACCTCAGCTGCGCACGCTTGTGCACTCTCCTGTTTCTTGTCGACGACAAACTGTTCCAAATGCGGCAAGAACTTGTCCAAGTAGGCGTCACCGTGATTACGGAACAGATATTTGAACAGGAACATCCGTCCGTTGTTGAACTTGAGCGAACGACCTTTCGGGCCTTCGAGGCTTAGGTACTTCATGAATTTATCGACGTTTTGTTGATCGTTGAAGAACTCGTCCACCTCGCGCTCGTGTTCCGTTAAACGTTCGCGATCAAAGTGGGATTTTTCCGACGCCGGCGAATGAACGAGGAGCTCTCGAGGCCACACGTAATAACCGACCTCGTTCTTGTGTACGTAACGAGGCAAGTCCCAAGAGGCCGAGTCGACTGGACGATTCTCGTAGTTGTACTGAAGCCACATGTTGTCCGGGCGACAGCCAGGCTGCCAGTTGCCAATTATGCTCGTTGGAACGTCGATCTTGACCTGAAACAGTTGCGAGTGGTCAAGAAAAACAAACAAACTTGTGGGGAAAGAGCAATTCTAGCAAAATACCACCTTTGGGTATTTTCTTTTGATTTGTTTGAGAAGATAGGTGACCGTTCTTATAGCAATTTTTCTCTCATCGATTGATTCGTTGATCAGAGAGCGCAAGAAATAGCGCAACACCTTCGGCGGAAATACTTGCTCGGGATGTATCAAATTGTAAATGAAATTCATGGCCATTATCCTGTGACGCCAGTGTAAATTCTTCTCTAGCAACAGCTCGAAGAGTACATCTACAATTTCCGCATAGTCTTTCACGTGTTTTTCTCCGCATTCTTTCGAATCGTCAATTCCTTGTTGAACCTCTGTCTCCGTGGGCATAGGTGCACTTGGCATATTGACACTGCAATTCCATAAATTGGCGGCTGTGGACACGCAAGAGTCTGGAATGTCCAGCTTGAGATTAGTCGTGTAAAAGTATTCGTCGATTATGTCGGTGATGATGTCTTTCAAACGAATGACGGATGGCTTTTCGGAAGGTTCGGACAGTACCAAAGCAGGCCATAAAGCTTTGAGGAAGGCCCAGTCTGGCTTGACTAACAAGGGCTCTTGGCGGTTTATCCGCTGCACGAGCAGGTATAGAACTCCCTGAAACACGCATCGGTCAATTGAATCCGAGCAAAAACGTGAATGTACTCGCGAGCTCGACAAGCGCTTACTTTATAGGCATCGTGATGAGTGATCGGATCTTTCTGCAATATCTCAATGATGTAAGGTAATAAAATCGGATAGGCGTTGGGAAAGTAACCAAGTGCTATTTGAACGGTATCTTGAGCCTTCGATCTTATCCTGCTGTATCGACTCGTACACATCTTCATAATGTTCATCAAGATAGTCTTGTGTGTCTCGGTGAACACGGGAGTGCTACACATTTTGCGTATCTGATGCTGCCCACTGACCCGAGCTACCACCAGTATTGGGAACCAACCGTTACTGCCGATTATCTTGTTCTCCACTACTCGCTTCGATATCGAATAGTTCGTTGAGAATTTAAAAGATGAGTCTACCGCCGTTCGCAATTTGCCCAAAAGAAGATTTTGCCAGATCTGAAATTGACGTAAAATTTCGACAATACGCTCTCGCTCGTATCTTTCGATCTCGTTCAGCTTACCAATTGCAGAATCGTCAAGCTTTTCGTGTCGTCTTCGACGTTTTCCAACATCATTTCCTGCAGTTTAGCCATGAGCTTAACGAGGTAGGTACGCACGTTACTACCGTCGGGCATTTTGACTTCACCCTTGACAATGGTAGTCATAGGCTCGAATGGTTCGAGGCAGTTTTCGTATGGATGAATGATCAGTGGAGGTTCTGGCCAGAATGGTAAAGCAGAATCACACCCATCGACTACGTTGTAAATTACTCGCAATGTCACTTGTAGATCGTCCCTGCAAATAATTTTACGATCGACACGTTATTCGAACGATTACGCTTGTCGCCTTTGCGACCATACGCAAAATATCCATCGCGAGAGTAGATTACTTGAAGTAATCCAAATAGCTTGAACGAAAACTGGTCTCTATTCGTTGAAACAGGCGTATCCAAGTTTTTTGGGAGAAAACTGTGAGTAAAGGGCGTACTTACCGAGACAATGAATTTCCAGTCTCAATGTACTTCTCAATGGCAGCGACAGCAGGCATAAAGTACCTCTCAAAAACGACTTGCAACATCGCAAACTCGTCCGTTGTAGACATCGTGAATTTGAGCTTTGTCTCGGCAATCTTGACGGTTTCTCCCCAATCTTTGATGTACGGATATTCCGGATCGTCGAGATTCCGGTCGTTGCTAATGAATACACTACTCGACAACGACATCAACACGTTGTTCATTGTAAAGCAACCGAGTAAATTACCCTCTCGGGACTTGAGCATAATTGCCTTGTCGATGACTTTCAGCAGTGTATCCATGTAAGGCAATAGCGCGTGACCTTGAGCGACGACCAGTCGATTGAGGAGTAACAAGGGATAGAGTAATTGATTGTCGAGATGCTCAGATTTGATGACGTCGTCGCCTTCGCCTATGGCGTCGATTACCTTCTCCGAGAGGAATGGAAAGAGAGCTTTCATTGTTTCGTGACTATCCACTGCTGCAAATATTTTACATAAAACAGCGACCAGTTGGCCAGCGACTTGAGTTTCCAGCACGTGTTCTATGATGAACGACTTGAGTTTGTTCAACGCGCTAACGAATATGCTATGGCTGCACTGTTTCAACAGCGTGAGAAACACTCGGTTGAGCGCATTCTCGGCCATAGCTTCCGATCGACTTTTGCCGTTGCCGTCGGTTTGATTTTCCAAGCGGACAGTCTCCACTGAGCTGGAGTCGATCCACGCGAAGACTTTGTCCATGAACTGCAACACAAAATCCTCGAAACGAGACGTCTCTGCGCACACCTCGCGTTCTTCCTCGGTCAACTCGGCGTTGGTTTTCGAACAATCGGCTATCGGAACCATCGCGACGTACGTGGCGATGAGATTGAACGTGACCAAACACTTGTTCAAATCGTTGGGATCGATTCCGGAGAGAGATGTGAAGAGAATTGGTAGTACGTGCTGTGGGCCTTCGTGGAAAGCATAGGCTGCCAGAGAAATTGATAATTTTCAGATGACTCGTCGACCAAACGAAATATCGAGCAAACTCAGTTACCTTTGTCAGGAGTGCGCGAGCCTTGCACGAGTGGCCTCGAAATCGATATCATGCAATTGAGAGCCGTGATGAGTTTATGAGGCTCGATTTCACAGTCCAGTGTCGGATAAACCTTTTCCAGTATCTTCGGTATGACGACGTTTGGCCGTATTATTGCCAAGTGATGAAGAGCAATGTGAAAGATCTGCGAACACCTTTTGTTGAAAATTCCAAGCTCTACGATAGGCATCATGCTGTTGACGAATGCATCGATGTCAGAGTCAGTCAGTTTGTGCGATTCTGGAATCGGCTTTTTCCACGTTGGCTTGGTCGTGTGGCGCTCTCTGATTGACATTTTTCAACAATCATTAGCCGTACGATATTTCGTTGGACATAGAGACTCTTTTATTGTTATTTAAGCTTACCTATTGATTCGAAATACTACGTAATATAAAATGTCAACAAATAGTTGCCCAAGCTTTTTCAGCCAGGGACCATGGTTTGCAGGATGGAAATAAGTCTCTACAGTTTTCAAGAACTTTTCCAAATAACTTTGAGCACTAGATTGGCCTCCCAAAACCGATGCTATCCAAAGGCTAATAGCATTAGGGCCAACTTTGGAGCTCACCACTTGATAAGCGACTTTTTTGTAGTGAACTGGTAAATGCAAGCTTTGAACGAATCTCGTGAACATTAGAGGAATGTAAGGTTCCCAATCAATGTAGCCAATGTTGTTACAAGCTAATTTAGCCATTAATTGCATCATGCTGCTGCCCCACGTATGCGAATTTGAACTACAGACTTTCCACAATTTCATGAATTCGTCGAACCACAATTCGTATCCTAGCGAACTGTCTTGCACGCTCAATTGTACCGGTAAAAATAATTCAAAGCTTTTGATAACTATTGGCATAGCGTGAATGTTGAACGGGCATATTTTAGGCCTTAATTCGTCCAATATCTCTTGGGTTGCAGATAACTAGAACATTGAGATTCAAGTATTGACCCAACTAAAATTAACACAAGCTCAAAAATCATTTATATTTTTATTTCCATTATACTTACAGGAAAGTAACATTTTGCTACACAAATAATTGATTCTAGTAAGCTCTTCAAGTTACTGTGATAATGATAGAAAGAGATGTGCATTATTTTTGGCATTACTTGCATAAATAAATCGTATAAAGGCCTCCATGGCAGCTCCATTTCGTCAGGTGCGATTAAATCTACTTTTCTAAAGTATTATCAAGTATCAGTTATCAGTTGATCCTTACAATAATATTGACGAGTTTCAAGATTATAATTACCTAATAAGTAAATACAGACGATATCCAAAGACCCCAATTAAAGAGGACTCTAAATTTGGAATGGTCACTAATTCATACATCAATTTGATAAGTGTTATGTGATCTTCTTTTGTAAACCTCAAATCGTACAAAATCATGTATCTGGAAAAAATATTCAATATTTGCAGGAGTAGTTAACAGCTTAAGAGTAAATAAACAAAAGATTATGTTATTTACTTATGCAACATATTTGACCAAACAAGGCAATCAGGTTTAATTTTTCTCAGCATAACACAACGTCCCAAGTTGGCCTTGATTTTGGCAAGC
Organism: Chouioia cunea; assembly: GCA_030064505.1. Taxonomy (NCBI): domain Eukaryota; kingdom Metazoa; phylum Arthropoda; class Insecta; order Hymenoptera; family Eulophidae; genus Chouioia; species Chouioia cunea. The sequence continues at coordinate 7,835,815 of JAOPFQ010000001.1, forward strand.
ATAATATCGGCTTCATTGTCAAGTTTGTCAGCATATGAAAGAAGTTTATTAAAAACAATTTCTTTTTGATACAATGGCCTCTTTTTAAAGTCAAAAGATTCATTTATCATTTCCTCCGTTGGGGTGCCAGAGCTTATCAAATCGTCATTTTGATAGTAGTCCTCCTCTCCAAAAAAATCCATTTTGCCAGAATTTTGCCAATTCAACTGAACGAGAATAATTAATCAAAATTGTAAGAAAAATAATAAATATGTGTCGTGAACTTGCAGTGTGCTAACCTTACTTTTTGTAAAACTAAGATCTAGACGTGACACTTTCGCAGAGCAATTCTTTCGAGTGCTTTTAGTCTTGAAATGTTCGTTTCATTGTCATCACCATTTCCATTGAGTCACGCTTTCCATACTTGTGTAAGTATTCAAATAAAGTTCTTTTGTGTTTTACTCGGCTCTATAAATGTATCGAAACAAAGAGGCGGAAGAGAACTGTGAGAAACTGATGAAGACACGATCGAGCTTGTGTTTGAGTGTTGAATTATTTGTATGTAACGGCTGGTCAAAAGAGAAAGGGAAGGAATTATTATCATTGTTGCGATCAGTTGTTTGGGAATTTTCATGTTAAATATTTAACAAACAGGTAATTCTTCGTATTTTAGTAATTTTTATTTCTCGCGGGAATTTCCACAATTTAAAATTTATTGTATTTTTTTCCTTATTAATAGCAAAAAAATCGACGAATAACGAACGTGCACAATGGTCTCATTCAATTTCCAATTTTTAATAATATTACTCTGAATTTATAGTAAATTGCGTAAAATAGATCTTTATGAATATAAATACAGTTACGGTTAATAATGATATCTAAAACTCAAATATTGAAAAGGGTGAAAGGTTACTAGTGAAATTTTGCTAGTAAAATAATAATAATTGTAATAATAGTTGTCAAATTTATTTGTAAAATAATGTTTTATTCACATCTGATTTCACGTATTATAATATAACGTTTTATTCATCAATGCCAATCACCGCGAGATACATTACACATGTATCATGTATGTATGCGTCTGTCCTTCGTAGCTAGTGAACCACGTGAGCATCCAACAGCTGATTCTGTTGATCAAAAATATCGGTTGACAACACACGAAATGAACTTCAAATTTATTTCGTTCGATCTTTTGAATACAAAGTAAAAAATTACAATCAGAATGAAAACAATGTTCAGTGGTTTAAAAATATTCTGTAAATATTCTTCAAATAAACTTAGTAAGTCATCTTACTCGAACAATACGTGATTTTATAAATTCTTACAGGTTATTTCATGCTTTACGTGAAAATATCTTACGTTATCTTTCACGAGAGATTGAAAATAATTAAAAAGTACCGATGAACAACTTGGACAAATATCGGATAAAATTTGCATTATCTGTTACAGATATTCAGAGTGTTGCGAAATGTTCTTCAAAAGTCATTCACAATGCAGCAGCATCACAGCAAGCTACAGCTACAAGTATTGTGCAACAAGCATTTGGTCAACCAACTTCACAGACTCATCCGTATCTTTTGAGAGAAGGAGAAATTGTACCAGGTATAAAAAAGGATGAGTTCAAGCGCAGACGTCACAAATTTATGGAAAAAATTGCAAAGCATGGTGCATTGCCTGCCAATCATCCTCAACTTGTTATCATACCATCGGCATCCAAAGTTTACATGTCGGATAAAATACCATACGTCTTTCGACAAAACTCAGATTTTCTCTATTTCACTGGCTGCCAGGAACCAGATTCCATCTTGTTGCTAACCATAAATGGCAGTAATTATACTTCTACTTTGTTTATGAGACCAAAAGATGCTCATGCCGAACTATGGGATGGTCCTAGAACAGGTGTGGATGCTGCTTTGTCCTTATTTGAAGTAGAGCAAGTTCTATCGGTTTCTGAATTTGACAAATATATGGCTTCGTTCCTGAGTCAAAATAAGAAAAGTATTATGTGGTACGACAGTGAAGACGTAGTTCAGTCAGAGTTGCATAAAAAGCTTGGAGAGCTTATCAAGTTGTGCGAGAGACAAACGTTTACGTGTCCAAAACCTTTAATTCATCGATCTCGCTTAATCAAATCAGAAGCTGAAATCAAGTTAATGAAGAAGAGTTGCGAGGTGGCCTCTGCAGCTATATCAAGGGTTATTGAAAAATCTCAACCTGGAATAAGCGAGCACCAACTGTTTGCTACGGTTGATTACGAATGTCGAATGAGAGGTGCAGAATTTTTAGCTTACCCACCAGTGGTGGCTGGTGGAAAAAATGCCAATACTATTCATTACGTTTCAAACAATCAAATTGTTCACGATAACGAAATGGTTTTAATGGACGCTGGTAGAACTATTTTTATTGGGCACAATTGATTGCGGACATTTCCTAAGACGTATCCTGACGATTATTTTAATATTTTTCAGGTTGTGAATATCACGGGTACGTCTCTGACATTACGAGAACATGGCCAATAAATGGCACGTTCACGCCTTACCAACGGATTTTGTACGAAATCACCCTTGAAATTCAAAAGATTTTAATTGACAAATTAAAAGAAATGCCAAGCCTTGACATGGTTTACCACGACATGTGCAATCTTCTCGGCAAACGCTTACAAGAGGAGTGTCTGTTACCAAAAGACCTTACGGGAAATAAATTGTTAATGGCCGCGTACTCCTATTGCCCGCATCACGTCAGTCACTATTTGGGTATGGATGTTCACGATACTCCGAAAATTCCGCGGAGTATCAGAGTTGAGCCGGGGATGGTCGTAACGGTAGAGCCTGGTAAGCAATTACTGAACAATAATCATATCCATGAAAATCATACAATTCTAGTACAAGTTCACGAGATATAATTAATAACGATCTTAATGTCGATGCAGGTATTTACGTAAATCCGAAAAATCAATACGCACCGCCAGAATTTCACAATTACGGAATAAGAATAGAAGATGACGTGCTCGTCCAAAGTGACGGGCCAGTGGTCCTCAGTAAAGATTGTCCGAAAGAAGTCGAAGACGTGGAGACTCTCGCTCAAAAGCGCCAGTCTTAGACTGAATATTTTGCACTCTTCCAATTCCATGTAAATATGTTTTATTCGCGATAAGAGTCGTACATATGTGCATGATAAACGAAAACAGTTTAATTACAAATAAAGGCAAACGCTGATTTATTGTACACACAAAGAAATATATTTATTAAAGGTTAATCGACGGTCGCCCTACTCGTAAACCAGTCTTTTAGAGTAGAGGTGTACATTGCAGACTTGTAACCAGTAGAGAACAACCAGTAAAAACAACAGTAGCGCGTACAAGAACAGCGCTACCATGAATAACAACTTGAGTAGATGATGAATTTTAGCAGGGTACAACAAAATCGAGCAAGGAATGATACAAGAGCTTAAGTTTAAAAATGTACAAAAGAAAACAGTTGCGCAGTTGCGATTACACGGCTTCAATCTTAATAAACGTACGAGAGATCGTTTAGAACTGGATAGTTCGAAGTTTAGCGTCAGCCTGCTTGAGGGTGACAAAGTTGGTGAGCTGCTTGACTCGCAGACGCGACCAAACCAAATGATCGTGAAGCGCGTGAATCTGGGCAGCTGCGAGTGCAGCGCTCTCCGGGTAAATTACTGTCGTACATCCGAGTCCTGCAAAATATAAATTCATGACTGTCGGTATTTAATGCTATAGAGATGGGTATAAGAAGAAACAGATTGCGTCATTTAACGCGTTATCTTTTGCCTCGTAACTTGCGCGAACTCAAAAATTATCTTTCAAGAGTAGCACTCGTTGTATCTTCGCTAGTATAAAAAAAATTGAGACAGCTTGAGAAATGGACTCGTTGTAATTAAACCACACTTGGTCTAACAACGAAAAGATCGTCGATGGCGATACAAGTTTGCAGGCGCATTCGCAACGATAATCCTGCTGAATGCAATACACACCTGACGGAACTTTGAGCGAAGACCAAACGTCCTGATTGAGATCTTGCGAGTTGGCCGGTGGGCAGTTGATCACGGGGAAAGGTGTGTTACCAGAGAGTACAGGACCTAGACCATTGCTTCTCCCAGCGACAGCAACGAGCACGACCTACAATTGAGGAAAACCGATCTAACAACATATCGTAACCGCGGAAGCACCGACGAAAGAAAGACAAAGATTGAGCGTGAGACGCACGAGTAAAATTTTATATTTCTGACGTTCGTTTTATCGTTTCGACCAAACGTCAAAGTGTTATCGAGTCAACGCTATTGCGAAATTACCTTCTCGCCGCTGCCTTCGTATTCGGAAAGGATGCGAAGCGTTTCCTCGGTGGCTTTGTGCGCGCTGCTCACGCGAAGCTGAGCTTTCATACCCAAAGCGCTCGCGTGTCGAGCGATCTTTTTGCAGTGGTCCTCGTCGCTTGGCGAACCCATCAAAATGACCACGTGAGCGCTCGGTGGTGGTACCAGGTAATCCAATTGGTCGGCTACCCATTTGAAGTTACGCTTCACCGTCTCCAGATCGGACTGGGTCACGTTGGATAGATTTCTGTAAACCTAAACAGGTCCAACGATATCTTAGTTTCACCCGACATTTGACGGATGACAAGCGAGCTCTCGTTAATCCCCGATAAGCGATCGAGAAACTGAAGCTATCGAGGATTGCGGAGAAAAAAGTCAACCGATCGCAAAGTCTTTGCCAATAATGGCCTCGACCTCTTGTTGCGTTGGCCAATAATAATAATAACAATAACAAGTACGATATCGGTGATGACCTTTTGCGCCTTAGTACCTGCTTATCTTTCATGAGCCTCTTATCACCACTGGGCCACAATCGCCACGAGTCACTGTCGATAATGTCGGCGACGAGGATTTCGCCGTCGGTATCAACGCCAAATTCGATCTTCATGTCGATGAGCGCGCAATCGCGCGTTGCCCAAGCGCGTTCCAATACCTCGAACACGACCAGAGTCATCCGTAACATTACGTCGTACTCGTCCTTGCCAATTGTACGACCGTTCAGTTTGAAGCCAGCCGAGACAATTTGTTCTTCCGACCACTGTGGATCGTGATTTGCGTCGTCCTTGAAGAAAGTCTCCTGGAGCGGTGGATTAAAGCGGAATCCCTCTGGGACACCTGTGACGATAAAGTACGGACAAATTAAAAGTCGTACCGCGTTATTATTCGTCTACGACATCGTAACAGATTGTCAAAGCATTCGACAACGCAGTAGGCAAACTGACCGGGGTTTCTCTTGAGGAAGCTACCGGTTGCCAGTCTCCTGGTGACCCATTCGATCGGTACCATATCGCATTTCTTCGACACGAAAGCTTTCTCGCCGGCGACTTTGACGAAAGCCGTCTTCATGCCAGCTTGATTGAGCAGTTGGAAGACCTTGGCGTTGGTAGCGTTACTTATAGCCGCCTTACCTTCCAACTCGTGAGATTTAACACCATCGCCAGCTGTAATACGATCCTTGCTCTCGAGGTAACATAACTTGGGATCGTCCGCAAGCTCGAAAACCTTCTTGGTTTTGCCCTCGATTATGAGCTTACCCAACTTGTAATCGGCTGAAACATCGATATCGAGTGGGTTTTGCGTTTATTCTCCTTGCTATTGTTAGTATTATTCGTTTTTCTTTTTTTTTTTGAATGAACTTGTTGGGTCGCGCCAAGTCGTCACGTGACCACGAAAAACTAAATTTTTCAATCGCCGACTCTCCCTCCTCCTCTCCCGCCGCGACATAAAGCCCACTTGTTGCCGCGCTATATACATACCTACTGCGCTGCGCACGAGAATTGGGCCGTTTTATTTTTTTTTCTTTCGCGGGAGCCAAAACCGACGCCGATCGACAACACGTGAGTAATCCACGCTTTATTATAACCTTTGTTTTTCTTTAAACTTTGAGCTACGAAATCGATTCGATTTGACCCACGAGGTTTGACTTTTACGTCGGTATAATCGCGTTGATTTCGAACGGTTGTTGACTCGTTGTATACTTTGAGTACGCGAAATACCATCGAGAAATAACCTCTAAATTCGAATCGATATTCATTCGTCAATTCCCGGTTGCGTTGTAATTCATTCGATTCGCGTACAGATATTTCGCGCGGTGTTCGGTTTCGAGAAGGCCGCTTTGATGCGCGTAATTCAAAGTGCAAATTAACGAAGTTTGCGCATTAATTACGCAAACAACAACCTCGCTCCAAAATAACGATAATCTCGATAGATAACCGCGCAACACAGTACAACTCGTCTCTGTCGTTCTAAGCGGCGACTCGCTTGAGAAACCGCGAAGAGTAAGAGGAACAAAAAAAATAATAGCTTGTTTAGAAAAATGAAACCAAGATGCAACAAAACTCACCGGTCATGTTTGCAGCTAAGTGACTATCGCACGAGTGCTGGATCGTTAGTTCGTATGGTTGCTCTTTACTCGCGAGTTTCCCCACTTTCGTCTGCTCGTGCGAACAACCAGTGTGCACGTCGTTTGGGATTTATCTCCTCGAGAGTGCGCGCGAGAGCGACAAAAGCGTTCGATTCCCCCACGAAGCTTTCGTTGTTATTTTTCTATTTTTTTACCGTAAATTGCCAATCGTACGATGATTTTGTAGATGTATGTACTTTTTGCGTCATTAACGATGCTCGTTCAATAACATATTATTATCGACGAGCGAATTACGGCCGCGCTTCAAAGTTCGGTTGCTCGATGATCCCGCTAATAACAAGCGTGATGTAGAGAGAGAGAGGAAGAGGAATTTTTTTTTTGAAAGCTAAAAATAGTTTACCATGAGCGATGGTTCGTTATCGTCAATTGGGAAACGCAACAATGAGGCGGCACGACGACATTCGAGAAAGTTTCGTAGATTATACTCTACAAATTTATTTCTTTCGACATCGCGCGCGCGCGCGCGCAAATGACGTTGCAATTCTCGAAAAAAAGTATCGTAACAATACGAGTTGGTTTATTTTCTCCCCCGATGATTTTTGGAGCAACGACGTATAGCGTATAAATCGTCCGATGTTACTTCACGCATCCAAGCGATAATTTATCCGTACATTGATAAGAATATACAAGAGACACTTTTGGAATCTTTTCGATGTCAAAGTATATACTTATTATCTCGTAGTGTCGTTGTCCAAAAAACACGCGCACACGCATACACGTCCATGGGATTTTTTGACTAAAAATTCATCGAAAAAAAAAAAACGACAAAGTAACGTGGATAAATGCTTTTAAAAATAACCCAAGTAAAACGTGTACGTTCTACGCAACATCGTACAAACGTTAGTAGTATCGAGATGAGAAAATCAAACGACAAAAGTGTCTTACGTAACTTTCTCCGTGTATTTCTCTTTCGCTTTCGGTTGATCTCCACGGGAAGTAGAAATATGGTCGTCAATTAGCAGTGGAAACATTCCAAAATGGACGTTGGAAAAGCTATTTGGGAGAGGCAGAGAGAGAGAGAGAGAGACCGTGAACATCACGAGCAAGCAGGTATAAGTCGAAGAAAGAAATAACAGCTGCGCAACTATCGTATTTTAACCGAAAGCACATAACCAGGCTTTTCTTCTTTTATTCCCGAGCGCTTTTCGTTCGTACTAGTTTTTATTTAACCCGATTCCTTTTGCGATACACGTAAATGTTTTTTATTGAATTGTGGCTTTATCTCGTAGGGTATTGCAACAATACACATAAGACGTGATATAATTCAATAAGCTCGCTGATTCGTATTGGCCGAGTTGAGAGCTTACGAACTCAACGGAAGATCGTGGTAATCGTTACCGTTAAGCGCTTGCTTTGTACAGGAAAGAAGGCTCGTTTTCCCGATTTCGCTAGCGTTGTTCTCTACTACCCGCGACTCGGACCCACTCCCTTATGACGTACAACGACAAAGTCTCGTTGTTTGTTCGTTGTTCGTCCTCGATTATTATCCCGTGTCCGCAATCTTGTCTCGCTTGATTAGCAACTAATAATAGCAAAAAATAAATAAATAAAAAAACGAGCAAACAGCAGAGTTGAGTCTTTTGGTACTATACGCTGTATAACGTTATCTTCATAAGTCGACGCTCACGTGAGATTTCAGTAATCGTTAGCTGCGCTCGATAATTTATTTGTTTGTACGTCAAATACGTTCACGTTTTATAACTTGTACAACGAAATCGTTCGTTCTGTCGATTCTATCGATATGGACAATTTCTCGTGTCGTTGTGTGAAAGTCAATCTTGATTGTTTGAGTCTCTCAAATAAGAAAAAGACAAAACAAAGTAAATTCCAAGCACGTGAGTTTTTTTTTTTTTTGAATCAACAAAAGCCTCCGGAAAGGATACAGTGGTGGGGGAGGTGGTTCCTCGCGCGCACTCTCTCTCTCTTTCTCTCGTTTGAACAGCTGCGACTTGCCATTGGTCTAAATGCGTTCTTTGAAACCCTCTGCAGCACGGAATATATAATCTATCGAGGCTCACGCGCGCGCGCGCGCAAAACTCGTCGCTATCCAGCTACGGAGCATGGACAAGTGAGAGAAGCTGAGTCGATCGAGAGCACTCGTCGAGTTAACAAGTTATATACGTATATATATGTATATATATGCATATATATATATACGTTAAACGTGCGCGACGTTTTATGCAGTGACAAATTTACAGATACACTCACGTATATACGCGTCACCTGGTGAGTTTGATTATTTTTACATGCAATTTTTTGCTGTTTTTTTTATTTCAACGTTGTAATTTTCAAACAAATTTTCATCTTTTTGTACATTCGAATATTCGACTCGACGCCGTGCGCGATTAAAAAAATCGAAAAAAAGTGTCAGATTCATCGTGAAAGAGTCGTTTGTAAATAGCGCGCGTTGTACACGTGCGTTGCCCCAACAAATATATATATACACATATACGTAAATCGAAAAAAAGAAACAACCGTACTCTGCGTCGCGTGCGCACACGTAAACAGAGAGAAAGAGAGAGTCGTATCGTTTTTTAACGCGTGTAAACCGATGCTTTACATCTTCCGTTGTACAGGCGTGTACAACGTCCAGGACCTGCTCGACAAGACTTATCTTTGCGCGCGATTTAAAAAAAAATATTCGCTCTTATTCGTCCGACTTTCGTTCGTTTACACAGTTTCTCTCTTTCTCGAGATTTTTTTTTATTTTGGAGGCTCGACGTTTTTCTCAAGATCGATAGCGATAACGCGTGTCGTCGATAATTGCAAATTTTTTTTTCTCAGTAGCGTTTATCGCGTACGATTACGTAATCGATACGACCGATTTTCCGTTACAAATAACCACTGGCAAAGCTATTCTTGTTTGTTCGTAAATTCCTATTTATAATTTATCCATCAAGTTTTGGACGTCGGGAACCTCCACTGCTACGACTAATTACGCGCACGTCGCGATTAACGATACATCGTTTTGGTTTGTTTGTTTTTTAATGTTCGAATACAAATTAACGTCGATACGTAGTTATCGAAACGCCAAGAAAGAAATATTCCTAAAGAAGTATTCCTCGGATTCGTCGCTTGAATTTCGCCAATCGTACAACAAGCGATATAAATGAAATGCAACACGCTGGAGATTTACGTTACGCGCTGCGTTGGCATTACGATAAGACACAACGATAGAGGATTAAAAAAAAAGAAACGTTGACTGCTCTCGATTTGTCGATTCGACTGGATTTTGGAGATGGAAAAATAATCGCGTTGCGCTTTTGCGTACGTATCTGTACGTATCTAGTTCTAGTTTGACATTGAACTATTTATCGAGGACTGTTTGCGCGCCCGACGAGATCGTCGTTGTTGTTATTTATTTAACTTTTCTCTCCTTTATTTTTCTTCGTTACCACGCACGCGATTATGAATGAAGTTTGTTTCGTTGATTCGATTTGTCAACGAACCGAATGGAAAGTATCGTTGGGATTTCGATCAACGATACGTTGGATTCTCCATCGCGTTGTGGTAAAAATAAGGCGATAGATGGTTCGTCGCGTCGAGCTAGCCGCGTACCGTGATAAATTTACTTAGTAAAGTTATTCGTTGTCGTTGTCTCGCTCCACCTTGTTCTACCTTGGGCAGCCTCGCTCCTATTAACCGTTCGACGACGAGACGACACTCGACGAGCGATTGCGAGATACGTCGTCGACGTGCGGTCGCGGTCGATGTATTATAATTACGGAGCGATACAAGGCAGCGTTTAAACAATGTACGCAACAGCGATGAGCGCACGCGTCTACCGATACCGGCCCATCGTTTGACGCCTACGCAATCGATCGTCCGATCGTCCCCAGCGGCGTTTATTAATCGAACGAACGCGAGCGAGATCGAGCGATCCAGCGGGCGCGTGTAACTCTGACAAAACAAACGGCTACTCGTACGATCGTCGAGCGAGAAAGAGAGCGCGCCGACCGATGGTAGGCGAACATTGTTGGAAAATAGACGTTCGTGGGCGTTTGAGCCATCGTCGACGTGGGAGTCAGCGAGAAGAGCAATGGAATAATTGTACAACGATAATATCGTTCGTTGCGAAAGCAACAATGAGCGTATGCATAAGTTCGATTATCAATCTTAAGGTTAGCGGGTCATGCAAAACAAGCTAACAGGGGGGTCTCTCGTTTTCTCCTCCTCGTCGTCGCATTTGGCACAACTCGCGCTCGTCGCGACGTTCATTCGTAAATAATAAAACGCGTTCGGCGTTCATTGACGGCGTACGCGTACGTCGTACGACAAAAAATTCGAACGTACACACATGTACAGCAACAACCAGTCGACCTTGGCCGGAACGTTTTAACGTACTCTCAAACGTACGTGTAAGATAGAGAGAAAGAGCGCGAGAGGCGGTACACGATTAGAGGTTCGATTTATAAAAACCTCGACGAGATTGATATCGTTCGACACGAGAACCGGTTTTACGGAAAGCCTACATCGAGAGGAGATAAGAAGCTCGTCCGTCGCTCGATTACGATCGCGTCGCGTCTGTTTGTTCTTTTCTCTTTTATCTCTCTCTCTCTCTCTCTCTCTCTCTCTCTCTCACACACCTTTCCTTAAATAATTTCGAGCGCTCTCACTGCGTTCCACCGCTGGCTGCGTATCGACGGTCATTTCGAACGATCCATGTTGCAGAGCAGTAGCAAGGATGTCGAGCGGCTGCCAAAAAGAGAGCGACTCTTGCTGCTCGGCATCGATGTCCCGACAACGACTGGGCAACGGCGATGAGCTGCAACCGCAAACCACGGCGGAACAGACCAATCCAGCAAAGTGCGAAAAAATCCTGCCCGTGAGCAAAGGCGAGACGAGAGGACAAAGGGGCAGTGGTCTCACTCACGAGTGCGGTGTGTTCGGATGTATCGCGGCTGGCGATTGGCCGTCGCAGATCGACGTACCTCAAGTGATATGTCTCGGTAACGAAATGATCGCGCGTCGATGAGAAAAGCTCGAACGCTGAAACAATTCGACGTTCGAGCGATGAAACGCCAATGACAACAGTACTTGTATGCGCGCAGGATTGGTGGCACTGCAGCACAGAGGCCAAGAGAGCGCGGGTATAGTGACGAGCGAGGGCGTGTGCGCCAAATCGTTCCACGTGCACAAGGGCATGGGCATGATCAACAACATCTTCAACGACGAGAGCATGCGCAAGCTTCGCGGTAACCTTGGTATCGGGCACACGCGTTACAGTACCAGCGCGGCTAGCGAAGAGGTCAATTGTCAACCGTTCGTCGTTCACACGGCTCACGGTGCTCTGGCGGTCGCGCACAACGGCGAACTCGTCAACACCGAGTCGTTGCGAAAAATGGTCGGTTTGGATCTTTCCCCGGACGCTCGCGCGCACACCCCTTTATTATAACCCGCACACGATTATAACCCGATTGTACTAACTGCAACGATACAGGTGTTGGGTCGCGGAGTTGGCTTGTCGACGCACTCGGACTCGGAGCTGATCACGCAAGCGCTTTGTCTGAATCCACCGGAAGGCGAGCTCAATGGACCCGACTGGCCGGCGCGTATCAAGCATTTGATGCAACTCGCGCCACTTTCTTACTCGCTCGTCATCATGCAGAGGGATCGGATCTACGGTGTCAGGGATCCGTACGGCAATCGACCCCTTTGCATCGGCAAAATTGTACCCGTTGGTCATTTAGGTACGCCTACCAGGGCTTTTTCTCCTTGTCGACTCGATTCAACGACCGATTCCACTACGTCGGCCTTGTCGTTTGCAGGACACGAATCCGACGACGACAATATCGAAGCCGAAGGTTGGGTCATCTCGTCCGAATCGTGCGGTTTCCTTAGTATCGGAGCCAGATACGTGCGAGAAGTCTTCCCCGGTGAAATTGTCGAGATGACGAGAGAAGGGATCAAGACCATTGACATCGTCGAGCGCCCCAACAAAAAACCACAAGCCTTTTGCATTTTCGAATACGTTTACTTCGCCAGGAGCGATAGTATCTTTGAAGGTAAACGCTCGATCCCGCCGAGATCGGTGCGCGACAATCGCAGTGAGATTTGTTTTTCATCAAAGCGTTACTCGCTCTTTTCAGGACAAATGGTTTACTCGGTGAGAATGCAATGTGGACGAGTTCTCGCTCGAGAATCGCCGATCGAAGCCGACATCGTCAGTTCGGTTCCGGAATCCGGAACTGCTGCTGCTCACGGCTACGCTCGAGAGGTAAGCGAGTCAACCACGTCCAATAAATTACCTTCCAAACGATCGACCGTTCAAAGAAATCGTCCACGAATCATCACCGCGACATTTGTTTCAGTCCAAGATACCGTTTGCCGAGGTGCTCTGTAAAAACAGATACGTGGGCAGAACGTTCATTCAACCAAGCACAAGACTGAGGCAGCTTGGAGTCGCTAAAAAATTCGGCGCTCTCTCGGAGAACGTCAAGGGCAAAAAGATCATTCTCATCGATGATTCGATCGTCAGAGGCAACACTATTGGACCCATCATCAAATTGCTGAAGGATGCTGGGGCTAAAGAGGTAAGCTTTGCGAAATTGCACTTTTTTACGCAGAAATAGATTTATTCGCACGGAAAAATAGAGTTGTTTGCGCAACATTAAAGTCTCGCAGTAGCGAATCGGTTACAACGTTGAAGTAACGTTCGTTCGAACTTGTTCGCGTCAACGAAATCGACTATGAGCAACCTAACGTTAACAAGTTATCAAAACAGAAATCAATATAGAAATGTTTCGTTCGTACGTTTAACAATGATTAAATGATACATCACCTACTATAAATTGTACCGTCAATTGTAGGTTAAAACATAAATTACGCTGGTATTAGGATTTTCTTTAGACAAGAAATAACACGCAGATAAAAAAAATCAAATCGCTGTGAAGCAATTCTAACGTTGTGTAATATCTTCAGGTACACATCCGCATCGCCTCGCCACCACTGAAATATCCATGCTACATGGGTATAAACATCCCAACGCGCGAAGAGTTGATAGCCAATCGATTGGACAGCGTCAAATTGGCAAAGCACGTGGGTGCCGATAGCCTCACGTATCTGTCCGTCGAAGGCCTCGTTCAAGCTGTACGACATGGAATGGACAATCGTGATAGTAGTTATATTGGCCACTGTACCGCTTGCCTTACCGGTGAATATCCCGACGAGTTGTCCAGTGATCTCAGCTGGTGAAGAGACCGACAGAACAAAAAGATGGATGTGTTTTAACGAAAGTGATGTTATACGAACTATTTTATACTTATGGAAAAGCATTTTTTTTATGTCATTTGACGCCGGATACACATACTCGTCAATGTATAAGTGAATGATTGCTTTCTATTTTTTTTTAGCAGAATTATCATAGAACTAAGCATGGTAATACCTCATATATAATAGCGCATGTTGATTATGTTATCTATGTATACATATGTATGTTGAGTTTAAAATTTAATGTACAGCTTAATATTTTTGTTATAAGAAATAATACTTTTGAGATAAATTTTGATCTTCGTTATTACCTTATCGCAAACCGCAATTTTTCTTTATTTCCTATGAAAATGACCGTCTTTGCAAAAAGTATCAGCTGTTTGGCGATTGATTTGAGGTTTGGCCGACTGCTTTCCACTTTTCACTTATTTCTCTCATTTTAGCTTCTCGTCTCTCTTGCTTCCGCTTTTCCTTCTCGGAAATTGACGGAATTTCTATATTCAATTCTTCCGCCAACAACCTATCATTTTCTTCTACGAGCATTTCATCCAAATCCATTCGCTCTTCTACGTCATCCTTGGATTTAATATTTTTGTCTAAATCAATGTCGCCGAGCTGATCGATCGTATTCTCCGATGGATGTTTTTCCGAAGCATCAAAACAATGACTGTCGGAAGAGTCTTTGAAAAGTTTTTCAGACACACACACCGTAGATACCTTTTTCTTTCTACTAATTTTTTTTTGTACTTTACCCTTCGATACCTTTTGACCAACTCTCCCGGCACTTTTTACTTTTTGCACGATTGTTAAGTTTTCCTGTTCTTTCAGTGTATCATTGTCAACCCAAGGTGTACTATTTTTAGAAGTTGATGGTCCAGGATCTATCACGTTAAACGTTTTCTGACTTTGTTCGTTTTCCTTGTTTATTTCTGTCATTTGTAACGAACTTTCTAGTTTTTTTATTTGCACGTTAACGTCACCATTATTGTCGTCATTTCCAGTATCTTTACTTACTTCAGACTCTTCCTCTATGTACTTATACATAGCAAAAGGATTATCTTCGTCCGATTCAGATTCTGGTTCAAACCCTCTTGCTCTTAACTCTTTTCTAAATTCTTGTTTTTTCAGATACTCGTTCAATGCATTCATTCTATTATTACGCGATTCGTTCCAAAATGCAAAAGCTAAAGAAAATATTGCAAAATTAAATACACGACATGGTCTCCGTGAATTAAACTATTAGGCGACGATATTGATAGCTTACCTTCCTCTTGATATCTTGGTGGCACTCCAGCTTCTTTGATTGTCTCTATATTTGGAATGCTTTTGCTATGTTCCGAATCACCCACAACTTCATATCTGGGTGTCACGAAAGCTCTCTGCATTCTTAGAAGTTTACGCGTTTTCTGGAAGTATTTCAAAGTTGGAATTTTATCAAAAACTGGATCATCGATTTTTGGATTGTCATCTTTTTCAAAAAACATGTAAGTCCCCACGGCATCTTCGTAGGTTCCTTGAAAAAACTAAAAATAGAAGTATGATTGATTTGTTTTTCGATATAAATTGTACTATTTATTCGCAATATAAATATTGCAAAAATTAATTGTACCTTGCCATTAACTTGCATAACTGGATGTTCAGAGTCTAAACCGAGCATATCCAATTTCAAATTTTCACTACTGAATACATCGTTCGTTGCGGAGTTGTCAAATTCTACGTAAACGAGGATTTCTTCCTCATCTTCTTCTAATTCTGAATCCGAATTAGACATTGTTGATAACTGTTTCCTTACAATAAAATGAAAATTTTACCAACAAGACCATCGGTATAAATTCACAGCCACAACTCCATGACAGCAATAATGACCAGCCAGGCCATTCGCAAGGTTTGAGGTTAGAATACTGTAAGATTTGAGAGTGGACCGATATTCGAAAAAAGCCAATCACCTACTTACAAAAGCTCGTTTCGCTTTTTCTTAAATTATTATTCTAGTAGAATTCTCATCTGTGATTGGTTAATTACAAGCGATTATCCAATCATAAAAGTTGTTTACACGCACGGTAGGTATAGGTAACATTCATACCAGCATCGGCATTTCACTTACTATGTATTATATGTATAGTTACTGTAGCGCATTGGGGTAAAATATAATTTTACCCCAATGATCGTTATTGCATAAAAAAAATATTAGCTTATTCATTTTCTTAATAAATTGATAAATAAACAAAAAAATCATTAAAACGGACCTAATTTACGAAAAAAATTGAAAGAATCAATATTTATTAAGGCCGATTTACACGGCTTCGTATCACCGTCCTTTCCAGCAATTCCCGCACTTTTTACGTAGTCCTCCACGCACCACGTGGATAGCTGTTTATTTTTATGTATAGAAATAGTTGCAAAATTGTGACTAAATAAGCCTAAAAGGCCTCATTAATGGAAAATATCTTGTTCGATATACAAAATTAATAAAGACTGATGCTTACAAAGTGAATTAAAGGTGAGATATAAGAAATTGCCATTTATAACCTATCAAGTCATGTTTATTAAACGTACTTTTATAACATTTATAGTTATCAATAACGTTACAGCTTTGATTTGATATTAAAAATGGTTCGGCATAACAATCAATTGCCCGATAATCTTCCTCAATTGCAAAATCTTATTAAACGCGATCCCGAGTCTTACAGAGAAGAAGTGAGTTGGACTTTGTTACATTGTAAAATAGCGACTTTTTGTTGCTAATGCAACTAAAAATAACCGGTCTATTTAACAGTTCTTGCAGCAATATCGTCACTACAAATCGACCTTAGAAGTATTTGGTTTCACCCCGGAAAAATTTAACAAAAGTCTCGATGAGTTGGTTATGTTTTTGGCGCAGGTGAGATTCTTGTAACTTTGTTTTACTCGATTATTTCAGTAGCTTTCATCTTGACGGCATAGTAAGTGGATTTTTCGTTTCTCGTTGTTGTTTGTCAATTTTTTTTGTCAACTTAATCTCTAGAAAGTCCATTTACTAAAGAAAGTTGTTTACAGACTGTTTGGCAACTATCGAGAAACATTCTAATCTGCTTTCAGGTCTGAAAACTAGAGTTTGTCAAGTTGGGCATCTGTACGCACATGCTTAGCATTTAACTTTATAAATCGCCTTTGTATACAATATTTTTTATCGTTCAAAGTACACACGTTAACGTGATTAATCATGGAAGAGTGCGTGAAAGTGCTGGGTGAGGAGATCAAATGTAGAGATTCGCTCATAAAACAATTGTACCAATTGTTATCTAGTGAGATACAATTCCAAAGTTTTTTCATTTATGGCCACGTGTCGTGTGGCAAATCCTTCATTCTTCAGAAATTGCTAACTTATTTGGGTCGCACCATAGGTCATAAATCGTGCTTCATTAATTGCCTCGAGCACGTAAGCACCAAGAGTATGTTAGAGAAGATCATAGTGGATCTTGCTTGCATCGAGCTAACATCCGAGAATGGCTACAAACTGTCGCGAAAATGCGAAAACTTTGTCAGTTTCGTATGGGAGATGAAGACAATTGTCTCGGAAAACCCAGAGCCAATTGTTATAGTTTTTGAGAGGTGTGAGAAACTTCGCGACATGGACGCTAACCTACTACCAGCCTTACTACGTCTGCAGGAATTAACGGATTCGACCAACGTCTGCACAATCTTCGTCAGCGACATTGTCTGGGAGAAGTTCAGAACGAAGATAGGCATGTACGAACCTATTAGAATCCACGTTCCTCAGTATACGAAGCACGAGCTTCAACAGCTCTTATGTTATATCACGAAACCCGTTGAGTACGACGAAGAGTTTTACTCGACGTACATCAATCTTTTCCTCTCAGTTTACTATCGTTTCTGTCGCGATCTCAACGAGCTATGTTACATGGCAAAAAAAAACTTTATCAAGTACTGCGAACCCGTTGAAAATGGCACGATCGATTCCAAAAGCACCAATGCTTTGTGGCTCAATGCGCAGAAAACCTTAAAGACCAACCTCGAGGTAATTTATCTTCGTGTTTCCGCCGACGACTTTGAGGAACAGAACGAACTATCGCGCGAGATAGAGTCCACGACGAAACTGGCATTGAGCTTTGATTTACCTGCTTATGCCAAATTTTTACTCATCGCTGCTTATTTGGCATCGTACAATCCACCGTCCGAGGACAAGAGAATTTTCGTAAAGTTCGACGGACAAAGAAGAAGAAAGAAAAAAACCGTGAATAGCGTAACGAAGGATAAAATCTCGTTACTGAGAGAAGGTCCAAAAATGTTTCCATTGAGAAGGATGTTGGCAATTTTTTGCGCGATCAGCAACGAGCCTATGGACATGAATGCCATATTGTTGACTCAAGTGCCTTCCATGTGCCAGCTAGGATTGCTTTCTGTTGTGGGAGATAACAATATTGACGAGCCAAAGTACAAGTGTTGCGTTACTTTTGAGTTCGTCATGGTTATTTCGAAAATAGTTGGCTTCGAGTTAAAAAAATACTTGTATGATTTTTTGGATTAAGCGTTTATCGAGCGAATCTCTACGTTTGTAAGCACTTTTTTTTTATAATTTCAGTTTTATTAATTTTTGTCACATCTGTTATTTGGCTACTTGTAAGCACTCTTACGATATTTATTATTTATTTTGTACTTTTTTTTTAGGTAAAATTTGTGTGTAACACTGATATTCAATAAATATTATTTAACAAGTGTATTATTATTTTTATTTTTTTTTGTTGACTGCACTAAGCTCGCGAATTGTTCTCCTTACAAGTACGTACTTTGCTTACAAATTCGTTATTTCTCGGTAATGATCATTGACGAGTGAGACAAAAAAATATAAAATGACAAATGTTTGATTTATTTGAAACCCCTTTTAGGAGTGTGTCTTCTAGTATTTGTCAAAGGTGTATTGACATAGCGTTGCTTTTCGTAATTAATTCTTTAGTCGTTTAAGCTAATAAGTAACGAAATTGACACCCATTTCATCGAATGTTTTTACATAGGTCGCCTATTACTATCGCGACGACTTGAAGACGTTTCCTCAAGAACTCATCGATATTCTGAAAAGCAAAAATACCGTCTTGGACAGTGAAATGCGCATGGTCAGTATTTCTCGTAAATTTCAATTGAAGCAACCGTGACAAAACAATGAATAACCTTCGATTTATAATCTTTTTTCTTCGCAGACCTTCTGTCGTGCTCTTATTCTGCTCCGAAACAAAAATCTTCTCGAACCAACGGATCTTCTAAGTCTGTTTTTTGAACTATTACGTTGCCAGGACAAAGCTCTCAGACAATTTCTACAAACTCACATTATAACTGACATAAAAAATGTTAACGCAAAGCATAAAAATGCTAAAGTCAACACTGTGCTTCAAAATTTCATGTTCAAAATGCTCAAAGATACAAACGGAAGAGCGGCGAAAATGTCCGTGGATATTATGATCGAGTTGTACAACAAAAATGTTTGGAACGACGCAAAGACGGTTAACGTCATCGCAACTGGTTGTTTCTCGAAGATTACAAAAGTCATGGTGGCTAGTCTTAAATTCTTCCTAGGCACTGATCCCGACGAAGAGGATAGCGACGACAGTGACAGCGACGACGAGCCCAACATCAAGGAAGTCATGATGGCTAACAAAGTTAACAAGAAAACGAAAAAGAGGGAGAAGCAATTGAAAAAAGCCAAGCAGGTTTACGTCGTACGTGTGACAATTCGTTTGTTTTTTAAGGTCGTAGCTTATTACGCTGAATCGATTCTAGTTCAGAGCTTTTACGTTGTAGAAATCTAAAAAGAAGAAGTCAAAGGCTCCGCAATTCAATTTCTCGGCACTTCATTTGATTCACGATCCACAAGGCTTGGCAGAGAAACTGTTCAAACAATTGGAAAAGAACAACGATAGATTCGAAGTAAAAATCATGACGTTGGATGTCATTTCCCGACTGATCGGATTGCACAATTTATTCCTTTTCAACTTTTATCCATATCTGCAACGATTCCTTCAGCCGCATCAAAGAGGTATGACAATACAATCGATCGAGCTCGTTGTTTCTTTAAACAACTCAACGAACAATGCGGCTATTCCACTGAATACGCGAATGATATTTTTTAGAGGTCACCAAACTATTGCAATTCGTTGCACAAGCGTCGCACGAGCTAGTTCCGCCGGACGTTATGCAGCCGGTATTGAAAACATTGGCCAATAATTTCGTTACAGAACGAAACTCCGCCGACGTTATGGCTATCGGGTAATTACTTTTAAATCCAGCCACGGTCAACCGTTTGTAAGGGTAATCCTTTAACGAGCAATCGGTAACTCGATGTCGTAATGTTCTTGCAGCTTGAATGCAATCAGAGAGATCTGCGCTCGATGTCCTCTCGCGATGTACGAAGATCTGCTCCAAGATCTAGCTGCGTACAAGGGTAACCGCGAAAGAAGCGTAATGATGGCAGCCAAATCTCTAATCGGCCTTTACAGGCAAACGATGCCGGATATGTTGCATAAAAAGGACAGAGGTAGGCCGACGGAAGCAACCGTTGCCTTGGAGCCTTTGAAGTATGGAGAGGTCGCCGCTAAAGAGTTTGTACCAGGTGCCGAAGTATTGTTGGAGCCTCAAGACGATACCTTGGACATTGACAGCGACAATAGCGACGTAGGATTTGGTTATTTATCGTGGAAACAATCACGACAGTAGTAAGTAATACGTTGTTTTTCTCTGTAGGATGACGATCAATGGATCGATGTTCAGCATAGTAGCGATGAAGACGGGGACGACGGTCAATGGGTGACGGACGACGAAGAAAACGATGAAGAAGGAAGCGACGAGGAAGAGGACGACGACGACGACGACGACGACGAAGGTGAAGGTGAAGACGAGAATGAAGGTGACGAAGAAAAACCAGAGAATTCTGAGATAAGTAAAAAGAGAGTAACGTTCAAAATGACCAAATCGGAAAATAATAAATCAGAAGGTGAAGCGAGTGAAGAGGGCGATACAACAAGCCAACGAAATACAACGCCAAGTTCGAAAGTGTCCATAAACGTAAAACAGTTGAAGAAGAAATCGAAAAATTCGAAATTGGAACGAAAGAAGAGAAAATTGCAAGAAAAACTACAGCTACAAGAGAAACTTAAAGCGCAAAAAAAAGTGGAATATACAGGCGAGAGAAAAGCCAAAGCGTCTCAAGTATCGATCGATCGTATCCTCACGGACGACGATTTCAAAAGAATCGATATGGCTTTGGTAAAGCAGCAAGTAACACACGCGAAAAAAGCCGTGAAAAGGCCACACGAGGAGGATAAAGGTAAAGGCGAATTAGTGAGGTTGGGCGATATTGAAAATATCTACAAGAAAAGGAAACACGACAAGCAGGCTCGTTTGGAGAGCGTTAAGGTAGGTTTATCGATGTATTTTTTGTTCAATCGAAAATCGTACCGTTATTTGCACTTGTTTACGTTTGTAGAAAGGACAAGTAGACAGAGAAAAGTTTGGCTACAAAGACGGTCGTCAGAATCCTCATAGCAGTAAAACGAATCGCGAAAGAAGCAAGAAAAAGAACTTCCAAATGATAAAACACAAAGTCAGAGGAAAAACCAAGCGATCGTTCAAGGACAAACAAATAGCTTTAAGGAATCATTTACTAAAGTTAAAAAAAATGAAGTAAAAGTTAGTTGTATATACATATATACTATTTTACATACTTATTGTACGGTAGTTTGTTCATGATAAATTTGTAAAAAGCTAGCAACTGTTTTACAAATAGCAATGTACTTTGACATCCAACACCCATAGATCTTCATTATTCAACAGGATAAACCAATGGAATTGTTAAAAATCACACGTACCGTCCAAATTACTCGGACGATATTTATCTTCGCACATGCATCTGTCAACTCGAAAATAGTAAACAACCGGTAATATCAACAGGGCGGGCAACGCATTTGGAGCTCGCTAAACACGTGCGCTCCGTCTGTCTTGCGCGCGGACAAAATTCCAAGAGCGCAGGTCTCTCGGGGGGCGTCGCTTAACTAACACACATGGCAGAACACACGCATACACGCACACAAAATGTATACGACTGCTCGTTTAGATCATCGAGGGATAGATCCATTGTCGGCAACAGCGCTCGTATTGCCAGTTTACATCGAGCACGCGGGGTGTACGCACGCATTTTTTTTTTTAACGTGAAACTTTTCTCGTTGCACTTTACCGCGCTCTCTACAATCGAATTGCCGTACATTATCTCGTAATAGTCGTAACAGTCTTACGCTTGTACGTGTACACGTGTGATATCTAGTCGTTCAAAATCGTGTCTCTGTGTACACTAGTGTGAGTGAGTGAGTGTGTGTGTGTGTGTTTATGTTTGTGTATATCCGTATAAGAACAGGTCTATTCGTAACAACGTTCCTCGTAGATCAGCGAGAATAATGTCTTACAGTAAGAGCGCGTAGCCCTTGTACCGAGTGACAACTCTTGGTTAATGTAGTCGCGAAGAAAAAAAACACAATAAAATCAAATATGTTGATAGACAAGGATCCACAGTGGATGACGGCGATGACCGGCCACAGCGAACTCTTTCCAGAACTTACTATCCTCGGTACGTTTCACTTGTCACGACCATCTACCTTATACTCGTGTTTTGTTTTTCCAACGTTTCCTCCTCTGTCGTTAAAGCACAGATCTATGACTCAATATACAAGCAGCGGGCGTAATACATAACCGAATATCAAGTAGACTTTGATATTTCTTTCCATTCAATGTTTTCGCTCGATCGGCCTTCCGTTCGAGATAACAGCGCACACACGCAATCTATATGCCAACGTGTATAGTCCGCGGAAAAAAAAAAGAGAAAACGATTATCAATAATAGCGCGACGTTACAGTAGTTCTAACTAGGACGCTCGTACAAGTCTATAACACGTATTCCTTAATAGTCAAGGGGAGTCATTATCGTTGCTAAATATATTTGCGAACGTGGCGAAGTTTGCCATATGACGATTTGACTGCTTTCACTAAGACACAATATGCTATACTCGCGTCGATGTTGTCAACACGTGCTTCGTTTTTTTCCTTTTTTTTCTTTTTCAACGGAATTTTGTTATTTTGCCAGTAGACGATCATTTTTCATCCTCATTTTCCACGATCCTCTCGCGTCGTTTTTTTAAGTCCCTACGGATCTTTGTTCAATTTTCGGACGAGCAAACGAAGCTTTCGTTCCGACCGGTTCGAGCATACGTGCTTAGATTTGCAGGAACAACGATTGAATCGTTGGCGAAAATTCAAATATGCGCGTAGCGAATTGCTTTGGCTATCTTTCCTTTTTTTTCGAACAAATACACGTCTAATCGTTGACAAAAAACATCCGCTTATAGTTTCTGTGCCTTTCGTTTGTTAGCGTGCAAATTATCCAAATAGATTGAAATTCAAAGAAAAAATCGAAAGTCCTTGGCCTCCAACGATTGGCGGCTAGACGAACATTTTATAGACTCTTTTTATTAACGCGTCTTCCCTCGCGTAACTCATTAACGATTCAATAGACGTTCGTAACTTTCAAGATTGTCTAGCGTCAAGAGACTTGTGTTTCTTCATTTCTATTACACGTATGTGTAATATATATTCGCTCCTCTCTCTACCTTTAAATCAACGAACGCCTATTATGACGAAGCAAGGTTAGCGAAACTCGCGTTCTACGTACTTTATACATAAGTATAAATATAAAGTACCCACGTTTCTGGATATTTTGCGAAATTTCTCGACGGACAATCACCGTATCGTAATACGCGCACGTTTGAGAATTCGAGATCTATAATGATATAGATCGACGATAGGTTAAACAGTGAAGCAATGTACAACGCGTAAGAATAGAACAAAAGGACGACTTCTAAAAAATCTCTCGAACGAATCCGAAGGTATCCTTTAGGAAAACCCATTTCCTTCGACAGGTTTTTACTTTTGGTATAGGATCCCTTTACCTCTCCCTTCTTTAGTCTAGACTCCCCTTCCACTTCTCGTTCTTTTCTCATTCACGGAACTTTTCCTTTCGTTCGCTGCATTTATACCTGCAGCCGAAGTTTTCTCACGGCACACAGAACGACGCACACAAGATGCAACAGCGAACTGCACTTGCTGGATGCCATTGGTGCCTAGCTTTTCCAAATATGTAGCGCAGTGCATTTTTATTATTTTTTCCATCCAGCCGCTCACCCACGTACACACGTAACAGTTGCCGTTCGATATTTGAACAACAGTCAAGCCTACGAATATTGTCCAACGGACGCGCGCTTATAGATCCATCGTGAATATTGATTATTTGACGGATCGATGGAAAGTGAACAGATACACGTGTATACACACGTTATAGATCCCGCGTAACGATTCGTCTTCTGCACGTTTCTTTTTTCGCAATGCCAATGGGAAAAAAACCGAAAAGAACGAATACTCTTTGAACGAGCTGAAACAACGTTTTACAATGTAACATCTTTATCCCGCAAAGCCGACTTATGCACAAAGACATGAATATTCATAACAAGTGTTAGTTTCGAAAACGATCTCGCGGTAATAATTCACATTGACCTCGTTTTATAACGTAACGCTCAAGACAGACGACAATTGCACGTGTCAAGGCATTTCCACAAACTACAGAAACGAAAAATCAATGAGAATAACCGTAACACTGCACCCACGGGTAGCTGCAACTATATACACCTGTTCGATTATGTTTTATCGTAGGTCGAACCAACGAAAGCAAGAAATAGACGAGAGTTTGGGTGACGATTGTAATCGCGTACGGCAAAGTATAGTACGCTCGGAAACGCTCGAGGGATTTTCTTTTTTCCGCGCATAGGTCGTGTCTGTGCGGCGAGGCCGCCAAGCGTAACGATCGACGATGCTTTTGCTTATTTATCGATTGTTTGTCAATTTGGGCGCAACGGTAACGACGAGCACGTGCGAGTTCGGATAGGTCGCAGACTTCGGACTTGCATCGAGAAAGGCAGCTGTTGGAAAACTTCCGTCGACCCTTATCTCTCGTAACATTCGAAATCGTTAGGAGAAAAACGCCGATTCTCGGCGAAGACGTTGAGTTGAAACGAGTGCGATAATTGTCATCGACGTTCGGATCGGCAAACTTTCACATCGACCAAACTTCTCGATGTCGCGATCGTTTCTAGAAATGAACTCGGCAAAGGCATTAATGTACACCGCGATCGAGAATCACAACCGTTAACGTACGAATAAACAACGATCGGAAAGTTTCATCTCCGCGGCATTTCGAACGGTAACAGTGGAGTAAAAAAAAAGATCGAAGGAAACGCCCGCAGAGAGACGCTATCTTTTCTCCGTGTGGTCGACTGTGAAAAATGCCCTATCCTCTCTTCGATAACGTAACGTCGTCATTTTTTGTTTCTCTTATCCGGAAAGCACGACGTCGAGCATGCGGGCCGACTGAAAATTAGCGTAATCTACGAGACACGACGAATGAATCATCGAGGGAACGAGTACTCGCTTCAACGACAAAATTACACCAAGAGATATCAGACGGAAAACGACAAAACAAAAAACATTAGAAACGCGCCAAGATTAAAAATAACTTTTTAACGAGTTTGTTTTTGTTCGTTACACGGCTAAAAGGCAATTAGCGTAAACGTACAACGCGCGTTCACTGTACTCGAACGAAAAGCACACAATATAGAGCGTACGATCTAATCGCAAACACTCGCCAATGATAACCTTCCTAATGAATCCTGCGGTTAAGTTCCATTTTGTTACCGAGTGTGCGCATGCACCTATAACCTCTGTACTGTCAATCTCGATCCTCACGGAAAATATCCATTATGGCTTGCAAGAAATATTTCGATCGCGAAAAATGGAAAAGAAAATCGGTGCGCGAAATGATTTTGCAGGCATCGTTATCGAGCAAGTCACCGCCAAACGACCAAATACCGATAAGCCATAATCGCTTTTACACGAATTAGCACACACGTGAACACGATGCGTGGCTTTTTGACGATTTTGCAAAAAATATTGCTATTGTATTTATTTATTTATTATCGATGTCATTTTCTTCGACCTTCGTGGCTGATAGCGAGAAAAATCCTCGTGCTATATTACGGAATATTACAGAATCGAACATCCAACAATAAGAGATCAACTTTCACGACAAAGTATGCAGTCGAATAAAAATCACAATTTTACTCCAAAAATCAAAACTAACAAAAATATTTTTACGCGCCGTGGAAAAAGAGAAAAAAAAAGCAAAATTTGCCGACGTGCAAAATTCGTCCAGAAAGCGTGGAGTTAAATGCAAATACCAAAAACTTGTCGAGCACCCGTAACTCCTTTTGCCGCAGCGTAAAAAATCGTCGTCGTCCTCTCTTGCCGGTCGGCCTCCGTAAAGTTCATCGACACTTACCGAAGCATTCACCTCTCGCATTTCCAGTTTTGGCATATCTGTGTGGAGGGGAATCATGGAAGAAGACGTAGAGTCTTCTTGCGTGCGAAATGAAAAGATGTTTCTTTTTTCTCGTCTACTCGAATGATTGTACGAATTTTGATTGTCCTGTAGTACGTTTTGGCTTAGTCACGCGTACGAGTTACATGTGCGCGTACATTTGCACGTGGATTAATAAACGTTGCATCTCGTACAGATTATAATCAAAATGAAACGTTCGTTTTTAGGTTGTAATAATTGATGCAACGATGCAGATGACGAATAGAAAGCGGTAACCCTTGATTTAAAAATAATTGCGCCATTGTGTTTTCGTAGCTAACCCCGTTAATTGTAGGAATGATTGTTCCCCGTTTCAATTTTTTCGTTCTTTCCCACACTCGACCTTGCGACGAGTCGAAGGTGCTGTGTGTATGTACGTCCCTTTAAAGCCTACCTTCATATCCGGTTATATGAAACACTGCACACAAGTGTACGATACAGGACGCCCTAGTGTGTACGCGGCTTGATGCAACGCGTCCTCTCGGCTTTTATCAGCTGCCTATTACATACACGCACGTTCTTAAGTTACAACATAGAATATACGTATAAAATTCTCGAAACAATGTACATCGTCAATTCTAACACGAGTAATTCAATTATTTACTTATATTGTTTTATCGTTACGACATAGTGCAAAGTGTTTGTGCGAAATAATTGTGATACTATACATCGATTGTCTTTTTTCCTTTTGTACAGACGACGAACCCGCCCTACCGGCCGACGATTTTCTCGATGCACTTAGCTCGGACTTACAAATCCCGTTGCTACTTAATGGCGAGAGTTCACAGAGCTACGACGAGAGTCCCGACGAGATCATGAAAACAGCCTTAGAACCACATATTCTCGCTGACATTGACTTTGGCTTCATGGACATAGATGAGCCAAAGATAGATTTTACAGATTTCTTCACAATTGGTGAGAGTCATTTGTACAGTCTTTTGTTTGATTTTATTGTTCAATGAAAATTTCCAGAGCGTGATCAACGATTATTGTGGTTTTTGGTTTTTATTTCTTTAGATGAGAAAAATAGCACGATAAAATTAGAGCCCAAGAGTCCCTTCGTATCGTTGCCACTCTCACCCAGTCCTAGTCAATCCGATTTGTCTAGTGGATCCGAATGGATAAACGAGACCTCTAGTGTTATTAACAGTGACAGTAAGGTGTGTTTTAACAATCCTTGAAAGTCTCCAAGTAATCGACCGACTGAGAGTTGATAATATTTACCTGTTTTATTGCAGTTTGCACTGGAAACTCCACCCATTTCTCCACCCGATAACGATTCACCTCCTATCTCACCTCAACCAGTACGGACCACTCCTTCTTTACAGAAAGTTAAGCTACTACCCCTTGGCCAGCTAAATTTAAAAGATGGTGCAACTCAGAAGTTTCTTTTGTCGGACAATCCTGCAAAGCGTATTTGCATTCAACCAAAACTGGAAAGTTCAAATGGAAAAGGTTGGTACAGCATGCTCCATTACCGTTTAGAGGTCAAAATAAATAGCGTAACTGAAGTTTTGCTCTTGGATTTACAGAAACTCCCAGGAAAACAATCGTGTTGAGTCCACAAGACTTTGCTGCGCTGACTCAAAGGGTCAAACAGAGTACAACGAATCAACCGTTGAAGGTTCAGACATTGCCAATGAGCAAGCATGTAAAGGCGCAAAATCAATTAAACGTATTGCCCGTGAAACAAGCGCAACCAAATACGAATACGACAATTGTACAAAACAGCCAAGTCAAGGTAATCAATGCGATACCCAAAGTACAAGTACAGGTGCCTAAAGATCCAGTGGCCAGTGTACCAGCTTCGACGGAAGTAAACACTGCACCTCCCGCGGTATCGCCGAAAGACAATCAAACGTGTACACCCGTAGTAATTAAAAATCACGTTCCTGTGTGCCCTCCTATCGTCATTCAGAAGGACAATCCAAATTGTACTCCTATAGTCATAAAGAACGAGTTTCCCGAGTTTATTGACCTACCCGACAGGCAGGAGAGCGAAATCAAAGCACTGAAAAGGCAGCAGAGAATGATTAAAAACCGCGAGTCTGCTTGTCTATCGCGGAAAAAGAAGAAGGAATACGTCACGTCGTTGGAGTTTCAGATCTCTGAATTACTGGAAACGAATAAAAAATTGCTAGCGGAGAACAGCGAACTCAAAAAGAGACTGTTGGCAATCGAAGCAGCAAGCGGCAAGAAGATGATCAGCCAACACTTCAGCGTCAACAAAAAAAATACCGCAATATTATTGGCCATGATATTCATGGTGTCCCTCAACGTCGGTAGCTTAGGGTGAGTTGTCAAGCTACTTTGTCAAGCTACTTTGTCGAACGATAGAGGCAACACCCTTCGATAACGTTCAATTGTTACTCTTCTGTTTTAGATTTAGTCAAAACCGAGAACCCCTCGGTGACTTACGACCCCACGTACCCTCGCTGTCTTTATCGAGCACGCGGCACGGGAGAACGTTGCTTTGGTCGGCCTCTGACGAATCTCAAGAAGAAACCAACGGATTCAACGATACAATGCCGCAGCATCACCCGATGTGCCCGATGTACATCAACAAAACCGAGTCGATTCGTTTGGATTACGAGTTAAGACGTTGGATCGGTGCAAATCCCAATCGCGAAAAGTGGACGAAATTATCGAAAACCGACCTCGAGATAAAATCGCTCAACGAGCTGCTACACCTCAACGGCGAACCGAAAGTAAACGCGAGATCCAGCTCGAGGCGCGCCTACAAACGAATTCCCATCAAGAGCAATCAAATCAAAGGCGTGCCGTCGAACATCAACGCAGTTCAAGTATTTTCACCGTTGTTCAAGGAACACGCCAAATTGTTCGATGTCCTAGGAAGGAAAGACGATACCTTTTACGTCGTTTGGTTCACCGGGGATCATCTGCTGCTGCCGGCCTCGAGAAAGAACAGTACGGCTCGACCGAAAATGTCGCTCGTACTGCCGGCTGTTCCCGTTAACGGTGCGTAAACACTCTGCTTTGCAAGTTGCGAGACACTGTTCTTCATTGATCGTTGATTTCCGTTTACGGAGATTAATAAAATAAATATCTCACACGGATGATTATCGACAATCATCAGCGACTTGAGATAATTGACGATCGACTCCATAAATATTTGCTCAATGTTTGTTTTTGAATCAGGATCGTACTACTCGACCCCACCAAACCACGTGACAATGATGCAAATCGATTGCGAGGTAACCAACACCCAATTGCTTCATTTGGAAGAAGCGATTATACCGAAACATCTGAGGAATCGAGACAATTCGGCTGGCAATAACGCTGCGAAGACGCACGTTTCGACGAACGACACGACGAGCTATAAACCTTACTTTCTCAAAGAAAACATCTCGAATTCGTTGGAGAACAAGCGAGCGTACACGACCGAGAATCCAAATCTCTACGACCCTGCGAATTCGTATGCGGGCCAACGACTGAAGAAGGTCGTCGAGTTTTCAAACGAAACCGAAGAAGCGAAAAAAATACCAAGTTATCCGCGCGATAAACATTTGTATCAAAGATTCAGGCGCTCTATTCACAATTAAATATAGCCACGTTTATGATAAATAACTAGGGGCTGTGGAATAATAGTGTAGAAGCTCGTTCAATGTCCGAACGATACCTGACGTGCACGTAAGTATCCAGCATAATTATTATTGTCATTATGGAAACAAAAAGTCTGCATTTTTGTAAATTAATCTAGCGTGAAAATGGGTGATATTTGTCTTTTTCACTTTCATTACGTAGACTAGATTTGTACAAAAAGTTTGCTAAAAAAAAAGAAGTAACGAGAAAAAAATCGTACTGTATTTTGTAACAGTATGAAAAAATAAGGACAGTGGCTTAAAAACGAAAAAATCTTTCGTATTTTCAATGCTACAACGGTCAAAACAACTGGTAATTTTTGGAATTTTGTTATAACGATCCAATGGCAAGTATCAGTTGAGTAACGTGAAAAAAAATGACTGTTTTGAACGTGCAATTTATGAATATTTTTTTTTATAAATTTATTAAATTCTTTATTTTATTGACACAAAGCAAGTTTCACCAATTTCAAGAATATATTTTAGAAACTTGCACAAAGATGCTAACATTGTAAAAATATTGTACAATTTCATATGCGTATACATATATTATGTATATATATTTTGAAAACAAAAATCCTATCACTGCACATATTAGATTTATTATTATGATTTACGTTGTTATCGATTTACATTATTACTCTGCACAGGAGTGAATTTGAATAAAACAAATTTTGCATTTATTGTGCTATCATTAACTTGATGTAATTTGTATATAATGAAATACTGAATAAATCACTGCAAAGAGGAATAAATAAATGGGTCATAATTTACAACTTGTTCCAGTTTCCCGAATGTTTTGAATAATGAAGTGAATCTCTGTCCACTTTGAAATGCTAAAGAAGCCTCTTTAATTCACTGTCAAGTTATTTTGATAAATTTATGTACTTTTGTTCCCATTAGCATACAATGAGTTGAAATGATTGATCTACATGAGTTTCGTTTTAACTTCGAACAATTTTATTAATAGATTTAGTTTTAAGCGTAACTTGTACAAAAACATAACAAATATCGTTAAAAAAATCTGTAGAAAAATAATATGTAGTTACTTATGTACTATCACTTCAGATCAGGAGTTGAATTCCCAAGATAACTCCGTAAATCTGTTATTGTTGATTGAATCACTTTAGCTTTAATAGTTGGCTTTCCTAATTTTTTATGAGCTGCATATCTGTGACATCCGCCAAACGAGTAATAATAATCACCTCCTATAACGCGGTTATCGTAAATAATGACACAAGTTTTTTTAATTTCAAATTGAGGTTATGCAAATATATTACATACCATTTCGACCTTTTATCCATAGTATATCCACAGGTGGAACTTGTGACTCTGTTTCTGGATTACTCAAGGTATCCATAAGGCTTTTAACTTTTTTTTCGTCTACAGATGGTGGAAACGGTCTAATTAATACATTCATGGGTACATCGTGAACTTCTGCGCTTGGACTTGAGTGAATACTAGTAAACTTTCCTTCCATTTTATTACCTATATGACAAATGCTAACTATGAATCTATCGATACTCATAAAAATATTTGACCAACTTTTATTAATGAACACTGTAACAGAAACCGATAAAATTTGTTTGTACAAAATCACTAACTTACGTATATAAATCTTATTCAAGTTACTGAGCTTTTAAATATTTAATTAAAAAATGTTGTACATGAAGTTGCAATGGTAAAAACTGTGCCAGAACTATTAGTCATTCGCGATGATCGCTTATAAAGGTACTCGATCCCCACCCAATGAAACTCCATAACAACATGTGACTGACAAAAAGGTGGGGATTACTCTCACCTTTGATAGCTATTTGCAATCTTATCGTGAATCAAATGAGCGTGACATTTGACAACAGATTAAATTAATGCTATTGTTTTCAAAGTAATTTAAATTTACGAGATTACCTTTGTTAAATCTTGTCACGATAGTTTTTTCGTTATATCTATAGCGTTTGTTTTTAAAAGCACGATCAAATTCACTACCCTGTATTAACTGGACGATTTTTCAGAAAAGTAGACACATCTCGAGCTAATTTCTTGTAGGCTGTTGCTGTTGCGGAATCTGGAGCATTAAGTATCACTGGCCTTCCATTATCACAAGATTCGGCGATAACATCTTCGAAAGGGACCTTGCATAATATCTTTAGATCTACAATTAATCAGTAGATGTAAATAAACAATAAAAAATCGAAAAATATTATCTTTGATCAATCATTTCAATGTGTACCCAATTCCTTCGCTAACATATCAGTCTCATTTTTTGACAGTGGAACTTCAATTTTGCAATTTGGACAAGTTACAGTGGTCATGTTAGAAACAATACCAACCAACGGCACGTTAACTTTATTATACATTTCAGCTCCTCTTCTTGTCACGTCCACAGCGGCTTTCTGAGGAGTGGTGACAAGAAGAGTTCCAGCGATAGGTAGATTCTGTACAAGTGATAAATGAGTGTCACCCGTTCCAGGTGGAGTGTCGATAATCAAGTAATCCAATGGTCCCCATGCTACTTGTCTCAATAATCTGTCCAATGCACTCATTACCATGAGACCTCTCCAAACCACTGGCGATTTACTATCTATTAAGAAACCCATAGACATGCTACAACCAATAAATTAGTTGACCGATATATATTATGGATAAATTCTTCTAAATACTGAAAATAAGAAATATACCACTTGATCCCATAATTAACTAACGGTTCCATCAAGTCATCCTTGTTCAACATAGGATATTCGTGCAAATTCATCATCAAAGGAATGGATGGGCCAAAAACATCTGCATCTAACAATCCAACATTTTTTCCAGGATCTACAACTTTCAATGCAACTGCTAAATTGACAGAAGTTGTTGATTTTCCCACTCCCCCTTTGCCCGAAGCCACAATTAGGATTTGTTTTACTCCTGGGATGGGCTTTTGCTTTGGTAGGCTGCGTGCCATCATTTCTTTTTGTTTCTCTTTCAGCTCCTCTGTCTTTGTTCTTGTAGAATACAGCTATAAAGTTTAATAAATATTGGAATCCAAATAAATATTGATATTTGGAATTCTTTAGTATACTGATGTGTGTGCTTTTTAAACAATGCAAGTTTCGACTTACAGAATTATAGAACAATCATTTTTGAAGAATTTGTTTGAAACAAATGCAAGCTCTATAGAGTGTCAAAAGGAATTTCAGTTTCAGAGTTAGTAAAACATAACATCACTCACGCGTTTAAATTGTTGTTGAAAACATTTCCCAGTGATTATTCTTTTCGTGAAAATCATCATTTTTCTTCGGATTACGGGCACATTCAAGATCATACCTTTACTGTTGCTTCTCACGTAAAAAATCGAAAGGTACGAAAAAAAAACAAAGCAACATAACCTTGACTATGATGTGTGCACGTATCGTCGCACGGTTAGATCGAACGAAAATTCTCGCAATATATTTTCCCAACTTGTTCCGATAAATGAATCACGTGTATTATCTACTCTTACAACATAATAATTGTACGATATAAAGAAAAGCTCGATTTTTTTATAATAAAAAAAGCTACAATCCCATCTCGTCGGCTGCCAAGTTTGCTGATGAACCGCGACGGTGGCGTATGTATAGTGTCGTCGGCACACACCGACACATA
This sequence comes from Chouioia cunea, assembly GCA_030064505.1. Taxonomy (NCBI): domain Eukaryota; kingdom Metazoa; phylum Arthropoda; class Insecta; order Hymenoptera; family Eulophidae; genus Chouioia; species Chouioia cunea. The sequence continues at coordinate 7,869,202 of JAOPFQ010000001.1, forward strand.
TGATCGTAGTAGCACACATATAATATAGATACGAAGGAAGATCGAGAGCGAGAGTAGAGCTACTGATGGAGCTGGAAAAAATGGAATCCGTCACTTGTGTTTCGTAGTCGTCAATTCGGCGTAAATATGTGACAGTGAGTAGTATTTTTATTCGTTTTTAAATCTGATCGTCTTCGTCTTACTTGGCGTACGATTTTTTTACTGACGCGGTGCCATTACCCGAGCATGAAATCGCACGTTCGCGGGTCAATTTGGTCACCGATTCTAACCTTTGATTATTCCTTGTGTGAAAATAACGATTACAAGTTCATTCGGGTGATTGACATTGTTCATAAATTGACTTCCAATCGTTTCGCTACACCATCATGCCATTTTTTTTAATTTAAAAAAGCGTCATTGCAGACAAAAGTGTGATGGCACAATTTTATGAAATATTCATTGTCATCTTGGTTTTCCACACAGTTTTAAGATCAGTTTGTCTGCAAGTTATGCATTTTAATCTTTGACAAAGATGCCTAGATATCCATTGTTGCAGCTACTTTGATATTGGCAAGATGAGATCTGCAGAATGTTCTTTTTTCTGATCGCTTGAATATTTTCAGTTGGGTCACAGCAGGTGCAGGTGTAGGCTACACAGAATATGAGCTTAAAAGCAGCTGTGCAAGCTCTAAAGTAAGTTCTTTTGTAAGCTCCAATTTTGCATCAGTCGTAAAATGAACTTTAATATAAAATACGATTACAATATTTTGTTACTTTTTCATAGGAAAGCTGAGCCCTTAAAAGATAAGGTTCAACGTTGCAAGGATCTCTTAAACGACAATGATGCCTGGATGTACCAAAGGCAACTCCAGAAAATCTATCAACAAGTACTCATTCTCGATCTGGAGTACGCCTTGGATCGCAAGGTCGAGCAGGAATTATGGAACCTCGGCTTTAAGAATTATATAGCCATGTTGCAATCGCAAGCCAAAGACCGTAGAAATCCCAAGCGAGGAGAGTCACAGGCTATGCTCAGTTGGTGCTTAGAGGCGGCTAGTGGATTTTACTTGACCCTATTACAAGAAATTTGTGCTGCTTTTGACTTGGATTTACCATTTAGAAGGTACATTTCTCGTATTGTACTTTACGCAAACAAGTTTCAAATTTCAAACTTACCCATTTGATTATTTGTTGTTCGATGATGATTCTTAGGAAAGGTTACGTTTACGGTTGTATCTCGCCATGGAAAGCTGTTGAGAAGTTGTCTGCTCCTCATAAATCGTCCTGCTTTTATGCCTGTCAATACTGTCTCGTCCATCTAGGGGATATCGCACGCTATCGAAATCAAAGCAAACAAGCTGAACTTTTCTACCGACACGCTGTGTCGCTCTCGCCGTCCAGTGGTCAACCCTATAATCAGTTGGCTCTGCTCGAAGCTTCGCGCGGCGATAAGCTTGGAACTGTTTTTCATTACGTGCGCTCGGTGGCTGTCAAGCATCCATTCCCTGTAGCCACCGCAAATCTAGCGAAGACTCTTTCCACAGCCTTAAACGACAATTCTTTCAACGTCGAGGGAAAGACTAAGCTTACTTCGCAGGAGTATATCGCGGTCTTTTTGAAATTTCATGGGGTTATTTATAATCTAGGAGATCTAGGGTATGATTTAAAAAAATGTTTTGTACCTTTAGCGAGCACGATTGTCGAAATTTTTTTAAATGTTTTTCATTGGCTTCGTTTCAGTGTCGCAACAACGTACGTCAAATTATTGAACGATACCTTAACTGCGTTGGTAGCGACTGAGAGTTTCAGCTCTTGGAGATTGGTGCAAATGCTGATCGTCAATTTGTATGCCTTGCAACACGCGGCTGGTGTGACCAATGAAAATACGGAATTGATGAAGACCGATCAGTTGAGCAATGACGAAACAATATCCAAAAACTGTATTCTTGATTTGATAGCTGGTAGTTTATCAGCCCTGTTGCTGCCTGTTTATACTATTAAAAATGCAATAGTAAACTATTTCGCTTTACCAACTAGTAAGCAGGCATAAGCTTATTTCATCTAATAATAAAAATGTTCTACGTATGTCGTAGACGCGAGATTGATGTTTGACTTAATCGTTTCAGTAAAATTGTGCCTTGACTGGATTCATCAGAGACCAACAGTTTTAGAAGAAGCTGCATTCACATCAAGACTTCAAATATGGCCAAGTCTTTGTGTTCTATTGAATGGTTTACAAAGCTGCGTCACTGATTTTGATTACAATCAGTGTACGTAACTTGTTGTCAATGAAAATTCTGACTATAACGACGTTGAAGATTAACAAAAAACATTTGTATTTCAGATGCCAAAGTACCACTGCCGGAAGACCGAGGCCTCCAAGGTTTTTTACCGCTGGAGAAATCTTTTGAGACTCTACGATTTACAAGTACAGACTTAGAGAGCGACAGCGTGATTATAAACAAGTTGCGTGCGATGCGCATCCTTCAGCTGGGCAAGCGTTTAGCGCAACACCAGGTGAATGGTGCGTGCCTCATTACTTTGGGCATCGGAGACCAGGGCGACGAGCAAAAATTCATATCATCTAACGAGGACGTAGGATTAAGCAGTGAGCTCATGAAGGAGCTCGAGGAATTGAGTTTGAATAAAGAAAAGCAACCGACATTTGCGAATAGTCCTGTGCCCTCGGAAACGGCCAGTAGTAAGGGTTCTTCCGAAATAGACAGTTTGATAGCTGAATTAGGCTGTAAGTACAGTTACGAAATTGCTTTAAACGAGTTAACGTAACGAATCGATGTTAATTTATCTATGATTACAGTGGAAAAACGAGGTGGTATATTGAAACCTCAAGGCTCTTTAGAACGTAGTCGCGACAGTAATGATTCCACGGTTAGCTTAGAGACCAACTTGGCAGCACCGACGTCGGCCCGCAGACCACGACAGAACGTGGCTATGCAGGCTATAATGCGTCGCGCCGAGAACGAGCAAAAACAAGTGACCTTCAAAAACGTATCCCCGGTAATAGTTGACGAAGCCGACAAGAATAGATCGGCAAGTGCGTTATCGTCGACCAGTAACACTCCGATAACCGTCAAGATAAATAATGCCAAGAACATCGTCATCTCCTCGTCGACGACAAATACCTTAAGTAGCAATGCACCACCCGTTCAAACTCGCCAACCACTTATACCTGCCGTCTCCCTCAAGCCTACTCAGCAACAGAAGCAATCTCAATTGCAGCAACAGCAGTCTGAACAGCAGTTAAAAGTCGTGGACAATCACCTCAACAATATCCTATCATATCAACAATCTCAGCCACAACAAGATAATCTTGTTCTCCCTACCCCGATTGTCAAACAATTCCCGATTAAGGACATACAAAAACCAATGCTGCAGGGACCTGCACCACCTCCGGGTCTCGGACAGTTTCCCGTGCCTCAGCAGCAGCAGCAGCAGCAACAACAACAACAACAACAGAAACAACAACAAGCTCCTTTACCACCCAATCCAGCTTGCTATTCAAATCAATCGTTTAACGTGCAGACACCACAATTTAATAAGAACTTTATGGCAAATCCGTCAGCTTCGTTGCAACAATTCGCAATGGCTGGAGCAATGCAGGCGCAATTTGGCAACGGACAGCCACCGGTATCTCAGGGAATTCCTTTTCCAAATAACGTTGGTCAAAATAGGATGATCCAATCACAACAACAGCAACAGCAGCAGCAGCAGCGTAACTTTGGAGCTCTGCCTCCTCAAACTAATAGCATGATGGCTCAAGGCTTAAATCTCACTTCGACAAACCAACAGCAACAGCCTATAGGTAAGTGCAGCTTATTTATTTATTTGTTTATTGTTCAAAGTAACAACATTATTCTGTTCGATATAGGGCAAAATCTAGGAATGGCTATACAACCAAACCCCTTAGGTTTGCTCCCGCAAAACATGCTACCTGGTCCTCATCGACCAATTAACGGTCTGCCCTTGCAAAACCCCATGAGCATCCCAGCATCTAGCTTAGCAAATTACCCAGGCAACATGCCGGACGTTGCTATTTCCAATAGCAAAGCCACTAGTGGCATACCGCAGCAACCGCAGCTAAACTTTTCCGGCGCGAATTTCAGTCAAGCCACTTTTGCTCAACAACCGCAATTATCGACGTCGACTTTCGGCAATGGTCAGCAGCAACAGCAACAGCAGCAACAACAACAGCAGCAGCAACAACAACAACAACAACAGCAGCAGCAGCAACAGTTCAATTTCGCTAACCAGCCGGGCATGAATAAGAATCAACAGGCAGTAAACAACTACCCCATCTTCCACGGTTACGACGCCAAGGATTACAATCCATGGAAAGATCCTCAAGCGCCGCAACAACCTGTCGCGTGGTGGGGAGCCAATAATATGCCTGGTCAACAAATGATACCTCAGCAAGGTTTGACCAAGGAATTGACAGGTTTAGCTGGCAATGATGTTTTCCAAAACTGGGCCTCTTTGCCCAACGCCCCTAATCAGCGTATCAATAATGTGCCTCTCACGTCTGGAAACAATTACAAGCAGAATCCCATGCAAGGACGACTTTACCCTGGTAGAACTAACTTTGAGGATATGAGATCTTTCGATGCAAGTTACAATTAGATATTTTATATTTGATTCTATTTTTGTAAAATCATAAAAGTCATTAATTATATGCATGTTGCTTTAGATGGACCAGAAGCAACCGCAATCGTCAGGGACGAGCAATACCTACTCTCTGTTTAGTGGCAACACTTGGGGAATGAATGGTCAGCTACCAACCTCCAGTAATTTATCAACACCCCAACAAGATCAGATAAAAGCTCGTTTAAATCAGCAATCCTTGTGGTCAGGTCCAGGACCATCGCCGCTCGAGCGCCTCCTCGAGCAGCAAAAATCGTTACGCGACAGTGGCACCTGAGCGATTCTCTATGATTATTGGATTTAATGAATAATAAACGCAAGAGTTTAAAACTCGCACGCGAGGAGTCATGTCGCCAGTAAACAACACATTAATAGGCCCAAAAGAAAACGAGAGAAAGAGAAAGAGACAGAGACAGAGAGAAACAGAGTGTGAGGGAGGGGGAGAGATGGAGAGAGAGAAAGAGAGAGAGAGAAAGAGGGAGAGAGGAAGAAAGAGAAAGAGAGACAGAGATGAATCGGTTATTTAGTATCATTCATGCCGTAGACTACTCAGAAAGCACGGATTATTATTTAAGAGATACGTGTGGAGGTGTAGACAGTTAGGCAAGAAACGAAGAAGCAAACGAGGGTACGTCAAAGGGATGCGTAAAACATTTCGATGAGCAGTTTGAAGGGCAAAGTGGGAAAGCGTTGAGTCACGAGCGAGCAATAGATAGAGTATATTTTAAGATTGCGCAATGGAGAGCTGATTTTTCTTTTCTTTTTCTTTGATCTTTAATTTTTTTTTTTTGTTCGTTTAAGCTCTGTCCTATCTTTATTTCTTCCGTTAATATCTTTTATTTACATTCTGACAGTAAATAACCTAGTTTGTAATTGTTGCGTTGCGAGTTAACCGACACTTGACATACGTACTCAGTGGGAAGTTTGCAAATTTTAACTGAACGATGATTCAAGTTTTAATCTTTGTCTTTTTAACATCGATTTCGTCAAGCAAAGAATACTTCGGCTACGCGAATATTCCATATTTTATTTTATCAGGTTCTGAATATTAAAAGTCCGATAAAAAACAAGATATCTCAAATAGATTTTGTAATCTTAACGACGCGTAATATACAGCAGCTATAGAGACTGATACATTAATCCAAACAAAAGGAAATGAGTTCCAAGCTTATTTAGTTCATGTACAAGGCTGTTTAAATACACTGAGATAAGGAGCAACAAATAATAGACTAATTATTGATAGCAATGTAACAGTTGCGTTTAAAAATAACTAAATTGACACTTATATTCATTACCTTCGAATAAATTATGTTGAGAATGATGATGTAAAGTGTTTTTAATTAAAAATAATAAAACCCTCTTTCTAAATTCACAAATGTATTTTACAACGTAGAAAAAATGCGTTACAAATTCTTATTCAGATTCAACAGTATTTTAATGTTATCTACAATTACATTTATCACTTTTCATTGGAAATGAAAATGGTATTTTTTGATACCCTTGTATAGAATACTTTGTAAAAGGTAAACAACCATCACATGCCGCTGTCGAGTTGACAATATACATATATGTATGTCCATTTGAAATGAAAGTGTAATTAACAAAAATATAGTGATTTAGGCACTTGATCAGTCAACTATTAGACAACGTAATGTCTGATTACTAATTTTAATAAATAAATTCATTTAACTTAAGCTCGAATGAAATTGATTAATTCGAATTTTTAAACTAAAATAGTAGTATAATTTTATAAAATAACCGAAAATGATATATATTTAAATGAATCACTTGAATAAAAAATAATACGAATAGAACAATAAAAAATAAAAAAATAAATAAATATTTATGTTGGTATTTCTTTGTTACTTCCTTTCTTAAACGTGAACTTCGGTACTATATGACGTGTTATAACTATAGAGCACGTGAATGTTTTCCTTCCCTTCATCATGACTGCCATGAACGAATTGTTGACCAAAAAACATTTTTCCCAAAGTTTGGCTTGTGCTGATCTACATGCTATAACCTGTAACCCAGTGAATAATGTACTAATATTCAATTGATGACAATCTCATGGTTTTCTATTGAAAAAAAAAATTACTTACCTTTCCTCTATAGCTAATAGTAGTGTGTGAATGGGATATGGACATCTCATAAGTAAACAGTTGTGACACTAAAGTAGTATTTGCTATTTGGATACTCCCATGTAAGTCTCCTGCTTCGTCTATAGTGATATTCACAAAAAACAATCCCATATTTGAAATAGAGATAGCTCTATCAAATCGTTCATTGCGTTTGAACTCAACCTCCCAGGCATTCTGGTAACAACCATCTTTGGCCATTTTTTCCTGCAGATGATATATAAATATATATAACTGCACTGTGTACGTTCTTCCATAAATTAAAACAAATTTTACCAAAAAATCAAATAGTGCGTAATCTCAATTTTCAATTACCTCAATAGTATGTTCCTTATGATAATATCTTAGGTGTGGAATCATTCCACCGTGTGGCAATTCTTCAATGCAACTCCCTATTCTGCAAGGATATTTTCCTTTTCCAACAACAGGACCTTCTCTGAAGCAATAGTTTAACGCTGCACTGCTGCGGCCGGTAAGAAGGGTCTGATGATTGCTGTTAATGCTAGCGTTCTCAAACAATTTGTCGGTTTGAGTACTAGTCGATGTTTTGTTCTCCATGACTGTTTGATTGAGCACATGATGAGGATCGAGCAATGAATCCTGAAAAGAAAGCGTGTGTTTATTCCACTTGTAAGATTTGATTTATAATTATTGAAAGAAGAGATAAATATTTACCTTGATTTCGTCGAATTTTACAATCAAGGATTCAGCCAAATAATTCCTTGTACCATTAAAGTATTCTTTGCAAACGGGACAGATGCCGTTCATCATTGGTAAACATCTCGAGCAGATATGATGCCCTTCGGTGCAAACTGGGACTTTTTTTGTCAGTCTCTCAAAGCACACAGGACACGTGAGAATTTCTTCCAAATCCTCGGCATACTGCATACAAAGTACGTGATTTTCGTCATTTATTTTTCCTTTAGATATCATTGAGTTACGAGCATAGAATAATTAAGAAAACCGACATGGCATAGTTATTAGGAATTATTAGGAAGATTGTTTGGGATTGACGATCGTCGTACAAAGTTAAACAATGCTTACCTTACTTCGCAGGGTCATCAATGGATTATCCATGTTGTTTGGAAATTCGTAAGGGTGCACTACAAAATGTCAACAATGAATTCAATCCGTGCGCGACAATTTTGTCTACGTTCCGGCGGTTCTGTCAGCCATGATGTTTACCGGCCGTTTGCGCGTTCCAAAATTATACATTTGACGAGTTGGTAACAATACGATCGAAACGGTAAATTTAAAATGTGTATTTAGAACATGTTAACGTGACCGTTATCCTTTAACGATGAACAATTGATAATTGTAAATAAATACCGCTTGGATGGAAATTGTATTAACGACGCATTAATGGATTACGTTAAACGAAATATATATTTTGATAAATTGTTGAATTACATGCAAGTCTTGCGAGTCTTGGTTTATGTCATTCAGACGAACCAGATAGCGAGTCGTATGAATTATCTTTTCAACGAAGCAAGAGCGATCTCCGTATCGTTAACTGTACGAGTGAGCTTTCTTAATTCCGAAGTCAGACTAAGCAGTCGTTGTTCCATTTCCCTATGATGTTCTGCTGGGCTTTGCAAGTACTTGGCGAGAAACAGCAAAAAGCTATTATTTTTATAGCAATAGCTGGAGAAGTCGAATAGAACAGTTTTCAGCAGTTTTCTCACATTTTCAACGCTATTGTCTTGGATCGATTTTTTCACCTTTTCCTCAAGATCGCTCAAAGATAACTGTCGTCGATAAATTGCAAATGGTTATCTATTCAAATATTTGACGTTAAGCTTAACTTATCGTTTAATACGAAACAACGTTCACCTTCACGCTCGTTAGGTTGTGCGACAGCTCTTGTATCAGGAAAGATTTCGTTCCCGAGAAATTATTTTGACAAATTGGACAGAACTTCAATAGCGTCCGACATTCTCTACAGACGTGGTGTCCAATTACGCATTGAACCACGTCCGATTTATTGTCGAAGCACACTGGGCACTCCAACGCATCTTCGGCCTGTCCTATAAGCTGTGTAAGAACAAAACGTGTTACCTTTGCAAGTTTTCACGCTGCTGATATTTAACGATGAAACCAGAGCGATACGTTTGACGCGCGTTCTCTTGCGCTCGACCGGTACCAACCAACATTTCCGAAAATTTCCGTAAAAACAAAGCAATAACTTACGTCGATACATTTTCTAACGAGCTGACGTTTGTCGTCGTCCATTCTTGTCTCAGCTCGACAGCTACGATCCAAAAACTGTTAAAATTTAATTACGCTACGCGTACGAAGTCTGCTTCTCTGTGTATATTCACCACGAGGGTAAGCGTGCAAGTCGCCAGAGTCAGGTTTACTTCAAACAATGCACGCGATACGGAATCGGGGAAAAAACATTCGACGATCACGCGTGCCACTCGGTATACTTGGCGCTGACAGTGGCGGAACTGCGAATAAACACAACGCGATTGATTTTTTTTTGTTTTCTCTTTTTACGAGGTATCGTTATACAAGATTGAGTATTTGTCCAAACCGATTAAAAGATGTCGTTGGTTAGATTCGAATCAACGACGTTTATCTCGGGGATTCGCAACGAAGGCAGTTGGCGACAACTGGATCGCGCGGAAGTTAAGTTCCAACGCGATCGACCCAATTGTCGGCTAGGTATGCGATAAACGTAGACGGGGAGTAGGTGAAGGTGTCGAAAAATACGGCAAAAGGAAAGACAATTCAACAATGTACAACGATGTATCCTTTTTGTACAAATGACAAAACGTTTATTTTCGTTAGAAAAAACATAAAAAAACAGAAAAAATTGTACATTCAGTTCGAGAGGACTAAATCTCGCCATGCAATATATACTACGTAAAATCGTGTACGCAAGAGTTTGATTGACTCAAACCTCGAAAGTTTGTGCATTGCTAGAGAACGAAAAAAATACATGATCCTTATATACGCGATGGTGTATACACGGCGCCACGAGACAAATAAAAAAAAGTAAAATAGTCGGTTAGTGATAATAAGAGCATAAATAAACTAAAAGATAATACAACGCCAAGGAGAAAAAAAGGATGGTCAAAGATCCTTCTTACACTGTTATAATTAATCATTAATTAACCGATGACGATCGAAGAAATCTTTTGTCGTCGCGCGTGCGTTCGCTCCTCTTTCTCTTTCCTCGTCGATATAGAAAGCCTTTCGTCGCGTAATTACACGTACACATCGAGAGAAAGTGTACGTAATTGTACAAACGACGATCGATTCGACGATCGATCAAAAAAGAAAGATGGTTAAAAAAAAAACAAACAAACAAACAAAAAGATTTGGTTTAGAGGCGAATGCCCGGGTTTCTTGAAGCGACAAAGTTGAGTAGTTCGTCGCTGTCCTCGCACACGAACGGTTTGACGTGATGACAGGCGACGTCGTGCCACTTGATGCCGTCGTTGTAGAAGTTGTTGAGGATAGCCAAGCACGATTCGTCGTTACCCTGTAACGAATAAAAAACGAATGATGCCGTGCAACTGTTCGCCGAGTCAATGTCCAAATGTTCCGTGGTTAAAAAAAACCTTGAATCCTAGTAATTACGGAAATCGTGGAAAATTTGTCGTTACTGCAACGATCAATTATTATCAGAGATTTGTTTGCGAGTACTATAGTAATACTCGAGTGAGGCAATTTGTAGAATCAATAATTACAGTGTTTTCTCGCTCTCTCCCTCTCTCTTTCTCCGAAGCGGTCTACAATTAAACGGGTGACAATTGCGTTTTTCTCTTCGAATAGATTACTCGATTGGCGCGCGAGATCTTTCGCGACAAAGAAAACATCGCGCAATTATGAAAAGTCGACAAAACGAGAAATAAACAAAGAGAAAGGCCAGATTTAAAGAATAAATTACCTGTGGTGCCTCTCGATTATCGGGTTGAGGAGTACCGTATCCGCCGGTGTGGCTCCAATCACCGGTATTACGTTGATTTGTAGGTCCAATCTTGGCACCCGAGCCAGACCAGAACCATCCGTTGATATTCTGTGGCTGAAGGTCAGGTCTGTCGCATCCGTTGAAATTGCATTTACGTCCGGAGCTCCAGATGTATCTTACGTTACCTGACAACACGTTAATTCTTCTCGTTATTTCTCAAGCGAAAGACTCTTACGTTGCCGCTAGCTCGATGGCCTCGAGGATCGTCAGATTTGCGGGAAAGGAAAAAAAAACAACAGCAACAAAACCCTTCGTCTCTCGACAAAGAGATTGGGATCGCGGCGTACGCAAAACTGCCTCGAGCTACTCGCGACCAACGCAACGATGACTTGTGACTGGCCTACTAATTTCTTTGATACGGCAATGCGCGGAGCGCGTGCATGCGCGTACGAGTAACACACAGCGAGGACTTTCACGCGTTCGCGCTCAAAGGAAAGTGACGCGCTCGTCTACGCGGACGGTCTCGCACGGATCGGTTAGATCGACGAATTCCAAATTGCGTACTTCCTATATTCGTCGGTGTATCCTTCTTTCTTTTTTTCGACATTTTGTACGCTTCGATCGTACGAGAACGTTTGCCAAGGATCATTAGTCGGTCGGTCGTTGCGTCGCACGCTACCGCAGCGTTTAATACGGACGATGATTTTACAACGACACCGCGTGCGGAGTGAATCCGAGCATCCTCGTCGTTCGAGAACAAAGGATCACGCTGTGTCGACAAACGAGAAAAATGATAAAAGAACGAGTGAAAAAAATCTCTCTCTCTCTCTCTCTCTCTCTCTTTACGAATATTTTGCAATTGGGACAGCTAATAATCCTCGAGGAAGATATAAACAAAAGAAAAACGTTATGGGAAACGTGAATTTTAACGACTGAGCTGTGTTGTATTTTGTTTTGTTTTTATTCGCGTAAGAGATGCCGCGCACGTGCGTGCAGCTAAAAGATATACCGTACGTAGCGTACGTATAATTGGTCGAGCAAAAAATGTGATTTATTCGAACGAACGGTCGTCATACGTACCGAATATTAGGCTTTGTTCAAGCTTTAGACGCGCGTACGGTGTTTTACATTCGTAGAAGCGAATTATCCTCTTCGTCTTCTAAAAGCGAAGACAAGTTAATTTATATTTGCACGACGATAAATCTCGGAATTGTCCATTGTGACGAGTAAACGCGACGTTACACGTGTATACGCGTATATTTCCTTTTCGATCCTTCGCTGATGCGAAAGACGTTATTTTGTCGCGTAATTGAAATTATTCCGTAAAAACCAAATTGAAAGTGTACGTTCCTTTGACACAGTTGTTCGATGCAACGTATAATTAACAAACTCTTCGGATCTCTCTATTTCGTAGGACGGAATCAAATTGATATTCGTTGGAGGGACGACGCGCGAGAGAAACTCGGTGCACACGAGGTTGATGGTAAAGTGCAATCGTTGGGCAACGCGCGACACGCCGTAGATACACTTTTTACCTCGCTCGCGATACCAGCACCCGCACACGCGCGCATAAATACGCGATGACGCAAGATCGAAGTAGAGAAGTGCTTTCGGAGAAAGCTAGTGTGTGTGCGTGTATACGTACACGTGAGCTGGATACTATTATTACGCGACCTCTCTTACACCTTTTATTACGTTTGCTATTTGCATAATTTTCGGTTTGCACTTTCTTCGACGTGGCTGCTTTTTGTTATTTGTTAAATTGATCGTCGGTGGCCGGGATTTGACGGGAAGCGCTACGCTCCGTACGTACGTTGTGCACAACGGGCATTTTCGACGATGCGTTCACGTGTACGCGAATAACTACAATGATAAAAGATACGTATGCATACATGCGTATATTTATATATACATATACGTGTACATTGCTTTCTCTCGGTAATAATAATAAGAACGTTAACGTAGCACGCCTCTTACGGCGCAAGTAGAAATTCTCGAATGAAAATAACGTCCATAATTGCTGTATAAACGAATAAGACGTCGCGAAACGATAGGACGGTAACGAAAGAAAAGGCCATTGTAGAAAGTGTAGAAGCTCAATGACCCGCTAAGACGAAGAAGAAGACGAAGAGAAATTCGTCACAAAAGACTGCGTCGAAAGAAACGAAAAATGAGAGACGCGCGTTTGCTCGTGCAAGATACCTATGCAACAAGTACGCGTAAAAAATATGCCACGAAGATTATTCAAACGCGCAAACACGTTGTATATTATGTATCTTAATACTTAACCGAGTCCCGTCGCGATAATTGTACCTTAAAACGCTCTCACTCGTATTGTCTCGTTGTTTTCGTTATAAACGTTGTGCAATGTATTATTAAACTTGAAGAAGCGTACCTATCTTTCGTTCGTCAATCAAAATCTCACCTACGTGAAAGTCGCGATGACTTTTATCGTTTGAATAGTTATGATAGCGGTCGCAACGACGACGCGACGTGCTGCGTTAGCGGTTATAACGTATTTTCTTTTACTTTTTCTCTCTCTCTCTCTCTCTCTCTCTTTGTGGTCAGCGAGTTATTCACCGCTTGCGGATGGGGTTGCTGCTGCTCGTGTATTTTGATGCGTTTTCTTATTTTCCTTCAAAGGAGAAGAATTAATAATAGAGTTTGCGGTTGGTTGCTCGACAACATTGAAAGACGCGAAAAATCGAAACAAGCAAATTGACTTTTTGATAATCATTTGTCGTCCGGTGAATTATTCGTCAACGTTTATCCACGCTAAGCCATTCAACTGGACGTTTAAGATAAATCAACGTTGTAGTCGTACATTTCAACCAAGTGCTGTATTCCAAGGTTTCGCAAACTCTCTCTCTCTCTCTCTCTCTCTCTCTCTACGAATATTTTGCAATTGGGACAGCTAATAATCCTCGAGTTAAACGTCGAAAGAATACGAGAGAAAAATATGGACTGACCTCTGGCGATTCTCTGCTTGATGAATTCGTTTTCTTGCGGTGTCTCGAGGGAGACGGCATCCATGCAATGACGCCTGCAAATGTTCCTTGCGTCAAGCCAATCGACCTCGAGGTTCCTCGTTGGCGCGTGCTCCCAACTGAAGAAGTACGAATGAGCGACACCTCTCGCATCCCTGTACGATGCGTGTCGTACACCTGCGTTAGGCACAACGGTAATTTGTATTTCGTTCGTTTGTCGATGGATCGTTCGAGGTGAGAGGGGAAACAACGAGTCGCTAACAATTTAGCGCGAAGCGAACATTTATCACGCTAATGATTCACGAGCGTTATAAATCGAGACGCGGTGAAAGCGAGCGTTATAAATATATTTTACGCGCAATCGACGAACCATCGCAAAGTCGTTCCACGATTGAAAGTTTCGACACGGCCACCAACACACGGATGCACCGCGAACCTACCAAATATTTATGGACAAACCTACGATTACGAGGCTATTGTCTGGACATCGTCTTGCGGCTCGTTACACTTGTGATCCGTCGCGAGGCAAGTTAACCCCTTTCTTTGACCCACTTGTAGTCGAGTGTACGGTCGAAGGTCGCGTCTCCATAGAAATCGATGCAACTTTTGCAAAAAAAAAACACGCGTACATTGATCGTTTCGATGAAATCTAAAGTGAAAGCGATATTTCGGTCGATATCCTTACGTATCAAATACACGACTGTTCGATCGTTAGCGAGACGCTAATAATTTCCTTGACGAGTGACAATTTCAAGGGAAATTGCTACTTTGCCCGACAGTCGAGCAAACATTACGAGTGAATTTCTAAAGTACTTTCTAAAAGGGAAAGAAAAGACGAATAAAGTTTGGTTTAGCGATCCGACGAATCGTTGGCCAAACGATAGGCGTTTACGCGTGCTCGAGGTGCGTTGGTGCAGCGTACGCGATATTTGGGACGCTTCGTAACTTACGGCTGGCGCAGCTTCTTGGATCAGGTAAGGCGAGTCTTCGTTGTGCCGTTGCCAAAGCGACGACACCCAGTAGCACTAAGACTGTAGCCCTCATTGTTTCTCTCGATTCTGCAACAAATATCCGTATAAATGTGGATAACAACGACGTTCAACAATCGAGTAATATGTACCGGATCGCGTTTTTGAGAAAGTCGTTCGTGAAATACCGACGAGAACGACGTTCGATCGTCCTTTACGAACCAACGATCAACGCGCGCAATATCGTTACGTCGCGCTTCTCGCCGTTCAACGAGGCAAACGTAATGCTCGATATCCTTTTTTTCAGCGATACGCTCGCACGGCGAACGTAGCCTTGACACGCAAGCATCGACTAAGGTACTTTTCTAATTTGCGATACACTCGATACTTTGTTGTCCCCCTTTCTTTCCGTATACGCACAAGGATGGACACGTCGACGAAGGCAAGTCAGACAAGGCCGTCAGCCAAGTCCACTTGGAGATCGAGAGGCTTCGTCTTTTTTTTTTTGTTTTTTTTTTTTTTTTTCCACGAGAACGTACAATTTTCAATAGGTGTATAACTAGCACGACGGTCGTCGATATCGTCGCGAAAGTCTTTTCGTGCCGTGGGAATTGAGATGTTTTCGAATCGCGACGCCGTGTGTATCGTACACATCGGTTGAACCTCTTATCGACGGTTAACTTTTTTTCGATTTTCGCTGAAAGTCAAACAAGACGATTGTACGTATAATACGTCACGCGCGAACAAGCCGAAAAGAAGTAAATATTAATAGTAACGTTGAACAAAATACTAGGCTATTGAGTCGTAAGATAGGCTAGTGAGAAAGGAGTCGATTTCCCCTCGTAAAATCGATTAGTGAAAGTCTTTATTAATTTGATAAGTCAATAAGGACAGAAAGAACAAGCAATAAAGTACGCCTGTTGTCGATGGATTTTTTAGCGACTGGCCAACGTTTTACAAACGAACCCGATCGTCGTAGGAGATCAACGGGCTCTATACGTATGTACGCGAGAAACTAACGGGGCAAGTGGCGTCGTAGGACGAGTGCACCACAAATATCGTTGCTCGATGGCCCAGTTCGAATCAGCGCGCAACGCTCTTCAATGAGTTCTTTCTTTTTTTTTTTTTTTTCAACCGACTTGTTATTATTGTCTTGCTACTTAACGACCGTGGATTGTTTCCACGGAACAATCGGTCGACGATTAACGGCTCAAACTTTGTTACAATTAACCGAGAATTTTTTTGGATTAATTATTATTTAAGTTCCGAAGCCAACGATCGTTTGTTTGTTGGAGTTGTATCGATTGGAGAGGAAAAAACGACGTCGTTCAGTTTGCACTTTCGCGGCGTTGAAAATTCGCCGTCGTAAAAATAACGAGATTGGGAAAACGCCTTTGTTCGCCTGATTCAACGACTCTACTTTATTCGTTCCTTTAATCTAATCAAACGATGTAATTGCCAGTCGACAATTAAGACAAGTTTAAATTATCTCGTAACGACGATTTTTCCAGACGGTATCGCCCGAATAAAACGCTTGCGGCATCCAAACGCGAACAACGCTTCCGTTCCACGCGCGCTTCTCGCGCAGAGGGTATTGTTTTTTTTTACAGCACTCGCGTATACCTGTACGTACAATCCTCTCGTGTACTCGAGTACGTATCCGTATTACGTTGCAATACTCGTTTCGCGAATTTTCGTAATAATACGACAACAATAACAACGACTACGACGATGGGTATAAGATTATAATCGTGTCGCACTTTAAACACGCAAAGCAACGTGTACACGCGCGCTAAAAGTTGAGCAATAGGGTGTGCGTAAATTTAATCGTCGGCTTTCTTCAACAAAGTAAATTCGCGCAATACACAAGGCTTTATTCAAACATCGTCAAATTTAATTTTACAATATTCTCGCACTTTTCTATTTTTTCCCCACAAAGTGTAGTCGTGCAGTTCAAGCTATAAAGAAGACAAAAGCCACGCGACTTTTCAAGTGAGAGAGAAAGAGATTGACGGGGGTAAAGGGGGGGGGGGACTTTCTCCGATGGGAGTGCGGTTATACGCAAAAGCGCAAAAATTCATCATCGAGAAGAGAGAAAAAAACCGTCGGATAGGTGCCACTTTTATAAACCGCAGATCATCGCAAAATAAAAAATAAGCAAAAAACAAATCAAAGCGATTCGCGTGATTTACTTCCGCGCTGTCGCGCGCGTACTTTTCCTGGTGCAATGGAACTTTAAATAGGATTGATCGCTTTTTACGTTCGTTTCTTCTACGCGAAGATTTAATCACACCGTTAAGACAACGTTTCCTTGACAAAGATCAAACGAAATAAAGTTGATTGAAAAAAAGAACAATGTCGTTTGTACACGTCAAAATATTCGACTAACGAGGTAAGAAACGCAACGTGTAGCCGAAGAATCGTAGATCAGGCAAGCTATAACGAAATGAAATAGCAAAAACGAACAATTAAGCCTACGTGTAACCGAGTGCACACAAAGAGACGAGCTTAAAATTCATTCGGTAATTTTCTAGAAAGTCGAGTACAATCTAACCCGCAGATGATGTCACGTCTCAAAGTGGTAAAATCGTAAAATTGCGCAAAATCAAAGCAACGACAACATCGAGACAGTCGGTAGTTTAATCAACAGTCGTCTCTTCCCTTAAAAGTGTCGCAAAATACCAATTCTCTCTGACTGTTACCGCTGATTTATTTGGCTCGACAAAGAGAAAGAGTCGCAACACGGAAAGCAATATTGCGCTGGAGTCGGCAATATGTTGCGCAAAAACAAACCGACGAATCGCAATAAATAATTATGCAAAAGCTGTATATAATTGTCGCAACGTGATCATTCGTCGTGTCATCAAATACACCTACGTATATATACTTTTCCAAGTCTTTTCCAAACTCTTTTTCCATGCGTTTCTTCGTGTTCTTTTGTTTTGTTTTCCTTGAAAATCTATAATGCCAAAGAGATGCTATACGTACGTGTCGAGTGTAACCGTACGCAAATATCAATACACGAATGAGCGTTCGTTAATTGTGAGAAAAAAAACACCCTTGTTGGCCGTCGATACATTGACTTAAATTGAAAAATTAACGACGTGACCAATCCTTTCTCCAACGTATACGTACATTCCGCGAGATTGATCAATCAGTTTGTCGACCTCTCTCTCTCTCTCTCTCTCTCTCTCTTTCGACTATATTTTCGTTCGCCTCGTTGATTTTAGAAAGTGACACTACCGATGAGATTGTATATAGATGGACAACAATCGTTATACATCGAACGTTGTGCGCAAATAATGGAACTCGTCGTTTTGGACGCTTCGCTTGAGAAAAATAAAACAACCGAGAAGTTGTAAAAGATCGAGCGGCTGCAATTAATCGATAGTTTGGAGTCGAGAAATGTATCGTTGAAATTGAAGTAACTTGGACACATCGATATCTTCCAAATCCAAAAAAAATAAAAACACGTTCAATGCTCGTTCCTTCTTAACGTTAGAATAATTAAAGTGCAAAATCACCGAGGTACACTGCCTGATGTGCATGTGTGTAAGCGTAACGTGTAATAATGTTGAAATAGCAAACAAAACGACCATCATTTGTAAGCAGCTCATTTGCGTTATATACGAACAACATTAAACAAGCTTGCGCTATACGAGATTGCACGTTTGTTATAATATACAATTAAGGATTCTTGAACGGTTAATTTCAAGTATATAGCGTGTTACATACGGAGTTTCGTCACTTTGTTAATAAAAAGCTTCGTCGTTGAGCTTTCGCTCAAATTTTTTCGTTGCAAAATTAGATATTTTCGAGAGAGAGAGAGAGAGAGAGGGAAATTTCGCGTCTTATTAAATCGCGTTATGAAATCCATATTACTACTATACCATTGCTCCGCACGCTTCTATTATTGTCGATTAACTTGATAAAAGGAGAGGGAAAAATACGACAGCGTGACGAAATGCGACTTTGAAGTGGATGAAGTCACTGCGCATTGATCTCTATACACATTGGAATTCATATGAAAGTTTTCGAATCGCTAATGAATATTTACCTCGTACGTGTATTTTAAGCTCGATATTTAGTCGTGAGAAAGTATAAACGCAGAAATGGTCGTCTTTCATCTGCATTAGAATAAGCCGAAATCTGTGTGTGTGTGTGTGTATACGTGTATTCAATAGTCATGTACTCGAAAAAAGAAGAAAAAAAAGGTTCGAACAATTTTCGACGCGACCGTTACGCAGTGTGGTACAAAGATAAATACATCTAACACAGATTTGTATTTTCTCGTTCTCTCCAAAACAAGTATTATTAGTTGCGCGGTGAAACGAGCAAAGAGCGTTACTATTTATATAGACAATCGAATTAGCAGTTTCACTTTCGTTTTAACCATTGCCGTAAAAAAAACGAAGAACAAAAACACAAATGGAATAAACAAGATTTTCCCATGAGTGGTAAACTCGCTCAAAAAGAAAACAACGTCGTAGTTAAAATATACTTGTATACACAGAGCTCTTTTTTATCTATTTTTTTTTTATATTGCTGTAAGGCAAAAGCGGATATATTCGTATGGTGGCACAAGGAGGTGTGCACGCGCGTGCATGGACTCGATCGAGCGGTTAAACGGCCGATGCGCTTAACTGCACAACATGAAATTCCGGTCGTCTCTCTCTTCTCTTCATATCGCGAACGAGCTGTTAGTACTGGTACTGCTGCGAAAATATATTTTCTCAAGATTGCGCTTGGTATAGCTTTGGCTCTTTCAACTGACTTAACAGCTTTTCTCTTTTTTTTAATATACATGTGTATGTGTGTGTGTGTATGTGTGTGTTAGGATACAACTCATACCTATATACGATATTATTCATATTTACGATATATCGATGAAGACGATAAAACGTTACGATCCACGTTCAAATTTAGAAACTTTCACGCGATGTATTTTTCATGAATAGTCAATATTTTACGATGATCAATATCGACTATGATCCACGCGAATACAAAAGATCTCGAGATAGTAGATAGAGAGAGAGAGAGAGAGAGAGAGAGAGAGAGAGAAATGTTCGACCGGATGTAAGCGCGACGCGGTGTTACTTACTTTACTTACACACAGTCCGTCTCTGTTTGGCGTGTGTTACATTTCTTTGTATGTCTCGGGCGCGAACTATTGACAGAGAGTATAAAGTGAAGGAGCCAACATATACACACACACACACGGATACCATGAATGGTGAAACAACCGACGAAGACGTAGAGGACGACGACAACGGACGACCCGTTAGCTGGCCGGCTTTAATAAAACCACAGCCACCCAGACAGACGAGACAACGACGCGCGTACCTGCCTATGTACTTACGACCTCGCATTTCTCTCTCTCTCTCTCTCTCTCTCTCTCTCTCTCTCAACGAGATCCAGATCTCAATGCCCGATTGATCTTGATTCGACTCTTTCTTCTTCTTTCTTTCACCCACTGTGAACGCGGGTGCGAAAACAGTTTTAATCGACAAACTCCAGTTTTAACGTTAACGTTAGTCTAGTTTTTTCGTCTACTTGGCGATACTACATTGACAAGTGATAACAATTTTTTTTATTCAATTTGACCCACGGAGATTTTCAGCGACGTGTCGTTGCATCTGTAAGTGAATCCTACTTTTGGAACTATTGAAAAACAGTGCAATTTTGTCGAAAAATCCATTAACAGTATTGAAATTTTATCCAAATTTGCGTAAACAATGTACAAAGATTCCTTAACGAGAAAATTAACGCAAAGCCGAAAAACGAACAAAATAAAGTGTCAACAATAAAACGTTTAAAGTTTGTACACAACGCGTTGTTTCCTCCTTTACCCGTCCGATATTCGTATTACGCAAGGTTTAGGCGTATTCGCCAAAGTGAACACCGCGTAAAATCCATTCAAATAACCAACGGTTCACACGCTGGCATAATTAGTATATAAATTATCGTTGTGCAACTTCAACGATCGACGTTAAAGGAAAAAAAAACGCAAAAATTGAACGATCCCGAAGCAACCAATTATCTCTAATTGAATCGCCAACGTGGTTTTCTCAAATAATTAGACGCAGCTTTAATAAACCGTTTAACATGGCATAAGCTTCGTTGACGTTTCATTTCTAGCGATGTAATAGTTTATCCCGAAACTGGGGGCCTTCGACAAAGTTACGTGGGAGAATTTCAATGGATTGCCTTTCAAATTCTATTCAAACGATACGTACACGCTTACAGGCCACATTGCAACTAATAATATATAGGTAAGTAAACCACCGCACGAGCGATTCGAGTTGGCGCGAAAATCCAAATTCTTTGCGAAAGGATTCAACGAACTTGTAGCAAGTTTATAGCGTTGCTCTGTTTTTTTTGTTTTTGTTTTTTGTTCAACCGATCGCGCTGCAACGTCGTACGGGGAAACGATCGTTTCGCCTTTGTTATTACTAATTTGCAAACAGCCATTTATATATGAGGTAACGGATAACGTAATTAATAAAGTGTGTTACTTAATACCATGTTTGTCGATTGATGTTCTAATTTTGTTTTTCCCTTTCTCGAGTGCGCGCGCGCGTAAGCAAGCGAAGAATAATTACTTGTAAAACGAATGGAATGTAACGGCAATTTTTTTTCTTCAACGCTCACGTTCGCAACGAGAATTCAACTCGGTGGCTTCGCGTTGTCGTCCTTTTTCTTTTTGGACAACGTGCAGTTGTTGTTTCTTTTAGCCTGTATCGTCGCACGAGTATTTTGATGGTTTGATCCATTTGTCGGATGAAATAGGTGACACGTGCTTTTGTAAAGCAACGCGAATACGTTTCATTTAAATTGTCGTTATTAGCGTTGATCGTTAGCGTTCAAGCCACGTGATCGAGTACGGTAAAACGTATGGATCTGTCGTTGCGGATCGCACCGATGGAAACGTCAACGAAGACGATAATTATCCGTAATTTTTGACAACAGCGTTAGCGTCTACGCTCATTTTTAAATAAACGCCAATGAGAAAAGGTAAAACGGTACGAAGTAAACGATAAAACTGAAATAAAACGAATTATCCTCCACCCTCGGCCAAGGAAAACAAAAGAAAACAAGACAAGAAAAAGAAGGGTAAAAAATCAACTTACCAGGCAAATCCAACGAATAAAAGTCCACTGGACGAGCGTGACAGCAGAGTCCAAGAAGATGAACGATAAAAAGAAGAAACAAGACGAATCGTGGAGTAAAAGAGAGCGTCGATCTTGCGAATCGGAAATGCGAGAAAGGAATGAAACGTCGGTGGCGTTCGTCGCTTCAGTATATACTCGGCCCACATTCTCCGATGCTACGAGTAACCTAAATCGCTCCCACTCGCGTCTACGTTCGGTACCCCTTCCATTTCTTCCTTTGAACGAACGATTCAATAGAAGGGGCCTTTTTTTCCATCCCCACTTGTACTTCTTCGCGACTTTGCTCGTCAGGTGTATGTATATAGGTATTTGTCTTTAAGGCCCACTTTTCTCTCTCTCTCTTTTCTCGGTTATTTTCGAATTGCTTTTTTACCCTGTACCGCGATTCACTGTACACGTATATACGTACAATGGTGTTCTTCTTTCTTCGCTGATGTAAGCGGCTTCTTCGTTTCCTGTTTGGACGATTTTGTAATTTACTTTGCGACGAGAGAGTAGAGCAACATCGGGTGTGGTAAACAATAGCGGATCGCTTCTTGTTCTTTATTTTTTACCTTTTTTTCGTTGCACCGAAGGCGTTTTTTATTTTGCGTACGCGTGCTCTTTAGCTGTGCGTACAAATACGTACTCGTATTTAGATACCTCCAATATTCGTTTGCACGTGCGCGTTCTCAAGGCTATTGAACTGTTGAAAGTTGACTTGTTTTTTGAAGGGCTTGCGTAACGTAACGATTAAACGTTATATTCGAGGAAAGCGGGACTTGAAAGTTTATAATATTTTTATTTTACTTAAAATATTATCTTTTTTGTCACTTTCTTTTTTTTCCTTCGTCATTAAATTACAATCTTTTATCCGAAATATGTCAGCCGTTACCCAACGGGCAATCTCATTTTCTACGTCGTCCTCTGTCCCGTACTACGTCCAGCGTACTAAATACAACCTCGAAGTACAGCGTTTCGGTTGCTCGTCTTCGAACGTTTGCTCGCCTTTTCGACCATCGAACGGCGTACGCGATTTTTTAAAGGTATTGCATATTTGTCGTACGTCACAGCTCATCTGCATAGCCGATCGCGCGATCGTGAAAGTTGGATTTACGCGTGAGATTATCTGTCTTTTGTTTTAATGATTTCATCTTGGGTCGAGCGTTATGCGCTTTTATTAAAAGTAAGAGAAAGTCTTGATGTTCGAATCTAGGAAATATTCGAGATGAGTGAAGTATTCAAATTTATAAAAGAAACGATTGGAAGTGGGCAAAAAATAGGGAAACGCACGATTCCTTGATTTATTCGTAATTTATTCCGAAGGAAACAAGTCCGACAACTAGAGCTTCGCCGTTGGAGTACCATAAACATTCATTGTAAATCGATTGATTTAACTGTAAAATTGAGATCATTTTTTACGAGCGTTTCAATTGTGCATGCGCCTAAATTAAAATGCCTCTCGTAATACTCGTTTATCGCCTTGCCAACGGGTACAACGTCGAAATCTATCGACAAGTACAGTAAGCTCGAGGGATGCGGACGTTATCGAGGGTCCAACGCAACGACTTAATGGCTTTTCGCGCGTTGACGATTCGGTTCCTCGTGAAAAAAAAAAAAAAAAAACAAAGGAAACAATATAATCGCAACGATAATTGAGCTTGTTTACACACTGTCTCGCGTGCATAGTCGATTAAACGGCCTATATCCCTTTCTCTCTATGCATAAAACGCACGTGCGAGCTTACTACACACGCGAACATGGACGTGCTTTTTTTCTTCGAGTTAATACGTTGCGCGCTCGCGCATCGCGCCTCCTTTTCAAAAATTTCGCAAGCCAGTCACGAGGATTGTCGCGAGTTTTATCTCGCGTTACTTGTACAACAGCCGCGCGAACGTTGAGTGTGAAAAGAGAAATATAGAAAACACGTACGTATACACGTGTGCGCGTACCTATCCAAAGCGTACTAGCACAGATTGCGTATTGAAAAATGCGGATCTTAATTCAACTTGTGATCAACGATGCGTTTTGAGAAATTGTTGGTTCGTTGTTTTTTTTAATCCTATTGCGCAATGCCCGGTTTAAATTCGATCAACTGTACGTAAATATATCTCAAGCAGGACGTGTCATAGTAGGGCACTAGTCAAAGATGGCAATGTATTATAAGTCAACGTTATATTCGAAAAAAAAAACAATCGAACAATCCATTTGTCAATAATCGTCTACCTACTTGTGTCGCTTCCAATGAAAGTCCCATCGTCGGTCCTTGCGTTCTTCTTGGGTTTTCCATAATTTTATTGGAACGTTTGCATCCTACCACGACGTAGGTTACAACGATGTGTAATTGTAAATTCAGCGGATCTATTCACGTAAATTATACGTGTCCTTTTGAAAAATATCCATGTCATCTCTTGCGAATATCCTCAAGGTCGAGTAATTTATTTTTAAACCTATCGCGCTGGTTTAGACTCTCTAAAAGCCTACGCGCGAACTGCACGCGTGACTCTGCAGTTCTTTGCAAATTGTACATTTGATCGACTTTACGTTTCAAGTGCAAAAGGTAAAGCTCGATATCGGAAGCACGTACCGCTCGCGTTCGAGTCGTATCGAACTCTTTGATAAATCATCCCATAATCGTTCGAGTGATTGGCATATCGAGATTTGTGCCAAAGGAAGCATATACCGTATGGCGAATTCACGAGGAAACTGTTTGAAGAGGTTTATCGTTGAATATCAGTGAGCTTTAACGACGTGTTCGTTACGAAACAACATCAGTCATCGTATGACTCTAAGAAAGCTCCTCCGTGCGACGATTCTACTCGAGTTTAAAAAAAAGTTAAAACACCCGAAAGTGTTATAACGTCGGTACGTAACACGTTTTCCTTTATTGCCCACTCGACCCAAAATCTGACCCTGAAACAGCTCGTCCACGACACTTTGACATAACTCTCGTACGGCGGAAAGCCTTTGCACATTGGTTGAAACGCATTTAAGCTTATTTGCTCGATACGAGGCTCGTTGAGCAAGTCCTTAGAAAATCCAAGAGATGGCGCGCACGGCAGCGCGAACTATGTCGCGCCAACAAGCCTCACTTCTAACTAGAGTGGACCTGTCAAACTTTCAGCCGGATCGATCGAGTGGTTTCGTTGTTATCCTCGATCAAACCGAACAACTTCTGCCTAACGTTGACAACGAAAAAAAGCGAGTTTCGAGCGGTGATAAAACATTTCTATTCAAAAGGCTGGGTCGGACGCAGTTCACGGTGTATCCGTTTACAATCGAATAAACGAGTTTAAACGTGGCCCGGTGGAAGTGACTATTCCCGAAATGATTGACAAAATCCACGATGTGATTTGAAGCGTTCGACGAATCAAAGTACGCGAAATAGTTGAAATCACAGGCGTATCGCAAGGTACATTCGCTTCGATTTTTTACGAAAAATTGGGTGTGAAAAAAGAACTCGGCAAGGTGGGTGCCGCGTTTGCTCACAGTGGAGAATAAACACAATCGTGCAGGCGACTCTGAGGCTGTCTTGGCAGTAATCCGAGGAGTTTCCGCGCTTATGCATAACCGTCGATGAAACATGGATACACTACGTCACTCCAGAGACAAAGGAGCGGTAAAAACAGTGCACTTTTAACGGTGAACGGGCTCCGAAGAAGACGAAGACGGTGAAATAAGCCGGCAATCATCTACATCGAATGTTCGGTAGAGCGAAAGGCGATAACAAGAGAGTGTTATGCATCGTTGTTGTATCGGTCGTGCGAAGAAATCAAGGAAAAATATCCTCGTTTGAAAAAGGAAATGATCTCCTTTTATCAAGACAACGCATGACTGCACACCTGCGAAGTTTCGATGGATTTGACCCTCGGTGGCTTGGGTCGAACTACGAGATTATCGTCGAAACAAATGCCTATTTCGAGGAGCTTCCGAAATCTTACTTTTTGCACGGCTTAACAAATTTGGAAAACCGCTTGGAAAAATGTACAGAGCTGGAAGGGGATTATGCTAAAAAAAATTTTTTGTCCAAGGACTCGAACAACCCTTGTATATTTACTGTTAAAATTTGATTAATTTCGTCCGTGAAATCTTATCGAAGAAATTATCCTTTACACTTGAATGCAACTGATTTTTCTTTCGATCAAACCATGAAGATTCTCTATTTGCCACTTCGACGTGTAAGCAATTGGAGAAACGTTAGATCCAAAGGGCCCCTCGATTTTCGTAAACTACATTGCCTACGCGGCCAACGATGCCCGTACTGCGTACAAAGCCATTGTTTCGAGGACTGCAAACAAGATTCATCCGCGGGCCTCTATTTTCTCGACCACAACGATACCGATAGCTTTCCATGCAACGATATCATAGACGTTTAGAGCAAAATCCATTTGTGCCGATTTTGCATTGTACGCTTTTCGATGGATCAAACAAGTTATCGTGAACAACTTATTTAAAGCGTCCTATCTCTGATGTGACATTATTTTAAATTGCAAGCAACCTGTTGAGATCCATCTACCGAATAGCTAGTCGTTTTAATTCCATTGAATTAAATATCCACGAGTATCGAACAGTGGATGTATTAATTTGAAGAATTTCTTACTAACGAGAAAATATATCGAAAAATATGTCGTACATAGATTACGCGAAATAAATATGTATCGATGGATTTTAATCTCGGGAAGTATAATTTTCGATTAGATCAAGTGAAGTTATCGTAAAAAATAGTTTTGAACCGCGTGCTTTATTATGAAAATGTTCGAAAATGCATTGAAAGTATCGAACCATCAAATATTTAAATTGGAATTAGCTTAGAAGTACGTTGAAATCAAATACGTAGGCGTTATCTAGCCGTTGAGCACTCTGTTAGATTTGGGCGAGTTACCAGACGTTCCCTTTCAAGTTGCACGTTCTCTATTACAAAGTCACTCGTCGAGATTTTTCTCTACTTTTTTTCCGTTTGAACCTTCTTTATGCAACTGGATGTTCGTACAATTACGTTATTCTTAGATACATTCTAAATAGAGCCCGTTAAGTATCCGTACTAGTTTTCTTTATAACAAACGTAATGTTTTGTATTACGGTATGTATCGTCCAAGTACAATTTGTTACGAAGCACCGTGTTGTACGCTGATTCTTTACAATGTACCCATAACAATTGAAGTTGACGCTTGATCGAAAATACTCCAACGACGTGTTCGCTTTTCTGAATTTGACCAACTTAAACGTAATAAATATGCTCTCTCTCTCTCTCTCTCTCGCTTCTCTTTGAAAACTTAACGACAGGTACGACGTACAAGAGTCTTAACAACTTCGCAAAGATAAACGATATATATAACGCTAATGAATTTGAAGTTTGGAACGTTCACCGTACACGAAAAAATGAAAATTCAAAATTTTAATATATAAGTCGATTATCGTAATTATTGTAGCAATTTATTAAGATATGTAAACAATTAAGATGATTCGTCCATTACAACCCCTTAAAACTACCCTTATATAGTCTATTAACTATGCTGTTATGGATGGAAAAGATGTTATAGTCATAGTTTATTATTATCCCACAATAATGATCTGAAAAGCAAAATATTATGAAAATACAATTAAAGTTAGCTTGTGAACAAAATATCCTTCATTGCAAAATCACCGTACCACCCCTAAGAATAATTTTGCTCGAGTTAGCCAATTATCATATATATGGCTAATATATTTACATTACCTAAAAAATATGCGTTCGTCGATGTAAGACTACGATGGTAATGTAATTAGTAAATAAAGTGCAAAGTTTCGCCTCCGGAACGATTTGCAACTACCCCTGTCAGGCATTTTTTTATATACACTGCGCTAACTGATAGTAGTTTAATGCCTGCCAATTGTTATTAACCAAATTTATTTTGCTCATTCTTTTTTAAATATCTAGCTCTTGCTATCTCACACATATGAGCAAAGTTTTGCCCATCGGAAAGAATTACAACAACCCCTGAGCGGTATTTGTTTATCATCTCTGTGCTAACTGACAGTAGTTTAAAGCCTGACAATTGTTATTAACCCAATTTATTTTGTTCATTCTTTTTTAATTATCTAGCTCTTGCTATCTCACACATGTGAGCAAAGTTTTGCCCACCGGAAAGAATTACAACTACCCCTGAGCGGTATTTGTTTATATACACTGCGCTAATGTATAGTAGTTTTTTGACAATTGTTATTAACCCAATTTATTTTGCTCAGCTCTTTTTAAATATCTAGCTCTTGCTATCTCACACATGTGAGCAAAGTTTTGCCCACCGGAAAGAATTACAACTACCCCTGAGCGGTATTTGTTTTATCTCTGCTAACTGCAGTAGTTTAAAGCCTGACAATTGTTATTAACCCAATTTATTTTGTTCATTCTTTTTTAATTATCTAGCTCTTGCTATCTCACACATGTGAGCAAAGTTTTGCCCACCGGAAAGAATTACAACTACCCCTGAGCGGTATTTGTTTATATACACTGCGCTAATGTATAGTAGTTTAATGCCTGACAATTGTTATTAACCCAATTTATTTTGCTCATTCTTTTTTAAATATCTAGCTCTTGCTATCTCACACATGTGAGCAAAGTTTTGCCCACCGGAAAGAATTACAACTACCCCTGAGCGGTATTTGTTTATCATCTCTGTGCTAACTGACAGTAGTTTAAAGCCTGACAATTGTTATTAACCCAATTTATTTTGTTCATTCTTTTTTAATTATCTAGCTCTTGCTATCTCACACATGTGAGCAAAGTTTTGCCCACCGGAAAGAATTACAACTACCCCTGAGCGGTATTTGTTTATATACACTGCGCTAATGTATAGTAGTTTAATGCCTGACAATGGTTATTAACCCAATTTATTTTGCTCATTCTTTTTTAAATATCTAGCTCTTGCTATCTCACACATGTGAGCAAAGTTTTGCCCACCGGAAAGAATTACAACTACCCCTGAGCGGTATTTGTTTATCATCTCTGTGCTAACTGACAGTAGTTTAATGCCTGCCAATTGTTATTAACCCAATTTATTTTGCTCATTCTTTTTTAAATATCTAGCTCTTGCTATCTCACACATGTGAGCAAAGTTTTGCAACCCGGAATTTTGCTCATTCTTTTTTAAATAATTACAACAACCCTGAGCGGTATTTGTTTATATACACTGCGCTAATGTATAGTAGTTTAATGCCTGACAATTGTTATTAACCCAATTTATTTTGCTCATTCTTTTTTAAATATCTAGCTCTTGCTATCTCACACATGTGAGCAAAGTTTTGCCCATCGGAAAGAATTACAACTACCCCTGAGCGGTATTTGTTTATCATCTCTGTGCTAACTGACAGTAGTTTAAAGCCTGACAATTGTTATTAACCCAATTTATTTTGTTCATTCTTTTTTAATTATCTAGCTCTTGCTATCTCACACATGTGAGCAAAGTTTTGCCCACCGGAAAGAATTACAACTACCCCTGAGCGGTATTTGTTTATATACACTGCGCTAATGTATAGTAGTTTAATGCCTGACAATTGTTATTAACCCAATTTATTTTGCTCATTCTTTTTTAAATATCTAGCTCTTGCTATCTCACACATGTGAGCAAAGTTTTGCCCACCGGAAAGAATTACAACTACCCCTGAGCGGTATTTGTTTATATACACTGCGCTAATGTATAGTAGTTTAATGCCTGACAATTGTTATTAACCCAATTTATTTTGCTCATTCTTTTTTAAATATCTAGCTCTTGCTATCTCACACATGTGAGCAAAGTTTTGCCCACCGGAAAGAATTACAACTACCCCTGAGCGGTATTTGTTTATCATCTCTGTGCTAACTGACAGTAGTTTAATGCCTGCCAATTGTTATTAACCCAATTTATTTTGCTCATTCTTTTTTAAATATCTAGCTCTTGCTATCTCACACATGTGAGCAAAGTTTTGCCCATCGGAAAGAATTACAACTACCCCTGAGCGGTATTTGTTTATCATATCTGTGCTAACTGACAGTAGTTTAAAGCCTGACAATTGTTATTAACCCAATTTATTTTGTTCATTCTTTTTTAATTATCTAGCTCTTGCTATCTCACACATGTGAGCAAAGTTTTGCCCACCGGAAAGAATTACAACTACCCCTGAGCGGTATTTGTTTATCATCTCTGTGCTAACTGACAGTAGTTTAATGCCTGACAATTGTTATTAACCCAATTTATTTTGCTCATTCTTTTTTAAATATCTAGCTCTTGCTATCTCACACATGTGAGCAAAGTTTTGCCCACCGGAAAGAATTACAACTACCCCTGAGCGGTATTTGTTTATTTATCATTCTTTTTACACTGCATGTGAGCTAATTTATTTTGCTCATTCTTTTTAAATAGTAGTTTAATGAGCAAAGCCTGACAATTGAGCGGTATTTGTTTATCATAACCCAATTTATTTTGCTCAATTTATTTTTCATTCTTTTTTAAATATCTAGCTCTTGCTATCTCACACATGTGAGCAAAGTTTTGCCCATCGGAAAGAATTACAACTACCCCTGAGCGGTATTTGTTTATCATCTCTGTGCTAACTGACAGTAGTTTAAAGCCTGACAATTGTTATTAACCCAATTTATTTTGTTCATTCTTTTTTAATTATCTAGCTCTTGCTATCTCACACATGTGAGCAAAGTTTTGCCCATCGGAAAGAATTACAACTACCCCTGAGCGGTATTTGTTTATCATCTCTGTGCTAACTGACAGTAGTTTAAAGCCTGACAATTGTTATTAACCCAATTTATTTTGTTCATTCTTTTTTAATTATCTAGCTCTTGCTATCTCACACATGTGAGCAAAGTTTTGCCCACCGGAAAGAATTACAACTACCCCTGAGCGGTATTTGTTTATATACACTGCGCTAATGTATAGTAGTTTAATGCCTGACAATTGTTATTAACCCAATTTATTTTGCTCATTCTTTTTTAAATATCTAGCTCTTGCTATCTCACACATGTGAGCAAAGTTTTGCCCACCGGAAAGAATTACAACTACCCCTGAGCGGTATTTGTTTATTCACTTGCTAATACACTGCAATTGCTAATTTATTTTGTAGTTTAATGCCTGACAATTGTTATTAACCCAATTTATTTTGCAGTAGTTTTCAATTTTTTAAAATTTTCATTCTTTTTTTTCAAATGAGCAAAGTTTTCGGAAAGAATTACAACTACCCCTGAGCGGTATTTGTTTATATCTGCTAACACAGTAGTTTAAAGCCTGACAATTGTTATTAACCCAATTTATTTTGTTCATTCTTTTTTAATTATCTAGCTCTTGCTATCTCACACATGTGAGCAAAGTTTTGCCCACCGGAAAGAATTACAACTACCCCTGAGCGGTATTTGTTTATCATCTCTGTGCTAACTGACAGTAGTTTAATGCCTGCCAATTGTTATTAACCCAATTTATTTTGCTCATTCTTTTTTAAATATCTAGCTCTTGCTATCTCACACATGTGAGCAAAGTTTTGCCCATCGGAAAGAATTACAACTACCCCTGAGCGGTATTTGTTTATCATCTCTGTGCTAACTGACAGTAGTTTAAAGACAATTGTTATTAACCCAATTTAATTCTTTTTAATTATCTAGCTCTTGCTATCTCACACATGTGAGCAAAGTTTTGCCCATCGGAAAGAATTACAACTACCCCTGAGCGGTATTTGTTTATCATCTCTGTGCTAACTGACAGTAGTTTAAAGCCTGACAATTGTTATTAACCCAATTTATTTTGTTCATTCTTTTTTAATTATCTAGCTCTTGCTATCTCACACATGTGAGCAAAGTTTTGCCCACCGGAAAGAATTACAACTACCCCTGAGCGGTATTTGTTTATCATCTCTGTGCTAACTGACAGTAGTTTAATGCCTGCCAATTGTTATTAACCCAATTTATTTTGCTCATTCTTTTTTAAATATCTAGCTCTTGCTATCTCACACATGTGAGCAAAGTTTTGCCCATCGGAAAGAATTACAACTACCCCTGAGCGGTATTTGTTTATCATCTCTGTGCTAACTGACAGTAGTTTAAAGCCTGACAATTGTTATTAACCCAATTTATTTTGTTCATTCTTTTTTAATTATCTAGCTCTTGCTATCTCACACATGTGAGCAAAGTTTTGCCCACCGGAAAGAATTACAACTACCCCTGAGCGGTATTTGTTTATATACACTGCGCTAATGTATAGTAGTTTAATGCCTGACAATTGTTATTAACAAATTTTATTTTGTTATTATCTCACACATGTGAGCAAAGTTTTTATTTTGAGCGGTATTTGTTTATATACACTGCGCTAATGTATAGTAGTTTAATGCCTTCCCAATTTATTTTCTCATTCTTTTTTAAATATCTAGCTCTTGCTATCTCACACATGTGAGCAAAGTTTTGCCCACCGGAAAGAATTACAACTACCCCTGAGCGGTATTTGTTTATATACACTGCGCTAATGTATAGTAGTTTAATGCCTGACAATTGTTATTAACCCAATTTATTTTGCTCATTCTTTTTTAAATATCTAGCTCTTGCTATCTCACACATGTGAGCAAAGTTTTGCCCATCGGAAAGAATTACAACTACCCCTGAGCGGTATTTGTTTATCATCTCTGTGCTAACTGACAGTAGTTTAATGCCTGACAATTGTTATTAACCCAATTTATTTTGCTCATTCTTTTTTAAATATCTAGCTCTTGCTATCTCACACATGTGAGCAAAGTTTTGCCCATCGGAAAGAATTACAACTACCCCTGAGCGGTATTTGTTTATCATCTCTGTGCTAACTGACAGTAGTTTAATGCCTGACAATTGTTATTAACCCAATTTATTTAGCTCATTCTTTTTTAAATATCTAGCTCTTGCTATCTCACACATGTGAGCAAAGTTTTGCCCACCGGAAAGAATTACAACTACAACTGAGCGGTATTTGTTTATCATCTCTGTGCTAACTGACAGTAGTTTAAAGCCTGACAATTGTTATTAACCCAATTTATTTTGTTCATTCTTTTTTAATTATCTAGCTCTTGCTATCTCACACATGTGAGCAAAGTTTTGCCCACCGGAAAGAATTACAACTACCCCTGAGCGGTATTTGTTTATATACACTGCGCTAATGTATAGTAGTTTAATGCCTGACAATTGTTATTAACCCAATTTATTTTGCTCATTCTTTTTTAAATATCTAGCTCTTGCTATCTCACACATGTGAGCAAAGTTTCACACATGTGAGCAAAGTTTTGCCCACGGAAAGAATTACAACTACCCTGAGCGGTATTTGCTAATGTATTTAGTAGTTTAAAGCCTGACAATTGTTATTAACCCAATTTATTTTGCTCATTCTTTTTTAAATATCTAGCTCTTGCTATCTCACACATGTGAGCAAAGTTTTGCCCACCGGAAAGAATTACAACTACCCCTGAGCGGTATTTGTTTATCATCTCTGTGCTAATGTATAGTAGTTTAATGCCTGCCAATTGTTATTAACCCAATTTATTTTGCTCATTCTTTTTTAATTATCTAGCTCTTGCTATCTCACACATGTGAGCAAAGTTTTGCCCACCGGAAAGAATTACAACTACCCCTGAGCGGTATTTGTTTATATACACTGCGCTAATGTATAGTAGTTTAATGCCTGACAATTGTTATTAACCCAATTTATTTTGCTCATTCTTTTTTAAATATCTAGCTCTTGCTATCTCACACATGTGAGCAAAGTTTTGCCCACCGGAAAGAATTACAACTACCCCTGAGCGGTATTTGTTTATCATCTCTGTGCTAACTGACAGTAGTTTAATGCCTGACAATTGTTATTAACCCAATTTATTTTGCTCATTCTTTTTTAAATATCTAGCTCTTGCTATCTCACACATGTGAGCAAAGTTTTGCCCATCGGAAAGAATTACAACTACCCCTGAGCGGTATTTGTTTATATACCCTGCGCTAATGTATAGTAGTTTAATGCCTGACAATTGTTATTAACCCAATTTATTTTGCTCATTCTTTTTTAAATATCTAGCTCTTGCTATCTCACACATGTGAGCAAAGTTTTGCCCACCGGAAAGAATTACAACTACCCCTGAGCGGTATTTGTTTATCATCTCTGTGCTAATGTATAGTAGTTTAATGCCTGCCAATTGTTATTAACCCAATTTATTTTGCTCATTCTTTTTTAAATATTCTTTTTAAATATCTAGCTCTTGCTATCTCACACATGTGAGCAAAGTTTTGCCCAGTTTTCGGAAAGAATTACAACTACCCTGAGCGGTATTTGTTTATCATCTCTGTGCTAACTAAGTAGTTTAATGCCTGACAACTGACAGTAGTTTAAAGCCTGACAATTGTTATTAACCCAATTTATTTTGTTCATTCTTTTTTAATTATCTAGCTCTTGCTATCTCACACATGTGAGCAAAGTTTTGCCCACCGGAAAGAATTACAACTACCCCTGAGCGGTATTTGTTTATATACACTGC
The DNA here is from genome assembly GCA_030064505.1 of Chouioia cunea. Taxonomy (NCBI): domain Eukaryota; kingdom Metazoa; phylum Arthropoda; class Insecta; order Hymenoptera; family Eulophidae; genus Chouioia; species Chouioia cunea. The sequence continues at coordinate 7,903,495 of JAOPFQ010000001.1, forward strand.
GCTAATGTATAGTAGTTTAATGCCTGACAATGGTTATTAACCCAATTTATTTTGCTCATTCTTTTTTAAATATATAGCTCTTGCTATCTCACACATGTGAGCAAAGTTTTGCCCACCGGAAAGAATTACAACTACCCCTGAGCGGTATTTGTTTATCATATCTGTGCTAATGTATAGTAGTTTAATGCCTGCCAATTGTTATTAACCCAATTTATTTTGTTCATTCTTTTTTAATTATCTAGCTCTTGCTATCTCACACATGTGAGCAAAGTTTTGCCCACCGGAAAGAATTACAACTACCCCTGAGCGGTATTTGTTTATATACACTGCGCTAATGTATAGTAGTTTAATGCCTGACAATTGTTATTAACCCAATTTATTTTGCTCATTCTTTTTTAAATATCTAGCTCTTGCTATCTCACACATGTGAGCAAAGTTTTGCCCACCGGAAAGAATTACAACTACCCCTGAGCGGTATTTGTTTATCATATCTGTGCTAATGTATAGTAGTTTAATGCCTGCCAATTGTTATTAACCCAATTTATTTTGTTCATTCTTTTTTAATTATCTAGCTCTTTTTTAATTATCTAGCTCTTGCTATCTCACACATGTGAGCAAAGTTTTGCCCACCGGAAAGAATTACAACTACCCCTGAGCGGTATTTGTTTATATACCCTGCGCTAATGTATAGTAGTTTAATGCCTGACAATTGTTATTAACCCAATTTATTTTGCTCATTCTTTTTTAAATATCTAGCTCTTGCTATCTCACACATGTGAGAAAAGTTTTGCCCACCGGAAAGAATTACAACTACCCCTGAGCGGTATTTGTTTATCATCTCTATGCTAACTGACAGTAGTTTAATGCCTGCCAATTGTTATTAACCCAATTTATTTTGCTCATTCTTTTTACCCAATTTATTTTGCTCATTCTTTTTATAATTAGCTCTTGCTATCTCACACATGTGAGCAAAGTTTTGCCCATCGGAAAGAATTACAACTACCCCTGAGCGGTATTTGTTTATCATCTCTGTGCTAACTGACAGTAGTTTAATGCCTGACAATTGTTATTAACCCAATTTATTTTGCTCATTCTTTTTTAAATATCTAGCTCTTGCTATCTCACACATGTGAGCAAAGTTTTGCCCACCGGAAAGAATTACAACTACCCCTGAGCGGTATTTGTTTATATACACTGCGCTAATGTATAGTAGTTTAATGCCTGACAATTGTTATTAACCCAATTTATTTTGCTCAATTTATTTTTCATTCTTTTTTAAATATCTAGCTCTTGCTATCTCACACATGTGAGCAAAGTTTTGCCCATCGGAAAGAATTACAACTACCCCTGAGCGGTATTTGTTTATCATCTCTGTGCTAACTGACAGTAGTTTAATGCCTGACAATTGTTATTAACCCAATTTATTTTGTTCATTCTTTTTTAATTATCTAGCTCTTGCTATCTCACACATGTGAGCAAAGTTTTGCCCACCGGAAAGAATTACAACTACCCCTGAGCGGTATTTGTTTATATACACTGCGCTAATGTATAGTAGTTTAATGCCTGACAATTGTTATTAACCCAATTTATTTTGCTCATTCTTTTTTAAATATCTAGCTCTTGCTATCTCACACATGTGAGCAAAGTTTTGCCCACCGGAAAGAATTACAACTACCCCTGAGCGGTATTTGTTTATCATCTCTGTGCTAACTGACAGTAGTTTAATGCCTGCCAATTGTTATTAACCCAATTTATTTTGCTCATTCTTTTTTAAATATCTAGCTCTTGCTATCTCACACATGTGAGCAAAGTTTTGCCCATCGGAAAGAATTACAACTACCCCTGAGCGGTATTTGTTTATATACACTGCGCTAATGTATAGTAGTTTAATGCCTGACAATTGTTATTAACCCAATTTATTTTGCTCATTCTTTTTTAAATATCTAGCTCTTGCTATCTCACACATGTGAGCAAAGTTTTGCCCACCGGAAAGAATTACAACTACCCCTGAGCGGTATTTGTTTATTATTATAGTAGTTTAATTTTTGTTTAACAATATTGTTATTTATTTTGCTCATTCTTTTTAAATATAACCCAATTTAGCTCTTGCTATCTCACACATGTGAGCAAAGTTTTGCCCACCGGAAAGAATTACAACTACCCCTGAGCGGTATTTGTTTATCATCTCTGTGCTAATGTATAGTAGTTTAATGCCTGCCAATTGTTATTAACCCAATTTATTTTGCTCATTCTTTTTTAAATATCTAGCTCTTGCTATCTCACACATGTGAGCAAAGTTTTGCCCACCGGAAAGAATTACAACTACCCCTGAGCGGTATTTCTTTATATACACTGCGCTAATGTATAGTAGTTTAATGCCTGACAATTGTTATTAACCCAATTTATTTTGCTCATTCTTTTTTAAATATCTAGCTCTTGCTATCTCACACATGTGAGAAAAGTTTTGCCCACCAGAAAGAATTACAACTACCCCTGAGCGGTATTTGTTTATCATCTCTGTTTTGCGGAAAGAATTACAACTAACGGTATTTGTTTATCATCTCTGTGCTAACTGACAGTAGTTTAAAGCCTGACAATTGTTATTAACCTATTTATTTTGTTCATTCTTTTTTCATTATCTAGCTCTTGCTATCACACACATGAGAGAAAAGTTTCGCCCACCGGAAAGAATTACAACTACCCCTGAACCATATTTGTTTATATACACTGCGCTAATGTGTAGTAGTTTAATGCCTGCCAATTGTTATTAACCCAATTTATTTTGCTCATTCTTTTTTAAATATCTAGCTCTTGCTATCTCACACATGTGAGAAAAGTTTTGCCCACCAGAAAGAATTACAACTACCCCTGAGCGGTATTTGTTTATCATCTCTGTGCTAACTGACAGTAGTTTAAAGCCTGACAATTGTTATTAACCTATTTATTTTGTTCATTCTTTTTTCATTATCTAGCTCTTGCTATCACACACATGAGAGAAAAGTTTCGCCCACCGGAAAGAATTACAACTACCCCTGAACCATATTTGTTTATATACACTGCGCTAATGTGTAGTAGTTTAATGCCTGCCAATTGTTATTAACCCAATTTATTTTGCTCATTCTTTTTTAAATATCTAGCTCTTGCTATCTCACACATGTGAGCAAAGTTTTGCCCATCGGAAAGAATTACAACTACCCCTGAGCGGTATTTGTTTATCATCTCTGTGCTAACTGACAGTAGTTTAAAGCCTGACAATTGTTATTAACCCAATTTATTTTGTTCATTCTTTTTTAATTATCTAGCTCTTGCTATCTCACACATGTGAGCAAAGTTTTGCCCACCGGAAAGAATTACAACTACCCCTGAGCGGTATTTGTTTATATACACTGCGCTAATGTATAGTAGTTTAATGCCTGACAATTGTTATTAACCCAATTTATTTTGCTCATTCTTTTTTAAATATCTAGCTCTTGCTATCTCACACATGTGAGCAAAGTTTTGCCCACCGGAAAGAATTACAACTACCCCTGAGCGGTATTTGTTTATATACACTGCGCTAATGTATAGTAGTTTAATGCCTGACAATTGTTATTATTAACCCAATTTATTTTGCTCATTCTTTTTAAATATCTAGCTCTTGCTATTCACACATGTGAGCAAAGTTTTGCCCATCGGAAAGAATTACAACTACCCCTGAGCGGTATTTGTTTATCATCTCTGTGCTAACTGACAGTAGTTTAAAGCCTGACAATTGTTATTAACCCAATTTATTTTGTTCATTCTTTTTTAATTATCTAGCTCTTGCTATCTCACACATGTGAGCAAAGTTTTGCCCACCGGAAAGAATTACAACTACCCCTGAGCGGTATTTGTTTATATACACTGCGCTAATGTATAGTAGTTTAATGCCTGACAATTGTTATTAACCCAATTTATTTTGCTCATTCTTTTTAAATATCTAGCTCTTGCTATCTCACACATGTGAGCAAAGTTTTTAAATATCTATGATAGTAGTTTAATGCCTTGTTATTAATATTTATTTTGTTCACTATCTAGCTCTTGCACACATGTATTTGATGCCTAATGTATAGTAGTTTAACAAGTTATTAACCCAATTTATTTTGCTCATTCTTTTTAAATATCTAGCTCTTGCTATCTCACACATGTGAGCAAAGTTTTGCCCACCGGAAAGAATTACAACTACCCCTGAGCGGTATTTGTTTATATACACTGCGCTAAATTATAGTAGATTAATGCCTGTTTAATGCCTGACAATTGTTATTAACCCAATTTATTTTGCTCATTCTTTTTTAAATATCTAGCTCTTGCTATCTCACACATGTGAGCAAAGTTTTGCCCACCGGAAAGAATTACAACTACCCCTGAGCGGTATTTGTTTATATACACTGCACTAATGTATAGTAGTTTAATGCCTGACAATTGTTATTAACCCAATTTATTTTGTTCATTCTTTTTTAATTATCTAGCTCTTGCTATCTCACACATGTGAGCAAAGTTTTGCCCACCGGAAAGAATTACAACTACCCCTGAGCGGTATTTGTTTATATACACTGCGCTAATGTATAGTAGTTTAATGCCTGACAATGGTTATTAACCCAATTTATTTTGCTCATTCTTTTTTAAATATCTAGCTCTTGCTATCTCACACATGTGAGCAAAGTTTTGCCCATCGGAAAGAATTACAACTACCCCTGAGCGGTATTTGTTTATCATCTCTGTGCTAACTGACAGTAGTTTAAAGCCTGACAATTGTTATTAACCCAATTTATTTTGTTCATTCTTTTTTAATTATCTAGCTCTTGCTATCTCACACATGTGAGCAAAGTTTTGCCCACATGTGAGCAAAGTTTTGGAAAGAATTACAACTACCCCTGAGCGGTATTTGTTTATATACACTGCACTAATGTATAGTAGTTTAATGCCTGACAATTGTTATTAACCCAATTTATTTTGTTCATTCTTTTTTAATTATCTAGCTCTTGCTATCTCACACATGTGAGCAAAGTTTTGCCCACCGGAAAGAATTACAACTACCCCTGAGCGGTATTTGTTTATATACACTGCGCTAATGTATAGTAGTTTAATGCCTGACAATGGTTATTAACCCAATTTATTTTGCTCATTCTTTTTTAAATATCTAGCTCTTGCTATCTCACACATGTGAGCAAAGTTTTGCCCACCGGAAAGAATTACAACTACCCCTGAGCGGTATTTGTTTATATACACTGCGCTAATGTATAGTAGTTTAATGCCTGACAATGGTTATTAACCCAATTTATTTTGCTCATTCTTTTTTAAATATCTAGCTCTTGCTATCTCACACATGTGAGCAAAGTTTTGCCCACCGGAAAGAATTACAACTACCCCTGAGCGGTATTTGTTTATATACACTGCGCTAATGTATAGTAGTTTAATGCCTGACAATTGTTATTAACCCAATTTATTTTGCTCATTCTTTTTTAAATATCTAGCTCTTGCTATCTTACACATGTGAGCAAAGTTTTGCCCACCGGAAAGAATTACAACTACCCCTGAGCGGTATTTGTTTATCATCTCTGCGCTAATGTATAGTAGTTTAATGCCTGCCAATTGTTATTAAGCCAATTTATTTTTCTCATTCTTTTTTAAATATCTAGCTCTTGCTATCACACACATGTGAGCAAAGTTTCCCCCGCCGGAAAGAATTACTACTACCCCTGAGCGCTATTTGGTTATCATCTCTGTGCTAACATACAAGTTTAGGCCTGTCAATTGTTATTAACCCAATTTTTTTCTTTCATTCTTTTTTCAATGTGTAGATAATGTTAAGACTAGGTTGTGAGCAAAGTTTCGACCACCGATACTATTTATATAACAATTGTATTTTTATTCTTTATAATGAAATTTAATTCAAGTTAATAATATTGTAATGATATCTCGATGTGTGATCATAAGTATATGGATATGGACATTATTTTATTTGATTGTATTTATTTTCTTTCATTCATTCTTTATAAACTATGGCAGGATTCGTACTAATACAATTTTTATGTTATTATTCTTCGTTCCGGTAGATCGATAGTTTTTTTTTTCTTGTTGAATTTTTTGAGTGGTTATTACTTCTATTTTATATTTAATTATCAATTTAAATATTTGTTATTAATAATGGTAAGAAATATAATTTATATATTAATAAACTTTGTGTCTTTATTATTTAAAAAAATTACTTTATATATATTACGTCTTATCGTTGGTCGGGAAATTATTTTTATCTACCTATTGATAAGTAGGTTATAGAGGGAAATTATTATACAAAATTATAAAAGTTATAAACGTTTATAATACGTGTTATAATAAGTATAGTGTAAGTGATATAATACTTGTTCAGTAAGTGACAATCATTTAATTTATAATAAATTTTAACATTTTTTAACTATTTTTTTATTAATAACGTTACTCCAATAATTGCAGACTATGGTCGAAGTGTATAAGAAGTGAATCTTCAGAAAATTGATTCTGAATCCTTGGTCAAGAAAATAGAATTTTTTTTTTGTTTCTTTCAATGTCAATTGCTTAAGTTAAAATTGAGTCTGTTTGACTTGCACTCCTTTTCCTTCTCACTCTCTCTCTCTCTCTCTCTCGGTGCGTTGCTCTACGCGCTATGTTTATAGTTCTCTAATTACTTATCGGACTGATTTAGTTCGTTCGTAGTTGAAATATGATAGGCCTAATATTAAGATGGCATCGCCATCACATGGTTTTTAACAGCACATCCTTTATAGTTGAATAAAAGAAGGTGAAAACGGCACTTAGAACATTGATGAAAAATCATGCGGTTTATCGAATATATTTTTGAAAACTATCCATTTTCAAAAATACATAACATTGTATATGTCAGTCTCTCAACTTCTATTCTCCCACTACTTGCTAATGCTTGCTGTCAAAAAAATGTTATCACGTTGGACAACATAATGTGTTGATTACATAGCATATGTCACATTTCTGTGTAATGAGGGATCATGTATAATTATATATATTGAACTTCAATGCTGTTTAAAAATTTCGATTTCTTAATATTTATAAATAAACGAATACTATTCAAACATAAACAAACAATTTTAGAAAATCCTATTTGTAAGAGGAAAATTTAAACGATATATTATTCGGCTATCGAGGAGGGCAGCACTCACTATAGAAAATATAAAATACTCGAGCACAAGAGTCAAGCGGCAAAAAAGGGTCGTGCCCAAAACATGGGATCGCATGTCATGGCTTGCGGGACAACTTAGGGAGAGAGTTGCTTGCAAGCAAGAGAGCAACACGTTCCTAACCGATCGATATAGTTATTTGAGAACAGCTCATTATTTTAAAATAACTTCATTCAATTAATGTAAAATTCAATTAACAGTTATAAATAAAAAAAAGAATAATCTTAACATATTGCACGTAGAGATTCAATTTTTTTTTCAAATTTCTAAGAATATATTATTTCTATGATAGTGATAGTTACAACAAAAAAATTTCACCTACAGCGGTGTATATTAATTAGTTTATTAAAAGATTTTACCGGGTCATCTTTAGAACCATTATGAAATAGTTCAAATGAATAAATCCATCAAAAGAGTAAAGTATAATCAACTATAAAACTCAGATAATGAAATTAGCTATTACTGATAACATACATTTCTTTCAAGGACAGTGAATTAATTTACAAGATGTCTTTTCTAAGAATAACTGTCTTTGTCAAAACTTATTAACATTTTTTTATTTTGAAAGTAGGTTCATTATATAAATAAGTACATTTTATAGACAATCGAGAAACATTATTTTGCAACTTTACAAAATATTAACAATTTATTAAATAGCTGATTTAGATGTTTTTGGTCATCCAAATTCTTGAGTATGCATCGTAATATGTTGTAATATAATATATTGTAGATTACAATTTACATTATGTAATATACAATATTATTCATGATTAGCACTCATTTAAATATACAATGTTATATATTGTGAAAACTATTCGTTTTCAAAATGTATTCCATAAACTGCATAATTTTTCATCAATATTCTATATTTCCCGTAATTGGCGATAGTGCCTTTTAACACGTACTTTTCTTCATATATAAGGGACGATAAGTTAAATACCTCGTAATGGCATTGCCATCTTCATATTAGGCCTAACATATTTCAACTACAAACGAACTAAAGCAGTCCGATAAGTATTTGGAGAACTATAAACATAGCGCGTAGAGCGATGCGCCGAGAGAGAGAGAGAGAGAGAGAGAGAGAGTGAGAAGGAAAAGGAGTGCAAGTCAAACAGACTCAATTTTAACTTAAGCAATTGACATTGAAAGAAAAAAAAAATTTTACCTTCTTGACTAAAGATTCGGAACCAATTTTATGAGGATTGACTAGTTCAACATTTAGTACATTGTCAGCGATTATTTGAGCACCGCTATCTATAAGCAAATCGTTAAAAATTTTTAATATTTATTAAAAATTAATTGATTGCAACTTATTGTGCACTTATTAAATCACGTATTATAAACGTTTAAAACTTTTATAATTTTGTATAATAATATCCCTCTATAACCTAATTATCAATATGTACATAGAAAAAATCACCCGGCAATGAGTAATTTTTTTTTTTTAAATAAAGACAACAAGTTTATTGAAACATAAAATTTATTCTTACACTTTCAACAACATATATTTAAAGTTAATAAATAAATGTAATACAGAAGTAATAACAACTCAAAATTCACCAATAAAAAATAAATATAATAAAATAAAATAATGTCCATGTCGTTGTGCTTACGATTGAACATGGAGATATAATTACAATATTATTAACTAGATTTAAATTTGATTATAAAGAATATAAATACAATTATTATATAAATCGTTCCGGTCGTCGAAACTTTGCTCACGGCCTAATGTTAGCATTATCTACACATTAAAAAAATAATGAAAGAAAAAAATTGGGTTAATAACAATTGACAGGCCTAAACTTGTATGTTAGCACAGAGATGATAAACAAATACCGCTCAGAGGTAGTTGCAAATCGTTCCGGTTGTCGAAACTTTGCTCACATGTGTGTGATAGCAAGAGCTAGATATTTAAAATGAATGAACAATATAAATTGGGTTAATAACAATTGGCAGGCTTTAAACTACTATTAGTTAGCGCAGTGTATATAAACAAATGCCTGACAGGGGTAGTTGCAAATCGTTCCGGAGGTCGAAACTTTGCACTTTATTTACTAATTACATTACCATCGTAGTCTTACATCGACGAACGCATATTTTTTAGGTAATGTAAATATATTAGCCAAATAAATGATAATTGGCTAACTCGAGCAAAATTATTCTTAGGTGTCGAACGGTGATTTTGCAATGAAGGATATTTTGTTCACACGCTAACTTTAATTGTATTTTCATAATATTTTGCTTTTCAGATCATTATTGTGGGATAATAATAAACTATGACTATAACATCTTTTCCATCCATAGCAGCATAGTTAATAGACTATATAAGGGTAGTTTTAAGGGGTTGTAATGGATGAATCATCTTAATTGTTTACATATCTTAATTAATTTCTGTAATAATTACGAAATACGACTTATATATTAAAATTTTGAATTTTCATTTTTTCGTTCACGGTGAACGTTCCAAACTTCAAACTCATAAAATGGTGTCATATTGGAATTGGACAAATGCAGCAAATGATTAGCCCACATTATGCGGCCAACAATTTATTGAAAAACATAAAAAAAATTTGTAAGAGTTGTGAAACTTGTATTAAAAATAAATCCAGAGGACAAGACAAATTTGGATTTATGTCTCATCTAGGCCCGGCCACAAAGCCTTTTGAAATAATCTCAATAGATACAATTGGAGGGTTTGGAGGATCAAGGTCAACAAAAAAATACCTTCATTTGTTGGTGGATCATTTTACAAGATATGCATTTATTCGTACATCAAAAACACAAACTGCAGATGACTTCATAAAACTAATTACGAACATATCGGAGACGGAGGATATTGGCATACTTCTCACCGACCAATACCCAGGAATCAATTCTAAAGAATTCAAGCAATACTTAGTTAACAAGCAAATACCACTAGTCTTTACAGCAGTAAATGCACCATTTTCAAATGGGTTAAATGAAAGGTTAAATCAAACATTAATAAACAAAATAAGATGTAAAATAAACGAAACGGAGAAAAAGAAAACGTGGACAACAATAGCTTAAGAATGTGTAAATGTATATAATAATACGATTCACTCAGTCACTGGATTTACGCCAAGTTACCTTTTGTATGGAACAGGTGTCAATATCATACCAAAAGAATTAAACCAAGAGATATCCAGTAGTAATTGGATTATGGACAGAAAAACTGTTCTAGAAAATACAATAAAATCACATAATTATAACAAAACCATTTTTGACAAGAACCGAAAATACCACGAATTTAATGTGGGAGACATGGTTTACGTTGAGAACAGAAACAAGTTAAACAGGAAAAAATTAGATGAACTGAAAATTGGACCTTACGAAATTATTGAAAAAAATTTCAAACTCAATATATAGAATTGATACAGGGCACAGAAAATCTGAATCAAATCTTTTTCATATTACAAAACTTATACCTATCCCGGTGTTAGAAGGTGAAGAATGAAGAGGAAAATTAGAAATTTTCTTTTCCCGGTGGGGGAGATGTAAAGAAAATGTATTTCTTTAACATTTGAATTTGCCGCGTTTCGCGGTAAATTGGAGGTCATATTTAAATCATTCCTGACTTACCGATATAAGGTAAACAAAAAATTCACGTTCACATCTAATTATTATAAGAAAACATAACATATTCATTTTATAACACCGGTGATTGATGCAACATTATTTGATACACCTAGACGTTTCTTTAACGAAATTAAAATAATTTATCTCTTTCCAAATTGCAAACTGTACGTTCAAGAAGTTGATACTTCGAATGGTATATTTAAATATTATCAGGATCATTGAAAGAGTTAGATCAGTATTCCATTTAATTTTATATGTAAATTACATTATGCATTATTTTCATTCATATTATATTTAAGGAGATCCTTAATTATCATCGAACTGATGTATGGTGTTTATATGAATCGTTCGTACTATTTATTATTCATCCTAATCCTAGTATTTTAATATGTAGAATTTGTAGATCGATAGAAAATTAGATTTAAAATAAAGATATATCCCTGAGAACTAGAACATTTAGAATATATGTATTTTTCAATATGGTTTCTTTCCTAGCCCAAACATTCACTATTAATTTTCAGGATTCTTTGGTTGCGGTGATAAAAACTATATCTGATATAAGTATTTGTCACTACATGACTAAAATCGATTAATACATATTTATTTTATAAAATTTGTATACAACATATTTTTAAATAATGTGGTACATATTAAAGTTATACATAATAATTATACAATATGCTGCCTTATTAGACAAATTTGTGATATATATATACAATACACACACACACATCAGAGACAAAGACTTGTTCCTGCAGCTGTTGGTTGCGATCAATAACAATGCAACAAAATTTGTGAGTATTTAATAAGAACAATAATTATAACGAGTAGAGGCCATTTCGCTGTGATAGATTAAGCGATACGTATTCCGGTAAGACAGGAGACAAAACGATCTCCAAAGCTACAACAATTGTTCAACTCAATCTTATAGCGCATTAATGAGCCTATGCACGCTAAGGTAGATGCAGCGTAAAACCCTCGTAGACCCTCTTTCGATTTAAAATTAAATTGTACGTTGCAGATGCGCAGCTGATATCTCCAGTGCCAAAGAACAATTAGCGGCCTCGAAATGGCTCGAAAAATTCGTCACTTTTTCGAAGGATTGCGATCGTACGAACGTCGATGACAATGCAACCGTGTACCCGAATACCAAAGCTCCCGAGAAAGTCAATAACGTTCTCTCGCGGACGTATTCGTTATCTAGATTTTCCGAAGCCGAAGAGATAATAGAAGTGAACGAAATACTAATCACCACTCGAGACGGCTTGGTACGCGATTTTATCATTTTCTTTGTCAAACGATCAATATCCGTGATTTGAATTTTCCTCAAAAATTCGATATGTTTCACGGAATCATTTGATTAATGCTCCTTTTCAGCCAATTCTTTAATAAACGAACAACCTTATATTTGTTTAATCTGCAGGATGTAACCAATTGGAGACGTCTCTGTAAGTATTCGAACAATTATGTGATCCGATCGTTCAAGAAATGCGCAAAACATTAACCTAATCTTCTATCTTTTTTCCAATGGTATTCTTAAGCTTTCGGACGCTTTTGCCAAATTTAACGTTATTACTTGTTTATTGCTCCGATAAATCATAATGATCGTAAATCATTTTAGCGCACGTAGTACATCCGTCTCGAGTACGGAAATGCAATCAGATGCATACGATCTGTAAAAAATTGAAACGGATTAATCAACTGAAGCAAATGGACGATCTGACGAGCTTGTGCAAAGAGGTAAACCCTTGTAGTATTACCCTGCGTTAACTCGTGTATGTGTGTTTTTTTGCTTTAATACGTTTCGAGCGTTGATTGTATCATAACAGAGCGTAAATAAACGTTCGCACGTAACAGTGATTTGAGTGAAAATAACAAAATTCAATTAGATTAAAAGATCAGCAATTGATGCACGATAGATGTATCCTCTTTCACAGCGCTGTTTCGATCTGACAATTATCAAAATGTTCTGTTTTTTCTTCTAGAAAATGTCCATTTCAAAGAAAGATGTCGACAAAATGGACGAAGATAGCGATTAGAACTCACCACTACATTGTCTCCGTCCCAAATAAGCATTTATGTATTTTTTTGTTTACGTAAGACCTTATCCTTTCGCGTTCTTATAGTATTAGCATACGTAGTTGACTAGGAAACAAACGTTGAATCGTTCGTTTAGTTGTAGTCATTTGACAAACGTCAACGATAATAATTCGATACCGAGTGATCGTTGTTCGCAATAAATACAAATCGATTCTATTTCGTAAAGAAAACTTTGCCACGAGCAATAAAAAATAGCACACGATATCATGTAACTTCAGCTGTACTTGTAAAAAACAACAAGCTCGTGGAACGAAACAAAAGAAATAATACCTTACGCCAATTTGAAGGTTCGTTTGTCTTACATCCGTGAAATCCTCGTGCAACGACAAGCTGTCCCAAAGATAAACAATATCAACGTAATCGAACGATGTCTCGAAAAAGTTAAACGCGGGCCAAGTATGCAGAACAGCTCATCGATTTGACGGATAATCGAATTGGTACAAGTTGTCCGAAAATCAAACGCAAACAAATCCGATTAAAACTGTAAATAAAGAATTTTCGAGGAACTCGATCCGATCGTTCTATCATCAATTAGCGTGCATCGACACGTAACAATAGTAGGTCAACGCGAAAGTCTCGAAACAATGATTGCAGCGCGCCGATTCATTGGCAACGAAACCCATCTAAAAATACGTCGTAGCGTTTGCGTACATAACGTACGTAGGTTCCGTTCGTCGCGTCGTCAAGGGAGTACAAGTCGTGCGTTCGCGCGGCGAGTTATCTCGCGATGAATATCTTTCGATACCGCAAATTTTTCATTTACGCTCTAACCTTCCTAACGTACGCGTGGTCTGGCTACGGCGCCGGTCTTCTTGGCAATCTACGCGACGCAGTTTTAGCAGCCGAGACGGTGTTCTCGGATCTCTTCGAGAATGCCATCACTGTCGCGCGCAAGATCAAGGACATTCACGAGGTGTTCGATGCAGCTGTCGAGGAGAACTGTATTTTTCGCTGTGCAACTGGTTAGTTTACCAATTCTATCATCGTTGCTTCTTGTTTCTCCTATGTTTCGCGCGTTCGATTTTCAATGGCGATACCATAACCTAAAACGTTCGCAAATTTGCATTAGTTGTGATTATTGCAGTTATTTATCGGTGAGCGACCATTGGAAAATTAGGACGTTTAATACGCGAGAGGTCGCGCAAACAACGTCGTCGACTTTTCCATTGGAAATTCGCGTACTTGAAAAAAAAAAACAACAACGACAAATACTCCAATTTGGCGTTAAATAGAATGCCAAAAATAGACCAAAATTCGAGGCTATCGCTAAGAATCCATCCGTTACTTTGCGTATAATTGTACTTGGCGATAGTGCTACGCGCTCTGTTTATTTGCGTCAGCTGATTCGAATGAAAGGCCTACGTTCTCGTAGCCGATTGGTTCGCGTACTAGCTCGCGGTATTTTTCGTTTCAGGAGTCGCACCAAAAGCCGATTGGAATCATAAGCCGAGCAGCGATGGATGTGGTTCCCTTGGTATCGAGGTTTGTACACAGACGAATAATCAACGAGGTTGTGCCAAATATGTCTTATACCGCAACGGATTCAAACATTTTCAGATAAGTCAAGAATATCTGCCGCTGGAGGAGATGACGAAATGCTGCAACTCGCACGACATTTGCTACGACACGTGTAACGTGGACAAGGAGAAATGTGATTTAGAGTTTAAGCGATGTTTGTACAAATATTGCGAAGGATATCAGTCAACGGGAATGACGGTTGTAAACACGTGTAAAACAGCCGCGAAATTACTCTTTACGGGAACTACAGCGTTAGGCTGTAAGAGCTATCTCGATGCTCAGAAACAAGCTTGCTATTGCGGTGCCAGTAAAACTTCGAGAAAACCCAAGCGAGCAGCTCAAGCTGGTGGAGAACTATAATTCTATCGTTGCTATCTTGTAAATGAGGTAGCGCAGTTGTTTAATTTATTGTGATTGTTTGTTTACCGTTCGATGTGTTCACGCATTTTCTCCAGCAAATACAATTACTTTTTTTCTAACGAAAGCTTTGTTGTCTTCTCATTTTATCAACGGTTGGCCGTTTTTGAACATCGACATTTTTCGAGGTTTCCGCGTTCTCTGCGGAACCTCCGTGCCACGATTTATCCCGTAGACGCGAGTATTCCAAACGAAATCGCTACGCGTTTTAAGGGCGCGAACGAGTAATCGCATGCCGTAATAATCCAAAAAAAATACGAAATGGTGAATAAATTAAAAAAAAAAAAGAAGATTTATACCTATACATTTGTACGATAATTAACCTGAAAATCCGTGATTTCAAGCAGTCAACAAACTTGAACGTCAATCTATGGGGAACGTTATCAAATCAAAATCGTCGTGCAGAGAAGTCGTGGACTCGGAGCAAGCTACTCAAAAGTAAATCCGATTTTGTAAAAACTAAACATGAGCTTGAGCGTGTACGTGCTGGAAAACCAATGAGAAAAACGTCCTTTGGTAGCTCTACGATCGCCACGGTTGAAAATTGTCCAATACAATGTCCACAAATGGGAAATTTACCGGAACGTCGTTGTGCTCGGCGTAGCAAGCCCGTGCGCCTTCGTAAGACGACAAATCCATTTTTCGTGTTCTTCCTAAGATTAAAAAATAGAAAACCTCGTGTGCGAGTGTCAAAACTGGCGCGAATCGCTGGTGAACGTTGGCAGTGCATGACTTGCGAGCAACGTAAAAAGTACATCGATCTCGCTGAAGCCGAAAAAATACGTCGACAAGGTGAAAGATCAACGCGACGAGCTCGGAGGAGGCGGTAACAAAGTTTGGTAATAACTAGGTGTTACTAGGTTTATCTGCAATTTAACTCGAATCCGTTGAAATGATTGAAATGTCGCGCAGGAGATCAGCAAGAGTACGCTAAATAAAAAGAAAGGATCAAAGAGATGGGATCGAAAAGAAAAAGGCTGCTTCGATGTCATTTTACGGTTTCATTTTTATTTGTTAGTAGTTTTTTTTATATCTATGTACAATAAATATTGATGTATTTATACACTATATTCTTAAAGACCTTTCTTCTGGTTTACAAGTTACACTAAAAACTAGCACTGCGCTCGCTCGTTACTTTGATCCGTCGTTCAAAAAAAAAAAATTAATCCATACTCGAGTCTATCGTATATAAATATATAATATATATTTATACATATATATATATATTTTTATATGTATAATAAATATTATATTTTTTGTCGCAAACATTTCGCAAGTGTCACGAGAATTCCAAGTAGGTATGCATGTGTATATCTATATAGATATATACATATATATACATATCTATATATACTTTGTGATATCATATCTATACAGATATATATAGATGTGCGTGTGTGTATATATCTATATCCATACATATATATATGTATATATATTCTTCTAGAGCATCAAGACGTTTTCTTTTTCTTAGAGCTCGATAGTGCAAAGTAGGCATTTTTTATTTTTATACTTGTCATATTAATCACTTCAGTCGTTCTCTCTTATTTCTGTCTAACGTCTCACTCTCATTCATTTTTCGATTCTAATA
This sequence comes from Chouioia cunea, assembly GCA_030064505.1. Lineage (NCBI taxonomy): Eukaryota > Metazoa > Arthropoda > Insecta > Hymenoptera > Eulophidae > Chouioia > Chouioia cunea. Next base: position 7,919,929 of record JAOPFQ010000001.1, read on the forward strand.
CAAAAAATAATTATTTCCTCGTTTCACTCGTAGCCCGTTATGACAATTTGCAGAACAGCAAGTCGAATCAATAATCAATTCGTTTTATGTATATATACATATATTATATTAACTTTATTTTCTTTTCGACAAATTTCGTTCCTACATATCATCATCGCATAAATGTGTGTGCATTCTCGCATTCCTTACTTAAATAGTAAAAATATTATAGGCGTTAGGTTCGTACACTTGTAAACAAAAACAAAAAAAAAACAACAAAAAAAAAAAAAAAAGATAAAAATGAAGAAAGGAGATAGGAAATAAGAGAAACAATAAAACGATATCCGACTAAGGTGGGTGCGAAAGAAATAAAGTGTGTATACACGAATACAAAAAGAAACATGTAAACGACAGATTATCGACAGTACAATAAAAAAAGAAAAAGAAAGAGATAATTTTAAGATATAATGGAGCATGTGCTTGTGTGTGTCTGTGTGTGTGTGTGTGTGTGTGTATATATATAACGTGTACGCCTCGTGGCCTTATAGTTGTTTGTCTTTTTCTTTTAGTTTACAGTAGTAGCAGTAATAAAAATAATGACGCCGATACGTTTGTAATAATAATACAATGTAATTATTATTATCATCATCATTATCACTGTAGTAGCAACTTATATTCGAAACTGTTCACGCGTATAATACAAGAATAAAGTACAGCGTGCCCCCATAAAACGTAAACAACAACGTTCAACAATTGGATAATATCAAACAGAATATTATTGTAAGTATTAATCATTCTCGATCATATATAAATATTATCATACATAAAACGTAACACTGTAAATGGATTCGTTTGGAGGGAAAAACCGATGGAAATGCCCTAAACATACCGAGAAATATTACAAGACCGTGCTCGTGTGCACACGTCTGCCGCTAGCCTAAATGCTCCCTTCTTTAAAAATTCTCGAGGCTCTTCGAGCGAGCTAATTGTACCTGGTTATCACTATGTCGGATAAGTGTAAGAGGAAAGAGGAGAGAGGGGAGGACAAGAGGCAAGGAGATGGGGAGGGCTCAAGACAAGGATAAAACGCGACGATAAAAATCGTTAAAATACTGCTTCGCTCGCGCGCCGAGCCGTTACATTTAAAAATTAATAAACGAAACATTGTTGGAGTCGTTCAGTAGGGAAGCAACAGGTCGGCGGATTTGTCATTGGGTCGCCTCGGTGGCGGAACAACGAACGCGCTGGCAGGGCGCTCAGGACGCTCGGGCTAGCGTGGACGCATCGTTCCATTGAGAGGCTGCATGAGGCCAGAGTTGATGTAACCGTGATACGCCGTGTAAACGGTCGATGGATTTTGATGATGAGGATCTTGGGCGTAGGGCGTAGCCACGTTCACCACGCTCACGGGTTGATTCATGAAACCGCCGAGCTGAGCCGCTGCCTGGTTCATGTAGCCCGTGGTTTGTTGGGCAACGCGGTACCCGTAAGCTTGAGCTGCCATGAGATTGGTGTTGATGGCGACGTTGGGACTAACGCGGCTGGCCGCGCTCTGCATCTGAGGACAGCTGGAGCTGGGGTCGAGAGCTTGGGCGGATCGATAGAGACCTTCCGTAGGGTAGGACTGTGGAATGGGCGTCATCGAGGCGCTAGCCGAAGACCTCGAAGCCGAGCGACTGGGGGGTGGTGGACCTGGAGTGCCGGGAGGAGGTACCGCGCCCACGTTGTAAAAGTTTTTGGTGTAACTAATGGGCATTTGCGGTGGTGTTGCAAGCTGCCTCGACGGCTGAGGTGGAGTCATCGTGTGCGGTATCGGCGGAGGTGGGGTGAGATTCATGGCTTGCGAGGGTGTCGGTGGCAGCACGTCCAGACCGTTGGTCATTTGCTGAAGTTTGGCTAGGCTACAAGAATTAGGGGCCTGATTCGTAGTGGCGTTGATCGTCGGCGCGGGCGTGTGCGAGTGTGGCATCGGCGCCGTTTGAATGTAAAAGTTGGTAGCTGTCGTGCATGGAGTATGCGAGCCCGATCGACTTCCCCTGTGCTGTATCACGTAGGTGCTTTGCGCAGGGAAGCCCATAGTCTGCGACACCGCCACGTAGTTGCCAGCTTGCGAAATCACGGGTATGTTATGCGAGTGAGCCGAGTGACTCGAGTGCGGATGGCCCATTCCTGACATCGACATCGCCTGCTGATATTGAGGTGGCAAATGACTGTTTTGTGCGACTGCCGCGGCCAACACCGCATGCTGGTTGTTCTGAGGTAGGGGCGTCGGTGGCGTCGCTCGATGGGATCTGCTGCTGCTACTGCCGTTGTTGCTACTACTACCGCCACCGCCACCGTTGCTATTACTGCTGCTCTGTTGCGCTGACCTCGACCTGTAGTAACGTTGTTGTTTAAATTATCGTTACGACCTAATTTAATGCAACGAAGACACTGCTGGCACTTATCGAATTTAAATAACGCTTACCTATGCGAATTTTGCGAACTGCTCGATCTTTTACTGCTATGCGAATGCGACTGTTGTTGTTGCGGTTGATGAGTGATTTGTGGTGATTGTTGCGGCTGCGGCTGTTGGTTGTGAGCGTGTACGAGAGTTTGACTCCTAGACTGATGCTGCTGCTGCTGCTGCTGCTGCTGCTGCTGTTGATGGTGCTGTTGTTGCTGTTGAGCAATCGACAATTGTACCGGTTGTGGTGTCAAGGGTTGAGGCGTGTGGCACTGAACAGGCATCGGTTGAGGGGTATGAGTCTGCGGTATTGGTTGAGGAGTATGCGGCTGGGACAGTGGCTGCGGCGTATGAGACTGAATCGGTTGAGGACTGTGCGTTGGCAAGCTCTGCGGCGTGTGCGGTGTTCGAGGCTGCTGCAAAGGTTGCGGTGTCAATGGTTGCTGTTGATGCTGTTGAAAAAAAAATGAAAAATTGACGATAACAGCGCTGATAATATTGTAACGTTAATAACTACGATGAACTTGACAATATTTCCTGTATTCTGGTTATGCCGCGAAGCCATAAATCTTATATTACACTTACGTATGGATTCTTATCCTGATGCTGCTGCATTTGATGTTGCTGATGTTGCTGAATAGCCACGTGTGATTGTGGCGTGTGTTGGGGCATTGAGCAATCCGAGTATTGTTGTTGCTGAGCTTGCTGTTGAGCTTGTTGCTGAGCTTGTTGCTGAGCTTGCTGTTGAGCTTGTTGCTGAGCTTGTTGCTGAGCTTGCTGTTGAGCTTGCTGTTGAGCTTGTTGATGGGCTTGCTGCTGTGCTTGTTGCACTTGCTGTGACTGAAGATTCACCGGATGCGGATTGCTCTGCTGCTGCTGCTGTTGCTGCTGATGTTGTTGTTGTTGTTGTTGTTGTTGTTGTTGTTGTTGTTGTTGCGCAGTAGTCGTATTCATCTGAATCGGACCTTGATTCATGGACGTTACAGAAACATTCTGTTGAGATGGGTTGGGCATCGTGGGCAAAGCGCTCGGAGGCCTTTCCACGCTGTTTTGTGAGGCAAGATCGCTTGCTATCGACGTGGGCGACTCCAAACCCAACTGACTCACGTCCAAATCACATTGACCGTAATGCAGCGAGTGCACGGAGTTCGTTGTCGAGTCAGGCGTGTAAACTCCCATTGACGGCAAATCTGATTGCGAAGGTGGTGTACGTTTTACAGAGCCTGGATTTTCTATGTGCGGTGTTGTTTTACCTAAAATCACAAGGGAATTCTTTGTTTGAGTCGAATTCAAGTTACTCCTAGCAATGATGCATTTGTAACAATATCGTTTCATTTTTGTACCGTTGGCGATCTATAAATATTCGCTAGTGCGAGACAAAAACTTACCACTATCAGGTGAATGCATCTTATCTTCAGGATGTGAAAGAACCTGTGTCACCTCGTGATGGTGCTCGACTATCATTGAGGGAACTTTTTCTTGCGGTATCACCAACGATGGATTTTCGATTACGCTGTCTATGACACTTGGATGGCTCGTTGCCGTCGACACGTACTGCTGTTCCTTCTTTTCATTGACTACAGGGGGTAAACTATCAACCTTCGTTGGCAGAGGAATTTCCGTCGTATCATATACATTATCCTCAATTGGCCGCTTATTATTATTAACTTGCATTGTTTCTTCCTCAGTCTTCTTTGGATCCAGCTTGACTTCAGTTGGAACTGTACTCGTGATAGGTTCCTCTTCCATTGGCACCGGCTCAATTTGTTTTATTTCCGTTATCGCTGCCTCTACTGCTTCTTCTTCGTCTTCTCCTCCAAGCTGTGGTGTTTTCACAGTGTCCGTTTCGATGGGTTCAGGCTGTACCTCTGCGACAGCGACTGCGGCAGCAGCAGCCTTCTTTTCTTCTTCCATCTTCTCTGCGCTTTCGATAGCCGCGTCGAGCGACTGGATAACACTGGCGACTTTAGACCTCGGCAAAAAGTCTTCGTCGTCACCGTCGTCTTCGTCCCCAGCCTCGTATTCACCGGGACTAACGCTGGACGTCGTTGCGAGATTTTCCTCCGGTTTTTCGCTGACGATCGGCGTTGCGGTAGCGACAGCTGTCGAGAACATGTCGGGAATAGTGAGCTGCTTTTTCAACTTAGTTTCTTTTGGCTCTTCCTCAGTAGCGTCTATTGCGTTGTCCTTGGTTTTGCTGTCGACTTTCGGCCTACCACGTTTCGACGACGCAGGAGAATCTTTGATTTGGTCGGCTTCCTTCTTGGTACCTCGATGAGGACTTTGACTCTCATCCGTGCTGTTATTCAAAGCCGCAGTAGCTCTCTTATCTCTAGTCTGCCTACCCGATGTAGTTTTTGACTGTCTATTCGTAACCTTCAGAAGAATGTCGTCCAATTTGCTCTGCTTCTTAGGCTTGACAGTAGAGTTAGGTGCTATCGATTCCTTAGGTGGCGACCTTAGTATCCTAGAAGGCGATTCCTTGGCTGCCCCCTTCTCTTTTAGTCTCGCACTCTCCTTCACGGCTGGAATCTTCTCGGCGAGCTTGGATTTTTCCTTCGTCTCCTTTGACGAAATTTTCTTCTTTCTGATTTTCTCGACCGCCTCCTCTTTCTCGCCCTCCTTTTCCTTTTCGCGTTCCCTTGGCGTCACGCGAGTACGTTTTCTGACGACGATCTCTTCTTCGGGCTCAGTCTTCTCGGAATGTTTACGTTTCCTGGATGGCGACGCCGCAGTCCTCGCATTCGTCGATTTCATAGCTGCCCTTACGCTTCGCCTCGACGAAGTGGTTACTGGTGTCGTTTCCACAGTGTTACCCGCTGACGAGGCTATCACCGGAAGCGGACTCTTGTTAGGCGTACTGACGTGCGTCTTTGATGAATTGACTTCGCGCGTTTTGACGCTCTTGGACGCTGCAACGTTGCTCGCGTTGCTCTTGCTCTGTTCAATGGAAAGTGTCTTCTCTTTCGAATCCTCTTCTGCGTCCGAAAACTGATCCGAGTTCTTGTTCGTCTCTTTGGCGAGCTTTTCCTTTTCGCGATCTCGCTGTTCTTTCATGATCTTTGCCCTTTGCGCCATGCTTAGTCTCGCCTTCAAGGGTGACGACCTTCTGTGGCCACCGCCCATCTTTCGAACTCGAAACTTTTTGCGTATCTTAATTCGCTGCACTTTCTCGGCCATAGCAGCCACTGGCTTGTTGATAGCGCAAGGTTGATCCAACGTTGGCGAAGCAATGTCGGAACTCGTATCGTTGCCGTCCTCTTGGCTCTGATAGGCTGGAGGTAGTTGCGTGAGTAATGGTATCCAGCGTAGACAGTCGGGATCTAAAGGAATCCTCGTACTCTTGCGAACTTTAGCCATGTGCACGTCGACTTTACGCCAGTCCACCATCACTGCCAATTGCTTAGCCGATTGGTTAGGATTCAATTGGACGTGACGTAAAAAGCCGAGCAATTGCATGGCCGTGGCGATATCGTGACCCGAGACTCCAGTTTCCTTGGTAATCTCAGCGATTTTCAGCTCCTTCGAGTCTCTGTGCGCGTCGAGGTATTCCAAAACCACGCTCTTCCAGTACGAGTGATAAGACACTCGGCCAAGATCGGAAAGAGGCTTCTCTGGGGTACCAGGAATCCCTTCGACTTTGGACAGCAAGTAGCTGAACTCGATGAGAAAACGACCGTAACCTTGGCGCTGATACTGAGGCAGAGTCATAATACAGGATACGTTGTAACGTTGAGCCGGACAGTGCTTTTCTTTGCTAAAGTAGCCGACGAGATGACAACCGTGCTTATCGTTCTTCGTAACCGCGTAAAACAGAAAAGGCTCCACGTCGTAATACAAGGTCTTGTGGTCTAAAAACAGCTTCGCTAGGAGGCACAGATTCTGACAATAGATTTTGTTCACGTTGCCGTCGATCTGTAACGAAAGCGATCACGCGTGTTTAACGTATTCTTTTTATTGTTTTGTATTTGTCACAAACGCCGACAATCAAGAAAACGGATAATTACCTCAAACACGGAGAGTCCGTTGCAGCGATAGATTTCCGTGGCTGGTGGATGCCTCCATTGACACTTATCCATGTGCCTGTCGAGTACGGCTCGACTCTTGGTGTACTTCAGACAAAATTCGCAGAAGAAGAGTTTGGGCAGTCGCGCGTACTCCTGAGGAAACGGACTAGAGTACCAGGTCTCCACTTCGTATCGTCCGAAAACAATGGCCGCAGGATTCCGCGTCCCAGTCCCACCTGGACTAATCAACACCGTTGGTGCTTCACCATTGCTTTCTAGAGTCAAGCGATTCGCACGATCTCGAGCATCTTTGAATAGTTCCACGTCCTTTTGCGTCACACCAGGTGGTAGAGTTTGCGGTAGTACCAACTCGTCTGCAAAGTCGCAAAGACGAAAGCGTTATTTTGGCTGTAGTCGCAAGGTATCGCTCTTACGTGCTAATGCTATTGCGAAATTTATTTCCTCGTGTTTTGTCGTTATTTTTTAACTTTGTTAGCGTTGCACAAAATCATTTCATTCTCGTAATGCAACATTGGCGAAAAAAGTGATCTCCAAAATTGAACGAACGATTTAAAGAATTATCTTGAAAAATGTATAACTTATGCAATAATATTTTAATGGTATTTTAGTTGGAGGATGCTGTGATGTTGAGCAATGTGAAGTGAAGGGGAATAAAAAAGTATGAAATCAGACGACAAAATAAATTAAAAACAAAGAAAACCAGGGGAAAAACCCCCAAAACAATATCCGTTAACGAATGCACGTGATGACAAAGCAAAGCCTCGGAGACGAGGAAAAAGGGTGGGGTAGCAAAGGAGATATGTGTTTTGGGATGTGTTGGCAAAATGTCAGGGTATAGCGGTATTAGAATTCTTCCATCGGTGGCACAAGCGTTTTGCGTGTTACTTGACAATTTAATTCGGTGGCTCGTAAGCCTGCTAACGTCAGCAGCAGCAGGTCGGCGCTCCGGCGCATGTACCAGCAATATGCAAACAAAGTAAACGTCATGTGAAAAGTCATATTAATTTTTAAAGAAAAAACAATCAGTCTCATGATTCGTTGGTTTTGTTCTTTCGAATTTACGAGTTCGCATTTGTTTTGGTTCCACATAAAAATTCAAATTGCAATTTGCTTTGCCCGTCGCCCATACATGCGGACTGTTAATTAACCAAAGCTGTGTCGTAATGGGATAGTGACATCATGCAGTGAACTCAAACGTTACCACAGTGTAAAATAAATGGGTATAAAAAATTCAAATGTGCCTATCTACATGAAAATGTTATTACTCTGTGCTCGTTGTTACCAGAGCTCCCAAAGATTTTTACACTAACTTTGCGATGAGTTGGTCGTAAAATGTAAATATTTTGCGTGATTTTACTTTGTTCTTTCGTTGGACGGAAATAATTGTTTTGCACAACGTTTAATTAATTGCCTTGACGTAACATTAAGCGTCTATTCCGACTCAAAACAAGTGACACATGTCTCAATTAAATAAAATATAACCTTTGAATTTGTTGAACGGTAAGATTAAAAAAAAAGATTAGCCGATCAATATATTAATAGGAGAATCAAAGTACTCAGCAAAAGAAAGCTTTGACAAAGGCAACCTCTAATTGATTGCGCGGTGCATAACAATCACTTTACTAATTAATCGTAAAATAGTGACCCTCGCAACTAAGCCATCACACACGATGTCTCAGTAGCGTAAAATCATCGGCGATGGCATAGGCATACAGGCAATATACAAAAAAAACCACACCACACCACACCGCCAACACATCCACGGTGGTGATCGAGTGAGAGATAAAGAGAGAAATAGAGCGAGGATTCAAGGATCGAATAATTGTTGTCAACTTCTGTTATTGGGGTGCATCATTAATCGTTAATCAATCTGAGCGGGTAATTAATTTGGTTATTTTGGGATCAGAACTGTGAGTGACAAAGAGAGAGAGAGAGAGAGAAAGAGAGAGATAGATAGAGAGAGAGAGAGAGAGAGAGAGATAAAGAGAGAGACTGAGACTGAGCGGACGGGGTAGACTCTTACCCTTCCTGTTGGAGCAGGGTGTCGCGCGGGGTGTCGTGGTGGTGTTGGTGGTGGTGGCGCTAGTTCGTGGAACGGATTTGACAGGCTGGTTGGGAGTTTGTTTTGGAACAGGATGAGGATGAGCTAAAGAGGAAGAGGACGAGGAGGAAGAGGAGGAGGACGAGGAGGAGGAAGAGGAGGACGAGGAAGAAGAAGTAGTAGAGATAAAAGTTTTGCCGCTACTCGGCTCAGGGTGTTGCTGCTGTTCCTTTTTCTTCTTTGTTACGTCCTCTTGACTCGCGCATTTGACTAACGAGGCGCCGTCGATGCCTCGTAACCTTCGTCTTTCCTGTTCGTGCCGTTTACTGTTCACCGCCGTTTTTACAAGACCCGATGGCGTCATCTTTGATATTTTTTCACCCGTCAATTCGAACAAGGAATTTGCACCTTCTTCCGAAGGTGTAAAGATTCCGGGCCTTGGTATCCTCGTTACTTTGGCTACTTCCTTTTTCCCCTTTGTCGGACTATCGTTAGTCGTAATCGTCGTTGACGGCGTTGTGCTCATCGTCGTCATCGTCGTTGTCGTCGTCGTCGTCGTCGTCGACGTCGTCGTCGTCGTTGTCGTCGTCGTAGACGTTGTACTAGGCATCTTCGGTGCTGCGAGTTTTGGAGTGTGTGTCGACGTTGACGTCGTGGTCTTTTTTACCGAGGTATTTTCTTGTTGCATCTGTCTTTTTCTTCGATCGGGTGCGTAATTTGGAGGTGGCGCGCCAGGTTTCGCTCTGCTCGTGCTCTTGCCCGATGCCGCAAAGAAGTGACTTAATCCATCGAAAAGTCCTCTTAATTGTCCGCTACCGGGTTTCGGCCTCGACTGAGGCTCTCGATTCGCGGGCTTTTTATTTTCCAATGTATTTTCGTGATCCTTTTTATTTTTGGGATCGAGGCACATACCGAAGGTCGACTTTTCGCCAATGGGCACATCGAGCTTTGGCAAAGTCGCCCCAAAGGTACTCGTGATATTACTAAAGAAGCCAAGATTGGCCGCTGCAGCAGCAAAACCCCAAGGCCGGTCGTCTTTGGCATCGCAGCTAAACGGTGCCTTCTTGACTATTTTGTTGGAGGAAGCCTTACTCGAGGACGGTTTGTTGGCCGCCAGCGGCTGCTCTTCGCTCGAATAACATTCGTCTTCGCTGTCGCTCGACGACGACTCTTCGTCTTCGTCGACGTCTTCCTCCTCCTCCTCTTCGTCGCTCGACTCTTCACTGGGTAACGCCGGTACACGTTTTGTGAGTGGAGTCGGTGAAGCTTTGGTTTGTTGTTGTTGTTGTTGCTGTTGCTGTTGCTGTTGCTGCTGCTGTTGAGCTTTAGCACGTTTATTGAAGGCACTGAGCCTGAAGAATTTCTGCTTCTCTTTGGAAATACGATCGTTCTTTTCTTCAAGCGCCGAAGAAACACCCTGACCGAGAGTCGACTGTTGTTGCTGCGGGGGGACTAAAGTAGGATTCGAGCTTCTGTGAGAAGAAGAAGATAAGGAGGAGGCTATGGCAGCTGCCGGACAGGAGGGGATTGGGACGTTGGACTGAGGGAATTGACGAGGGGAGACAACACCCGCATTACCGTCCGAGCTGCTACTGTCCGCTGCAACGCTCGCCGACAGTGATTTCTTCGTACTCGCTGGCGTCGTCGTTGCTGCAACTGCCGTCGTTGTAGACGATGTTGGAGTCGAGCTTAACGACGTACTCTTGCGGGATACGTTAGACCTGCGCAGAACAAGGAAACAGAGGTGTGAAGAGGGTCGAGGGTTGTTATTCTCTTTCGTTTTTCTCAACGCTATTTAACGTTGTTCAATGTTCGTTTACGCTATTTTTGAGATTAGCTCAGTGTCGCGATAAAAAGCTCGAGAGAGAAAAAACGGAAAAAAGTTGGTTCGTCGTATGAATGTTCAATAATAATACGCGTGGACTTGTAATTGCGTTAACGTCGAGTATCCCGACGCAACGAGAGCGCAACGAGAGCGCACGCACGATGCAACAGCCAGATCTCTGTACGTAGATCTGTGCACTATTGGTCCGGTAGCTAGACAAAGAACTGGCGAAAAAACTGGCGAAAAAACTGGCGAAAAAACTGGCGAAAAAACTAGCAAAAAACGTCAGCACAGAGTGCACTTACTTTTTGTTGTCCCGATTGTTACCGAGCCTCTTCCTCGGTGTCTCGGGACTGGCGATTGATGCGTTCTCGTGATGGGCAGCCTGACAGTGCCGACAACGCCACGGTGCTTTGCTCCGTTTGTCGAGCGCCGGATCGAGGCAACTTGGATGATAACAATTTGGACAACCGGCACATTTGACCAGGTAGCTCTGCGATTCCCTTTCCTGTTGGCAACCGGAACACGTGGGCGCGCAATCGTCGCACGACCAACTTGCACCACGTTCCACGAGGATCGCCAACTCGGCTGGAGCGCACGTATTGTGCAACGCTGCACCGCATACGCTACAACGACTCAACTTTTCGCCTCCTGCTGCGTTCGTTCCCGTTGTGCTCGGAGTCGTCGAACCACCGCGTTGATGTTGCTGTTGTTGCTTGTTGTTGTTGGTGCCCGACAACGTTGCACCTAGGCACTCCTTGCAGATTGGAAGTGGGGCTGGTAGCTGAAATATTTCAGAGATCGCAAACTTTAGGATTCGTTGTTACGTTTATTTCCTTGGTTTACGATTAAACAGAGGCCGCAGGTGCCCACGCGTGCAAGTGCGTCGAGACCGAGAGACCTTGACACGATCGAATCAAGGATTCGTTTGTGTAACGCTACGCGACTGACTGATCGATCCAACGTCAAACTTTCGATGAATATCTTGAGAAAAGCTCACTGCTCGTCACTTTGTTGCTAGTTGCGTTCAATTGCGCTCGTAACGACGTAGGATAATCTTTAAAAATAGATTTTACAACGCTACAATTGACGTCTCGATCTCTCGCTGGTCGAAATGCGATATTTGCGTAATAAATAACCGATCGTTACGTTCGACGCGCGTACGTGCGACATTTTTCCGTTACTCGAGAGCAATTTGTTCACCTCGCATAGCGTTGCTATTATTGTTTCAAGCACCAACGATACCAACCGTTAACCCAGTTCCATGTTAAACAATACATCAATCGACAATGGGTAACTCGACGAGGAGCACAAAAAAATTAATCGAGTACGCGTCACACGTGGAAACGACTTCAAATTGAAGCGAGCTCGAAGAAGGGAACAGGTGCAATTAGATATTTGCGCAAGATCACGAGTACAGCGCTCGACCTAGTTTCCTTTGTACGCGATAAAATTTCGCATCCGCCGAAAAAAAAAGAAAGAAAACGCAAAAGAAAAGTAAGAAAAAAAATAAAACGAGTATTCGAAAGCGCTTCCTTTTTAATTAAGCGAGAAGGCTATACGTATGGTTTTAGCCTTGACTCGCACAAAGAAAACGCTTCCTAATTATTCAGTGGCAAGGGTGCATCTTATTAAAACAAAACAAAAAAAGGGTTCAGAAGTTCGCGTACAAAAGAGAAAGGTACACACACGCGTACACGCGAGAGAAACGGCATTGAGTGCTCATACACACGTTACGTCGACTTGTTTAATAAGGACGTTGCATCTTTTTGCCTGTGTGCGTGTGCGCCTGTATATACACAGCGAGCGGACTGGTTTGAATCGATCAAACTGTTCGGGTAAATATTGACACTCGGAATATCGCCAGAGGCTGATTCTTTTTGTTTATTTTGTTGTTTCTTTCGAGAAGAGAGAAAAAAGGAGGCGATATCGAGCGAAAAGATCTTATCGACGAATATCACGATCGGTAAATGCTCTTTGTCGTGTGGCAAGTGGTTTCGACCATACATACTTTGGATAAAACTCGTCTTTGTTTGCAATCAGATATTATCAGCGCTGTTTTATCAAAGTTGAATCGCGCGTTACGATCGTTGACGTTCTATCGTTCCTTCGTCGCCTCTCTTCGTCGTACAGCTTCAATAATAATTCAAATACGAAAACCCTTCGCAAAAATCTCTCGTAAGGGCAAATAAACTTTCGGCTTCAATCAAGGTATTCGTAGTCGCGACGACTCGTGTTGTTCAACTAACAAAAAGCCATGCAGCAGTCGGTCTGAACGAGCAAAACAAACACAACTTTGTCCACGCGATCAACGAGAAAGCCGATAAAACAGGTGTCGCCCCCGTGCGTCTCCTACGCAATACATCCACACACACGTATGTATGTACGTATGTATGTACGTATGTATACAATTCGAGGGGTTTCTTTCCATCTTCTACGCAGCAAAACAAATCAGTCGAAAAGCCGATAAATCGCCACTGGGAACGACACACATGCACGCACATAGGCATCACCTTTTTCCTGGTCTTATGGACAACACTATGCAACGTTCTTCTTGATCTAAGAATCATTTCTGCGAGCGTTCAATTGTCCTCTCTCTCTCTCTCCCTCTCTCTGTTTTCCTCGGTTGTTGTTATGTTTTCTTTTTCACAGCCGGCTAGATCAATTGGCGCGCGACAACTGACGCGATACCTCGTGGAAACGTACACAGACTGCGCGCGTTTTACACGCTGATGAATGAAGTCGGCCGAGCGCAGGCGCGAATTATTAAACTTTACGTTACACATATACATATATGACTATATTGCCAATGGACTTGTCGACAGTGCGAAATGGAGCTTCCTCTTTCGACGAATCAAAATTTCGCGCTCTCTCTCTCTCTCTCTCTCTCTCTCTCTGTTGTGTATTATCAGCTTTGTACGACCTCGTTACGTTCTCTTTCGCGCGTTACGTAATTCAATTTGTAACGAAAGTAAATATTCCTTCGGTGCCTCAAAATTACGTAAAAGAATGCAACGTTTAAAGTATGCCAACATAGGCTTGAACTTGCCAAAAGACGAGCCTCCTCGGTTGTTTTAGTCTTAGCTATGCATACGTAAGTATGTACCGTTCAATTACCACATTGGTGGCTTGTAAGTATTGAATATAATATAAAAGAAAAGTTTTGTAGATTCCAAGACGGACAAAAGAGCAACAGGTCGTCGATTGCTACTTCCAAGAGACCTGTCGTCTGTCGTCTGTCGTCTCTCTCTCTCTCTCTCTCTCTCATAGCTTTGTTGTGCAGTAACTTTGCGCACACAGACACACGTATACTTGACGACAAAACTGTTTGCGTCGCAATAAGACATCGAGACCCTAGGGAACGTGGAAAACAGCCAACTCTCTAAAAGGAACAAAAACTAAGCGTGCGCCCTGTCGATGTACGCTCTTGAAAAGGGAGAGAGAAAAAAAATCGACAACGTTGATGAATCATCGGAAACACCCAACGCACACCCCGAGCATTTTGTAATTCCCGCGTAATATGCATGCGGGCTAGCTTGAACGTCGGTGCGCTGTTGCGAGCTGCAGCTATATTGATTTTTTTGCAAACCGAAAGGGGGAGAGGAGGCGGAGAGAGAGAGAGTTCTCGCACACACGCAGGCTTTCCACTTTTTGAGCGCGTGCGTCATCCCATCGTATTAAATATATAACTGACTTGCGCTGAGAAATATTCGTTAGGGGGAAGTGGACGACTTGATTTTAAGTAGTTTTACACGAAGGACGATACAGCACGTTGTTGTTATTGTTTTTCAGCGTTGAGGATCAATTTGCGCCTTCCACTTTTCGCCTCCGTTAACATCGGATGGAAAGTCAAATTCGCTCGAAACGAATCAACTCCACGTGGCGATATTATCCCTCGATTGAACGCGAATTCTCCAAATTAACAACGTCGTCCTAATCAAACCAACGTCGTTGAAAAAAAAGTAAGCGAAATCCAATGTTCGATAGACGCACCGAGGGGGCGCCTATGGAGTCGTTATGTACGTGTTCCCGGTGGTGAGGGGTTGGGGAGGGAGAGGGGGGTGTAGAACGACTAGTTCGGCGCACGCACGCACGCACGCACGCACGCACGCACGCACTTGACGCTGTGGCAAGCGTACGTTGGTTGTACGCATCGTACGCGTACGTATATAGCGATGAGGAGAGCTACCGTTACCGCCTGGCCAGTACGTACAACGAGAGCGAGCAGGGACGAGGATCGATAGCGTGCAAAAACGCGGATTTAATCTACCACTACCCACCCTCTTTCTTCCGAAATTCCGGGTTAAGCACGCGCGCATCTAACTCTCGCCTTGTTGGTGTTCACCGCAAAAATATACATCTACGCGGAGACAAAGAACGTACAAATCCAAGGGATGAAGATCGATCGATGATTCGAGAGGAATCTCTCTGGATTGACGTTGCTGCTGCTGCTGCTCCTGCTGTCGCTGATACTGACGCAGTTGCCGACAATTGACTCGTCCAGTAGGTCAAACCAAACGTCGTAGTTGCGATTGAGTCTACGCGTTTGCTAACGTTGAACCAACGATATTTTTGGCTGCTCGAAAAAAATAGAGTCGTAAAATCGTAAAATCGTACAATCGACGATCTAGAGTGCTCGTTTTAACTTTTGTTCTGGCGAGCGATGGTAAAATTTGATTACACCCTTGAATCCACGGTTAAAAATCAACCGATCAAGGAACCTATTAATCCATCCCGAGAATTACAAATAAGCAAAAGCAGTGAAATTTATCGTTTCCTGCTCGAGCGAGCTCGAGAAGACCACCGACAAAACTAACAAAACGACGACTAAACGTTGCAACCCGCATGACACAATAAAAACGGATTAAAAGTCATTCATCTCGTGTTTAATAGTCTGTCTGAACGTCTTCGAAACGAGCCGTGAAATCTAAAGAAATTTATCAATCATCCGAATCAATTTACACAAAGAGGAAAAAGATGAACTCGAGTAGCGCCCGCGGTGATCCTTTCAAGGACTATGCACAGAAAGAGAGAAAGAGCGAGAGAGAGAGACAGGAGGCGCTCTCCCAGAACCGCAAGGAAAAAAAATTATTTTTTTTTCTTTACACTAGCTATGGGAAGAATTCCGTATTCGTTTACAAATGCAGTTTACCCGTCTATACGCCATAATACACGCGTACAGCGGCGAGTTATCGCGTTGTGGAATCGACGAGATACCAAGAGAACGAGATTTCATCACCGCGAGAATTCTCAACGAAAGAGACATTAGCCGCAGGTCAGTTAAATGCTAAAAAGGCATCGTGAATTTTTTCAACGTTGTCGTGTCGTGTCGCTGCGTGCGTGCGTGTGTGCGTGTAATTGATCGTACCGAGTTTCTAATTAATACGCTTGGTAGCTGGACGGGAACGTCAACGTAAATATTTATCGTGAATTCTTCGGGTCGACTTTGAACATTCTCATCGATAAAAATAGACGTGCGTTCTTAAAATTACAATAAATTTTTGTCGTTTCTTTGACAAACCGTCGACAAATCGAATTAAAACGAATAACCTGCGGCGCTTATTCGATTATCGATGCGAACCAAAAAAACGTAACAAGTTTTCGCGCGTTCGACAAGAATTAGCGGTGACAATAGCCAATAAACGGGCAATTACGTAAATCCAAACGCGAAAAACGATCGATATCATAAGCGTGTGGTCCAATCGATCACTCTGCCTATGTACGAGTGTGCGTATGCACCAGAACCCGCAGAAAAAGAGAGAGAGTGAAAAAAGGGGTTAAGGCCGAGCGCTCATTATACGAGGACGAAACAAAAAACGAACGAGAGGAGCAGAGAGGCAGGGAGAGAGAGAGAGAGAGAGAGATCCCCGATCGTTGCGGGGAAATTAATGGGCCAAAGTAAGCTACGCTGCGCTGTGCTACGCTTGTTGCTGCAGCTATACACGTGAACTCGAGTGAACCCTAAACACGTGGGCGTGTATTCGCTGCATCTGGAACGAACGAGGTCAAGGTCGCTAATGGGATAAGTATATATACGTATATACACGGGTCTGCAACACGTGGATGTTTAGCTAAGGATTTGTGGTTTCCGTCGTCCTACGAAGATAAATTGTTAAGCGGATTTTGGTCTATTGACGCTTCAAGCGGTCCCACAGTTGGAGGGGATTCCCCGCGTTTGCGTTGCTTCGAACGAGACGAAGGTTGCCGCACGATGGTTTTCGCTGAATCTCCGTTCAACGCGACAACGAGTAGTTTTTCAATGAGCGCCATCGGATTGGTAATACGCAAATACTTCGTAGTCGATGATATTTATTTATCTCGATCGTTCGCTCTTTGCGCGATACACTCTCCAATGATCGATGCAACTAGACGACAAAAAATCGTTTGCTATGTATATCGCGTTATCCAAGGTCAAACCAATCTTACAAAATAATTAGGAATTCCGCGAGTGCACTTGTAACTCGAGCGTTCGAGCCGATGATAGCGTCTCGGTTATCCGATTAAAAGAAAGCAAAGTTTGTACACTAACCTTGGGCACGTTACTGTCGTTGTGTTGATCGACGTTAAGTTTCTTGTTGAGATGGCTAAGTTTATCGGCCTGCCTGAAAAGCCGTCCGTCTTGAACGACGAGTCCACGATCAACGGCCCTCTTGGCCGACAATCTGAGCGCGGTCCTAAGGTCGCCTTCTTGTTCCTCTTCGACGGTATGACTTTGTCTCACGTATTTCTCGATACTTTTCAAATTTGAGCCGTCCCTTTCTCCCAACTCCCTCACCGCCTTGATGATTACTTTGACAAGGTCCACCGAGCGGTTAACTTTCAACGGTTTTGACTGCAGTCCACCGGGATCCTGTAAAGTAAATCAACGAGAGGACGTTTAATCGCGCAAGCTTGCGGCAACGACTTTTCACGCGCTCCGTTGCTTTTTCTCGCGCACGCGTCGCCAATGCCTTGACTATTTATTTTCTCGCGCTACGAATTATCGATATCTGCGATCGCTAGGTAATTGCTCTACTTTTTACTTGCTGTTTGTTACTTTTTTGTTTTTGGGTGGTGGTTGGTCGGTGACTTTTGACGAATATCTACGAGACCGATTGACTGGGATAATCGATCGCTAAATCCAAATTCACTTTCTATAACCCGTTAAAAAGTCGAATGACCTTTGAGAAAAATGTGTGCTACGTAACAAGGAGCGTTTCGAAAGTGAAAAGTCACCGGTGCTGACTCATCCTAGCAAAAGAGAACAAAGTTAAAATACCTTGTAGGACGATTGTCCTTTATTGAAGAGTTTGAGAACATCGCCCCTCTTGACAGCCAATTGCAAATTTTCGGCGATCACTTCTTCGTGAAAATCGTGCTGCAATCTGATGGCGTGTGCGATGCGCTCGACGCTAGGTCGCTGCTTTTGACTACGTATTTTTCGTATTGCATCGAGGAACCACGCGGTCCACGTGTCCGCGTCCGGTTCCTCCATTCTATCCTACGACACTTTTCTTCCCCTCGTTGTTTTCTTCCGGATGTTTTTTTATGTTTCCTCTCTTTCTCTCTCTCTCTCTCTCTCTCTCTCCTTCTCTATTCCTCTCTATCTCTCTTTCTTTCCAAACTATCCGATGAATATTACAGTGTGCTTTTTTTCTTCTTCGTTCAATCACATCGCTAAGGCGACAGCGTTGGTCGGCTCCTCGCCTCCCTCGGACTTTTGCGGGGGAGACAAAGGGGCCTTTATTTACATGCGATGCTTCTGCCTGTAATCAAATTATACAATACGTTATATTTGGTGTTGAATTTCAATTGCATTTCGTTGAGCGCAGTGCGTGTGGGGCGAGAGGGTGAGGGAAAGGGGGAAGAGAGAGAAAGAAGGGGCCTTGAAGCGAACAACGAGATTGAGTCACTTTTGCCAAGAGCGATACTATCGTTAAACGCTCGGTTTGTACGTAGCTCGCAGTGGATGTTTTTCTCGTTGTCCTTTAATATTTCCACGCGTACGCGTATTTTTTGGTTTTTCTATTTGTTTATTTTTGAAACGAAAAGACCAGTTCGAGTTAACGACAACGACAAAAATTAGGCGACAATCGAATCCCTCGACGCGATCGATCGAGTCTTTCGAGAGAAAATTAAATAAGAAAAAAACTGTGCCATAAGTCAAGCAATTACGCGTTTGCACTTTATTCGTCAAAGCGACAAGGCGATAAATCGTGCCCGCGCTCGGACGATTATCCAATGTGCTCGTGACGAGCGCTTGTCAAAGAAAATGGTATACAATAAGGCATGGATCCTTATAATATCCGAAAATGACCTCTCTCTCTCTCCGTCTTTCCCAAGTGGAACTAGTATATTATACATGTATACATCGGCTGACCTCATCGGTATTCCCTTATTCGTTCTGTACTAATTGTACGATAAATTAACAATTCTAATGCGAGTTGCTTATCGTAACGCTTTATGTATATATATTTTTTATCGGTTATATATATATATATATATATGTACACACACACACACACACACACACACACACACACACACACACACGCGCGCGAAATGCTGGTACCGTGACGCGCGCTGTCTATATAATACGCGTGTGAACGACCGCCAACGCTCGAAGGTAATTGTGTGTGTGTGAAAAAAGACCGATTCGTTACGAGTGTTTCGTTCGTTCTTTTTTTTTACGCACTCGAAGATGATGTAATTTTCACTCACAATCACGAGACTTCTAATTTTCCTCTTTTCAAACTAATCGTCTTACATAAATGTTTGTTCACCGTTGTGCGTGTGCGCGCGCGTGTACCGTCTGTTTGATTCAAACGTAGTATTTGCATCGATTGAGACGAGCAGTTATACCGAGGCGATATGTATATATAAATATATATTTGTCGTCCAAGAGGTAAAATTGTCGTTCGATGAATTGTTCAAGTTGATACACAACGACGAAACAAGAAATTAATAAGCAAAGTTGAATCGATCGGGAATCGCGATTATCTCGTTTATTTACTAAACAAGTCTCAGTGATAAAGCGCGGGCATGATCGCGCTATCTACGATTTCAATGCAGTCTCTCTCTCTCTCTCTCTCTCTCTCTCTCTCTCTCTGTCTCGGAGAAAACGAATAAGCTGATTTCCGATAATCAAGGAGAAGAGCTTGGCAACGAGTCCTATTACATCCCTTTGACAAGTGGTTGATAATCGCGACAGGTGACAGCACCACTAAATATATTATGCTTTTTATCGTTTTTTTTTCTTTGGTCGATTGGATTAATTATCGACGACATCGTCCTCGAGACGGCGTACTCGAGACAAAGAGAAAAACATAAATGGCTCTCTCCTTTATGGGATTAATTATAATTGCTACACTAGCCGGTTTTCCACGACAACTTGAACATTTGATATTTATAGAAAACTTGCCTACTGGACTTTCTACTTGGGCATTATCGATCCGACAGTTCGAGTACGTAACATTGATGCAGTTTATTTATATTTTTTTTTTTTTTTTTTTTTTTTTTTTTTTATAACGCTAGGATAACTTTCACGATACGGCTTCCACGCGTTTCATTTGTATATTCGTTTTTTTTCTTCTCCATAAATAATTTACGATATGCATATCTCGTACGAATAACCAAAATCCATTACCATGTTGACGGTCAATTTACATGGAACATTCAAAACCAAAACAAATACATATCGAATATATAACCGCGAACCAATTCGTTCCAGCGAAAATCGAAAACTACCACCCATCGTTTCCATTCCCACTCCCCATCCCTTCTCCCTAACGGACGAAACAAACAAAAAACGAAAAATAATATAGTCTGCGCGGTAGCAAAATCAATATTGCAAGAGAGAGAGAGAGAGAGAGAGAGAAAAAGGGCAGAGAGAAAAGCAACCCGGGCAAACGTTTCGCTTGGGCAAGCGCAAATCATCGGTGAAAGCGCGCTACCGACGGCGTCATCGACCTAACTTGCACAGAAAATCAGTTTCTTGTCTCCAAGAGAAAGATAGCTACCAATTAGCGCTTGCGATTTCCGTAGTAATCGATTAGACAGAGAGAGAGAGAGAGAGAGAGGGAGAGAGAGAGAGAGAGAAGCAAACTATATTTCTTTTCTTTTTCTTCCCGTTGAAGTAAACCGGTTTCTCGTACTTGTTTTTTGATAGGAACGAAGCGACGTTTTATCGTTATTTTTTGTTGTTTCGCTTGTCAATGAACAACGAAGGGCACGTTGTTGCGCAACAATGGGAAATAATAGGTGTATGCGTGTTAACGAATATCGCGCTCGCGCGTGAGTAAGAGATGATCGTCGAAAGTCGAGGTTACGCGTTTGGACGACGATTAGTTTGAACTTTGTCGAACGATTTAATTTGGGTTTTCTTTTACACGCTATACTATCGGTTGCTAACGTTCCTTTCGTTTTTTTCTCTTGCTTTTGTCTCGAGATACCGATCGATCTATCTATCCGAAGGAAGTGATTTAATAAAGTTGTAAAGATCGCAAAGACCCGTTGAATCAAAATGCCACGTTTTTATTTACGACGGTCTATTTTCAGAATCGGCCACCTTGATCGTTCTTTTGTACAATAATACAACAATGGTCAACCACCAAAATTAATTTATCGTTGACAAACGAACTTTTCAATTCGATAGCACGTTGGATTTTTAACTTATTTACCATGATTCTTGCGCCCTCTAAATGCATTTCGTGAAATATAACGTTTGTAATTAATTATCGCGTACTAATCGTACGGTGATTGGCCTCATCCAAGTAGTCGTAAATCCAATCATCGCAAAAGAGAGAGAGAGAGAGAGAGAGAGAGAGAGAAATGGGTATCGTACCCATTTACGTAGAGTGCCGTGTTAAAACGAGAACCCCGCATGATATGGGAAAAAACGCACGTCAACCGTGGCTGGTAAAACGTGACGCATAAAAAGAACGAGTGTATATATATATATATTCTTACACACACGCACGCTGACACACACAGACACACACACACACGTACACGCGTATCTTGCGACATTTAAAGCCATTCGAAAAAAAAAAAAGAAAAAAAAACGTCAATGCCGTGTGTAACCCTTCGAAGGCTGTAGCAGGGCGACAAAAGGTGAGCGGCGACAACGCCGTTGTGACGCAAGGTCGAGTATAAGTAAAACCACGCATACAATAATAATAACGATCAAGTAAGAATCCGTTTCTCGCGTGTGCAATCACGACCAATTTATCCGATACAATACGAGTTTAGCGACTGGACGTCAACCCTCCTTTCGATTTTTGTACGTATACGAGGTGTATCCGATTGTTTTATTCGTTAACAACTTACAACGTGTTAAGGAGGCTATAATACAACATCGAAATAACCATTATTATTTCGTTGCAGCTACGTTTTCGAACGTTTCAATCGTGACGCGTAAGCGACGTCGGAGATTACCTCGTCTTCTTCTCGTTACGTTTTTTTTTCTGTTTTTTCTTTTTACCGAGTATTTACTTATGTGGATGAACGAGCCTATTGTTATCTATGCGTACGAAAATGGCACACAAGATAAGCGTCGTTCATCAAATATTCTACTTACGTATAAGATCGTTTCATAATATTACATGAAAAGCCAACAAATCGATCCTTTCGACGTCGCGTAATGTATCAAAATTAACGCGATTCATCCGAACTAGCAAACTGTACAAACTTTCTCACCCTACAACTCCAAAATAATCCGCTTTCTCTCTCTTTCTCTCTCAACTCAGATTTTTCCCTTAAAGAAAAAAGAAAAAAAGAAAGCCAAGCAAGTTTGCTCGGTTAGCGTTAAAAATCCTTCGCCGATCGTTTCGTCGACCTTCGTTGCTACTTTCACACGGACAAGGTGGCTCGTGCAGGAGGAGATGGTTGTTAAGAGCATCACACGATATTATATAGACGCGTTGCAACGGCGCAACGTTCAACGCAACGCTTAACGTAAGGAAGGAAGAAGAACGCGCGCGCGCGTCTCTCTCTCTCTCTCTCTCTCTCTCTCTCTCTCGGCTATTTGTCTGTTGGGCGTCCGGCGGCAGCGACGGGTACAGAAAAACGAACGAACCAAACGAACCGGCTGTCGCCGCCACTCGTATAAGCAGCAGGCAAGCAAGCGAGCGAGCGAGCAAGCAAGCAAGCAAGCAAGCAAGCAAGCAAGCAAGCAAAGAGGAGAGGCACACGTTGCGAGAGAAGGAGAGCAGCTGCTACGTGCAGTTGTGGAGAGACACGACTTGTAACCGACCGGCCTGACTGCACCAAAGCATGCATGAGAAAACAAGAGGCTTGATATGCGCCTACAGGCCCTACTCCTCCTTATACCGCCTTGCTCTCCACGCTTTTTTTCGCTTTTCGCTTTTCGGTTTATTATACAGACATCACGTGTTTGTGTGCGTGCGCTTGTCTTCGGATATATACATACGTCGTTCGACCAGTTGATTTCGATTATTTCTTTTTTTTCGCCATTTTACGTTTGAGAGGCGAATAGCCTGGTTTTATCAAGCTGTCAAGTTCGTTCGAGGCCCACGCCCGAAATCTAACGAGTTCATTTTTTCCCGACACAGGCATCAGAATACAACAAATGGAGATAGACGCTCAGCAATAATGCATCAACGTTTCGCTACGCGGATTAACGGCATATTTAGTGCAAACGATAACGTTATAAATTTAAATATATATGTATATATGTATATATCGTTCCCCCTCGATTAATAAACTGGCAAAGCACCTCTTTCCCTCTTCCTTACTCTCTCTCTCTCTCTCTCTCTCTCGCGCGCGCGCGCGCGCGTCAAACTAGTACAACTCTGACCTAGTTCCACTAAGAAAACGTTAAACGAATTAAAACAGACAGAAACGTATTTTGTTTTTTCGAAAGCATTTACTTTTTCGAGGTATGCGTGTGTGTGTTTTCCTAGAGGCATTGAATACACGTTGTGTCGCCTGACGATACCGCGTGCAGTCGTAGTTTTGAAACGTGCATGTGCGTATATAATGGGGGAAAAGAATAAACTACAAAACTCGGCGGTAGTATACACACGCACGCACACACAAGGCGCGATTCCAATCTTTCTCTTGGAAGTAGCAGCTGCCGGCGCACATACGTACTTTCGTACGCTTGCTAGCTAACGCGCGCCTATATTACCCACAACGCGTGTATGTGCATGTGTGACTCACGTTATATCCGTCGCGGAAAATTTTCGCGCAAAATTTTCTGTCCCAGCTATATTTAGTGTGCAAGCGAGCGAGCCACGAAAAAGAGAACTCGTCGAAAATCGATAGCGTGTCTCTTAACCTCAAATGCTTTAATGCTCTCTTCCTGGGCTCTCGCTCGCGCTTGCTCTCTCTCTCTCTCTCTCTCTCTCTCTGACGCGTCCTCAAGCGCACGCTACGCAAAGCGAGAGAGAAAGCGAGATTGAGAGATCGAACGAAGTATGGGCACTTTGATAGGAACAAGGAAGGCGCGGCATCGGGTTAACGGTGTAATTACACGAGCGATGCGATGCAGAGAGAGAGACAGACAGAAAGATTCATCGAACGGAGAGGTCTGGCCGCAGCCATTTTGCAGCGAGAAATGAGAGAGAGAGAGAGTGAGTGGTGGTATCCGACGGCCGTCGGACGACGGTGAGCTCAACTCACCTTTTTCAGGCTTCAGCTTGGCTAAACCCGTAGCCAACTCGTGGATCAAAAGCACACTCGCGATCACTTTGAATGGCACACAATCAACACTGCACGCCGATAACTTGGCAAACGGCAATTTGTTGCGCGACACAACACACCACACGGCGTCACATTTCAGCGCTAAAAGCAAGCGCAGATCAACAAAGGTTACCCACTTGATAAAGATGGCCGTCGCTCAACTCTATGTTCTCTGGTTCGCTCTCTTGCTTCGCGACACCACCACTGTCTGTCTGTCTCTATGTGTATATGAGTCTGTCGAGCTCGCTACTCCAGAGAATGAGAGAGAGAGAGAGAGAGAGAGAGAGACAGACAGACAGAGAGAGAGAGAGAGAGAGAAAGAGAGAGAGCGCTGCTACTGCGCAACCGCTGGGGAGCGCCACTGTGCGTACACCAAACCAAATGTTCCTCGAGTGTATAACGTCTGTGCTTTTTTACGGGAGAGAAAGAGATAGAGTGAGCGCGCGCGATGTTGTGCACGCTCTCCAATTGATTTGTTTTCCGGGAATTGGGAGAGACTATATATTTTTCTTTTTTCCAAGATTACGTTGGAATTTTTGTTTTCCTACGGATGGGTTCTACGATGTTTTCGATACTCTTGCCGGTTATTTATACCGCATTGTGTTGCCTATTGTTCAATTGATTGGTTTGACCGAGTTAATACTTTGATTCAATACACATTTTTAGTCTAATTTGTTGCGTGTCTCGTTTCAATCACATGACACTATGCAAACACAGAGTGTACCGGTAATCGTAATGAAAACTAGACACTACAAATCGATTGGAAAAGTTGGCGTGTCACTGTTAACTCGAGAAGAATGAAAGGCTCATTAAGAGAATTACACGTGTAAATGGAGTGTCGTTCGACAAGGTGGGCGCGGAGCCTTAAAGTTGCGCACTCCGGGAATTCTCTGTTGCGACTGTGTGTATAGTACAGCGCGCTCTTTCTCTCTCTCTCTCTCTCGTTTCACAGCAGAGACGATGGACTGATGGGTTGTTCCGTGATATAGCGCACGTATAGGTGTATGTGTATGTATCGTTACAAATACTTGTAAACACATGCGCGCACACAGCGCTAAGTATTATACATCGGCGGCTGCGCCCGCTTGTTGTGTTGTATAAGTAAGTGCGTTTAGAGCGCAACGATCGCCTGAACACTGAAAAGAGAGAAGCGGTGATGATTGGGCAAAGGAGGAGGTAAATGCCAGCAGGTAAAAAACGATACACGACAGCGCTACACTCGTTTCTGGGCGGTAGATTGTACATACTTATACACCTATATATGTGTGTATATATATACATAGTTGTCGGACAAATGCTTATAAGCGATTGATTTTACATTGAAATATAGGTGCTTTGTAATTGCGATGGCGCAATTGAAATATCGATGCAATTTTTATAAGTTGATTAGTATTATACTTTTAGTCAATTGACTGTCGATTGTTTGTATTTTACGGCAAAGATTAATGTTAATTTTTATAAATGCTACATTAATTGAGTGATTAGAAAAACAGAAAAAAAGATAACTCCCGAGAACTCGCCTAATATTGAGAATCCCAGTGAAATAACGTAATTGTGCAATCAGCACGTTAACTAACGTATAATTTATCTTAATGCTACTTAACGATAATAAATTCCTTTCCCTGTTAATCAAAATCATCAGACAACAATGGTTTCGCCAATCATTGTTTATTGTTAACGAAAATCACTGCATGTTATAACAATATCAATTGCATTATTTGTAAAATAATGATTCTCGATAAAGATGTATAACAAATAGCTGAATTTATACGTTTAGTATCTTCCGTATGTTACACTTAATATAATAGCTATTTACATTAGTATTTTTACATTGTTAACGTGTGTACCATTTGAAAAATCGTTCTATATTTCTTTGTGCATATTTTAATTGCATTAAAATCCCATAGTTTATTACAAGAATTAAATTCACATCCAAACTATCTTTTAAGATCTACTTTTTCTGCTAGAATACGTTCTGTATGCTACGATTGGCAATTAAAGAACAGAAAAATCTTAATTTTCTTGCCAAAGGGCGTTGCAGATGATAACAAAATAGTTTAGATAAATTATTCTCTTTTTATTCCGTCAAGTGAGAATGTCCTTCCAGTTGTAACCTTGTACTTTTAGAAATATTATGCAAAATTATACTTTATCGTGACTTGGAGATATCGATACATAAATATGGATAAATATATTTTCATAAAAAAATATAAAAATTCTTTTATACGAAAGTTTATATGAGCATCGTTTCAGTTAGGTTGATTTCACTTGTTCAAAAATAGAAAATATTACTTTCGTCAACACATCTCAAAAGAAAACAGAATATGAGCTATTGTGCAATTGTACATGCAACATTTTGCGACGTTGAGCTCCCATATACTGATAATGGAGTGCTTTAATAACATTGCTATTGCGAGGGAAAATATTATTGCTATCAAAAGTTGTTCCTTGTGAAACAATTACAACCCAAAAATTTCATAATTACATTAAGTACAACAAAGAAGACGGATCTCAAAAACGAAAGGCCTCGTCATGGTGCAAAGTCTGGTTTTCCATCGTAAGTACAACCAGATCGTTGAATGATCTTAGTAGCTGCCCAAATACCACATTTAATGCACACCTCTAAACTTTCATTTTGGATGTACTGAGCCAGAAATCCTGCAATAATTGCGTTCGTCAAATATTCGCCGTTGTGTTTGATACAAAAAATAGTTTGGCACAAAGGATAACTATAAAACTGACCTCCAACAAATGCATCTCCAGCTCCGTTTGTGTCAACAACTTGTTCTTCTGGCAACTTAACAACTGGGTATTCAGTTATTACATTATCTTTTGCTAATAAAACAGGATTTGCACCCTGAGTTATAATGACGATTCTTTTTCTCTTTGTGTTTATTTTTTCCATGTTTAACATCTTTAAAGCTATTTCCTTTATATCCATTGTATCAAAGTCATTAGCTTTAGCAAACGTTTCTGCTTCGGCTTCATTACCAAACAACACATCTACGTAAGGAAGAGCTGCTCTCATTGGTTTCTTAAAAAATTCACATAAAAATGGAGCACTTAGATTCATTGTGAATATTTTATTGCTTTCATATGCATGTTGAGCTACAGCCTGTATCGTCTCTGGGCTCACTGTCAAGAAAAAGCCCTGTAATTCAAAACAGAGAAAAGATTACACGCTCAAAGTCGTGCATATCTAAAAAATTCATCATAAAAAAAGTGTCAAATACCGAAACATAGAAAAATGTTGTATCGTTTATCAATTTCTTGTTATCTTCATCCTCTATATGCGACGGTGAAAAACAGTTGGCTGCAGCTAAATTGGCGCATAGAGATCTATATTTGCCATTATTAGTAATCAAAACTGCACAGGTCCCTGTTGGTTCTTTATCCGTATACTGATACCTTACGTTTAAACCATTTTCCTTAGCCTTTTCTTCCAAGATTTTAGAGTATTTGTCTTTTCCAACACAGCCCATATAGACCGTCACCTTTGGCTTCTCAAGGAACCACTACATATCAAATATTTATTATTAATACAAATATAATTGATATCTCAACTATCAGCTGGAGTATATTTGAAAAATTTGAATATTCTTGCGTAAAAATATTATTGAAATTTTCTTATCTGGCCTACTCGGAGTTACAAATGAATCAACATTGATTACGGTATTGCAACAGACATTTAGATAATGAAGTTATACGACTATGCAAACAATCATATTTTTTGCTTGAAACGAAAACAAAAAATTAATGAGAAAACTGAAATTTACTTGTGCTACTCGCATTGTATTTTGTACAGATCCTCCAGCAATAAAATCCGCATTGTACTGCTCGATCAGCTCGTCGTATAATGGTTTGTGCTTATCGTTGGCCAGAATAGCATCGTTAGCCTTTAAATCGTACTTTTTTAGAAAATCTTCGTCTACTGATGCAGAGATATCTAGAAGAGGATTTCCAATCCCTAGCAGAGTTCCTTCTCTGAAATAACACGACAATAAAATACCAAAACGGAGCTCAAAAGTTCCCAATTAAGGCGTAAACTCGATCGAGTGTTAATTGAAAATATTGCGAAAACGATATTTTTCGAACAATCGCAATTAATTAAGCAATTAAGTAATTAATGCAAAAAGTAAAGAGGCGCGAGTACGAGTTAATCGAAAGCAAAACACGACGAAGATTGCATAACGAATTCTATTTATCTGCCGTCCGTAATTTAGATTGCATACATAGTAAAGCATGGCACTCAAAACAACCGTTTAATCTGGAAAGCGCAACATCGATCGAGTGAATCTACAAAGCTACTCGTTATCGTGAATCGTGATACGACAAATCTTGAAAAAACTCGTTCTCGTCCAAGTAACAATTTAAACGAGAAAATACATGGTCGTGTACAGTGATAACCTCCAAAACACGCTTTTAAATGAAAAGACACGTGTTTTCGAGTACTGTCAGTACAAAATAATCACGCAAAACGATCCTCACCTCAACTCTTTCGACATTTTTACAAATGATACGATCCGTAGATTCGTCGTTTAAGGCACCAAACGACAATTGATCAAGCGCGCAAGCTCTCGCGACGCGGATATTGCGACCACGCGCCAACTGGGAGATGAAAAATAAAATATAACCACAGAGCAATTTCCTCGCGAACGCCTGCGCGTACACTTCAACGCCAATGAAGTCAGCGCTGTGCAGTAAGATGGCAGATTACCTATTGATAAAAATCACGTGGTTAGCGCTGTTGTCTTGTATCGCGACTGTTATCAACGTTCGACGAATATGGAAGTTTTTTTTGAAACGTTAATCGCCGCAGCTTGTACACAACAGTCAAATGACGTAGTGTTTCGTTTGAAGCGCAACGAAATTTTCCAAGAATTGCGCTCTCATTTGAATTTCGTAGGATGTTCGCGAGAATCTCCGTACAATCCACGTACCACGATGTATTTTTGGCGCATTCTTAGCAGCTTACAGATGGAGCCTTTTAATAGCGTTTCGCGTGCGCAATACACTTTACCTGGCTAATGCTCGTATCGTACGATATCGCCTCACTACCAATGCAGATCGCTCTTCGGTCTCTTCCTGCTCCGTGCGATTTAGTCCTTGGCGGGCTTTCATTTAATTTATTTCCAGTTACAAGTACAAATACTTAGTAATTAAAGGCGAGTAAGAGGAAATGATGGATTTGGCTAATAACAACAATAGACAAGAGCGTGTAG
Source organism: Chouioia cunea (assembly GCA_030064505.1). NCBI lineage: Eukaryota > Metazoa > Arthropoda > Insecta > Hymenoptera > Eulophidae > Chouioia > Chouioia cunea. Next base: position 7,949,153 of record JAOPFQ010000001.1, read on the forward strand.
GTGTAAAAGTATCACAGTTTATTCGGTTTTTCGTGAAACAACTAACATTTGGTCGAGGGCTTCGATAGCGAGGCACGCAACGTGCGTTTCAATTGGTCTAGCCATCGTCGATCCGATCCTCGGTTGTCGTGCCACCTCCTGCGAGATAACGATTAATAATTTTGAGTGTCAACAGAAAATGAATCCTCGTGTTAATTACTCGTATTCAAATGCAGATGAACGAAAGAAAAGTAGCCAATTGCAAATTAAACGAAAATAACAAAATCTGGAGAACGTTACTTTTGCGATATCATACCGAAAAAGTGTACTTGGCCACGTGAAAAATGTCAGCGTACAATCATGACAATTAACGCGTTAATTCCGTTGAATGTATTGGACTTGCCTGAAAAAAATGTCTCAGTCCACATCATTGAATGTCGAGCAAGCTTACAGGCTGTGCAAAAAGCTCTCGAAAGTGTCACACGTCAGATCCCTCGGATATTGGAAGTCGTAGAAGTTGGCTCGTTGCTGCCGTTATAATCAGCCGTTTTGCCAGTAGCCCATACTGCTCCTATACAATTACAGAGCACACATACACATTTTTAAGCATTATTTCATTGATTGTGCTGAAAAAAATGTTCTGTTTGTTTGATTAATTGGTAGCTCGGAAAGTACGTGAAATTTTTGTGTGTTCCTTATTGTCGCGAGCACGTTCACCGAGATAAAAGTGTCGTGTAAAAATATCGTACGTTGGTGTACTCGTGACTTACTAAGCGAATAAATAGTGTTCACTCGCACACGGGAGTGAATTTGTCGTGAATTCATCGAGTGGTGTAAAATAATATACAGTGTTGATTGAAAAAATATCGATTGCGAGTTAATGACAGATGACCAATGGCAACTGAGTTACGTTGTACAAATTGATTTAATTGGTAATGAGACGAAACTGTACGATGATCGTGTTTAAATAAAGCCTATTTCAATGTTGACAGCCTCTTGATATAAATGTACTTGGAATTTATGAACGACGATGAACCGTGTTTCTAATACAGATAACTTGAAAAAACAGTGTATGTATGTACGTACGTATGTATATATGTATATGTACACACACACACACACACACACACACACACACACACACACACACACACACAAACACAAATTGGTACTGTCAAATAAAAGAAAAAACAAAAAAAAGTAAAAAAGTACAGTTGCGTCGAATAAGAGAAAGAAAAGTAATGCAAGTAGTTTTACCCCGACGTGCATGGAATGATACACCTGACAACTATCCTCTCGCGACAAATTACACACGTGTCTTCGGGGTTTCCTTCGTCGTTTCTCTCTCTCAGAGACACAACGTACATACGTTACGTATAGAGAATCAAAGATCATTGGATACGATGTGTTTGTCGTTTCTTGTCTTTTCCCATTGATTTTGTAACAATAATGGACAGAGGACAGATAATCACGGCGACGGTGCGTGGTTGGCGGAGAACGATATCGTCTTGACGTTCGATGATAGTGGTGTGCGAGAAGGACGACGAGCGGTGCATATTTATTGTTATATGCCGACGGAGCACGTTTTATTTTGTGATTTTTCGTCGGGCGACGACGGCGGCGGCGGCGGCGACGGCGGCAACGGCAACGGCAACGGCAACGGCAACGACGGCGGCGGCGGCGGCGGCGGCGGCGGCGGCGTTTTCATATACGCGCGGCCCCTTGATCACACACAAGAGAAAGAGAGAAAGAGAAAAGGAGTCGCTCGACGGCGCGCATCCAATTCAGTCGCATATATATCCTATTTCAAAAGATTCACTATGCATTTCGAGGCATATGCATCAAATAGCCCTATAAATAGATAAAAAGACGTTTGTTTTTGTCAAATGGAAAACAATCTTTATGTACAATCAGAAACTTATGTCAATGTTTACACAATCATGAAAGGCAGTCGAAACGATTACAATGTAATTTGTAAAGTTAATTGTGGAAAAATAAGAGATAACGGTTGTTGGTGATATCGCATGGATTGTTGCGAATGTAATATTGACTCGTTTAGAGAAAAAGTATTACGAGTTATAATCGTTTTCACTGCGAAATACTTGAGCAAGCAGAAGAAAAGAAATGCAAGAAAATAAATAACGATATAGATAAAAAATAGATTGAAAAAAAACCCTTAACAACCTACAAGATACAAATTGTTATAAAATGTAAAGCTTGAGAAATTACCTGTTTATGATCCGACGTAACGTTTCCGAAACCTGCTACAATAATCTATGTATAAACTACCTCGTGATCAGTCGCAAGATTAATGATATTCCGAGAAAAACCGTCGAAAAATCGTTCGAGAAATCGTTGAAAAAAATTGATCGAAAAATTGGTCGATACAACATCGTACACAGAGCTTTCGCTTTGATATTATCGTTACATTATCCGAAGTGCATTTACTGCACGTGGAAGAAAGAGGCGCCAAGGATATTGAAGTACAAAAAACACGCAATTATTAGCAACTTACGTCTTTATTTGAAAATTAAATGCAAAACGTGGATGATTTACTTATCGTAAGTATAAGCGGCAAGTCATTACTAAAAGTACAACGGATAAAACAAAAAGAGCAGAAATGAAGCAGATTAATGAAATCACTTTCGTTATTGTTCCGAGATTCGTACCTGCTTTCTGTCTCTTTCTCGGATCTTTTTATTTGTCTCGCGCTTAATGTATAATATATCTAGATATACGTGTATGTAATCTCGCATCATCTCTCACGTGTTCGTCGTAATTGTCGTTTAATCCGAGGTAGTATCAATATTACAAATGTGTAACATCTGTTTATTTTTTTTCGGTTAGCGCATCTCAACAAGTTTTATTGTAATCCACACCAGGATAAGAGACAAGTGACTTATTCGCGTCGTAACCCTGCGAAACCATGTTGTCCGCAGTACCCATCGTTCTGAAAACATCAGTCACACAAAAACGAACGGTTTTTATATTAAATGAAATTACCAATCTGACCAATAAAAAAAAGAACAAAAATTAAACAAGAGATTAATATAATGATGAGAATAACAAGACGATCCTTGTAAATTGTATCAATCAACAAAATGTTTGTTTGCTTGCGCCTATACTTTCTTTTGTTGCCATTGCCAAAAAACATCCAAGTCAATTGCTTTTAGTTTTTAATAAGCATGATATATACGATTGGATAATGCACGTCTAGTTAACGTTAATTTACTGCGGTCGAAAACATGCCAAAGGTTACGTTACTGGAGGCTTTGCCAACAAAAGCCATCGACGCTACTTTTCGTTCGAATATTCACGTGCAAAAGATAGCGTCAATTTGTTGTCCGTAACGTAACCTTCTTTCGACAAATTAACCGATTCACCTTTGAGGAAAATAATAATAAGACTAGCAAAACTAAACAATCTCCAATAGAATGCTACACTTGTCATGGCGAATTGATGCAATTAATTTAGACAGGAACGAAGATAAAAATTATTAACAAACGACAAAGAAGGGCTAGGCCGAAAGAAACGCGACCTCGCTCGAGACTTTTCTTTTTTCTTCTTCCCAAGCTTGATTTTTTATTAGCTATGCTATTCGTGTTGAAAGACGCGACGAGACCGACGTGAAAAAACAATCGATAATACTAAACAATACCAAACTTTGCTCGACTATGTACAAAACAACTACGTTAGTCAAACTTGTTAAGTGCTCAAGTATCATCTACGTAGCGTGTATTTCTCACGAATGCCGAAACACACTACGTGCAATAGTAATCAAATACATTGTCAATTGATATAAATGCCAAATTTCAAAAACCACAACATTTGATGTATGATGGAAGAAATGAAGGAAGGGTTGGGAACCAAAGCCAAAAGTCGCGTCGCATAAAACCAATGAACCGTGTTCGTTTCTCCGAAATCAAACCAAAGAGTAAATAAAAAGAGAAATGTCAAATGAACAGAGAAAACAGTTTGTTTTTTGTTGGGACGATGGGAAGTGATGTGATGAAAGAAATAAACAATCACGTTTCGTTTGTGAATTTCACAAATATTACATTTTGTATTACACAGATTTCTCTTATAATTCATAAGTTGAATGGGGCATAGAGAGAAAAGAGTTTTCTTTATCATTCTACAGCGCATCATTATATATATATTCTGGTATATAGTGGAAAAAGAGACACGAATCTTACAAAAAAAAACAAACGTTAATCTCGAAAAAAAAAAAAATTTTTTCCTCGTTTCATCTCGCACAAAGTTTGTTTTTTTTTTCACTTAGCCGACGACATTCTACAAGCTATACGTACACAGAATATACTCGGAACCGCAGTTATTATACGCTCTTGCTTCTCGTATCGTCGACAATGCACACGAATAATTTGACAATCAAGATAACAACAGATTTTTTTTTATTAATCTAGACGCGAGCAAGAGCTACCTTTTACAGTCTATGACATTGTCTTTTTTCACGTACAATTTTATTTGTTCTACTGGAAGGGTTTAACGTTTAAAGTACAAGCTGTTGCAAACAACGCAACATACCGCTAAAGTTACTCTCAGAACAGAATCCATCAGAAGGAAAAAAATCTGCCATTCGAAATCGATCGTCAACGAATTTTACAAGTGGCGTTATACAATGTACGAGGTGTTGTATCGCTGATGCCTTTCGTAAAGGTCAAAATGTTAACGCATTTCTGTTTTATTTTTAAGAGATTTAGAAGTATCGTCGTAGCGGAAAAACGGTGCAATAAAAAGATCATCGATCTTACCTTGATACTTATCATTATATTTTCATATAATTTAATCGGAATACGTGGATACGTGTTAACGTGTAAGTGTGTAAAGCTGTAAACTCATTCGAAAGTTCAATTCTCGTCTCAATGCATGTTCCGGTTATTATCATTTATTAAAAACAAAAATCCATGACAAGCGTTCTTTTATTTTTCACAATTACGACGACATTACGTGAACATGCATTGGAATAATTATCGTTACAAGTATGTCAATATAAAAAAAAAAGTAAGCGCGCCTAACGCAAATATTATACTTAAAATCAAGGGATCGTGTACGAGGGCTTCATCCGAGCCTTAAAATAAGAAAAACCTCTTATTCTTTGTTAATTCTACAAAAATTGTGTCCGACCGTTAAAAAATCGTCTCGTACGTCAACGAGGAGTAGCGGAGACGATCAGAATTAATATCGTGTCAAAATTTTATTCATTAGTAATGTCAAATGTTTGCCTTTATTATTTATAACTTGATAGAACGTTCAGGGCCAAGGGCCCGTTGAGCCGTCGTGAATCGCACGAAAAGGAGGCACCACCCGCGCTACAACTTGTTTGTTAATACTATTTTCATCTCTCGATATTGACGTACCGCACAAGCAAAACGAGTAAAAATATTTGCATAACGAGAGAGAGAGAGAGAGAGAGAGAGAGAGAGACACAGAGAATGAGAGGGCGAGAGAGCGAGAGACAGAGAGCGCGCGAGAGAGTGAGAGAAAATGGGGGGGAAGGGGAGTAAAAGAAACGCCTCAAGTTCAAACTTGGGAATAACAAAAAAATCTATAGAACGCGTCGATAATAACAAAGGTGCGTCCTCCTCGTGCGTCTAAGTATTAATAAATCACTCGCCGGTTCTCGCAATTCTGTTCAAAAAGACAATGATATATCACGGCCATACTTGTACAAGTAATACCTTGATTAATTCTCATGATTCTCGTAAAGATCATTGATATTTTGTTTTGTTTTATTATTGATACACAGAAAAATTCGCCACAAAGAAAAAAACCTACACATGTGTGTTGCATGATGCATCATTATTATTATAATAATTAATATTTTTAAATGTTAAAAGTGAGAAACTGCCTGCTAAGCCGGCAGACCTTCGCGTCGTATCAGGATCATCCCGACGAAGTCACAGCATCTCGGTCCCGAAGGCTTCCTGTTCATCGTCAAAACTCATCCTCGTAACAAAGATCAACCGGCTCTGTCGATTTCTCCGAAGTTTCTGTTTTCTCATCATCATCATCATCACCGACGACACACCGACACGAGATTACAACCCCGGCGGCGCGCGACGTAGGTGTTTGTTTGTGTGGCGGTTGCGGCGGCTTTAGTATGGTGCGAACCGGCGCGACGGCGATGGCCCTCGGATTCCCGGTCTGGTAAAGCAAATAACATCACAGTTTACAACACGGTTTTTCATCGACGCAATTATTATTTTACTTTATTTTTGTTTTTTTAGCTCTTTTTCTTTCTTTTTTTAACACGAATTTTCTTGCACGCGTTTGCTGCTTTGCTTTCGAGCGCTCGTCAAGTAGGCCGATGGCTGATTTAGAAGGGGCAAAACAAACAACGAACGTTGGTGTTACTCTCCTTCAAGGCAGCAAACTTTGCAGAAAATGAAATACTCAAATTTGGCAAGTATACGACAGATCTAATCCATGGTTGGCGATTAGGTCTCTCATTGGAAAATACTAATTTTATAAGAGATTATACTTGGGTGACTAGGATCGATAGGAACTCGTGTTGATTCTTTTTACCTCACTTAATAGTCTAATAATAATTTAATTCAAAGGTGTCAATTCAAGTTAGAAGTAGATTTGTAGAAAAAATGTAGCTCGCTATTCAAGTGCTGTATATCTATGGACAGGCATTTTCTATCTGAGAATGACACACAATGAACGGACATGAAAATGACATAGTGCCTGTATATCGTACATGGAAATAGTTAAAAACACTTTGCATACACTTGTCAATCAGAAGCAACGTAAAAAAATATAAAATTGTAGTCAAAGCTGATGAATTAATGATGGCAAGCGAGGTCAAGAAAAGGACAATGGATTGGAAACTTTTCAAACTAAGAATCCTCGGGCTGGTGTGGCATTATCAACTTACCTACGCTCTTCAAATGAGTCTCGGCTGAAGTCCTCGTACATCCCTCTACTACAACATTATTTAAATCGATTATCGACACGTTTCTACCTGCAAACTTTATTATTTTCAAAGAGCTTGCTGCACTCTCTTGTTCAAGGCTTAACTTTGTGAATTAATCGTATTAATTGCAAAGAAAAAAAACCAGAAGATATTACTTCAACAACTGACTAAATTGTTTCAGGGTAATACAAAATTGGCAGACAATATAGCTGGACTTTAAATCCATGCGACTGAAAATCACTGCCACCATAATATTGTATAAATTCGAAAAGTCTATAAACACACAGTCCAACATTTATAATATAGAGTAAACTCAAATCGTAACGTGCATCAGCAACATTGAAATACAGAAAAAAGTTATCAACGTAATCAAACTTGTAAATAAATTAAAAAAAAAAGCTGTACTTGAGATTGTATGTGTGCATCTACTTTTGGTAGGTCTGAGTTTATTTTTCAATTCAATTGATTATCAATTGTTGATCGGGTTGAATTATCAGTTAAAGCCATGAAACAAGAGAGCCTGCCCATTAGCACATCCTAGAAATGTAAGGATCTCATTGGCAATAGAATAAGTCTTTATCTTTCCTAGATATTCACAGATTTTGCGACACGACGCGACGTAGCGTAATTGTTGTAGAAAAAGATGGAATGGCAAGATTTTGATAAAATTTTAAGCAAATAATTTACAGGGACTTACTCTTTCTTAACTTGAACGCCGAGCCACCATTGTCTGTCTAAAGGTTGCATCTATTCACGGATAAGCTCGGTATGGAGCCGGGTGTGCACTGAAATTTAGAACGTAAAGAGATGTCCAGGTTGCGTTATTTTGTTTGACTCAAACCACGCAATAGCCACGCCAGGCCTTAATTTTACGCATCGTTCTTTTTTTTTCATGTTGTATATCAACAATTACAAGGACATTCAAGCCATAGATTCTGATATATTTTATTTTATTTATGTAAAATATCTATCTTCCGCATGTTATTTCTAACTGTCTAACTATAAACTGGTCAGAGTAATTATGATGTAACAAATATCTACTTAGCAAAAATAAAGAAAAATAATTGTGTCAAACAGAAAAACCACACCGACCCGATAAATTCCAGAGGAATTTGGTGACTACCTATAAGAGGGAATAGGAGTATTTGTCATCTATTGAGTTAGGAGCAGCATAGTATAAGAGTGATATGAATAACGAATTTGGCAAGACAGGGTGAAAGAAAGAGAGAAAAAGAGAAAAAGAGAAAAAGAGAAAGAGAGAAAGAGAGAGAGAGAGAGACAGAGAAAGGAGAGAGAAAGGGGAGAAAGAGAAAGAAAGAGAAAGAAAAAGAGAGAAAAAGAGACAGTGAGTGAGAGAGAGAGAGAGAGAGAGAGAGAGAGAGAGAGAGAGAGAGAGAAAGAGAGAGAGAGAATGAGAAAGAGACAGAGAGAAAGAGAAATAAAGAAAGATAGAGAGCAACAGCAAGAGATGGAAAGATGATAGGCTATACAGAGAAATGCAATATATAGAGGCCATAAGAGATAATCGCCCAACCCTACAAAAAAAATCGCATGAACAGTTAATCCAGCCTGAAAATGTGTTCACAATGTTAAGCCGGATAAAACGAGTGATCACAACCGATATATACATGTATATAAGATACACATATCTCTATATACTTATGAAGGTGTAGGACTAGAAGATGGCGGATGAAACCTGATAACTCACCTGAATCGTCCGTTGTTGCCTGCCGGAGGTGGTGATCGTCGGCTAAACATACCGTAGTCCTGCCCGCGCGAGAAACCGGTGTCACGCATCGAGCCCATTCCAGCTGTAATTTTTTTTCGTATCGAAGGAAACGAAAAAAAAAAATAAAGTGGAAAAAAAAAAAGAAAAAAAAAAAACAATAAAGCAACATGTTAGCAAAATCGTGTTAAGATTAACGAACAGCTAAAATCGTACCAGGATGCTGATAGCCGTCATTACCCGACATTCCGGTCATTCCTGTAAACCTCCTCTCGTAAAGATCACGGGTGTCATCAAATCCACGGCGATCATAGTAGCTGTCGTAGTCTTGGAAAGGTGGATAGGTCTGTAAACGCGAAATACAAAACACATAAGAATGATGCAATTTAGCATGGTTGGAAGGGCTATCGTCAACTGTACTTACACCAAAGCGAGCACCACCCATAAGACGGTCGCGAAGGAAGGGTGGTGGTGGTGGAGGTGGGTAGGGATCGCGTCCGAACATTCTGTCCCTGAAGCCATTCCTGTCAGGACCTCCTCCCATGCCACCTTTGGGACATTCCTTGGACCAATGCCCACCACGACCACATCGGTAGCACTGTTCTGGATCACCCATGCCAGGCCTCTGTCTGACGCGACTCGTCGAAATTTGAACCTTCATTGGCTGACCGTCAACGATTTGACCATTGAGCTCTTTGATAGCCTCGTTTACGTCTCCACTGGCTTCGAGATGGACAAAGCCGTAATTGCGGACAATGTCGCACTCGACTACGGTACCATACTTGGCGAACAGCTCGCGCACCTGGGGAGCCTTAGTGTTGTCGGTGAGGTTACCTACGAAAATCTTGGTTGTGGGAGTGTTGGGTCCTTTGCGACTTTTGGCTGCTTCACATTTAATGGGCTGACCATGGACCATGTTGCCGTTCAAATTTTGGATGGCATTCCTGCCAGCTTCCTCGTTTTCCATATGCTGTAAATTGTAAATTATTTTTTATTTTGACAACAGATGCGTCAAGCTTCAATTGCAATTTATATTCGTTTCATTTGCTTGTCAATGCAAAAGATGGAATTGAAGAAAAACGATTCCAAGTATCGCGACAACACACAAAATTACGATGGATCGCGAAACTTGGCAATTTTTGCAGCAAAAAAGTAGCACAAGCAAGTGTACTTACGACAAATCCATAATTCTTGACGACGTCGCACTCAACGACCTTGCCGTACTTCTCAAAGAGCGGTTTGATGTCGGCGTTAGTGGTTTTATCAGCAAGATTGCCGATGAAAATCTTGAAGGTACCTACGCTGCTGAAGCCCGGCATCTTTCTTCACTTCAAATACCTGCTTTGCACATGAAACACAGACACAAGTGAAAGTTAGTAATTTTGCACAATTGCACGTTGATTCGTTTGCGAGTAGGGAAAAAAATTGCGCACAAGAACCGGAAACCGCACACCTTAGAGCTCGCAAGTGAGCGCGCGAAAGTCGATAGAAAATTGAAAGAGAGAAAGAGAGAGAGAGAGAGATAAAGAGAACGGGTCAGTTTGGGGGGAGGGCAGAGGGGGAACAAGTCACAGCGCTCCGGAAACTTCCACGCCGAGTGAGAGAGAACGATAAGACGCGCGACGCGTGGTACAGAGATAAAGATGGCCGTTGAAAATCCGAATCGATAGCAGCGCCACTGTTTCGCTTGTTTCGAGCGTCCCTCGTGCCTATGTGGCCCATGTACGTACAATAAAAATGCATTTTTTTTTTCTTGTCGCAACTAGAAGAACGCGCCGATTATGCATTACACGATAATAGTCGTGTAGATAAGTGTAAATTGCATTGCAAATCGTTATCGCCTATTACAAGGATTGAGCGCGAAAATGGCATTTTGGTAGCAAACTTGTATTGGCGATATATACACAGGTACATTTGCAAAAGTCGTCCTTGGTCAAAAAGAAGTGAAAGCTCGGTCAACGAACCAACAATTAGATCTCGTGGTATCGTCAGCGACAAATGTTAACGTGTAACGTCCACATTTGGTTTTAAATACTAAGTTGCTTACAATTCTCTCCGTCATGCAAAACTACAAAAAAAAAAAAAAATAATAATACGAAAAGGTTGCCACTACCCAAAGGGACAATAATTCATTAACATTGAAATTTAACGGAAGATCAAGAGGTATCTGGATTTCGGACCGAAGAAGCCGGCTCCTGACGCGGACGCCATACAGCGCCCCTGGTATGGTCCTTTATTTTCTTCCCTCTATTCCATTATATAATCTTGTCGGCATTATCCAAGTGCAAAACTTGGGATAAATTAACGCTGAAATAGAGTAGGTGAAAAAAACACATCGACAAACGGGGGTAATGATAATTTGATAATTTACTTTCGCGAGCTCGTCATCGGCGCCGAATCAGCAATGGCGTGTACAATGCTCTCTCTCTCCGTCGCGTGAACGTGTGCGCCCGTTCGATTCCGCCCACGCAGGCTCAACGTTGCGCAGTTCGCAAAGTAGGAAAATACAAAATAGAGGAAGGAGAGAGAGAAAGACAGATTGGTAGAGCAGTAAATGGAAAAATTGTTGTGGAGATTTCTTACCGTGAGATTGTTGCGTTAAAACCGACGCGTCGATTGTCCGCACACGAGAACGCGTATAGTAGCTAAAAAATGGCGGCGAATGGGGAGACCGGAGAATATGAACGTTGCTCGGCGGCGAGACAGCGAGAGCAAACTAGCGATCTACCGTCACGACGTCCTTCGACAGACTGCGCGCGCGACCGGTGGACACGGATTGTTGCGGCGCACAGCGGGGACTTTGCGGCGTCGCGTAGCGCAGCCAACTTTACAAACTACAAAATCAATAGTGACCGCGCGCGGTTATTTTTTTATTGGATCTTGTTCTACTATCGTCCGGAAACGACACACGAATGGTCCAGATGCTGTTTGCTCTTGACGCATTTTCCAAGAGTGCCGTGATTCTTTCGATCGATTATTCAAGTTAACAATGCTGATTATTGGGTTTGTCGTTTTATTACTTATTGCGATGGATTAGTTCGTAGGTTGGTAGCACTGGGCAGCTACGGAAAAAAGCGCGCGAAAATCAACGTAACACGTTGGATAACCCACTTGGATTTACAATAAAATCAGTAGGAAAAACTGGAAAACGCTTTACTGCGACGCCGACGTGCAAACGTTCAAACGCTGTTACCTCGGACAAAAGTTGTCGTCAAAAGTAACGCGAACAACGTCGCGTCGATCGTTTTATTCCACACGGTGGGTTTGAGGACAGGATTTTTGCGGGCAAGCCACGTACGTACGGGTTGTTCGAAACACAGTAACAAAGTGAAGAGACGCAGAGGAAATTTGCTGGTAGGTTAAGATCGTTTGGTTAATGTGTGGACAAGTAGCAGCAATCGTAGTTAAACGTACAACGTAATGAAGGACGAACGAGTGATCGAAAGTCGAGGGTTTTGTCAATTAGTTAAAAGGCGTTTTTATTTTTAACTTTTTTTTGGAAAAGCTTATACGTTTAATAATCATTAAAAATAGAAATTTCGTAGTTTTATACTTTCATAGTTTACAATACATATTTATATAATAATTACAAATGAATCTTTAAATAAAAGATTCAAGATTAGGATAGCATATGTAACAAATGGCTTTGCCGACACGACACAGCAGTTAAACATCGAAGGCATCCAATTCGAAGGCAATTAAAAGGCCAGCTAATTTTCGCGAGAACACAAAGTGCTTACATCCGAATATTGTTGTTGTTGTTGGTGTTGGTGTTGGTGTTGGTGTTGTTGTTGTTGTTGTTGTTGTTGCTGTTGTAGCTGTTGTAGCTATTATTTTCTTGTATTTGGCTGATTACTCGAAACCAATTATTATCACAAAGATATGCCGTATCGTTCTTTCACTCGTACGATAACAAGCTCGCTCATACGCTCTCGCTTCGGTGTATCTCGCCGTTCTAATAGTACATATTAATCGCATCGCTAATCGTTCGTCTAATGTCGTATGCTTGCCAAGTAAAAGTGCCCTAACAGCTAGAATAAAAATCGTTTAAAATAAATACGCATCTGTACAAAGTTTGTATTGGATCAAAATTATACGTCGTAGTTTGCATTACACAGAGCCGCTCGAAGGCCGTTTTGTGGTACCTAAACAACGTGCGAATATCGTTCATCATTCGTATCCCATTCGTTCGTGTTCGCAGTGACACGTCTTGAAACTTAGGAAAACATGTTGTATTCAGCGTCGCCTATAAATATAAAAAAAAAAAAAAAAAAAAAATAATATTTATATTACGTGATCAGTCTCAAAACATGGCATGGTCCACAGCACAATAAGCAAGCTAAGCCAATCTCTGTATACGAAGCTACATTTATGTTTAAAAAAATGTACGTAAATCGAATATCCTGCAATGAAATGTCTTTCCAGCGTGAACTTTACAAGTGAGACGTAACTAGCACAAGAGTAATACGACCATTACGATTCCGCAAGAATAAAGTTCCAAAGCAACATAGGTATGCAACGTAAAATTTACTTTGGTATTAAGACACTACGTATTAGTTTCTAGATATAACGTTAATTCCCATGCATCGACGACTCCTCTCGAGCGAAGAATGCGCAGAGGTAAGTAATCGATTTATTACCAAGATCGGTATACTTGTCTTTTTAACAACTTCCATTAATGGAATTTTCAAAAGGAGACTCGAGATACATCGTTGCGGATGTACGTCCAAGCCATCGCTGTACACGGAGTCGATAAAACATCTCAACTTACGTATAATAAATTGGAAAAGCTACTTTATTGGCATCGTTAGAATAAATATCCTAGCAGTCAATACGAAGCTTTTCGTTAAGATAAGGAATTTGCATACAAGTAGAAGCCAAGTTTATTGCAGGACATAGAAGAGCTTACAGAAACTTACGTCGACGTAAGTCTTTGGCCCAGTTAATCCAAAACCTAAGAGACGTATACAATTAAAAAGTACAACGTTTCGTCGCAGCGGTCGCATAAAAACTAAATCTCGATAATTGCTCCGTTTCTCGCATCACTCTCGTTTCTCCATGCAACATTTTTTTCAAATTTTCAATTCGCATTCGTCAGTCTTCGGCTGCAGTCTGCAATCACCTAACGCTATTTACAAGGGAACTATTTACACGGGGATTACAGTTCAACTAGAACAAGCTTGCTTTTTTTCTTTCGTGTTTTCCTTTTGTTTGTTTTGCCCTTTCCGCTTTCTTCTGGTTTTTCCTCCCGAAGGCTCAGCCCACCCCGGAGTCGAGCATCAACAGGCGAAGATTTAGGCCACTGTTGTATTTCTTCTCGAAGAAACGAACGATCAACGTCGTTCTCGCTCGGTCGGCGAGTGAACGAACGCCTCCGGTAACAGCCACGCGTGGAGATAGTTCGAAAGCAGCGTTAGACTATCTTGATGGCGTTGTCGATGTGAAGCTTCGACATGGTTTTCTTCACCCGAAGAGCTGTCAAGCGAACTGCCGGATTCGTATGCCAACATTCGGTCATGAGTTTGGCAAGGGTCGACAAGATCTGCAACAAAAGTCAAAACAAAGGCGAACATGAAGGAGCCGTTGAACGATCGGCCGAAAGAACGAGGCGTAAGCTACGGAACTAACCGGATCGTTTTCCCATCTGGCGGGTATAACGGGTCGCAAGCGTTTAACGCAAACTGCAAGTCTCATCTCCTCGAAGTCGGGATCGTTAGGCACAACGTCGTGATAGGGCAGAGCGTACGGTTCGGCCGTGGACACTTTGCCACCCGAGGCACACTTTCGGCATACTTCCCACAAGACCAAGCCCACCGAGTACATGTCGGCCATTTTAAAGGCGTCGAACGACGCCGCGTTGAGCGTCTCGTCGAGGACCTCTGGAGCCATGTAACGACGCGTGCCCACTCTCGTGTTTGGTGCGATGTCGATTTCCCCAGTTTCGCTGTAACAAGGACAATCGTGCGGTTAGGAAGGCATCGCGCGGAGGTACGGAGGCGCGGTCGAGCGCGAGGGACCTGGCTTACCTCAAAAAACGAACGGCCAAGCCAAAGTCGGCGATGGCGCACTCGCCGTTCCTCTTGACGAGAATGTTCTTGCTCTTGATGTCGCGATGAGCGATCGCCGGTTTGCCCTTGGTGCCAAAGATCTCGGTGTGCAGATGGACGATACCCGAGGCGATGGACAGGCAAATGGCGAGCAAGGACGGATGATCGAGGACGGTCGTTTGCAGATAGTCGTGCAGCGAGCCGCGTTCGTGGTAGTCGGTTATGAGCAACATCTGCGTCCAGGATCCAGTACCCTTGATGTCGGCAGCGATGAAGCCGAGAATATTGTCGTGGCGCATGAGCACGGTCTGGTAGATTTCGGTCTCGCGGAACCAAGACGCCTCCTCCAGCGTGAAGAACACTTTGACGGCGACCTTCTCGCCCCGCCACCTCGCTAACCAAACCTCGCCGTAGCGCCCCTTGCCGACGCATTGGGATAACTGCAGTTGTTTGGCGATCGTTCGTTGCACGAGAAGCGGAAGACCCGAGCCGGAACCGCTACTTTGATCGATGAGGTCTTTCAAGGTCCCTTGCGACGAGACGAGACACTGTCCGCGATCCTTCTTTTTGTATCTGTTGTACAGTAGGACAATGGCAATCGTACAGATGACCAATAAAATTGACAATGACACTGCCAAAATGATCAACGTCGATCCCGTGGGCATTATTCCCACTGGCTCGGGTGGCACCGTTGGTTTCGGGGTGTACATCGGGAACAATTCCTTGTTGCACAGATTCGAATTGTTGCAGCACATGATGCTCTTGCTTTGGAGATGCGGCACCAAGTGACCTTTGCACTGCATGAAACCCTGCTCGTCCGGTGGCAAACAGCCAAACGACCATTCCGGTACGAGTTCCTCCATTTCAGCGTCGTAAACTTCCTCGACCGCGCTGAAGCAGTGTCCTCCTGGCCGTGTCTCGCATGTACCATTTTGTCGCTCGTCCGGGCAATGGCCATCGCAGTAGCACGTCACCGCTGACACTGCAATACAAATCGTTCGCTTGTTCATCTACGTACAACCAATCGAAAATATTACGCGCTGCAACCTCGACGACAGCCGAACTATCGGCCTTTTGCGCCTGTCAACGCAACCTCCGGTCAAGATTGCTCCCGCGACTCGCGATATTTTCTCAAAAAACTACAAAAGCGGCCTCGCTACCAGCAGTCTCGGTGTCGACGACACCAGTGCAAATTTATTCTCTCGCTCCACCGACCACAAACGGAAACTCTCTTGTCCGATTGGGCTAAAGCTCGAAAGTTAAATAAAAGAAAGAAGAATGCTATCCGTAATAAAGAGAGAGAAAAAGAAGTACGGAAACGTGCGCGGGTCGTCGTTCGGCAATCGCGAAAGAGAGAGAAAGCGCCAACGCAGGATACGTCCAATTAAACTCTTCGTGGGCGCGGACGAGAGGTGCGCCGATAAAAAAAGAGAGAAGACAAGTACACACATGGGTGTGCACGCACACGCTCAGCCGATGCGATCACGCTATGTGTTTTCACGGATGGTATATCACGCGCGCATCCTGACGGGCGGAGAAACCGCGAGAGGTGCGAACGATAATACGACGTTGAACTTGTCAACGAATGGATCTTCGAGTTTTATTTGTTGTATGAAAGTGCGCCGACAAAACTAAAGATGCAAACTATCGAAACAGGCCTTGGTTAATTGCCAGAGACGCGAATCGTTCGGATCGAGAACTTTTATGGTCCGGTGTAAATCGCAAATCGTAAATCGTAAAACAAAAGAAAAAAAGAAAGTACAAGTTATCGATACGCAACTCGTGTTTACGCACGTACGCGCGTATCCTCGTAATGGAATAAGTGCAGAGGCGCATATTACAGTCGTGTGTAGGCGACTGATTTTTTGCATCGTGAGTCACGTTTACGTTACACGTTAATTGTGGATCGCTTCCTTATCGAGCTATCGAAAGCGCGTCTGTGTGTGCGCGCCTGTGTGGTGAATATTAAATAACAAACAATCGTTTTTTGGTACGATGCGCGTCTACAAATTGGTGTATTTGCTATCGAACGAAAGCGAGAGACGTAGAATTGAAACGTGTATCCGTTTTCCATTCAAGCGGTAGTTATTCCGTCTTTGTTTACTATTTACACTCGCGATGGAATTGCGCGATTCTCGTGGCGCTTGTTTATCGACTGATAAATGTTCTTCGTTGTCTCGTCCGCGCGCGTCTTACGTAACTCATTGAGAGCGAGGGAGAAAGAGAGCAAGCGCGGAAAATTGCGCGCGAGGAAACTTGTTGAAAAAAAATACAAGCAGAAATAAAAAGAAAGCGGGTCGTAGATTATTCGCGAAACGTTATCGGCTGTAACCGGCACGTATATATATACACGCACGCGCGCGCGCACACAGACACGCGGACACGCGGACACGAGTATCGGAGGAAAAACGACAAGTTGACGCACGTGCGTCTTATTTGGCGCGACGCTTTACCCAACGTATCGCCTAAAAATTGCGCTCTTCAACGAAAACCCATATTTTCTTGTTCTCGACGTCAATCAAGTGTATAGTCTTGACGAATTTAAGTATACGGCGCAAGGTCGTCTTTTCCACGGATAATTACGCGGATCCGTAGATAGTCGATCGTTACGGTCGGTATATAGATAGAACGCGTACGCGTAACAATAGCTCCAATCAATTTCGTCGCTGGGCGATTCACCTCGCGCAGCGTTGCGTCTGGCTGTACTTTGAAAGGTTGGTATTATTTATACAACGCCCGAGAGAGCGGACAACGCAAAAACGAAAAAAATACCACGTTTTCGCAGTTCGTTGCGAGCTCGTTATTTCAAAGTCTCGCGTGCAAATAGCGTCTTGCTCGCAGCGTTAACGGAGAGGACAGACGAGACGCCCTCACCTTCTAATTCCGTATATATGCCCGACAACAACAACGACAACGACAACGACAACGACAACGACGACGACGACGGCGACGAGTCGACGTCGTCGTGGAATCCGACGGATTTAGATAAGAGGGATGCATCGTGCACGCACGCGCACGCGCGCACACATCGTTGGGATGATTTAGTTCGTCGACTGCAGTTTCGACTTTTCTTTATTTTCGGCACGTGTGCCCCAGGCGCTATTTTCGGACGCGACGTGGATCGTCGTGTTTCTTTATTTTGTTCAAGTCGACGCTTCGATGAAATTTTCGAGCTATTCGACGATTAGCGAGACTCGTCGCTTTGAAGATCGTCTTTCTTCCGTAGATCTTGCAACCGTTCAATGGGCCGACGAAGAAAATTCAACGTCGACGATCGTCTCTTCCGTGGCGTTGACGTTGACGCGTTGTTGTTCCTGCTTCAAGGATACGCTTCCTTTCGGCCAAAGCGGAAATGTTCGTCCCTCGAGACACTCTCGCGTGTTCTCTTATTCGCGAGTTTATCGAAACTCACCGACGTTCGCCGATCGAAGGAAAACAACTTGGTTTTCCAGTCCGACGAACCGGGCAACGTCGATAGGCAAACGACACCTTTCGCACATCGTTCGCAAGAAAAAAAAAAGCAGACGCGACGATTATACGCGTGTTGCGCGAAACGAGGACGTTGACGTTTCGCAACTTGTAGCAAGTATCTCGCGTTATTTAATCGTTGTTTCTGAAATACGAAGAGAACGTTGCGTGGTATTCCAATAAAAGGAAACTTTGCCTATACGTACCGAGTCATTCCTAATTGATACACCGGTATCGTGTGTCGTTGCAGTTGCGCGCGTGCGTCGTTTCGTTGAAGAACCGTATTCTTTGGTTGTTTGAAATCTCGCGAAGAACTGCGCGTCGTTCGTAACAATACGCAAACGTCGCGAGCGAGGAAGCTGCGTCCGTCTCGCCTACGCACCTCCTGTGAAATCGATGCCGTGATTTCGCAATTTACGTTGTTGTCGTTGATTCTCGCGCGAGAAACGCCCGTGCTTTTTAGTTTTATTCGACGGGCCTTCCTTATCTTTTTTGTTTTTTTGTTAACGTGGCATCGTGCGTAGGATTTAGTCGAGCTAAAAGCTTTTTTTTTGCTTTCGTAGTAACGACGATCTTTCGAAACCAGAAGGACGATCGAATAATAGAGAGCGCTTGATCAACGTAACGTAAGAGCGCGAATAACATTGGAAAGCCCGACATTGCAAAGCTATTGCAGTTTTTTCAAACACGTCGCTCCTAAACGTTATTTGAAAAGAAAACTCTAGGAGTTGGTTAAGTTGATCCTCGATCGCCTAAACGGACAACGAGAAAGAAAGACCAGAGTCCGAGGGAACGATAATATTAGTTTAGCGTGTCTATCGAATTGTCTATACAACCAAACGTAAATAATATTGACTCGTAAAAACTTTTTTTTATCGCCGAGTCATTTACCGTGTAATAATTGAGGTTTACGACGACGCAAAGTGCACCTTTTGTCTATTTGAACCGCGCAAATATACAGTTGACGCTTAATTTATCTTTGCCGTTAAAGTTGCCGCGTACTGCACGCGCGTACTCTCTCGATAATTATTACGTATTGTATACGCGCTGTTAATATTTTTGTTTTATACGCGCGTTAACTTTCTCCCGCGCAACTAAACGGGAGAGCTCGTTGAAGCGTATACGTGCCGCGTCACTACAGACTTGTTTTTTGAAACTTGGATCAATTGAAATTGAAAAGCGAGATTGTTGGTCAATTGACTATGGGCAAAAAACCGACGCACAGTTGTTGTCTGATTCAAGCGAATTCATTCACGCGCTACGGGTATGTGCGTGCTTGTTTGATAATTCGCCTATAAAGAGGAAACCAAGTATTAAACATCGATGTACAAATATGCGTGTACAAGAACAGCGCTAAGGGTACCCGCAAAACGCTTCGCGAAAAGTGCATTAAACGATCGATCGATCGAGAATGCGAACAATTCAAGCCTAAATACAAAGTCGTGTTTTCTTTTTTCGTCTTCGCACCCAAGCACAAGTGCGCCGTTGATAAAAAACCACGAGTCCATCGATATCGCGGACACTTGCAGCCTATACGAGCGTATTCGTGATGCATTGAGTCAAAAAGCCATATAATTAACGAACAAGTCGCAGACGAATGCCAGACGTACGCGCGCGCATTAAGACAAGTGAAAAAAGGAATAGAGGGGAGAGAGAACCGGACGAGAGCAGCAGACGTAAAAAGGAGTCGTAGGGAGAGAAAAAAATAAGACGAAAAAGGACGCAGCAGCAGCAGCACACGCACATCAGGCGAGAAACACGATAGCTACTCTGCCAAGAGAACTTCTTCTTCGTCTTCTTTTCCTCGGGAGGGGAGAGCGACGGATGAAAAAGGGGATGACCGAGAGAAATTGTAGTGGCGTTTCTATATACGTACTCGAATGTATAGTAATGAAAAAGATTGCGTTTAGCTACTCTTCCGTCGTTCTCTCGCTCGAGAACATACGTGCTATCGAGGTTTTTCGGTAACTGGAAATGAGCTACGATTATTCAAAAGATACAATTAATCATCCAAACTCGCACGTGCGTGAAAAAAAAAGAACGTTTTCTCTCCAGAGGGTGGCCAACCATAAGGGAAATAAAACAGCAAACGTTTGGTATACCGAGAAAGACTGACGTATAAACGAATAGTCGACTCGATATTTGTCGTCCTTCGCGTCCTTCGCGTCCTTCGCCTCCTTCGCGCGTTTAACAAATAAACAAACGAGAGACGACCAGTCAACGGAGCGATCCTAAAACTTTCGCGATCATTTCTACATTCGTACAATCGCAGCCCTCGATCGTTCCTCGTAAGCTTTCGACTCGGTGGGCTCTGCTACTCGTTAATCGCTTTTGCTCAATTTATCCGTTAATAACGATACGTGGCGTTGAGCCGATGGCAAATCTCGTCACGACTACGACAACCTTGTATTTCGTTACGAAAGTCACGCGCGTCTCGTCGCATCGAATTTTTCACCGACGACGCATGTGCACCACATGACGACCAAGTTTCTCTTCGCAAAGCTTACGATATGTATTACATGTTTTTCCTCAAACCGATCGTTCCTGTGCGCGGTGTATGTTTTTTTTTGTTTTTTTTTTAACGTCTCGCGACGAATATAAAAATCACGGGAACGACGGTAGACTTTGCGACGACTACGCGTCCTCGGCAGAGATCTTTTTTCTTGTTTTCCTTTTGACTCGAACTCGCGACTCTTTTTTTACGTGGCTCGACTGATTGAAATTTTTTTAATCGTCAATGAGATACGATTGATACACGTGCCTCGACGTATTTTTTTTAGCGAGATGTTTGTTTATTTCTTTAATTGATTTACTTGGGTTTTTATATCGATAAATCGTCGGATTTTGCCATAATTTAAGTTTGCTTGAATAATTCAAGCGAGTATAATAACAACGGTTCTTTCGTTTGACACTCCTCCAAATTAACAAATAAAAAAGAAATATTCAACGTGCAAGCGCTCTTCTTCCTACTCGCGCACACGCATCCACGCGCACCCACACGCACGTCACAATTAAATCCGATGCCGACGGAATTAGCCGAGTTATCTGTGATATACTGCCTCATTGTTAGCGAGGCATTAAAAAACCGTCGCTGCTGTACGTGAATGTTAATAACGCGACGTGTTCGGTTATTCTCGTATGCTACGAACAAAATCAAGGCCTGTAGCAATATTACACTCTCTCTCTCTCTCTCTCTCTCCTCGTCGAAATACTTTCGCTTTACGAAACGTACGTATAGTTGTCGATCGAATTTATTCGACATCGTCATCGTAAAAAAAAGAAAGATACAAAAAAGCCAAATGCGAAAAGGTAAGAAGGAAGCACGTATATCGTATATTAGCTTCGGCGTACGCGATTACTATTGGCTGCACAGCTAAATTCCAACGTGTCGAGTATAGCAAATTACAAGTCAGTCGAATAACGTTGTTAATGTAACAAAAATAGAGCAATACGTAGCGGGCCAACCGAAATCGACCGATAAACGCCCTCGGTAAATAGACGTTTCTCGAGGCAATTGCATTCTAGCTCGCGTGTTTTTTCTTGTATACGCGTACACACGCGCACACGCGCGCACACATTCGTGCATAACGGCGGTGTCGGATTTTTGCGCAAGCTTTTTACAAGTATAATAACTTGGCGTTGTGAGTAAACAACGATACGCTCGCGTCGTTCGTTGTATTTGTTCAAAACGTCGTGTTTAAAGTGTATTTTTCCGTAGATACGTCAACGGGAAACGGTAAACGACGATTGTTACGATTGTCGCTGTTTGACTTCGGAAAAAATGTCCTGTTAGTAGGTTACGTCCTAGGCGAATACGCGTCGAAATAGTTTTTATCGACGTTATAAGCTTTGACGTTCTCGTCTACCCGAGAATTTGCGACGAGTGCACGATTATTCATCCGAAATTCGCAATTTGTCTCTCGCTTGAGTTCTCGCTATTCGACCAACGTTTACAAATCATGTTGTCTGTACTCTCGACGCATAATTGTATTCCAATATTCCCGGGAAGAAAAAACACAGCGCGTCGTCGCTTTGATCGTTAGTAGTTTCCTCTCGTGCAATTTCACAATCAAGTGCTCGCAACGAACAAAAAAATAAACAAGCAAACTCTTTTGCGATCGAGCAAAAGTGCCATATCCCAGTAACGATATTTCTGCTGGAATTGCGCTCTCTCGGTGCAATTCGATCAAATCGAGTTACGCGTGTATGCACGCGTCTGAAAAAATACATCGCACGAAAAGAACAAACTCACTCGGGGCGTGTTTGTATTTACATAGCGCCTAATCAAGACAGAGTCGAATAACGCGAGTTGCATTGTTCGATTTCAATCTTTCGATTATTCTCGAGACACTATTGGCGTTTATTTCGATCGAACGTTTTAAAACGAAACAAATGGATAAATAAAAAGCGTCGTAAAAGATCTTGGGGGACTTTCTTTTATTTGTATGCGTCGACCGAGATATTACGTTGTTTATTGCGAGGTACGTATATCACGCAACGTACGTGTACGCGTGTAGCTGCGAAGATGGACTGGGCAGCAGGATGTACCGAATTTAAAGATGAAATAATAAGTCGTAATCCCTTGTCGGTGCTGCAATCTTTTGCCAATTTCAATGGACATCGCTCGGTCTATCAATTTGTGTGTATACGTATGTAACACATATGTGCGCATACTCGCTAAGCGTTTTTAAATTTAAAGACGAAAGAGGGAGAGAAAGAGAGAGCGAAATACATAAATATAAATTTTCGATGGCCTATCAGCGGACAAATTTACAGGCGACAGCAGTCTACTTTATTTTCGACTCCTCGCGTATAAACAATCGGCTTTCAAAAAAAAAAGAAGAAAAAAAAGAAATCTTGCATAATTCTGAGAACTCGACCCCTAGATTTGTATCCTCTTTCCAAAGTTATTTAAACTCCTCAATCAACTGGTGTTGAATTATGAGACAATCCAAGTATCTTAATCATTCTTGTCACTTTGCACTCCCAAACTCTCGTTCAAAAACAACAATATCTTACTCAAATCTTAGCGTTATAGGTTAGAATTCCTAAAAAAAAGTCTGCACACGCAAACACGCAGTTGTATTCACCTGAAAGACTCTTAACGAGCACGAGGAAGATGATGATCCAGAGGGATGCGGCGGCCGGCTGCTGGCTGAGTAGCAACGCAGCCATTTTCTTGTTCTCTCGCAGCCTCTCTCTCTCTCTCTTTCTCTCTCTCTCTCTCTCTCTCTCTCGTTCACACACACACACACTTCCACTTTTTGCGCTGCGCACTCGCGGGAAACTACTACTACTACTACTACTACTACTACTACTGTTACTATTTCTTCTCTTTTTATCTTATATATCTCGCAGCTGTCTTTTGCTCCTCTTCAATGATAGAACCTAATGAAACTCGAGGTCTCATCTAGTTTGCCACATAGTGCACACACGCTACTCTCGCACCGAACGACACACTCGGAACGTCGTCGATGTTGTTGTTTTCGTGTTTTTTTCTTTCTCTCTCTCTCTCGCGTGCGTGCGTTTGTGTGTGTGTGTGAGTGTATATACGCGTGTACGTGTATAAGTGTTTATTCGTCGGAGACGACGGACGAGACGCACGCACTACGGACGGACCGAGAAGACTGACTAGCAAAGCGCTAGATACGCCGTGTTCCCCGATGTGCATGCGAGGTAGAAAGAGAGAGAGAAAACACAAGTTCAAGACGTACAACTAGGTGGCGTTGTTGTCCGTTCTGAACACTTGCCCCCTCAAATGTTATATACGTATATACCGTAAACGCTCTCGTGCATGTGCGTTTGTTTGTACAAGTGTGGGTGGATAAGTGGCTATATGGGAAAGATTGGAAAAATCAGCGGTCGAGATGAGTTGCGTTGCGTTGATAAGCGGAGGATGTCCGCTATTAAGAGTCGCAAAGATGGTTTATTGCTCCGAAATGATTTCAGAGTTACCACGGAACGAGCGCCAATAATCGGCACTAAGATTAATCAAACGTTTATCCCAAAAAATAGAAACAATCGTTCGCTGACCTAACGCTTTGACTATGGCAACGTTTCAAGAGAGGACAACGATCTATTAGCCAAATTGAACGTTGTATTGTATACACTTGGCAAAGAACAAACCAATGTCCAAGATAAACAAACCACCCCTTCCTCCCCCCCTCCCCCTCAAACAAAGGCAAGCGAATAAGCTATATAACACAAAAGTCAACGATAATAATTGAAAACAAAAAAATCCGTGGACGGAAGGGAAGTAAAGGGAACGATCGATAACGAGCCAGCAAACAATGTAATCAGATATTGTATATAGAAGCGCATTTGTACACGGCAGAGCAACGCCAATATTATGCTCCCTTGGACGCAACGTGGATTTTTTCATCTTGAGAAAGATACATAAATAGAAGAGTAGACATCGAGGGGAAAAGATGGCGACTCGATATCGCAACAGATTTCGTAGGTCGTTCGTTTGCTCGTGGTTTTTCTTTTTCGAAGAGCATACAGCAAAGTGCAACGTTGTTATTGCTCGAAAGAGGGAGAGAACACAGCCTGCCTACTCACTGATATGCCGTTGCCACTGACGATTTGCGACGGAGACAAAGCTCGCTCTTAACAATCGATCGGTCGATAAGATAAACGACGGAAAAGATTGTAATATTCTAATTTCGAGCTGTACCAAAATAGAGATGTAGATGGAGGTGTGTGTGTGTGGGGGGGGGGGGAGAAGGAGATTTTTGAAGTCTACAGACGCGTCAAGTATAAATGCGTGTAAATATAATATATAGCGTAAAGCAAGAGAGAGAGAGAGAGAGAGAGAGAGAGTTAATGGACTTGCACGCGTATACTTACCGAAATACCAACGTAAACGTTTTTGCATGCACGCATGCACGGGAAAAATATGCGCGTTTAAGATTCGTACGAGCGAAAGAGAGTAAGAATTTTTCCAATAACAGAGACTCGCACGCGTGTGAGCGCGAATAAACGACGAGAGCGCATAATCGCTCAATATCCATCTGGGCTTTGCTTGTCTTGCATTCATGAATGAGAGAGAGAGAGAGAGAGAGAGAGAGAGAGAGAGAGGAACGGGTATTTTAATAAGGGAGAAAAGAGAAAGAGAGAGAGCGTACTTTGCGTGCACCACGCAAAAGAAATCCACGACGTGTATATATGCCTGTCTCTTCGTTTGTGCTCGTGTAGTTTTTTCTTGCTTGGCATACATGTACGTACACACATACATATATAATGTATCAGCAAACAGGTGAACGTGACAAAGAGACACGGTACGTTTCGCCTTGTATACTTGTACATCGTTTCAACGATTTTACGTACGATCGATCGAGTATTTATTTCAATAATAATAGTCGTAGGCGATAAACAAAACAACCGAGCAATCTCTCGATTTTTTATTTAGGGGATTCGATAGATAGAAATTACAAGGAAAAAAAATCTGATTAATTTTCATAATGATAACGGGATTACTACGATATCGCGATACTAAACAGACACGAATATAGGACCGCTGCGTTTTATCTAATCGCTTTTTTGCGCTACTCCAAACAAGGGAGAGAGGGAGAGAGAGAGAGAGAGAAATTGAACGTTTCGTTTATATGAAAAACCGATATTGTAAAACAAGGTTATTGGCCTAACGAGTATAAACTATGTAAACCTAATTTTAATATCCCCCCTCCCTCTCTTTCTCTCTCTCCCTCTCTCTCTCTCTCTCTCTCTCTCTCACTATACACAATAGTGATGAGGTTCTTTTAACCGTGAAACCAAGCGAGAGAGTGAAAAATACGGAGCGTACAAGAGTCCGCGTGGCTGGCGCGCCATGAAACGTTGGTTGGTTGGCGGCGACGTGCAACAACGGGGCGCCCATGCATCTCTCAAGAAAGAGAGAAAGAGAGAAAGAGAGAAGAGTCGATGCAGCCTACCATGCGGGCGCCACGCTGCCGCGACTCTTTGGGCCTCTCTTGCCTTGCTTACTGCTTACTTGCTTGTTTCCGGGCCCCATCTCTCTCTCTATTCTTGTACGTGTGTGTATATATATAGCTGTTTAGCTGATGTGCGCGTAATTTCGTTCGGTTTAGTCTACTGCTTGCTAAAAACGACGACGACCCTCGTCGGTTCGTCGTTCGATCAAAGAGTCATCACTCGTAGTCGGGACGAGATTTTCTTAATGGCGTACTAACGACCTTCAGCCTTGACTCTCCAAAATAGTAATAATAATAATAAAGCACCAGTCAAGTTTGTATTCAGCCTGTTTGAAGTTGTCGTTTTCCCACGCTCAGTTTTCCACCGTCGTCACCTGTTGTTGTCGTTGTTGTTGTTGTTGTTGTTGTTGTTACGAATGCAAGTCGCGTACGCAGCATCCAGGAAAACTTGTTGGCTCTCGCTCTCTCGCTCTCTTTCTCTGGTCGGAATAAATCCGCAAGCGAGCGCTATATACACTTGGAGAATCCTCTGGCGCCAGAGTGGCGGCATCATACTCGCGCACACTCGTACGCATACGCGCCATTCGCCGAGGACCAAAACGTTTGCTACAGCTCGATTGATCGTTGTCTCTCTTTCTCTCTCTCTCTCTCTCGTGTCACGGGACACTCACTCGCGGCACTTTAATTGCCTGTTTAACGAAGAAAAAGAAAAAAAGGCAAAATTATCTCAATAGCGAGATACTATCGCGATAAGATTACCACTGTTGTAGTTTCGATAAATTCAATTGATTCGCGTACGTACGCGACGATACGTTCTCTTTGATACGTTTGATTGAACAAGAATTAATTATTCCGCGACGCTTTAAATGGAATTGATTAAACGTTTCCAAGGCAAAGTAGACGATCGGCAATTTCCGAGAATGAAAAAACCAAGAATCGTATACAAATCGAGGTATGGATTAATCGCGAGATCGCGTAATAAAAGACAAATCGCAGGTGTCTTTTGGCGCGAATGAGATTTGCGAGACGCTCGAACTATTTTTAAAAATCATTCGAACCGACGAGGAATGTACCGGGCAGTTACAAAGTGCATCCTTTTATTACGAAATATACGCGGCAATTACGCACACGTTGTTCGCTATATTTAGAGATGATGGATACACCGATGCGCTAGTTCCGATAGCTTCTACGCAGAGTGCCTCTCTTGATTTATTTGAATCGAGTGCGAGAGAGTTTTCCTTTCGCGAAATACCGATTCGAGTGCCAGACTCTAGATTTTAACGCAGATTTTGCGTGCTTTTCGAAATTGATCGATATATGGAAAACATCCGTGTCAATTATTACGAGGCTCGCTGCAGCCCACTTGTTTCTCGGACTATTCGATCTTCCAAACGTAATGGACCGTTCGATAACACGGAAAGCTTCGAAAAGAAAAGAGGCGCACGCGCGGCTCGGCGTGTCGCCTAATATTTACACCTTTACAACGATTACCAACGGGATCAACCGAATGAGATTGATTTTTTTTCTCGGTTTCTCGACAAAATTACGCTGCCTCGAAATAGCCGCGTTTTATTTCAGCGTAACACGCCAATTTCGCGGATCCGATAGAACGCACGATAGCGGTATGAACTTTGCGTCGTTAGTTTTCTCCTTTTTTACCGTTATTATTGTTATTATTTTCCACAGAGCAGACGTAGTTACCGTTCTCGATTGCTATACGTATCGAGGTACAGGCGAAGGTGATTCGATTGATTGCCATTTTTTCCAAACGAGTCCGCCGAGATGCGGCAAAGTTGCGCAACGCGCGATGGGGATTTATCGATTCCGAACGGCAATGTACACATTTCCAAGTATATCGTTTGTTTGCGCGAAAGCGTAATTATAATTTATCAACGTTACAACAACGCACCGTTACGCAGCGCGTGCGTATAAAACGATGGAACAAAAATGACAAAGCTGTAGACGCGTATACACACCGCCTTGGAAATAGATTCGTTGGTACGCGAGAACGCTTGCAGCCATGCATAGATTTAATTAAACATTTACGCGTAAATATCGTTACTTGCCTCGCGAACTTGATTTACAACAACGTCGCGCGTATTGCAAGAATAGACCTGTAAAACGTCCGTACTCGGAGGTTTCCACGGGTAAAAACCACGTATCGCTTTTATTCGAGAACGTAAATTGACTTTGGTAGGCTGGACCATACTTGGCAATTATAAAATACCGCTGTCAATTTGCTCGATAGTTTTCTCGTTTTGTTCCTTTTTTTTCATCTCGCTCTCTCGCGGTAGGCGGCTCTGCTCGTAAATGCGATAAACGCTACTCGAATTTTCCGTATAACGGGCATCGCGTAACGACGAGAACAAAAGTGTACGCGATACGTTTGACAAATTGCGTCGAGCTATGTATAATAACCGGCACTTTTAGCTAAATCAAAGCTCGGCACGCGACGACGATTTTACGCGCGCGCGCGTGCGTATTCGCCTACGTGGGTGGTACAATAAACGAATTATAGACGCTTTCCGATATTACAGCGCGTGTTATCGTGTCGCGTGGACAGACGAATAAAATTGAGACTCTCTTTCTTTTCGTCTTATTTTCTTGGTTTTTTTTTCTCTCGTCGGGTTCGCGAGTCGACGACGCGCAACGCGACAAATATCGAACGTCCTTGGATATTTAGCGAGGAAACACAAGGAAGCGCTAATTAGGCAACGAGTTGGGGGCAAAAATGCGAGAACTGTCGAATCCATCCATCGATCGAAGTTTTTACGAGTAATTTTGGCGGCGCGTGCTCGTTCGTCGAGAGAGAGAGAGAGAGAGAGTGTCAGGTAGGCTGCACGCGTAGCGCCGCGTTGGCGCTGACCGCTTTTTGCGATCGAGAATACTTGGTGCGCGTTAGCGTACCAGCGTACAGCAACGCAACGCCACGACTCGCGATATCTCTTTCTCCGCTACAACTTTTTCTCTCGTTTCTCTTTCAAGTACAACCAACTTGATTCCTATGCCTCTTCGCGAATCTTTGCTCTGGCCTAATTGGACGGCTATCGACGAAACGACGCGTATCGTGAGAAAGTTTCGTCCGATCGACGTATTTTGTTACTTACCGAGAGTCTGCGCCCGTAATACATCGATGAGCAATAGACCTTGTGTCTAATTCCAAAGATCGTAGCAACATCAGCGTTGGCTCGTTGATTGGTCATTTCGTTTGTAAAGCTCAACGCTAAAGATTGGATGCAACGATCTTGACGTACGTATAGTTTCGGTGCGATTTTTGCTTTATCGCGTTATACGTACGGAGACGCAATTGCGATTCCCATAGTCTCAGCAAATCTCTCAATTTGCGCACAAGTTTACGGGATCGATCGTGAGCATTTTGTCGTTCGCGGGTTTTTCCTCACCCGACCTTTACGACGGATTTTCGGAAAACCTTTACCAGCTAATTACTTCGAAGAT
Source organism: Chouioia cunea (assembly GCA_030064505.1). NCBI lineage: Eukaryota > Metazoa > Arthropoda > Insecta > Hymenoptera > Eulophidae > Chouioia > Chouioia cunea. The sequence goes on from JAOPFQ010000001.1 coordinate 7,978,700, forward strand.
CGTGAAAAACAACAACGACAACTTCCCATCGAACGGCCTTCGTAATCATAAGTTTCGCGACTCTGCGGTTATTTATAATTAACGTAATTTCATATAGTTTTAGACTTAATCGTGCAGGAAGTTGAAACATGTGTACATATAAGTATCCTTCCAAAGTCCCTTATCTCGCTTTCGAAATTAAAAGACCCTTCCCCCCCCCCTCTCTCTCTCTCTACCGATCGATTTATCTTTTCGGCTGCTGTTTTTTCGCCTTTTTTTGTTGTTTTTGCCTTTTCGGTTGCTTCTCGACTTTCTGGCGTCGCTCGCTCGTTTTCGTTGGATATAGCCAACGCTAATGTTTGGGACTGTTGGGGAACTCTAGTAATTAGTTTTTTGGTACTTGTTTTTTTTATCGCTCTCTTTCTTCGCGAACCAACAACAACAACAACCAAAACCAAAAAATGAATCCTTTTGGTTTCTTTTGTTTAGCAAACGATCAATTTTGTAAACGAAGACGACAAAAAATCTTCCCGAGATGTTGATTGAATACCCCGTACAATTATGTTATAGTTTCGTATATTCTTACTCTAGAACAACCCATCGATCTCGATAATAATAATATTTCTAATACAATACACGCGTACTGCATTTTAAAGGTAAACTTTTAACGAATTTCTTAATTTGGTCTCGTCTAAGCAACCGCGAAGCAGGTTAAAACAATTTGAGTTTAATCGCGCGCGCGCATTTGAACGAACACGACTTCTCGTTGGACGGTGCGCAGTTAATTAGTCAGTTGGATACCGTCGTTAACCCACTAACGGGCGCGGATAATTTTCGTAAAAAAAAAGAGGAAAAAAGAGATCCTATGCGAGTAAAGTGTTTGGAAATAACGTTTAAGCAACTCACGATGTACGCGTACAAACTTCAAAGTTGATACTCGTGCTTACAAACGTTTGTTTCTCATAAAGCCGTGCGCTCGTCTGGAAAATTCAATCGTAGCCTTAATAGCTACACTTCTTCTACACTAGTTGGTCTTGTCATTAGCGAACGAGCGAGAGAGAGAGGGAGAGAGATAGACGAGAACCATATACCATTATACATATACATAAATCGTGAAGAGGAGGCAGAAGAAAAAAAATAATGCTGTGGGAGGGAATCGAAGAGCAGAGTAGGATACGGATAGGCAATTATAAATCCGAAAATGAGAAATAAATTCCAACGCGAGAGCGCAAAATCAGATTAGCCCCGCGTGTATAGTTCGTCGTTAGTTTTTTTTTTTTTCGTTCTTTTCTGGAGAGTAGCCGTCACCGCCGCCGCCGCTGCCGCGAGAAAAGAAGGTAGATGAACAGCCAGAGATAGCTCTCGTCGACGAGCGAGTTGTATATATAACACGTGTGTGTTTGTGTGTGTGTGTGCGTGCGTGTTTGTTGCCCGCAGAAAGAGAGAGAAATCGCGATACTTCGACGCTGTATTTCGACGAAGAGGGTGCGACGTTTTCAAGTTGAACTGCAAAATACGATTGCACAGGCAAAACTTGACTCCCTTGTACGTTTTATTTACAACGTATACATAGGTTGTCGCACCGAGATTAACTCGTAGTTTAAGAACCTTCGCGCAAAAAACCTCGAATGTTTAAACGAACTAATCGTGTTTAGTTGCAATTTCAATAGTCTCGCGTACAGAGAACAACGACCAGTAACAAACGGACGTTACTTACGATTCGTTTTCCAAAAGTCATTGTCCTCGTCCAACAGAATTGATAATATAACGAACTGGTCGAGTACAACACAGTGCAGAAACGCATGAATGGATCTTTCTCCCTCTCTTTTGCTCGTTACTCCACGAAGTCTTTCAGATCTCCCTCCTACTACTCCACCTTCAAAACAAAAAAAAAAAACGAAATAAGAAAAAGGAGCAACGAGCGAAGAGCAACCACACGAAAAAGAAGGGCCCGTTTCAGCCGACGCCAGCAAGGCGCGACAATAGCCATGCAGCATACGCGAACCGGATTTCGGGATTAAAATCCAACGAACGAACGAACGAAGGAACGAACGAACGAACGAACGAACGAACGAACGAGAAAGAGCCCTCGTTTAATCCTTTCTCCGATCGAGAAGAAAGAGAGAGGGGCCTCCTCGTCCTCCTCCCTTCTCCTTCTTTTTCTACGAAGGACTTTGACGGGCCGAGGCGAGAAAAAAGCCGGCTCGAGGTGTGTGCCGACCAACCATGACAATACCACCATCACCCGTTCAAAAGCTTCTTCTTCTTCTTCTCCTTCTCCTTCTCCTGCTTCTTCTCTTGTTTGAAATTCGTTCCGAACTCTACAGTCACTGCTACGTGGCTTGCTCTTTTTATCTTGTTGACGATGCACTCATATATCGATGAATAATTGCGGCTTTTAGTCGTGAGCGATCTTTGATGCTTCGATCGATCTTTGAGAGGAGCCATTGTAAGTTACGAAAACTGCCCGTTACGACTCTTGAAAACACGACGTTTTTTTCTCTCTTGTAAAAAGAGCAGGATTTAGTAGTCGACTCGTAGTCAATCAGCAGTGGAATTAAATCGTTGATCGATGCGCTTACAATCTCGTAAATCCACTTTTAATATTCAAATCTCGAGCTGTTTTAAGTTGACGCAAAATATCTTATTCAATCCGCGCGATAAGGATCGTGATATACCATCGCGGCTGGGTGTGCTTCGACAAAAATAAAACGAAGAATCTCCGAAAAACCTAAGTGGGTCATCTGCATAATGCTATTTAGTACGCCTGTCTCGTGTCCGAGATTAGAATTTTTAAAAATCCAGCGACAAAGAGAACTTGAAAACGCGTACGTGTATTTCAGATTTGTCGACTGGACGACGCGTATCAAATCGTTCGAAAACTCGTTAATTGCAAAAATACTCGTAAATATTTAAACGGGCGATCTCGCGTACTTGCGCGTGCCCGTCGCGCTTTTGTTTCGCCGAGCGACAACGAAAACGGGGAAAGGAAAATGCTTTCGGGAAAAAAAGCAGAAAACTGCATCTCTGTAAGAAAGAAAAAAAAAAGAAAGAAACCAGACGACCAAGGGAATTCCTCTCTCGTTCTCCCTCTGTCTATTTCCAGTGTATAAAAGCGCACGCCCACGATTTTGGTGAAAAACTAATGCACGGTCCCAAAATTAGACGTATCGCGTGTGCAATGCGCGTCCTTCCGAGCAACAAAAGACTTCTCCGCAGGAGCCTTCCTTCTTCGTTCTTTTTTTTTCTCGCTTGCTTCGAAGTATTTTTCACTCTCTTACTCGAGTATCGTCGACCGCGGATGTTTCAAGTTTTAAAACAGTTAGCTTTTGAGAATTTTTGGTGGTTCGTTTTGGAACGCCACGGCAATTATTGTAGGCGTTCGTAGAAGGAATTGGCGCCGTCGATTACGTCAATCGCGTCGCTTCAGCGTGTAACGCAAAGTACCTACGCGATTATGCGTAATTCGTTCAAAAGCGTTAATTCAATGGCTTGTTACGAGGTTGTCGCAATCGTTCGGTAGGAGACGTTAATGGCCGTTCAAAAGAGTTTTTCAATCAGTGATAAGAGCGCGTTATGCGAGCTCTCGTTACTCCGATGAAAAAAGCAAGAACAAATTGTAAATTGCGCGATATCAACAAGCGTAAATCAAGAAAAACAAAAACCCAAAGACAAATAAAACGAGAAGCGAGTGCGCGAGTGTAACAAGACAAAAAGCATCATTGACAAAAGACGCGCTTGACTTTCTATCTCGAGGTCCAGACAGTTCACAGAAGTGCGTTATTCGTATCATACATAGCGTACGGTCTTATTCGGTGGAAACGCATTTTTTTGTTCCGTCTCTTGAGGATGAGAGAGGCGTCGGTAAGCACGAAGTGGCGTGCGATCGGAGCCTCCTGATAATTTTTACAGACGAGCAACACATGGCTAGGCTGTGATATATATACATATATGTGTGTACGTATACGACCCTAACGTAGTTGATTAGCTTTTAGTCGCGCGTGATTTTACGCAAGAGGAATAACAAAAGAAATTGCAAAAATTATCTTCAAGGATGATGCTTTGCAGAGAGAGAGAGATAGGGGGGCAGATGAGACAGATGCGTGAGCCGCGCGTGTGTCTTCGTATATTGGACAATCGATCATAATTGTACGTAACCAAAGAGTGAGAGAGAGAGGACGTCCCTTTGTTCTCGTCAACTCGGCATTGTCAAGTTCGCATAAATACGTACATGCATATGTGTGTGTGACGTGTAATAATACTCAATTAGACTTTATTGCTTGACGGCGTCGCTAAAATCGTGTATCTTTCACGCGTTACTCGTGAATTGCTATATTATATACATACGTCGAGCGCCGAAACGTCTCTGTAACAATGCTACGACTATTATTCGTGTAACGTTATTTCCATTCGATTCGTCCGCCTTTTTTTACATTCGAATGGACGTGTTTTTTTTCGTTGGATAAAAGACCAACTCACGTTTCATTCATTCACAGTCGTCATTGTTAAATCGTACTCGTTTAATTATTCGTTTTCTCTATTTCTAGCTGGAAAGATAAACCAACGAATGAAATCGTTCGTATTGCGAAGAATTAATTAAAAATACGCAAAACCATTTGAGATTTTTTCAAATAATTTTAATTGTTTATCGATTACGTTCGATAAGAGGGAGAACAAACTCACCGTTCATTTTTTTGTGCTCCGCCCACGTACCATTCGTAGAATCCAAATCTACGTAGAAAGTTGTTTCGCTCGGTAATTCGTCATTGTTATCTTTAGAAAGCAAACGTTGTATTTTGCGGCTACGTTGCAAATTCGCTTAAACAAATATAAAAAAAATAATCCAAACATTTGTCGCCGCGCTGCAGCTGCTCGTAAACCGTCTCGTAACGAAAAAAAAAGCAAAGGCCACAAAGAAACATTTACCTCGCAGAAATGTAACACAACTCGCGAGGTATTATACCCTTTGGATTTCGAAACTCGCGTCTCAACTCCTATATACGTTCTCGCGGGAGATCGGACTCGCCATATATTAAGGTGACCGCAAAAGGAGAGGTTTCGGCTTTTATCGCCAAAGAGTAGAAAGAGAGAGAGAGAGAGAGAGAGAGAGAACGACCACCTCTCTCCTTCCCTCCTCGTTCTAGTGGCAAGTCAGGTGTGAATCAAAAGCCCACCGAATGTTTTTTTTTATACAGCCGATCAAAAGACTACCGACGTGTTTTTAGTTGGTATGCCCACCCGTTTTTCGCTACTAATTATAAATATATATATACATATATATGCGGCTCACAATTTTCACGACGTCTCTTGCCTCGTTTAATTAGCTGGATCGTTTGGCAACCTTATCCTTTCTTCGGGAGGTCTTGTTAGTCCCTTAGATAAGCTAACTTGTACGAGTGTAATACGGTGTATAGACCGATGATAAATTTCGGATGCTTTCGAGGTTCTTTTACTTTTTATCGTTTTTTTTTTCATGGCTGTGAAGCCGAACGTTGCTGTTGGCATTTTGACAAGGTTGTCGCTTGATTGATTGTCCATTTAAAAAAATTTTAAGATGGAAACCAAAACAACTATTTTTCGTAGATAAAATAATTTTTAAATTCAATCGTCGTCGAGCGTTGTTTGCGCAAAAAAACTATTTTCGTTTAAAATCACATCGTTAAATTTCATCGAGAAGAAAGATAAAAGTAACAAGGGGCGAGCTTGAAGAATCGTATCGACGATATCGGCTGTTTTTTCTCGCGTCAAAAATCTCAGACTTACAAGTGCTCGAGTGAAGAGAAGAAAACCGTATAGCAAAACACCTGAGCTTAAAAAAAAACAAAACAAGGTTCTCTCTTGACTTTCTCGCGTTTGGTCCTTATTCGGTCCGTTCGTGCAACTTGAGAGCAACAAAAGGGCTTTTTCTCTCTCGCTCTGCGAAGACCCAAAGAAAGAGTGTAGGTAGAGAAGAAAAGATCCATCGAGACCGGTTCTCGCTCTCTCTCCCTCTCTCGGAGAGAGAGTATACTTTTTTCATAATATAAGTTCACGCGCACATTCCCTGGAGAGGCCCCGCGGTGAAGCCGGGTGTGAAAACCAACACCCACCCGCTTGTTATTTTGTCAAAGGCGACACCCACGAGGCCTCTCGCTCTACCCGACCAATCATTATAATACACCAGGCGATTTTCGTTATCTCGCATGCCAGGTACAATCGTGGACACGTTATTGCATTCGAATATAATATTCGATTGTACTTTTGGTACGTAAAGTTACGTGCCGCCGCACGAGATTGAACGTATGTTATTTCGTTGGCGTGTGCACGTGAGAGTTTCCGAGCTATTAGGATTTCATTTGCAACGAATTGCTTTGCCAAGGGCAATACTTGATAACTTCGAGACGGATGCTCTTTGTCTTTTCGAAGCGTGCAAACGTGCCAATTGTGACTAGAAATCCTTGGACGAGATAGTCGGAATTGAAAAGATACGGACGCGAAGAAAAAGTGTACGAAACGTCGGCTTCAACAACAATAAGAGCAACGATAACGATAACGTGCGCCGGCAAGTGTCCTTTGAGGAAAAAAACCAGGATCTTCGTTACAAAAGCAAAGGCTTTGATTTATCGCGTGCCAAAATATGCCATTCTTAAATGCAAATCATTGGCAAAAAGTGCCAAATTGAAGAACCTTTACGGAACCAACGAATAAAACAACACGAAGGCAGTTTGTCAGCTTGCGGTAAACTCTGTGTTGGTTCGTTCGTACTTGTATTTTCGTTGGTTGACGCGCGATGTTTTTTATACGCGCGCAACATTCGCGTCGCTTATTCCCGCCTCGGCGAAAATCGCATCGATGCCACAGGTGTCCGTCTCGCAGGTAGCCACTAAGGCATATTTACGACACGTGTACACGTACGGAAAGAGCGGCTCTTTGTTCGCGAGGGATGCCAATGCGCGTGCAATTTGCCACGGTTCGTTCGTCGAGTATTAACGCGTGATTTCGCAGAAATACTCGTAAAAGGAACCAACATCTCCAATGTGAAATACTAGAGCCATTTGGTACTTTTTTAATGTTTTGTCGTGGGTATTCATCTGTTCGGTAACGAGGATTTGCATAAATTTCAGGTGTTTTTTTCACGCGGAACAATACGCATTCTTCCAAGTATTAAAATTCATCGAGGCAATTTCTCTTTGTCGAAGGATTACGCGCAAAATTTGGTTGATCTCCTTCTCTCTCTCTCTCTCTCTCTCTCTCTCATTTTTTATATTTTTCGTGGTAAAAGATCTTAAAGTGATACGAGGTCGAGCGTGCCAAATGGCTTTTTTCTCTATAATATATACGTATACGTTGCGTCAACAGCGATTATCTCGTTTGTTGGCCGTCGTATATAATTGCGTACTTCAATTTCGACGTGTTTTAAATGGAAAATTATCGACTTGGCTTCGAAAATATACGTTACGTTAAAATACCTTTTTTCTTTGCGTGTACAAATAATAAAAACGAGGGAAAACGAGGAGAGAAAGCGTTTAATTGGAGATCCAGCGTGCTCGCGTGAGAAGTAGTTTTCCGAACAGCACTACTCTTGTTCGCGCACAAACGAAACAGTGTCAGCGTACGCTTCTTTTCCGCAAATTTGAAAAAGTGGAATCGAGCGCAAAATCCCAACGCTCGAAGAGACTGTAATATCGAGCGGTCGACGGATAGTTGTCGTGCGCTTAATTGTTGCGAGCGGGCGAAATCTCTAATAAGCCCACGCGTATGCGGGTAACGAGCGGCAAAAAGGCCTACACTACGTATTAGATACGTAAGCGCGTCTTATTGAAACATCGACGTATGCCGGCTTACGTGCAATACCAGGCGACCTTCCTTTACGCTGTGCAACTTCGCTTTGGACGTCCTCGTCTACATGTCTTATCTACCGCGGTCGACGACGACGCTGCCGCGAGCGCTCTACGTTCGTCGTGTACTCGTGTAAAAACCACGTGCATTCGTCTAATTTTAGAGAACTCGCTTCCGCTCGGTCGCGATCGACAAAACTACTCTGCGTGTACGTGTGTTGTGTCCTTGTATCGTGTAGGGAGGAATCGATTTGAAATGTTTATACCGCGCCGCACGATACGAGTAGTAGATCAAACGTCAATAATTACGATACGTAGTATTCCGAGTATACGCACAGAGTTGACGTGATTTCCCTTGGAAAGTTGCAAAGCGACCAACTTCCTCGTCGATAAACCGCGATACTTATTAATCGTAGATTATACCGCAGACAAGCACGTAGTAATACCTCGAGTAGTTCATCTCATTTGAGGGTACAAAAAATCCATGAAACGCGCCAATCGAGTAGTCGCGGCACCTTATCGATTTCCTCATCAGTCTGAAAACTTGCTTTTTTTTCTGCTGTATACACGCGTCGCTGCGTATCGTGAAATTACATTGTCGTGATCGTGTAATGAATCCTCTCTCCCTCTCTCTCTCTCTCTCTCTCTCTCTCTCTGGGATACGTTAAAATTACAAAAATAACGATTTACGTCGTGCGTACTCGTTCGATCTTGAAAATTCTTAATAACTCGTCGGCGGTAACGGCATGTATGATTGATTCAAGATTAAATCGTATTAAAATTCAAATTCGACGGAGTAGCGGCAACAAGAAAGATAAAAAAACACGCGATAAAGCTACCTTTTTCGCCCTACGGCGTGAGAGAACCCAACGATCGCAAGTAACCGGACGACCGATCTACGGCAACAAATAAGGCTGCAACGTCGTCGACAAGCTTGCTCGCCTTTCCCATAATTGGTGCACACAATGCTCATACCAATACATACACACACGTTTGATCTTCGGGAAAAAATGTCTTTGTTTTCCGTACGCGCTTCTTTTTTTCCCCATATCGGCTAGATGTTAACAGCTTGTAGAACATATGTATACGAGTATTTTGTTTTTGAACGAGAGGCGTTCGTTTATTCTTGAGATAATTATCCGACAGGTTTGTTTTTATTGTCACGACTAATAATGGTTTTGTAGTGCTAATAAATAACGAGTAAAGCAGAAATCCATGGAAAAGTTTAAACCTGAAATCGCAAATAAATTATTAACGAAGAGTAAATAAGCAATGTAACTGCTACTAGGAAACTATAGTTTCTGATGAATAAATACAACTGTTGGTTTATTTACAACTTGAACGTTTAATATTGTAAGTTTGCGTTACGTATAATGGTTGCGACCGTAGTTTTCTGCACAAATAAACAAGAGCAACTTCTTATCTGTAGCAATTTTTTCCATTTACAACTGGAAAGTGTGTTTGCGCATACCAAGCGTTTTGAAATATATTCATGAGGTTACATTTAAGTGATTATACGCTAAGAATCTTGTACAAATAGAAGTTGTGTGGCAAACGACTTGTATCTGAAATAAATACTATTACAGAAATCTGCTTACGTTGTTTAAATGACTAACAAATTGAAAAGATGTAGCCCATTTGCCTTATCACAATAGCTATAACTTTGTAGATTTATTCGTGTTTCACGTGTATACAAAACCACCTCCGGAATATTCTACCCTTGTCTGCGGTTCGACAAACGCAAGCCAGTCCGAGCTGTGGGTAGGCAACAGACCCATAGATTGACACTTGTAAAGCGCTAATAAAATATTCACTACTTGGCCGAGCAAAAATAAGAACTTTTGGAAATACGCGTTTGTTCCCTCGACAACCTTGAATGCTGCAATAATTAAATTTGTTTTATACGTGTAACACAGTTATGCTTAGTTATGTTTAGAATATGGAAAAATACTAACTTTGTTGGAGTGTAAACAGAGCTTTGACTGGCCTGATGATCAACATGCCAACCATCATGATGGGAAATATCGATATGGAATTGCCAGCCATGTACATAATGAAAATGTTCATGGGCACTTGCTTTAGGGGACCCAATGCCAAATCCCAAGACTTCTTCATTATCAAATGATTCGAGTTGGATTCTCTAGAATGATCAATACTGCGGTCTGTTGCTCCATGCGTATAGCCTGGTGGTGGTGCTATTTCTGCATTCTTTTCTAGTTTACCCCTTAAATGGACAGAATAGAAATGTTCAACGTTAGCGTTTGACAAGGCTCAGTTGCCATAGTTATTAATGTCGCCATGAGATCAAGAGGTTATCAAAGTGGCGATTTCGGCTTCTAGCAAGATAAAACAATAGGAGGACGCTTACCTGTGCGAAAAATCTAATGCCCACTTTAATTTTTTTGAACTGGACTTTGGCGTTGTCATTTTGAAATAATATCCACGTCTAAATCTACACGATAAATGTATTTAAATAAATAAATCCAGTATATCTACAAGCACAGCTGACGTTCACGTCAGCTCTGTTTATTCGGCAAACGTTATTCCATCTAGTGGTCGACTTGCAAAGCGGCAACACGTCATGATCACTGGTTGGTGGACGAGTTGCGTCGCCGACAATTCTCAAAGTAATTGACCAATAAAAAACAAAGGCGGTTCCTCGATCTACTCTTCGAACTCGTAAAACGCTCAGAGTCGAGATCGTCGATTCGACGTTGATTAATTAGAAAAACGTCTAGCCATGGAGCGAGCGCGCATCGAACCCAAATTTGTCCTTTGAACGACATCGTCGTTGTAAAACATCACGCAACACGGTTCCACGAGTCCGAATGAAATCTCGATAGAAGTATACGGGGATGTTGATACAAGTCGTAATGAATCGAGGTGAAATTGTATTTTGAAATTTTATTCAGTGAGCTTCAGAAAAAAAGTACTCAATTACTATTAGTAGTACGAGACATAAAGTACAGCAATATAAAGTAGATAATAAGATTCTCCGATAGAATTGTGCAAGTTAGAATTATCCGTGCGTAGATCGATCGTTCAAGGGAAACCATCATCGTCTTCCTCGGCCATTTCTTTGGCCAACTCCAAATCCTGCTGTTCTCTTTCCCTGCGTTCCTCTGCCGATTCGAGATCTTTGCCGTAAGATTTAGGTGGATACCTCATAGCTTTAACGCTCTGGTTGTGCAGATCCAAGCAGAAGGTGATCCTCTGATGAAAAGCAAGCAAAGGCTCTCTGGTGCAATAGATATCGGTTGTCTCCTTGCTTCTCATGTATCCGTTCTCCGGGTCAAGAGTGGCTTCGATCACACCGTCGCGAATAGCTTTGGCGACAATGAATTCCGCGTCGACTCCGGAATCCAACCCCAACTTGCGAGCAATGTCCGCTGGCGAGATGCGCGAGTAGGAGAGACCAATCGACCGTATTGCCGTCTTGATGACGTTGTGTCTCAATCTCAAAATCAGCGTAAAGGTGTAGTCGGATCTGAACTGAGGCCCAAAGTTCTCCAAGACTTCTCCAAAGCGTTGCAAGTTGCCTAATCTGACGGCTTGCGTAAGCTGAAAGTACGGCGCTAAAGCTCTTCTCAATGCCGCCTGACGGAAAATTTGCCTTTCGGGAATATCACCCAGCAAAAGCTCCACGGTTACGGCGAGCTTTTGCACGGTTTGTCTGAATCCAACCGCTGCAGTTTGCGGTGCCTTACGCAACGCCTGCACTAGGTACTTGTGGGCGGCGGAGTACTCCAATCTCGCGGCTTTGATTCTACCCAAGTAATACAAAAAGCGTGCCCACTCGTTGTTGCTTGCTGATTCTGGGAAGGTTGACTTGAGAACCAACTTGTCCGCTTGATCGTACAGATTGTAATGCAAGTAATTTCTCAGTAGACAGTTGATCAGTACGGCTTGCCCTTCGAAGTCGTTGCGGAGCGTGGCCGTGCGCAGTCTTAAATGCAAGAAGCCTCTGATTTTGTCCAACTGGTCGGTAAGCTCGTAAGCTCGCGAATGGTAAAAGTAACACTTGGCAGCGATCAAATCTATCGTCCTGCGATTCTGAGCCATGATTTTTTGAATAAGAGCTTCCGAGCACTGAACTGCCTCTGTGTGCTTTTTAGTGTCGATGAGTCTCACGAGGACAAGCAGGTGGATGTAAGCATCGATTTCTGGTAACAGAGGAGCAGCCGAACTTCTAAACCTTTGAATGGCAGCCTGTGTGCTTTCCGTATCCATTGGTTCTTCGACCCATGCCAACAGAGCTTCCTTCTCCGGAGAAGACTTTGTGTAGAATCCACCGATGATACCGCGCAAAACAATAGGATTTAATCTGCGCCTCGTGCATGGTAATGCTCTTAACGCTCTCAGGATGAATCTCGGCTCTTTGTTTGCCACAGCTTTTTCTATTTGCCTCGTGTGCTCTCTAAGGTCATGAATTGTCACAAGATCAACATCCTTCTTTTCGCTGGCTTCTCCTTCGCTATTTGTGGCTTCTGGATTTGTGATTTCAACCTCCATAGCCTCGACATTTTTTCCTTGAACTCCCATAGTGTCTGTACACAGGAAGACTTTATAGGACCACCTATAAAACGACGAGCAAGAAATTATTCGACGAACAGTAGCATTTTACAAGATACGTCGTTTATTTGAAATTTCGAAAGCTTAACGACAGTTTTCCATAACCTCTCCAACATCAACTATCGCTCAAACAACTCTTGATGTTGGTGCCGATAGCGTAAAAAATACAAACACAAGTGGGCCGTTTGATTGCCGAACGAAAACTAAAACGTAAAATGTTTTTACTTACTCAACGCAACTTATTCCAAGCCACTTTTCAGTTGACAGAGCCTGGAATGATGATGCAGTATCATCAACCCTAGTTCAAAGCATCTGTAGATAGTAAACTCGTCGGCTGTGCGAATTATGGAACGGTGCGCAAGCGCGACAGCTTATCGCGTCGACGTATAGCACAGTACACGCGTACGTGTGTGTGTGTACAAACGGTACAGCGATGTTTAGTAGGATGTTTAAGATAACCTTATGTTTTTGATTATGTTGTTGGCATGTTTTTCTCAAGTGAATCGTGATTTAACTTTTTGATAAAATGTACAGACGATATTTTAAATTTGTAAATACATAGTTGAAAATTAATATTATTAATAATAATTTTTAAATAGTTGAAAATACAATTAGTCTTTGCTAAAAATAGAGAAAGTTTCACGTCGAAGGTGTAAATAAATATTGCAAATAGTTTTGAAATCATTTATTGTTGGTGAAGCTAACAAGATGTTTTTAAAACCTTTCAAAGTGAAAACACATAATCAATTGAAAGGCACTGAGAGGTATTATCTCGACTGAATCAAAAGTATATACGTCAGTTTAACCTTTTATTTGAGTCTGTTATTCAATACAAATATGATTTTTCAGAAAGAAACTATGCGATGAAATTGCTCAATCCTTTCCATCTTTAAAATCTGAAGAGATCCAAAGTCTTTTTCCCAAAAAAGAAGTAGTGTTTGTATTAAAAATTACAACTCACAGTGGACATACTGCAAAAGTATATTATGCAGCAAAAGTGCCTCTATTTTTCCAGTTTGAAAAGACTTTACCTCCTCAATTGTTTCCAACAGTATTTACATTATGGCAGCATCCAACCTTATTTTATACTTTTGTAACTCGATCTCCCGTTGTTCCCAAGTTAGCTGGTGGTGCTAGTTTAATGTTACCTGGTGTGGTTACCGATGATCCACCAAATTATAGATCGTACGGCAAGTTGGCAAAAGGAACTCCGGTATCTGTGGCAACCGACGACAACATGGTGCATATCAATTTGTTTAGAGCCGATCGTTTTGAACTACTGTCTTCAATATATTCCTATTTTGACAGGCTCCAATTGCAGTGGGTACCACGGCTTTATCCAGTGAGGATATGTACATGTCTGGTGGTTTTGGAAAATGCGTAGAGATACTGCATGTAATTGGTGATTACTTGTACAAAGTGGACAAACCACCAAAGAGACCAGAACTAGGACTGTTTGCACTTCAAAAAAATGAGCAATCTCAGGGGAACGCTGTAGCTGAATCTCAACGAGTCGCTGACGATGACGTTTCTGAAATGTCGAGTAACTTCAACAATGTACATATTGATGAAGAACAGAGCGATGCCAATGACAAGGAAGTTGCAAAGTATGGTGCAGAAATAAAGGAAGTATCGGAAGAAACAAGCAATGACGATGTAAAAGATGAAGCTTCCGATCCAGCTCAAGAAATGGATAAATTACTGGAGTATTGCTTTTTGAAAGCTTGTAAAACTAGTTTGAAAAAGAGTGATTTGCCCATAATAACGTCAAAATTTTTTAAAAATCACGTGATTGGGGCATGCCCACCAGCAAGTAGCGTTGATATTAAAAAATCATCTTTCAAAAAGTTATCGGTTTTTCTAGCTTACATTAAAGAAAAGGGTCTAATAGATACTTCGGTAACGAAAGGTGTTGAAACTTTACTTTCTGTCAAAGTAAGACCGTTTTCAAATGTATTTGTATCAATTTATCGTAGCAAGTGCTATTGACATTGTGTTGAATCGACTAAATTTCAGTTTGATCATCCACTGATAAAAACTCTCCAAGTCATGGAAGAACCAGTGGTCAAAGACGAGGAAATTTCACATGCCCCGGTAATATCCGAATGTTTCAAAGTAACCGCTGCTGTTGTACCAATTCTTTGTAAATTTGGATACGAGTTAGTAGTAACATTTGTACTTTGATTTGATTTGGCAATTGGACAGTGTTTGCAATATCGAGCGTATTGAATTGATTCCAGAAAGGGTGACGTTTTGAAAAGAGCAGAAATTCGCAGATGTTTTATCGAATACGTGAAAGGCGAGAATTTACAAGATGGAAAGTAAGTTATTTGATTTCAGATTTGCACATTCGAACATTTCCGTTTAAGCGAGTGTTTCCGCTCTTTTCTTTCAAAGGACTTTGAAAATTAATCCACAACTTGCCGACATTCTACGTACAAAAGAGAATCAAGCAACCGTAACGATGGAGGACGGTATTAATAAGTTTATTGGCAAAATGACGCACACTCACGAAATTACGATAGCGGGCAATAAACTACTTCACAGTGGTAAATTAGAGCCGATCGATATCACTGTAGCTACGAGATCCGGAAATAAGAAGGTTACTACTTGACTACTTTACTCTTAATTAAACGTTCGAATTTAATTAGCAATTGTAAGTTGTATAGGTGACGCTAATTAACAATCTCGAGACTTTTGGCATTAAACTCGAAGAATTTAGCAAAGAATGTCAAGGGATCGGTGCAAGCGCTACAATCACTGATGTGCCTGGTAAAAAAACGCCAAGCGTGCTAGTCCAAGGAAATCAGGTTTTGTACGTGTATAAACTTTTGACAGGTGAGTTGATATCACGTACGATCTGCGTTAGAACACCAATAAAATGCTTCCAAACAATCGTATGAATCGTTTGTTCTAGAAAAATACCGAATAAGTAAAAATCACATAAAAGGTTTGGAATTTGCCCCGAAAAAGAAGAAATAGATAGGAAATTGGGTAAAAAAACGTAACTGTATAAATGGAAAAAGTGCATGGAATTGTAATCGAATAAATTGATTTGTTGACAACAGATGCCATTTTACGATCTTCATTTGGACTATTCCTAAAACAATTGCTGACCTTTGAACCGTAGTTTCGATCTTGCGAATTTTACAGATTAAATGTAACGAGACTTACCTTCAACGGCGCTGCGGAGAGATAATCAATGTAATTGGTCGTTGAAACAAACAGCTGATGCAATTGCGAATCGATTGAGATGCTCGAGAACCGTTGTTCCGTGAAAATCATCGAGTACCGATAGAGAAAAATATTCGAACGACAAGGTAAAAAGAATGTAACTTGAACGAATAATGTTGAATTAGAGAAAGACAGCTGGCGTGTAAAGTTTGTTAATATAATTTATTGTATATCGAGGTTTCAACATGGAAAAGTACAAATATTGCAATATAGGGCCCGCAAGCTCTCCTTGGGTGGGAGGGAGGGAGGGAGGAAAAGGGCTATGCGTGATTGACGAATACGTCCGAGACATCGTTTTGTTTTGTTTTGTTCTCGTTTTTGTATCTTTTATCGTATAATAAATATCGATGGCCACGGATAATAAACTTTTGTTCGGCGTGTGTCATTGTGTGCGTACGTCCGTATCGTGACTGGGGTTATTTTCTCTATTTTCTTTGCTGTCTATTCGTCGTTCGGGACGCTCCCACAAGATTCTTGCGCTCGTTCGTACGTTCGTTTGCTTGTAGGTCTTTCGTTAACACAAAAAAAAGGATTCGCTCGCGCGCCAGAAAAACGACATTAAGGAAGATTCCCTCCTCTCCACGGCCCCGTTTATTTAATTATTTTTTTGTATTCCTAATTCTCTCACTCTCACTCACACAATCGCACGCGCTAACAATAGTTTGCGCAGTGGTTTGTTTGTTTGTTATCATCTTTTGGTTTTGTTCTTCTTTGTTCGAACGAACTACTCTCGCACGCATCACTCACTTCGGTCTCGCTAGTCTTTTTCCTTAGCCCACCCCCCTCCTCCCTGTTGTCGTTATTTTTTTAAATTTTTTTTAATTCGTCGCACACGCGCCGCACTCAACATCAGCCTCGCGTATACTCTCACTCATACTCAGATTTCAGATTTTTTGCGATTTTTCAGAATTTTTTTTTTCCATAGTTTTTTTTTTCTTTATGCAACACATAATGCGACTAGGTAGTACAGGTTAATTAATAATTAATATCATTAGTTATACAATAATAACATATGACTAGACAATGCAAGATAATAATTATATCGTAAATAGTAATAATCGTGGATTGCAATTTATATCAACAATGTGACATGGCGGGTTGTTCTTTGTTCTTGTTTGTTGTTGTTGTTGTTGTTGTTGTTTTTTAAATATTTTCATGTATTCATGTAATTGTAGATTGTGTCGTAGGTTTACTTGCATCCTCTCTCATCCCTTGACAACACTTTCTCTCGCTTTCACTCGCGCTCAATTCTCATTTGGTTACTTTTATTTGTTTGTTTGTTCGTCGTTCCTTCTTTCTTTCTTTCTTTCATTTTTGAAATTCGTTATTCCCTACATAAAGAGAGTCTTCTTTGATCGGACCCCACCCATAGTCTCCATGTCTCTTTGCGTATTTTATATACACTGAAACAAAAATTTTTCAAATCGAACCGAATGCAATTGATCGTGTGATGGCCTATACAATATACACGCCCTTGCTCTCCTCGTCACACTTCTTCTCGCGTGCCAATACACTTATAAAAACCAAGATTTTATAATTAGTTGAATTTGTTTGAAAAATGATAGTCGCGCGAATTCACCTGCTCTAAGATTCAAATAGGCTGCGGCATCAACAATTTTTTTATTTTATTATTATTCATCGTCGTCATTCTCGTCAACACCTGCACCATTATCGTCACCCGTCTTCAACTACATTTATCGCATAGGTAACATTTTTTTCTCTTATTTCGTTAGCAAATACGCGCCGAACGAGCAAAAATCGTTCGACGTCTTTGATTTATAAGTTTTCTTTCTTTTTTTTTTCTTTATTATTATTATTATTATTAGTATTTTATTTTACTTAAAGATTCGCCATATAAATTCACCGCGAACCTTTTTGTCGAATTATCTCGTTCAATTCGATTTGACAAGTTTTCCCCAGTGCACAGCCATTCGCCAAATGTAATGGATCGTCATCACATCCGCGCCTACGTCTGTCGTGTGTACGTGTCGTGTGTTTATGTCAGGTGTGGATGTGTGCGCGTGCTCGCGTGTGTGTGTGTGTGTGTGGAAGCCCCGACTCGAATAAAGAGTCGCGGTGAAAGTGTGCTTTTCTTATTTTTTTATCATCGAGCAAACGACGAACGACTCGTTTTCGTGTGCGTTCGAATTCATTGTTTCGAAGCTCTGGAAATACAACGTGTGGAAGCTCATGGTGTGCGGAACTCGAGTTTCGTCGTTCGCCAAGAAGTGTGACCTTAAAATTGTACGCTTTTTTTATTTCTTAAAACCCGTCGCAAAATACATGTCTCCCTCTCTCTCTCTCTCTCTCTCTCTCTCTCTGTCTTTCTCTCTTTCTCTCCGTCTCGCTCTTCCTTTTTCTCTTTCTCTCTCTCTCTCTCTCTCTCTCTCTCAGTTTCTCTCTAATTACCGCGCGCCTACTGTGTGTAAATCGTGTAATTAATTATTATATCTCCGATTTTCCATTAAAAATCCTAAGTGTCGTCGTGGAATGTTTTAAAGACTTTTTTATTTTTCACTAAACCCCCCATCCCACCCACCCCTTACCCCTCACAGTATACCATTATTTTGTTTACCATTAAGGAGGAATCATTTTGTTTTTTGGATTTTGTCCCTCTGGTTCCTAAACGCGCGTCATTCGCGAGGTTTTTCTTCGTCCGATCAGACCTATAATACTCAAGGTATCACCGGGCGATAAAGCTACGGATAGGCTCCTTTGATAAATCGTCGCGCGAGCGTTGTTTTGTTTGAACGTGTGTATTTGTAGTATTGTTTCATTTACGTGAAGACCGAGGAACGAATCGACTGTCGAGCGAGCGTCCTTGTTTTATTTTATTTTTGTTCCTACTTAAAAAATATCGAATTACCGTGTATATACGTGTTTGCGTGTACGGGTTTGTCATCGTTTAAAATTGTGCTTGCGCTCCGCTCTCTCACCCATCATCTAGATTGTTTGGTAATATATGTATGTATATTTACATGCGTTACAAATTTACTTCGTGCGTTGCTCAATTCGTTTGTGATCATTTTCTTTTGCAAATTTCGCGTTTGTGAAGAGAAACGAAAAAAAAGTTCACAAAGAAGAAAGGTCGATTGGCAATGAGCTGGAATGTTTTATTTTATTTTTCCTTATTTATATTTCTCGCGAAGGAGAATATAAAACGATTCGTGCTCTCTCGCGCTTTACAAGGTTTTCTCTGGAGCGAAAGTATCGCGTCCCCGATAAAGCTATATTTTTCTTTTCGTCTTTCTTTCGCTATTTTTTTTATTTTATTTTATTTTACTTTATTTTATCTTATTTTTTTCACTTTAATTATACGGCTATTCTCAACAGTAATTAGGTACACTCTGTGTTTTAGTTAAAATCCTGCAGCTGTTGTGATATATTTTAATTTCTTTCTTTCCTTTTCCTTTATCTTCCACTTATAAATCTCTCGCCTCTTTCTCTTGGGTTTAGGAACGGCTTTTGCTCCGGAAAAAATCGAAAGCCTCGTCACATTCAAATCCCGACCTAAGCGTAATTTATCAGTTTAAAATCTCTCTCTCTCTCTCTCTCTCTCTCTCTCTCTCTCTCTCGCGCGCGCGCGCTGTCAATCATTCACCCGCATTCGCTCCTTTGTGTCGTGTGTGCGTGTGTTGTGTCATTGTCGTCATCATTTTCATCGTCCCCCGCACCCCCCTTTTCACACGGTTTTTCATCGATCGTTTCGCGTATTACTCGTTCTCGTTTGTTTGCCTTTCATCGTCTTTTTCTCTTCTTTTTCTTCTTCATCTTCGTTCTCGTTTCATTATTTTATTCATCATCGTGTAAAGTCTCTCTTCTTTCATTTTGTATCGTCTACGAATATTGTAATTAAATATTTATACACCCATTGACAGACTAGCTACAATGTTTTTGCTCGTTTAGGTATACTTTTTTTTTCATAGATATCAATTTAATTAAGTTAAATTCAATGATTAATCCATAGCGCGTTATTATAAGTTATAATAAGTAATCAGTAGAATATAATTAAAACATGTACAGAAGATTATAGATTATCTCTTTCTTTTGTTTTCTATCGTTTCGTCTCGTTTTTCTTCCATCGCCCTTGCTCTCTGCCCGATTCTGCATATCTGCACGCTCGCGTTCTCTTCCCCTGCATCGGTCTGACTGCAACCGTTCCTCTTCTACTTAGTCGGAGATTATCTATTTGTTTTTTTATCGTTTATTATATTTCACGGTTTTTGCGGTTGATCGTTGTGGCTCGTCTCGTCGAATCTCTCGATTATAATGGTTTGTTTTGTTTATTTATTTATTTTTTCAGTTTTGCTATCCCACTTACCCCCTCCCCCCCACCCATATTTTATTTCACCTTCGTTTATCTTATTTTGCCTTTGCTTTCGTTAGTTCACTCGCATTCGTTCGATTGTTTTTGCCACGTCACACACGCACTCGCGCATCGCACATTCGCACGCCGAATTGCCGTCTTTTAGTCGCGAGACGATTCGATTAATAAATAGATAGTACATAAATACTTCATTTATTTAGGCCTACGCTGAGCTAGAGCTGCTATGTCACGCCTATAATTTTAATTTATTTAATTTTTTTCGAATCGACCACCCACCTCACTTGTATTATTATTTATTTTAGTTTTTGGCTTTCTTCCCCTAAAACTCGCCTTACTTTTGCCCGCCTATTCATTGTCTCGTCGAAAAAAGAATTGATTTACTTGATTTACTCCCGCGTTTCGCTCGTTCGCTTATATTCCATTAATATATTTGTTTGTTTGTTTGTTTGTTTGTTTGTTTGTTTGTTTAATCAACAGCACCACTGTGTATTTCATTGCGCGTGTACGAGCGTCGACGTTTCGGATCTTTCGCGAGCAACGGGTAAGAAGAAGCGCTCGCTTGACGGAGGAACGATCGTCGACGCTCGTTGACCACTTTGTTGTTTCGATAGATCCATTGCCATACGTCGTTTCGAAACGAATCAACCCTCCGACCTTTTCTTGTCCATTTCTCGCATGCTACTTTTATACCTTTTTTTAGCGGCTATATCAATAATACGCGATACGTAAAATAATCCTAACAACAATTAGAACGATAATAAATATCGATGAAGAGACAACCACAGAGTCCGGACAAATCGACGACGAGGGTTTGCATATTTTTCTTGGTTTGTGTGTGCTCGTGTGTACGCCTGTGTATTTTACCTATCGTTTTTCTCATTGTTCATCTTTGTCGTTCGGTTTTGCGCGAAACAATCACATATCGAGTCGATCTCGACGAGTATTATCGATGATTTGAGTACGTACTTGTGCAATGGACAATTTCGTTAATTTATCCGATCCTCTCTGACTACTAATTATCGTAATGATTCGTAATTGTAATATAATGTAAGATAAATGTAATGTAATGTAATGTAATTTAATACAATATAATGTAATATAATAGAATAATCGTTAACTAATTAGCTTGGTAATAAATGACGCACGAATAAATATAGACGTTCAAGATAGCTAAGACAAATACTATGACAAAGAGATAAAATGCAATAAATAGACAAAACGAGCGATTGTTTTTTTCCTTTTTTTGCTTTTGCTTTCCATTTCGAGATAAACGATACAGATACTAAATGACTGATTAGCGTTATTAAAAGGTAATTCAAGAGCTCGACCGATCGGTCATCCTTATACTGCAATGAGTATTACACATAAATTATACATCTAAACGTAATATATTAAGTTTCATTTATCAGCGATACCATCTTTACCTTTACCATTGTTCGTACCGAGACCCCTTCAATTATCGTTTCGTTTCCCCTTGAGAAAACAAACAAGGAAAGCCCCTCTTCAGTCTACTATACGCTCAAACCTCTCGCACATTCACAGCGCCATGAGCAGAAAAACCTGCGCTCGTCGTCGAGGTTTTTCACGTTTTTTTTTTCTAACGCACATCGATTTTTCTTCGATGTATGAATCGTCTGTCTTTTTAGTTTATTTTTTCTTTTTTTCCTTTTTAATTTTATACACTTGCTTACTTTTTCTTTGGTATACAGAGTTTTTTTCGTTCTCGTCACCTACGCGCTGTACACTCGATTTTAAAAGAAATCACGTATAATCATCACGTATATTTAGCGTCGTGTGCGCCGGCGACGACAATATTTCGTTTAGTTTTTAATTGTTAGTTTGTTATCGATTTAATAAATTTGCCTATCGACGCTGGCACAGGTTTGTTCGTCCCACAACGTTATAGACGTACACGTTTGTTATCGTTTGTTTCTTTTGTCTAAAACAGAGCGCGTGCGCACACACGTGCGTTTATTTTTTTCTCTACATATCGTTCGACTTTGCGACGAGATCAGTCGGAAACAAACAGACAAACGAAACTTTCGTTTCCTCTTTCTCTCGCTCTCATCGCATGCACATATGTATATGTATATTGGTATCGACGCAGTGCCAGGACTCACACGACTTCGACTTGTCGAGACGGAGGATTTATCGACGACGCGTTTTGTGCGTTAATATTCTTCGATATATAATATCAATTATAATGCTTCCTATTACATTTCTCTCTTATTCTCACTCTCGCTCACACACTTGTACATACGCAATATTAACGTTTGTTCACTCTCGAGTGAATGGGTGAATGTGCGTTTTCGTATCTCGGAAAACTTGAATTTCTCTTTCTTTTCTTGTTCTATTTCTCTCTTTCTGTACACCTTTATCTTCTCGTCATCACAATCGCTATTTATCATCACATATGTCGTGTGCCGCAAACGTGGGAAGGACGGAGTTGATCGAACGTTTATACACATTCTGGCCCGCGTTTCTCTCTCTCCCTCTCCTTTTCTATCTATCGCTCGTTTCCACTCTAGATCTTTGTATTTTTAATTTTTTGTTAGTTTGTTTTTTCAACAAAAGTAGGCTTTCGTTGTACGCATAGAAACCCAATTAGGGTCGCGTCCTTCGACGTAAAACTATGCCCTGCCGGTCAATCGGTGACTTTCTATGAGCTCCTAATCGCGTGCACGTTATTTGTATCCCCACCCCCCCCTTCACCCGTATATTTTCCCGTCCATTTTCATTTTGTTGATCGCGTACACTTTGGCAATATCTCTTGGAACGTTCATTGAGAAAGCTCGCCGCTTGAGCGGCTTCGTGCTTCTCTGTACTTTGCTTCTGTGAATTATTATTCCAAGAAATATTGTTAATTTATGCGTTTCACACTCGCTCGCTCGTCGTCGTAGACAGACAAGTATACGGATACAGAGTTCAAGGGAGGATACGGTGGTGGAGTATACGATGGATGGTGACAATGAAAGGAAACAAATAAAATTAATCAAGAAATAAAACAAACGTCATTCGAACTAAACACAAATCAGTTTAATCCTTAAATAAAACATAATTCTTGTTATGTTATATAATAATTAAATAAATAAATAAATAATTGCAGTAGTAGTAGTAGTAAATAGTAGTAAATAGTAGTAGTTAGCATAGTTAGTATTAATTAGCATAGTGTAGTTGTAGTTGTTATTAAGAGCTTCTGTTCACTTTTGTTTCACTTGAATACTCTTGCGAACTAGATCTCGCTCGCTTCGACTTTACTCTCGACAATTGTAGCTACGTAAGGTAGCTAACGAAAAAACGAGCATAAAGTTTTTTTCATTTGTTTTCGTTCGTTTTAAGCTACACGTCAATGCGATCGCCGTGTATATCAAAAGAGTCGGAGTAGTAGAAAGAAGCGGTTAGTCAACAATGCCAACTACAGTGATCGAGTTTTTGTTAATGCGCGCGGATAGATTTATCCTTCGTTTACCAATGATTTTTGTTTTCTTTCGTATTCGAACTTGTTCGGTATTTTATGTTTAGCTTCATACTCGTCGCTCGTTACTCACTTATCAATGATTGTTAGTCAGTGCTTTGTACTCACTACAAAAGGCTACACCACGAAAGACACGATCACAAAAATTATACTAAAAATAATAATGAGAATAAGATAAATCATAATAATAAGATAAGTAACTAATATACAGAACAATAATAATAATAATAATAATAATATAGAATTATAATGAGATTATGTGATAAGAGGAGTGGAATTTCTTATGTAGACTCCGAAGAATAAGCCCACGCATATGAATGTTTCGCTCGTGAATATCGAGGATTTTTCTCATGATTCTATCGATCGACGACACCGACACGCGTTAAACTTACATTTAAATTGATTTTCTCTCTCTCTCTCTCTTTCTTTTTTTCGTCATTTCTATCCAATAATACATGTAACTCTGCGTAACTCACTACACGTCTATGATTACGTTAAATGAATAAAACGGAATAACCACGAGGAGAAGAGTAGACCAATCAGTTGTTATAATAGTCAATTAATTATCTTTGGCGCGTTGATTTATCGTCGCTCAATAAATTTCATCTATAAAATTTGATCAATCGTACTGCAGTCTATTCTCTTCTCGCTCGCTATCCTAGACTAGACACAAAAAGGTACATACAAATAAGAGATAATAGTAATAATTTGATGATTCAAAGTCGCGATATACGACTTACACATTGTCATCTCGCATCATAATCACTACACATCACGACAGAGAGGGCGAGTCGATCCTCGGAATGGCTTCATTTTGCATTTCATCGATATATTTAATTATTTTTCTTTTCTTTTTTGTTGTTTTTTTTGTCTGTCTGTCTTTTTGTTTGGTTGAATACACAGCGAGAAAAGAAAAACGACAAATACATAGTCGCGGGGGATACAAAACAGCTCCCGTCGAGTATTTAAAAAGTAAAACGAAAAAGTTAAAGCACACGCATCACTCTTTTTAATCACGGGCGATCGAACACTTTTTGTTTTAAAGCTTGGACTAGTGTTTCTTACGTCAGCAAAGCAGGATACGTGCTACGTCCTTCCCCGTCTTTCGCGCTACCCGCTCTATCTCTTTTTCACTCTATTTTTTTTTATTTCAATAATATATATAAATGTGTATATCTATATATATTTGCATTTCGCTTCATTTTTTATCTATATAATAGTATCATCTTTGTTCGTTATTTGTTTCATTTGTTTACTTTTTTTTCTCTCTTTGCCGTCGCCACGCAACGTGCCGCTAAATTCTCTTTCTCCTCCACGAGCGCACACGTATTAGCGTGTATATTGCGGAGGGTGTGCTCGCCTCCTCACAATTAATAATAATCCCTAAGCTAGAATCGACTTTGTGCGAGCCCTGCCTCGCGCCGTCATTCACTCGAGAATCTTTCTCTTGCACGCACACACGCGCACACACACACACACACACACACACCCACACACCCATACACACCCCCATACACACACGCACACGCCCACGTAAACACGCACATGCACGCACGCTCGCACGCTCGCATCCACTCTAACGCGCGCGCGCGCGCGCGCACACGCGGTATCATTTCATTATAATTATTATTAATTTTTTTTGTCGTTTTTGTTATTTTTGGTATGTATATATTAGAGCAGCCGCGCTCGCGTGTGTGTACGTGTTCGTCGTCGACTCTGTACAAGACGTTGAGTATATAATCGGTAGGTAGTCTCACAAGTGTCGCCCCTCGTCGCTGAAGAATACTGATTGATCGAGTCCTCTCTCTTACGCCTTATCGCTGATCTTCTTGGCTGGTTGTTGTTGTTGTTGTTGCGGCTGCTGCTGCTGCTGCTGCTGCTGCTGCTGTTGTTGTTGTTGAGGTTGCTGCTGCTGCTGTTGTTGTTGTTGGTTCGTCGACTTGCTGTTATCCTTGTTGCTATTGTTTCTCGTCTGCTGTTGCTGTTGTTGTTGCTGCTGCTGCTGCTGCTGCTGCTGTCTCGACTGTTGAGTCTTGTTGGATTGCCGACTCTGTGGAGCTTGCAGCGCTGGCAACAGCCATCGTGGTAGTGCACTCGCCGTAGGCATCGTCGTCAGCCAAGGATTATTGACGGCGGCCGACAAAGCGGCCACTGGATTACGCTGACCTAGGAACTGTCGGCTGAGCTGCTGCTGCTTGAGAAGAAGGGCAGTCGCGGCGGCAGCGGTATTGCTCACCGTTGCACCACCACCAGCACCACCACCGCCACCGCCAGCACCACCAACAGAACCGCCAGTACCAGCAGTAGTACCAGCACCACTACCAACACCACCACCAGCACCACCACTACCAGCACCACCACCAGCACCAGCACCGCCGACGCCAGCACCACCGGCAGCTGCGCTTCGCTTCGAGGCTGCGAGCAATTGTTGGACCGCCGCGAGGCTGCTCGCCGCTGTTGACTCGTCCTGTTGACTAGCCGCGACCGCCGCCGCTACAACTGCTGCTGCTGCTACTGGCAACTCACAGTCCTACGCGGCCTTGCTCTTGTTCGTCTTGAAGCTCACCTGGAGCACGCGGTTACCCAAAGTATAGCCGTTGAGACTCTGGATGGCTACCACCGCTTCCTCGTAATTCGTCATCGTCACGAAGCCGAATCCCTTGCACTTGTTGGTCTGCAGGTCACGTATGACTTTGACCGATTGCACCGCGCCAAATGGCCCGAATAATTGCCAAAGCACGTTCTCTTCGGTTTCCGGCGCCAAATTGTACACGAAGATACACCAGCCGGACCCGTTCATCGCGTTCCCAGGCAGCATCGAATTCGCCAACAGGTCTCCCGCCAGAGGACTGTACCTGAAACGGTGCTCGTTACTCCGTCTGCCACTTACCCTTGTAGGCTAACCGAGCCTTGCACTGCCCGCCCTCCCCCTCCCATTCCCCCAACCGTCTCCACTCTCTCCCTCTATACGTATCAACGATCCAATTACTTTTCTCAAATCATCGCAACGCAACAAGACTTTTGTAACAACACAGCAAAGAAACTATTGACAAAAGTAATCGTTCGTTTCGTTTCGGCACAAAGCAATTTTCAACGTTCCTCTCTGTGCTCGTTAGTCACGTTGCTGTCGACGCATTGCAATCGCGTTGAAAACTGAGAATTACTTTGTAACCTTTAGGCAAATCTAAAACTAAACGTTCCATGTATACCACACATTGAAAAACTTGAAGGTGAATATTGGTATAAATGAGAACGATAGCTACGTAATTATTGAAATATTGAATAACACTATGCAAATAATGGATAATATAATAATAATAAGTTATAATAAAAAGCCACATTGCCAATCCATACACCTTCAACTCACTGACCCTCGACTATTTCAGGGCCTTTGTTTTTGTTCCAGCACCGAGGCAACAGTTACAAAAAGATGTAAGACAACTCAAAGACATCGAGTAAAAAACTGCACAAGCCAGTGTGTATGGAATTGAAAAGGTGCCTCAAACGCTCTCAACAGAAAGAAACTTTTATTTTGTACGTTGCTCGTTATGAAAGTGTTAGAATCGATCGTTAACAAGGAGGAAAAGAAAAAACGGTTACGTTTTACGATGAATATTATTTGTTAAACCTGATGAACGGGAGATACAGAGAGTGAAGAAAAATCAAATAGTAGTGTCACAGATGAGAAGCGAGTATTATCTTTCGTTAGTTAGTTAGTTTGTTTGTTTGTTTTTTTTTAATTCAGACAAAACGCATGCATCAAATATGAATGGCAATGATCTTATTCGGATGAAAGCTCTCTAGATGTCGCATTAATAGGCAGAGAGCGTGAGTAATCAATGTATATTTCACACAAAACACGTGTACTAAAAAACAAAAAAATAAACTGAACAAAAGGAAAAAAAAAAGAAAAACAATAAATAAACACAGAGATTTGTTATATACACATAGACACATGAAATATATGAAAGCTACGTACCTACTTGACGTCACAAGCCGCGTTAAAATAAATCACATCTCGGTTAGTATACACTTATAATGCTCCGAGATATTGGTGACTTAAAGTACGCGTTTGTTTTTGTCATTTAGTTACAAACAATTTCGGAAGTTATTCGGAAAAACTGATATTACTTGTACACACAGCCGAGTCAAAGAATTTGTCTTTCGACGCTTGTTCCGATATTGTTTGTAACTAATGTACATTGCGTTTGCCAATGCAATGTTCCCACTACGAGACACGTCTTGGACGAGGTAACTATGATTTTCTTTGATATATCGCGATATATCACTTGCTTATCACGGATCTATCTTAGTAGAACTTTGCATTGTCAATGTTAATGTTTAATGTTATCCTTAACCAGTTGTCGATCGGCATTTCAATTGAAAATACCAAGAATTATCGTTTAAACGTCAAGCTTTTGAAAGATCCATTACAGTTGCTTTTTGCATTGTTTGATCGTACTATACGAGTTTATTTTGAAACGTTATGCATAATTTTTGGTATTTTTCGTGATTTCAGTTAAACGGTTTACCTGCCACTCGACTGATAATACGTTTCTTGAAAAGCATCTACGAATTGCTTGTATACCAAGATTTCGTTTCACATTCGATCGCACATTTGATATTTTACATTGATAAAGTACCGCGATATTTCGAATAAGTAATAGATTGTTACGTTACTAAAAAAAATGTTAAAACTGCACGAATTTGATTCCGACAAACGAGAAAGTCTTTAATACACGTTGACAAACCGACTTAAAAGTACAGGAACGTTTCAAAATGAAAATGAAAATGTTGCGTGTGTAATGTACAACTCGCCAGAAACGAACTTAAAAAAATCAATTTAAACCCGACTAACATTTAGCAATGCGTTAAACACGATGTATATTTTCAATTGGTCTTTGCGCGATTAATGCACCGTACGAGCCGATCTTAAACCGTGAAACTAAGTATGGATGTTAGTGTGAAAATGGAGGAAAAATTAATGAAAGTACAATCGGGGAAAAAGATGAAATAATTCGTCGTTCAAATAAAAAAATTGAAATGTAACTGCGCACTGTCCAGATAAAGAATCAATTTGGAAGTGGATAATTTGAAAGACAACGAAACATAGGAGATGACGAAAAAAAACTGACAAACCCAACTCAAAATACTAACCTCTGTAAGCCTTTGTTAATGGCAAGAATTGCCTTGCCAGTGCTAAAACAAAACATAAGAAAACAAGAACTTAAAAAGCGACGTTCCGAAATTCCAAATAATAATAGGCCAATGTTGTAGTAGTTTTTCTTTGGCGTATCAATTTTGCGCGTAAAAAACACATCAAGATGCAAGTATCGTATATAGACGATGCTTGCCAATCAATTTCTAACAAAAACCATAAAAAAAAGAAACAATAAAACAGAACTTACTGCGCCTCTACGGAAAAGTATAACAGAAAAATGTAATAGGAGTCTACGTAGAACAGAAGTAGGATTAGAACATGATGCATAGGATGACCGAGAAATATGCGTGGAAAAGGAGAGAACAATCGCAATTAAATAGCGATCCATCAATTACTTATTAGTTTGTTTTTTGTACGAAAAAAATAACAATGCGAAAGTTACAACAAAGTCCATGATATATTATTATGACGCTGAATGGTGAGAATAAAGCACGAAGCAACAACGTCGCTTCTACACCGTATCCGAAGCAATGGTCAGAGTAGTAATAAAAATCAAGTCAACAGCAAAAGCATGATCGCTTGTAAGTATATATATATATATAAATGTATAAATCAGAAAAACAAAATTGAAACAAAAGATACGTAATGTAAATATAGTAATAAACAGTCAGGAGACAGAGGATGACAATGGTACATATATAGCCGAGGATAAAGATGACGATGACGAGTATCAAGTCGAAAGAAGAGATCGATCGAAAAAGAAAACCAAAAGAAAACAGTCAATTTTTGTTTTCTCAGTTCTTTCAGTCATGTTGGGTAGAGCGAGTAGAGGCGAGTAGGTACCTGGATAGTGGCGACAGTGGAATGTACCTGAAGCGGCCGGTCGGATGATGGATTGGGCCGCCAAAGCGGCGCGTTGCTTGTGGTGTTAGGTAAGCAGCCAACGGTGGTATTGCTTTGTTGTTGTTGCTTGGATTATTGGCGAATTTGACGGTTATTGGCTCGGTAGAACCCTTTGGTATCGTTCCGTTCAGCTCCTGAATTGCCCGTTCTGCTTCGACGCGTTGGTCGAATCGTATGAACCCAACACCCTTCGACAGACCTGCAATCCAGCCCGTAACATATTCCCAACAAATTGTCAACCTACTTTTATACTCCCCCCTCCCCCCTCTTTCTTTCTCTTCTGTTTGCTCATCGTTAATTTTGCACTTTTATCCCACTTGTAACCCGTTAATACCTCCCTCAATTTGATGACTCTCCCTTTTTACGACTTTTCAATAGTTAACAATACTCTTGAGCAAGGTACGCTCGATGAGTTCGAGTGCCTCATCTTGTTTCGTTTTCTTTGGAAAGTGGTGGTATTAACGGGTTAGTCGACTAGTCTTTGGGCGTATCAGTTGAGATTGACAATTAAGAAGATTCATTGACGAAAGGTCTGACATTGGTGCACTCTACGTGTATTGCCGAATTGCCACACAATGGCTGTTTGTTGAAATTACAAAGACTAGTCGTTAGTTTTGTCGAATTCACAATATACACTTTGCAACGAATAATTGGACAAAGCTCGTAAACCGAGTGGCTCGGTGCGCATAATTTCGTTTCTTTACACTACTCATGTAAAAGCAGCAATCGTCTAAAGTGTAATATAGCCTTATACGTAGATATTATAGTCGTTGCATTGACGGTTTATCATTTTCTTTCTTTTGATACTCCAGTGAACTACTATTGATTGCCTCTAAATTCAGCTGTTCGAAAGGTGTCAGAGGCAATTGAGATGTTCTAAAAATCAAGGTGACAAAATAATACGACTCAAAAGCGTAAAGAAACTAAAATTTGGCGCCGGCTAAGTGTGTTGTAAAATCAAATTAAATGTAAATCTTGACGTAATACAATAGACATTCGTAAGAATACGTGATCGATATTACAATTGCAAATTAAACGAAAAAATAGAGTTATCAAATTAAACAAAAATGATCAAGCCCTAAGAATTTATTGTGTTTTCGACTTTTTAAATCATTTTTTTAGCGTTGCGTTATGACGGAAAGAAAAATAAATAATTTTGTTTTGTTCACTTTATAAAAGCATAAAAGTGCATGAAAATTAAAGTGAAGTTAGCTATAAAGGAGAGCCAGAAAAAGTGGGAAAAGAAAAAAGTTTCTTGAGTTACGTACCCGGCAAATTGTCCCCGCCGCCAGTCACAAATTGTCGTACTAAACAGAAACGATAAATCATATCTCAGTAAAAAATAGCAAAAACGCCTGGTATCTCTTTTCAATTTCAACTCGCTCCTCATTCGTTAGCAAATAATTAATTTTGATCAACAAGTAGAAAGATATTTCTCAACAAAATGATAAACGAAATTCAATGAAAGCATTCAAAGTATTGTATATCAGTCGATTAATGCATGATTATCAAATTCGAATGTGAATCAAAAAGAAAAACAAAAGATTTTTTGCAACGAACAAAACACACGGACAACTGGAAGAAAATCAAGCTTTTTATTTTTAATGATGAGCCAGCGAATGAGAGGCGATAGATGATCATTCCAAAAATGTATTTCTTATAAAATAATCGCCACATTCTTGTCTACCTCCTTGTGAAATTTTGCTTTTGAAAAAAATTGAAAAATCCACGATAATTAATGAGCGAATTTCTATGAAATTGACTTGTAAAGAAACAGAACCGAAAATTAATTGAACAGAAAATATAAGTAAATGATACGATGATTGATAGGGATATCAAAAACCGGGAATTTTCAATTTTCCTAGGAGGCAGGCGGACGTTGCGTAACTTAAAAATAACTTACATCGACGCCACGGTGAGCGATACGATTTTAGCTGCGAGGAACTTAAAAGTGAGACAGATAGAAAGAGAGCAAGAGAGTTAGAGATAGAGAGAGAGAGAGAGAGATACAGATGGGTAGAACGAAATAAATGTAAACAAAAGAGCGAATAGATAGATAGATGGATGGATTAGAACCAGAAACAGAGAAAGACGAGGTAATAGAAGAAATAGAAACAACGGCAAAGATAAAGGCCATGAGGCTGTGTGTATTAAAATTGAAAACAAATTATAAGATATTACAACAAATTTCTTTACCAATCGGAAGGGATTAATATTTTGTTGATTATACAAAATTCCAACCAAATTCAAAAGAAACTGTCAAAATTATCATTTTTATAGCCATGCTTTTGTATATTTTAAGGTAGAAATAATTGGAAAAAAAAATAAAAAAATAAAAAAATGTTTAGTAAGTATTTTGGTAGTCTCATGGCACTGACAGCTTTCAAGGCTTTCGATTTTGATGGTTTTATTTAATTAATAGTATCATATGCTCTCTCGTTATTACCAATGCTACTCGAGAGATGAGAAAAGGTAAGAGACGCACCGACCCACCTCAATAATATAAGCACCCCATGGCCTAGTTGGTTGAATATAACGTTAAACGTTCGTTAAAAATTCACGCTTTAAACGTTTTTTTTACAGTTAGAGAATCAGTATTCGTTGAAAAAAAATGCGATAAACAGCAATATTATCGATAGCCGCAAAATGCACGTCAAAAATCGGATTATTCATTCATCGAAAGAATGAAAAGTATCATCTTTTATTCGTTTACGCGTTATTTTACAAATTACAACGTAATCCAGAACAAAAAGAAACAATTCAAAAGTCCCACAACGGAGTAAACGACAAAGACTGGAAAAGAAAGACATTGTGCGACAATGACGACTCCATTGCTGATAAAACGAGAAAAAAAGTAAAAAAAATAAGTTACATGTTGAAAAATAAAACCCGACTTTTATAACGGTATATATACATGTCAAGCAGCAAAAAGCGATGATGTTACAAGCCCAGTGAAATATTTTTGTATTCTCGATCGAGAAATTCGAGGCGTTGGAGTGTGACATTTGAATTAGAAAAAAAAACATATATATGTACACATATATGTGTGTATACGCACATGTACATATATATTGGCATTTGTGACGTAACGAATGACATACCAGTTATGTTGTCGCAGAGTATGCGAGACGTAATGATCCTGCCGTAAGGACTAAAGAGATTCTCAAGATCCTGCTGCGTCATATTCTTAGGTAATCCACTGACGTAGAGATTTGCACCTTTTATCGCTTCGCTACTCGGTCTCGCGTACGATACCTGTTGACATTAATCGAATACGTGTACGTATATTATCGACTCGACCTTCTAGACCAATTGTACTATCGAGTCGATTTTGTTGGCATTTTTATTTTTGGCGGGATCAACGTTATTTTGCGACGCGTAAAAATCAAACGAGGAATCGAGCGAGCGAGACAACGGTACGAACGTAAACCTACCTTGATCGTTTTATTTTGCAAGCGAAGACCATTAAGCGTGTTGATGGCCTTCTCGGCGTCTTCGGGCCGATGATAGTTGACGAAGCCATAGCCCAAGCTCTGACCTGCAAGGAAACATCGTCGAATCCAATTATCTTCATTCGACAAATGTATTCGCTAAAGTAACGTCTCGTTTCAAATTCGCGCATAGATAGTTAATCGCGCGTGCGCGTGCGCGTTCAAATCAAAACAACAAAGAATAAACCAAAAGACATTAAAATTATTTTTAAAAAACAATGTAAACAAAGACGTTTAAATGGAACGCGGCGAAACCTGTTACGTATATACACGAAGGTTCTCTTTTCAGTCGTCGAGTGGTCGACAGGTGACGAGCGATCGAGACGAGAAGAACGCGAGGCTTGTGTCAACGAACTAACTTGGATGCACAACGCGAGCGCTCCCGATGCTCTTGATAATGCGTTTACAGAGATATATGCGGGAAAAATTTACGACAAAAAAATATACAAATAAAAGTAATTCTACAACACGCGTGTGCGATAATACAAAGTAGCGTGAAAAAAAAGAAACATAATAATTGGTGACAAATAAACTTTCAACAAATGATTCATATATATATTCTTTTGTTGCTTTGCTTAATACTTAACGAGGAAATTGGCTGAAATAGTATAATAAATAAAACATAACAAACCATCTATCTGCAAACAAATGTCATTATGCGTACCGTTCAGACCTGTTTAAAAAACAAAAAAATAAACTAGTAAAAATTTTGTTCTATATTGAACATGTTTATTTATTTTTTTTTTCAAAATAAGCTTATATAATGTTAAAAACAAGAAGAAATGAAAATATCGCAACAGAATTCATAAATTTTAGTCTATTTTTTTATCGATATTATTTATTTTGCGCGAATGAGTATCCTTTATAAACATTTTCTCAAATTGCACGGTCAGTTAAATCTCGAAGTATGCGAAACGAGGGATAAACAATTTTCCGACGAACCGAAACGCGAGATACGCTCTGTTGGAAGTTTTGAGCTTTAGTTATTTGCTCAAGATTCCTAGCAAAAGACAGAGCACACCGCGCCATGATCAAATAATGAATTCTGTTCTACTTGGATATTTTGGTCTCGGAAAATTAAAAGATAAAATAGGAAATAAACAAATAAAAATTCGAGAAAAACTAGCAAACTTGATCGTAACGACAAAAGTTCGTGGAAACGATATGCAAGTGGCGCGCGTTTTAAAAATTGAAGTGACTTGTAAAAAGTTTGACCAAAAGAAAGGAGACAAACGCAAAGGAAAACAAACAAAAAAGAAGAAGAACAAAGCACAAAAGAAAAAACAAACAAAATAAAAAAAACCAACAAGCGTAGAATACTCGTAAAAGAGAGAGAGTAAAAAAAAACAAGAATATCTCGTGCTTGCGTAAATTTTGATGGTCACAATCGTGCAGCTAAGGCTATGCGAAGAAGAGATTGGCACGATACGTATATATAATAACTAGGCGTCTCTTTCTCTCTCTCTCTGTCGAATCTGGCTCTGGGCCGCCCCCGCGGCATCCCGAAAATAGCGAGTTACGTATACGCATCGTGTGTTATCTTTTTTCCTTTGTGCTTTGTGTGTACGTGCGTGTGTATGCGTCTAGTGTGTGTGTATATATAAATAAGTATATATACACACATATATATATATACATACGTACATATATACGTATATATGTATGTGTATATATATACATGTTTGTATATGTATATATATATAAATATACACACACACATATACAAACACAGAGACACACGTGATACTTACCGGTGAGCTTGTCGCGTATAAGTTTGCAACTCTCAACCTCGCCGATGCTCGAGAATAGCGAACGTATCTCTTCTTGAGTCATCGTTTGCGGCAGGTAGTTGACGATTAGATTCGTCTTGGACTCTTCCTGCGAGCTTTGGCCCAAATTTGAGCCACCGTTCTGTTGAATTGCTGTATCCATTCCGTTCGCCATCATTGCACTATTAGCCAACAATATAACACCAACAACACTTGCGCACACTTGTACTTTCTTTTCCTCTCTGTCTCTGTCTCTGTCTCTCTCTCCTTTTTACTTTCTATTCACGACTATCTATATACTTTCGTGTCCCTCTTTCTCTCTCTCTCTCTCGCTCCTTCTCTTTTTCGTTTGACGACCAGCCAATGATTCGAGTTTCCAA
This sequence comes from Chouioia cunea, assembly GCA_030064505.1. NCBI lineage: Eukaryota > Metazoa > Arthropoda > Insecta > Hymenoptera > Eulophidae > Chouioia > Chouioia cunea. The sequence goes on from JAOPFQ010000001.1 coordinate 8,013,808, forward strand.
GTCGTCTCAACTTGAAATCTGCAACAGAAAAAAGAGCAACAAATAACGAGTGAATCAAACGGCCAGTAGGTGATTAGTTGGGCAGACTTTTGTAACGCGTGTTCGCAATGGCTATTAATTTGTCCCAACCAACGTTTGTCATTCGCCCGGTAATAGTCGAGACGTAACGAACAATTAATCGTTATTTCTCTCTCTCTCTCTCTCTCTCTACGTTCCTCTGTTCGTTCACTAGCGACTGATACATCTATAGACCGGTGATCCGTTTCAATAGGAAGAAACAACAAAACAACAAATCTTTCGAACCACGAGCTTTCGCTCCATCTTCGTGTTTCGTACAATATTCGAACGCGTAAAATTGTCACGTTGTAACAAAAGGGAACAAAACCAGGCGTGTAGAGCAATCGCACAACGATATTTATCGGACGAAAATCTCAAAACGAAAGTCGTATCTCGCGAAAAGCCTAAAGAGCTTCGTATCTCTTCATTTCCATAATATTCTGTGGTATGCGTACTGCGTATTACACATACGTGTGCGTGCGTGTGCTCGTGTGCGCGGAAAGTCCGCGCAACACTTGACGCGTCCGAAAATAGTTCGTCGTGGACTCTCTCTTTCTCTCTCTTGCAACTCACACACTCGCATACGCAAATAAAAAGGAAAAAACACGACCAAAAGCGCGTGGTTGTGTGCGAGAGAGAGAGAGAGAGAGAGAGAACGGAAGTCAAGAACCCCGCTGACCGTTGCTTGAAATTCATCGGTGACGTAAGACGCTCGAACGATCAGCTGATCGCACACACCTGGTTGGTGTACGTATCTACCGTGTTAAAAAGGGAGAAACGCGATCCTTTGTAGCGTCGAAAAAGAAAGACTGGAAAAAAGAAGGCGAGTGTCTGCGCGTGTGTGGGGTAAGCAGGGAATTTAAAATAGGGTATACGGTATTATACGAGCTTTAAAGAGACACTATATATCCACTACCCCTTCACCTTTGCCACTTTTCTCTCTCGCTAATACCGCTATTGCCGCTGATGTTGCTGTTGCAGCTGTATTAGTATACATAGCCGGGACAACGCACTCTCGGTTAATTAACTTATGGACAAACGCGGACTTTGGAAGTATAACGTTGTGTGAATGGATTACGTCAGTAGTGCCTTGGACTATGAAAGAACGACTTTTCTAGTTTGCTTTTGTTCCTTTTAACCAACAACAAATTGAACGAAAAGAAGAATCGAATGGGAAAAGTTATAATAATTTCGCGCTTTTACAATGAGTTCCGAAAGCGGTTTTTTCTTTTCTTTTCGTAACAGCTGCATACGCTCGTTGTGTTGTAAAGTGCATCTGTTGTGTCCGAGACGCTCTAAACGAAGGTCGCAAAGAAATAACTTGCTTATTATACGCGTACGTGTGTGTATTTATTTACGTGACCGAAGAAGAAAAGAGAAACAGATAGAAAAAACGAAGAAATACCTTAAAAATGATAAACGTAACACAAACGGCTGAATTTCATGAAAATACACCGAATCTCTCGTTTTGGCTACGATTATCAATTATACGCTTATCCTTTAAAGTGACAGCGCACAAAAGAACTTGGTCGTTTCTTGACCTTTCACTAAAAAAAAAAGTTGGCGTTTTTTCAAGATAAACCTAGCTTTTTGTTGAAAAACAACGACGTTACAATTGGTCACTGCACTTAAACTACACCCTATCCTTTCCTTATGACAACGAAGCGAAGCAAAATGGGAAAAAAAGATACAGACTTTAAACTTTAGACGCTACGATCAAAAATTCGCGTCGTCAGGGGCTCGGCACGTTTGATTACGAGAAAAAAATGGCATAACGTATTCGAGGGTTGCTCGATGTTGGTTTGCCATGTGCTCGTTCGTACATACGCGTAAACGCGCGCAGGGGGGGGGGGGAGGAGTCGATCTCAAATATAGTAAGTACACGTACATATATATATGTATGTATGTATGAAAAAAAAAGAATAAAAAAGGGGGAGACGTACGTACACGCGCGCACAGCTGCCACGCGACAGCCGGTCGTTTTCAGTCCAGGGGCCCAATATTACAATACGAGTACGTACGTATACACACACCGTTTGTCCGGCACACGACTTGCGCCCATTTTTTTTAATCCGCTATTAAGGAGGGTCAGTTTTTGGCGTTACTTGTTTTGTTAATTGTAGATTAGTCGACAATGCGTGAGAAATTTCAACTCGGAAAAAAGAATAATCAACGCGTTTATCGAATAGAAACGGACCGTAGATGTCTTTTTTTTGCGAATCGATAAGAAACGATTTCTCGAGCGGGCACGTATACGCGTAGTATAGAAAGCAAGTCATCGGCCTTTTGCGGTGGCGGTCAGCACGAAAACCGATATGCGAAATAAACGACGAGGGGGGTTAGACTCGCCCCTCTTGAAAAAAAGTAATCACAGTTGCTTTTTCTTTTTTTTTTTCATTTTCTCTCTCTCTCTCTCTCTCTCGCTCTCCTACACTCGAGTGTACAAGCTTTTGTGCGTAAAAAAAAAGAAAAAGAAGAAAAGAATCGACGAAACGGTAACGTATAAATTCGGGTTACGGGGTTGCAGATATGTTGTATCTTTTTTTTTTTTTTTGTTAAATCGATCGTATGTACTTTTGTAAGAAAGGAAAAGATTCAAAATTGACAGGAACAATTGTCGAAGAACCGAGTACAGACATAGATAGGAGGTACAGCCTTTTTACTTTCCACCACCTTGTTAGGCGTTTCTTTCCTTTCCATTAAGGTTTATTGCTCGCGAGTTTCTGCTGTTTCGCTATCGATCTGCGAGCAAGGTAGCTAGCGTGCACCTACATATATATAAATGCCAAGTATACGTTGAAAATAACGCGTCGCTCACACGAAAATAGTCTCTCTCTCTCTCTCTCTCTCTTTCTTTCTCAACTCGCAGTACAATCAATAACGAAACGTTGCCACCGCCGCCACCGCCGCCACCACCACCTCCAACGACGACGACGACGACAACGTTAGAATGCACGCAAACTGTATGTATCGCGTAAGAAGAAAATTCAACAAAGTTTGCGGTGTTTTTTTGCGAGACAAACAGTTATGCACGATTACGTAACGGAAACGTCAAAGGAAAAAAGGAAGCGGAAGAAGAAGCCGGTTTCCAAAAATAACGAGATGTACGAAATGCTCGCAAAGCAAGGGCGTCGTCGTCATCGTCGTCGTCGTCGACGTCGTGGTCGTGTTCCGTACATCGGAGAGCGGCTATATACCAGGTGGCCATGGCGACGACGAGGCGCTTGCGCCTCTATCTCTCCCCCCTCCCCCTAAAACCCCTCCCCTGTATTTCAAACGACCGATCAATACTTTTGCTACTATACTCGTCCCTCCCCATTTCTCGCTACCCTTCTTCATCCTCGTCGGCGCTTATACACTCGTATCGCTACGTATAACAACTTCTTCTTCTTCTTCTTATCTTTTTTTTACTTTGTTCGACAGCACGTGTTCGTCGCGCTCTCTGACTTTCCTTTTCTTTACCTTCACGGGTTTCAAAAGCTGCAAATACTGCCGTCGACGACGATGATGGGCGAACAACTTAAGCTCGACATATTTTTCAATCACAGCCAACACGCACGATCGACGCACAAAGCCGGACGTTGCTTTCACTCCGTGTATATACTTTGACTTGCAATTTTTTACGTAGGGATATGCGTATGTGCGTGTGTGCGCGCGCGTACAGAAAGGGGATGGAAACACAGATAGATAGATTGAAAAAGAGGGTGGGGAAATGGGAGAGAGGGGGAGGTATGATTTATTCTTATAATATTTATTGCTATTTGTCGTTAATCGTTTCCTACTTGGTTTTCTTGTTGCGATTGATTCAATTTAATAGAAAATGGAAAATAATAAATAACGAACGAGCGACGAAAAAGGTACACACGCGCCGCGCGCTTACTCGCGCTGTCTACTTCGAGAGGCGGCCAAGCTCAGACTGAATAATATCTCGCGTACACGCACGCGCGCGCGCGCACGGGAAAAGAGAGAGAGAGAGAGAGAGAGAGAGAGCTGCTGCCTGCTGGGTGAAAAAGAAGAGAAGTATATATACTCGCGCCACCGACCGGCGCGTCGTCAAAACTCTAAGCGTCGGCGTCGCCGGCGTTTTTATATATATATATACACATACGCGTATAGATACGCGTGTATGAAGCCTTTATATATATGTACGGACCAGGGTAGCTTGATCGAACGGATACGAGTTATATGTTATTGTTTCGGTCCGCTATTTTTTAATAACGTGCAATTTTTTATTCTTTTTACTTGTTTTTATCGATATAGATCTTGCTCGTATAGCGCGCTTGCGATGGTGAAAGTACTACACACCGACGACGGCGACGACGACGACATCGTAAACCACCCTTCCGTTTCAATTTTTTTTTGTTTTTTTTTGTCGTCCCCCTCTTTCAATGTATCCTCGTGCGTATACTTTCGCGAGTATCAAATTTTTCAAACGGGAAATCGGAAGTATAACAATTGAGCGAGAGAGGGTATTACGATATCGAGCGATGACAAAACTTTGGCACGCGTGCCAAACGCGACTTTATGCAAGAGTAGTGCATTATGCCCACGTGGATATCTATGTTATACGTGCTCTATTTTTTTACTTTTTTTTCCTTTCGTATCACCCGGTAAATACTCGTCGTTACTCTCTGTCGAATGAATATTTTGGGGAAGGGGGGGGGGGGTCAAAAAGAAGATTACACATTTTATCGATTGCACAACGAGGAATTAAGCGAGAGAGGAAAACTTTCGGTTTCTCTCTTCCCCTTCGTGCTGTTGGAATTATAAATACCTACAGCGTATTCACGTGTTAACGCTTTTGGCGTATATTTCTCGCACACGCGTGTGTGCGTGTTGGTACGCGCGCGCGAGAAACAACACCTTTTTTCTCGTGTATTACGAAAATTTGAAGCGAAAAAAGTATTATCCTCTCTTCCGCGTGTATGTACGGAGAGTATTCAATCCGCTTCTTACTTTTGTTGGTCTTCTTTTTCACGCGAGTGCAGATGAGCATTTTATTCTTCCCGATCCGTTTGTCAACGTACAAAGTTTTGTAATTATTTCGGCTTTAGCTAATCGCCTGTACTTTATCTCTCTCTCTCTCTCATTCGCGTGGACGTTCGCGTACGAAGGATGCTTTTGACTATCAGGGGGATTAGGGTGGATGCTTCTTAGGGGACGCCACACGGAGAAATCGACAGAAATGTTCGCTTTCTGACGAACTGTAGCATCAAAGTGTAGTGCGAGAGGTGCGTGATAAACTTGAAAAATTATTGAAACCAGTTGAAATATATTTCCTTTTCCAGTTCGGAAAAACCACGAAAAAATACAATTCGAAAACGTTACAAATCAAACCAGTGTGCGTTCCCCCCTCTAAGCAAAAAATCCCCGTACTTGAATCGTTGAAGTGATACAAAAAAAGAAGCGAGAATTCGTACGAATCTCCGAAAAGCACGAGACCTAATCAATAACCCCCTGCGAACGTGAATGTGGCATCGATGCAACAATGGCATCATCGTAATAATTTCTCAAATACCTGGAGCAGTAGTAGCAGCAGCAGCAGCAGCAGCAGCAGCAGTGCAAAATCTCCCCCATACGAATACGCTCCCTAAACTAGCAAGTAGCAGCGCATCCCTTTTCTCGGATACACGTACGCATGCATATTTTGAAGGGGAGAACGATAATAAGCGTCGTTTGATTCGATGCTTTCTCTCTGTTTCTCCCTCGCAGAGAGAAAACTTTTTAAAGTTGACCACGCGCGCGTCGTTGGAAATAATTTTAACCGAGGGCCAAGGCCAGGGGGGGGGGATAGGTATCTAGTTTTGATTTAAATTTGTCGCCAGCGTGTATTTTCTTTTGTACAATCCTGATTGCCAACTGTGTTTATATCGATCGATTACTATTTGCCGATAAGTACAGGCTTTGAGGAAAAAAGAAAGAAATGGATACGCAACGTTTACCCAACCTTGGGAGGGCTAGTTTACCTGCAAAATTCATGCAATGGTTATTTTCGAACTACACGTCCTGCCGAAATAAACGCGTACTCGGTTGAATTGGAAAAAGGGGCGTATGCCTCAACGAGCATCGTCAATTATGACAATTTTCTCCTTTCTATTTAATAGCGCGTCACTCGCGGCTCGTACAAGTTTAAACGTATGTATTCAATCGGAGCGTCTATAGGCTCTTGCTAGACGTGGATAACCGTGTAAGTCAATTATCCAATTTTTATTTCAACGACGTGTAAACAAACGGATTCGAGAGACATTTTCATTTTGATTATAAAAACGACGGAACGTACAATACGTCGGTCGATATAAATTTCCGATGTTAATTAATTAATGCTCACTCGCAAATACTACAAAATAATATCGTTGTTGTTGTTGTTGTTGTTGTAACGATCTATCGTACGATGTCCGCTGACGACGACGACGACGACGACGACGAGGTGTACGAACCTCGCTCTTTCGCTCGCTCACTCTCGTGTGCATATAGAGCCACAGCCCCCAAGTTATATACTTTGCTCGGGCTGAGAGAGAGAGAGAGTGAGAGAGAGAAAGAGCGACACATGGACCCCCCCGATCAATACTAGCAACCCGAGTGCCGCCCCTCCCAGTCATACATGTACACTAGCATAGGGGACGTACACACTCATACACGTGCCCAACTTGCCAAGCATGCAATGTGTGTAAGAGATATTTGCACTCGCATCCATATATATTTGTATACATGTATACATATATATATATACATATGAAATACTCGTCTCTTTTTCGAGTGAAGGTTGATTTTCTTTTTTTTCAGGGGGGGGGGGGCGGCAAAGAGAGAGAGAAAGGTTATTATTTATTTCATATAGAATTGATCGTCGACTGTAGTGGGTTTGTTCAACGGGGCTTTATTTCCCCGAAGACAAAGCAAAACTTGTAAAAATTATTTGAACCGTATCAACAAATATTCCAATTGAAAGAGCAACCAAACGCGTGCTTTGTAATACTACTCGCGAGAAAAAAAATGAACGGATCGCTTGGCATGCGCGCATGCGAGCCAATTTAATTATGTTTTACTTATCGAGTAAACACGTTGCATAAAATAAAATAAAACTAACCTCGATTCGCCCAACGTTAAAGAACGTAATCTCGAAATTGCAACCGCAACCAATCAAAGAAAAATGAAGAAGAAAAAATCTCTCGGTGAGCAAAAAAAGGGCAGCTCATCACTGAATGCACTTGACCCTAAAACCTGACAGCAGCAGTAGTAGCAGCAGTAGCGGGGCGCGTTTTCCCTTTGAACTCGTCCTCCCCCGCTTTCTCTCTCTCTCTCTCTCTCTCTCTGTCTCTCTCTTTCTCTCTTGCAAACATCAATTTAGTTACTCTACAATGCACTAACGCGTGCACACGAAAAATAAAAAGAGCGATTCTTCCTCTCGTTCACTTATAATCTGAGGATGAGAGAGAGAGAGAGGGAGTGAGAGAAAGAGTGAGAGAGGACATTGATGTATATATGTACTTTTTTATGGGCACACGATAAATCGATGAACGACCTTTCTCCATGCTGATACCACGCTGCCACGGTAGTAGTAGTATACACAGTTAGTAGTAGGGATACGATGGATGCGCGCACGGGGCGCGGATGCTGTGCGCACATCCAACGCGATACAATATCGCGCCCTGCCAAATCGTCAAATCATACCAATTTGAGCGTCTCTTTGCATTTCTTTTTTTTTCAATTTCTCTCACCGTCTCTCCACATAATCCCACAATAATAATTAATAAACATATGATAATAATAATAATAATAATAAATGATAAAGATATTAAAATAAAAATGAATAAAAAAATAAGAAAAGAAAAAATAACATACCGTATTTTCGTATTTTCTCTTTCGAGAGATGAATTGCGTGCTCGGGGGTGAGATTTTTCGTGTGTGTGTTTGTCTAAAAGTCTCTCTATTGGCTGGTCGACACGTTTTGTTTTGTTTTTTTATTATTATAATTTATTTCGGATTCGTTAAAATACAGAAAAGAAGAGAAATATCGAAAAGAACTTATTATGCGAACTCAAACAATGTGAATAAAACTGATCATTCCCATAATGCCCTATAATAACGCTTAATTTGATTTGATTTTCTTTGCTTTTTGTTGTTGTTTTTTTTTTTGGCGTTCGGGACGACACGTTGCTTATAGTAATCAATTTATCCACAGTACAGTCTCATAATCGCGAGATGAAGAAATCAGCTTCTCGTTGTCGTCGTCGTTGATTTTTATTTTCTTTCGTCAGTTTGTTGATAAAACGAAAAAAAAATGAAAAACGATAAGCGCAACCGATGGTGCCACGCCCTTTTTTGCCAAAGTCCTCACGTCCTCTCTTCGTTGTGTTTTCTCTCTCTCTCTCTCTCTCTTTCTCTCTCTTTCGCTCGCTCTTCAGTGGATGCTCTTCTTGCTCGCCCTCTTTCTTGCAATTATTCTTCTGGACGTACTTCTATGTGCGCGCGTGTGTGTATGTGTGTGTTTTTGTTACGTACTTGTCAATTTTGCCGTCGCGTATTGGAAAAATTGAAGAAAGGAAGTTTTAGCAATATTGTATCGATGTACGAATATTTTTATACGGCTTTGTTTGCGTTTACAGATGTAAGGCGTTAGCGTTGACAACGTATGCGTATGTGTGTGTATACGTGTGTATATATGTGTGTGCGGGCGTGTACACGTGTAAATGTATACGAAGAGAGAGAGAGATTAATCTATATAACTATATATGTGTATATATATATATGTATATATATATATATATATATGTATGAACGAAGAGAAAACGCAATGGCTTGGTGTGATGCGGTAACAAAACTGAGGCCGGTTGGCCGGGAGCAGCAAACGCGAGCCGGGGTTGCTGCTGTTGCTGGTGGTGGTGGTGGTGGTTGTGCTGCTGCGACGACTCCGTGGCGTTTTGCTGCACACACACACACACACATACACCCCTATATAAATGTATATATACGGAACAGAGAGTGAGGGAGAGAGAGAGAGAGAGAAAGATAGAGAGAGCGTGGCCCAGGGGTGGCACTGAGTTCGCGTCGGCGCATTGAGTACGAGATACTCTATCCCTGTTAGCCCTTGATTATCGATTCCACCAGCTACACACACACGCGCATACATATACACGCATGCATCACTCGTACCCAGTCATTCAACTGATATCGGACCTTTTCTTTTTTGGAAGGGAGGGAGGAGATTGAAAAATGTCGAATTATTCGAGTTTTGTTCTTTACAAGGGGGGGGGGGGGGTTACATAAGCTAATGCAATTTTGAGAAGCTTTCGTTTGACTCAATGATGAGTTTCTTTTTTTAGTTAAGTTTAAGAGAGAGGGATAGAGGATTTTCAATCGAGAATGGTTTATTCGTTGGGATGACATTTCATCACGAGGAATCAATTGAAATGCTATTCGGACTAAATGGATTTTAAATGTAGCATTGTCACAGTTGATGACTTACTGAGAATTCTACGGCGTAATAACTTTTTAAAATTATTTTATACACGCCGTGTGGATATTACGAGGGTTACGAGTACACTTTTTTTATAAAAACTTACACAGACTTGTTAATTTTGGTGCTTACGACGAATGTTTTATGTATTTGAAACAATATATTTCTCCTTTTTCTGCTTTATACGTATATTTATTTAGGACAAAAGTTATCACAATGTAATCCTTACCACAAGTAATTATAACAAAAAAAAAAGGAGATTCTCATTAAAATCAGGCAAAAAATACTCATTAACCTTTTTTCGCGCACACGTACATCGAATAAAAAAAAAACAGAAAAAAAAATCCCTCATAAAGCTCGCACGTAATTAAAAAAACCCGACCTCTAAAGCTAAACGAAACAACAGTCTCTTGAAGCTGTATCCAGAGCAGCACCTCAGGGCAAGCCATTAAAAGACGGCAAAAGCTCACGGTGCATGTGGGTCACGTCGCATTATTTATCCGTTTGCCGATTCGAAAGAAGAAAAAAAGTTAGGTTGGGTGCGGGTGCCCGCCGTCATCGTCGCTTGCTCGCTCGATAATTCCTTTCGAGAGATCTTCAGATAAGCGAGAACTAGCTACTTCTTTATATATATATACATATATACACGGATCGATATAGCCGGTTTGTCGACCCCCTCCCTTCTCTTTTCCTATCGCCCAGGCGATATCGCGATATTTGAAAAATTAACGAGTAAACTTGCGCGCGGGCGAGCGCTCTTTTTAGGCTCGTGTGTATGTATATACTCATACATACACATATGTAAGCAAGTTACTATGCACGTATAGTTTTTGAACGATAGCGAAATAAGGAAACGTCAACTGTAGAATAATAATTTGCAGCGTATTACAATCATCAACATCGCTGTATTGGCTTAATTGGTTATATTTGGCTTTGGTCGTGAAATTGGATATTTATCTTCAGCGTTATTTATGTACAAGCTAGTTATAGAGTACGCGAAATAACATAATAGGACATTTGCTATTTATCCAAATTGTAATAATTGCACATTGGTGTTTGTTCGAGTACAAATATTATTGACAAAATTGTCACACGTTGTAGTGCAGCGTTTTAATTGCATCGATTGCAAGCGCAAATCTATTGCACCAATTAAACAAAGCCACTTTCGATACGACAAGGTAATGGAACGCGTCGTTTTTTTCAACGAAATTTGCATCGTTTCACACGTTTTATTTGTACTTATATTTTGAAAAAAAATCAAATCAACGATGTCGAAAAGTGTGCTAAATACCACGAGTAAACGCAATGTGTATATAAAGAGAAAAGCTCGAGTGCGCAAAAACTCATCCAAGATTAAAGCCTTTTGACGGTATGTAACCCTCCGCGTAAAATGAGGGAATCCCGTGTACACTTTGCAAAAGAAATCTCCCTTTCGCTTCGTCGAGAGAAGAAAAGACTCGCAAAAAAAAAAAAAAGTAAAAATGGAAACACTCGGACGTACTAATTACACTGCGCATGACTCCTTAGTACCCTCGCGAAAAAAAGAGCAAATGAGCAAGAGAGAGAGAGAGAGAGAGAGAAAGAGACGTTATGCAGATACGCAATGTAAGATATCGACGAAACATCACCATGACGACATGTAAAAAGTCGTGTGGTATATCGCTGCTGTGGAGACTAGTTGTCGCCCGACTAGTGACACATCATCAGCAATGTCGGAAGCTGAAGACGGTACGCATCATACGCTTACATATACGTGTAGAATCGAAGAAAAAAAACGAAAACAAAGTAGCTAGGAAAATCGTAGATACTCACGTAAGCAGAGTACACGTTTTTGTTTGAGATGATCGCGTGCAAACGATAATTTTACACGTCCAAATGCATGCGCTGCACACACGCGAGAGAATTGAGATTTCCGTGAGGTGAGGCATCGGAGAGAGCAGGAGAAAGGAGCAAAGATCGTACGGTTTTGATATGACGCTCGAGCCGCGAAAGCGATTTTGTTTGACGTGATAAACGGTGAAGGGTGTATGAGAGAGGGAGAGAGGGAGAGAGAGCGAGAGGAGGGGGCGGGGGGAGAAGTGACGTTGAGAGAAGTTGTACGTACTACACGTGTATGTGTATTGTATAAGCTTTCGTTTACCAAGATTTTCATATCGCAAACAACCAGCACATGTTCTGTCGTAATAATAGAAAACAAAATTTGACAGATTGCGTGAGAGAACTGTTGTTTACACCGAATATTCTCGTAAAAGTTGTTGGCCCACCTTCTCTCTCTCTCTCTGCAAGCTGTGTTATTTTCATTTCTAACAATCTAGGCTGCTTGAGCGTCACGTCCTATTTCCGTGTTTTTTCTTCGTAAATTACGGGAGCTTTCAATTGACTTTATCTACACGACATGCATGGTAAACGTACATTTTATTTTCTAGCTAATAAAGACTTTTGTTTGAATCTCATTTATTACCACATCAAATTTAGTATTCTTGGTAAAGCATCCCTCGCAGACAATATTTTCACTAGTTTCAAAGTTGAACATGCACTCGGTGAATACATAAGTAGATACTGCAGGAGCATCATAATGTACACAAACACGCCCACGCGCAAAACTTTGCTATAAATACTTGGCTTTTTACATAATGTATACGTTTGGCCATTTTTACCAGAAAGATTCTTTGGCTAAATCAAACGTTGCAACAAGGAAACAAGCCTGGAAATTAGCGAGTGATCGAACGTGTCTAAAATTTGTCCGAATAAGAAGGAAACGTGTAACGGGAGCAATAAATACGTATACGAGTTTTACGCGACGACTGAATCATTGACGCGAAGAAAGTATGTATGTGAATGTGTGTGTGTGTGTGTGTGTGTGTATGAGGCAAAAGCCATCTCTCTTTCTTCTCTTGTCCTTGTATATAATGTACCGTAGAGACATCCATTCACGTATACTATATGGGTTTTCCGAGCACGTGCGCTATCCCGCTGCTGCTGTTACTCCATTTTAAGCTCGGGATCGGATTATTGTTAGAATGGTGTTTATAAGAAGATTAGTTTCTTGGCTAATCGATTGTCGTATTGCCTCAACAAATCGCTCGATTAATTATTGAACGACTCAGGTATATATGTATATAGCGAACGAGGCCTCGTTTTGTTTATCGCATCATCCAATTGCAAAGTCGTTGCAATTCGATAGTGTTTTAATTTTGTATCGACCTTAGTACTTGTTTTTTTTTTCAACTGAAAACACTGTTTTTACGCGGATAATTGTACGCTTGTGAAAATTCAAAGGTTGAGCGTGGAATAGGGATAAAGTTAGTCACGTCTGACCATAGTCGACTGTTACTACTTGAACGAGAATTTACCTCGACACTCTAGACATTCTACGAAAGATTCGAAAGTATTCAATTTCCGTATCCAGCCTTATCCACCCAAATTTTTACGATTGTTCAAACTGCTGGCTCAGTCGTCAAATGTACGATATTAGAAATTTATTAATGAAAGTCGGTTAATTACAACGCAATTTCCTTCGATCTATCGTACAACTAATCGAAAGTTCCGAGTATGAATTTTAGCAAACAAGGATAGATTACCGATGAAAAACCATGAATCGGCCACAGCGTTGTACGCGCTAATGAAGTGCAAAATCGCGAAAAGTATCAGAGAGAGAGAAAGAGAGAGAGAGAGAGAGAGAGAGAGAGAGAGAAAGGCGTATCACGCGAAGAAGAGAAAATGCACGTGTCAGAAGCCGCACGCGAGATCAAATCCTCTCTCTCTCTCTCTCTCTCTCTCTCTCCCATTCTCAAGCGATGAACGATAGAGGTGCACGTGGGGTACGTGTGTGTGCGTGCGCGTGTGTGTATGTGTGGGGTGCAAAGCACCAAAAGCATTCCCTCTTTGCTTTGGCAGCTGCAGTGCAAGTTCATCGGGCAAAGCGCCTCGATGTCGTTTCAACCTCACGGCGGGGATCCCCTCGAGCATACTAGTCTTTATCAGCGTGCTGGTATATATACATATACATACGTACATAAACACATACACACACACACACACACGCGCGCGCGCGCTCACACGCACGCATAGATCACTTTGATTACGTCTAGCTTTCCTTAACTCTTTGTCCATACGTGCTTATATTTGTGTATGTGCAAGTGTGTGTGCGTGCGTATATTCGTTGTTTTTACGTTGGAAATTCACGCGAGAAATAATCTCGTATGTATTCATTGTATCGAGAGAGATAGGGAGAGAATTTCGCGAATTTGATCGGGATAATCATATATATATATATATGTTGGTTTTCCAACGATCGGGAGGAAAGAAAACAGTAGTTTTTTCATCCAATACACAGCGTCAATGCGGGCAACGTTTTTATCGTACGAAACTAGCCAAAAAAAAACATAAATAATTATAATTGGTGCCCGCAGAAAGCGACGACAGCGACGGCGAAGGTGGTTTAGGCAACGTGAATAAACTTGTAATCCGACCAGCAGGTCATAGCGGTAAAGCAAAGAAAGGTCATTTATGCTTCGATGCAAGCTTCGAGACTGGTAACCTTGGACGCGTCGATCTCGTATCCGAATTCGAATACGACTTGTTCATCAGACCCGACATCTGTAGTCCACGTCTGCGTCTTTGGTTCAATTTCACCGTCGACAATGTACGTCAAGATCAGCGCGTTATCTTCAATATCGTCAACATATCGAAAAGTAAAAATTCATTTCGCGATGGGATGACACCGCTTGTGAAAAGCACTTCGAGACCAAAGTGGCAACGATTACCGCACAATCAAGTTTTCTACTACAAATCAGCTCAGCATCAAGATCATTACGTACTGAGCTTTGCATTTGCATTCGACCGAGAGGACGAGGTCTATCAGTTTGCCTTGACGTACCCGTACTCGTACACGAGATACATGGGCCATTTGGACAATTTAATCGATAAATTCAGGTTTGTTGCGCCGTTTTACTTATCGTAGCACTTGTACAGTTCAAGTAGTTTCGAAAGATCAATCTTTCAACGAAAGAAGCGTCCGTTGTTACGAGTTCGTAAAACAGACGTGCTCGAGTAGTCGCTTTAACCGCTGTACGCTTTGTTTTGCTTTCAAGAGAGGGATCGACGTACAGAGCCGAGCACAAGGTGTCGGTGAAACGAGAAACCTTGGCGACCTCGATCAAGTCGAGAAACGTCGAGTTGTTAACGATAATGGACGCGAGTACGGGAGAAGACCAGCAGCAACAGCAGCACAGTCGCAAGACGGTCATGGTGCTCAGCCGAGTACATCCGGGCGAATCGCCATCGTCGTTCGTCTGCCAAGGTCTCGTGGATTTTCTCGTTAGCGGACATCCCATCGCTTCGGTACTGCGCAAGTATCTCGTCTTCAAAATCGTACCGATGCTCAATCCCGATGGCGTTTACCTCGGCAATTATCGGTATCTTTCGTTGTTTTCACGAGCTTTGCGACAAATACAATCGATGCAATCTCAATACAATTGTCGAACGACAACGTCGTAGATCAACGGCGATCGGGATGGATTTGAATCGCTCCTGGAATCGCATATCCAATTGGTTACACCCAACTCTCGTCGCGACAAAAGCTCTTCTCCAACGTCTCGACAAAGACCCAAACTTGCCGTTGGATTGCGTACTGGATCTTCACGCTCATAGCAATGCCACTGGCGTATTCGTTTACGGCAACACTTACGACGACGTGTACAGGTAATAGAACTCGTTAAAACAAGAACAAACTAAAGAAATAAACGTTAAGGAATGATCAAGACTCGTAGGTACGAGCGCCACATAGTGTTGCCAAAGCTACTGGCGCAATTAGCCGAGGATTACCAAATTAGCAATACCATGTACAATCAAGACGCGCACAAGGAGGGGACAGCCAGAAGATTCCTGTGCTCGTTGCTCAGCGAGCACGTCAATTGTTACACGCTACACGTGTCGATGCACGGGTACGCGCGCAAAGGTGCCACCAACGACGTCCTACCCTACACCGAAGACAGCTGTATCCTTGTCTCTTTTTTGTCGCACGCACGCACCTCTGCACGCACGCGCAAAGAACCAATCCTTAACGACAACGAGCTCGACAGATTACAGGGTAGGTCGCAATTTAGCGAGAGCGTTACTGGAGTACTACAAGCTAACGGGTTTGATACCGGCTGGTTTACCCGATCAACCGACGAGCAAACGTAGCAGGCAGTCGAGACAGCGTCGGCGCTGCGCGAGAGAGCCAAGACCCAGAACCGCAAGGACACCGGCGCCATTGCACCTCGCTAGCATTCACGAGTGAGTCCCGTTTTCCCGTCTGACCAACCGTCGTCTCTCACTACTACTAGCGCTCTCGCGTTAATAGCGCTCGTTGTTGTTTTGGCTCGATCGTCGACGAACGCACTCGGCTTGGTATCGACGACGACACGGAGATTACGAGCGAACGATTAGCCGTTACTTAGCTGTTGTTCTTTCGGTAAATACGCGCGCTCCAATTTACGTACGGAGCCATTGGCTGTGCATTCTCGTTCGGAGAGCTAGATCGTGACTTGTACTTATTGAATTATTCTTACCGCAGGCTTGCGATCGCCACGTTACAATACTAATTACAAGTTGCTCGACCTGTCGCGCGACGACAAATAATAAATCGCGATATTTTTCGAAGCTAATTACCCGTAGACGCGTTACGTTTGATCAGCCCGCCTAAATCCAAGGCTCGGGTCGTATTTCACAGCGATCCAGCGAGTTATCTCGTTAAATAATTATTAACGTCAACGTGTACGCGTAGATACGAATCAAAGAATACACAAGCCATAAGGTGGGTGTTGGTATACGTGTGTTGCGTGGTGCAGGTACTTCCGTCTAGCGAACGAAGAGGACGAAGAAGAGGAAGAGGAGGAGGAGGCGTCGGCGTCGGCGGCGGCGGCGTTGGGAGCTCGTTGCCGATCGATGAGCGGCACTCGTATGGCGGTATTCGCCGCTGCCGCCGCCCGTCGTTCTCAAGCCGTAGCAGCAGCAGCAGCAGCAGCAGCAACGCCAACAGCACCAGTGGCAGTAGCAACGGCGAGTAACAAATCGTCGTACACCGTCAACAACAACGAGGGTGAAACAACGATGACCCAATGTTCACCGCCACGTCTTACGATCGTTGATTTTAATCAATTGACTCGCGGTGGTCTTGAATTAGCGGTAAAAAATAGACAACAACAACAACAACAACAACGTCAACGTCGTACGTACCTGAAGGAAAGATCGTCGTTGATCGAGAGGCGTGACGCTGCTGTTGCTGCTGCTGCTGCTGCTGTTGCCGATGGTGATGGAACAACGAGAACGGAACAGGTGTTGCACAATAAGAGACGAACCAAGGGAAAACTGATGTAAAAAAAATGACGGAGGAATCTAAATATGGAGAGATTATATATCAATCAATCGATCAATCAATCGATCGATCTATACGTATACATATACATATACATGTGTGTGCGTGTGTGTGTGTGTGTGTATAGATGCGAGAAAGTAGCGAACAAAAGATTCGCGCTTATATTGTGTGTGTGTGTACACACACACACACACACGTATGTATGAATGTATGTATTTGTATATGTATATATATATGTATATATATATAACTGGGCCGGAACTGGATGAGCACGCGCGCTTGCACACTGTGAGACAGATGATGCTGTACTGCGTTCGGACGATAGAGAGAGAAACAGTCGCCCCCGGGAGAGGATAGCTGCCGCTGCCGCTGCCGCTGCCGCCGCCACCGTCACCGCCACCGCCAGCAGTAGAAGCCGCGCGCAGCATCCCACCCGAAAACCGGGACCTCGCCGCGCCCTCTCGCACACCACTATCTTGCATTTTCCCCTATACGCTATCCCGACCAACTCTATCGTACACCCACACCCTCCATATATAACTATACTTTACTTCTTTCACTTTCAAGCTGCCGATTTTTTCTTTTTTTTTCTTTCGTTTTTTGTTTTTTCGAACGCAACTGTTAAATGATGCTTTTACTTTAGTTATTTATCGATTAACTCGATGTACTCGATAGAGCTTTTTGTTTTGTTTTGGTTTTTTTTCTTGGGAGTAAGGGAGGAGGGGACTAAACTAGGACGACGACGATGCGACAATGCTGAACGGTGGAAAGATTGTCAGGTGGACGTGAAAATCATGGATAACGACTAGCTGTCAAAAATGACGAATGACAACTGGCATTCACGAAAAAATCAATAAAATGATTTTTGTAGTGCGATATAAAACGAAAATAAAACTCAATTTTCCAATTGAATGCAATTTTGCGACGTACTTTTTGTGTTTTTCTTTTCTCATCCACCCTTCGTTAAGAAGAAAAGAAAAAAAGTGTCCAAAGTTATCACTGCCTGAAAAGCCTTATCCCAGTTGGGCATCTCCTTTTTTATTTTCTCTTCCCTTCTGGACCTTTTCGAAAAAGGGGCGCGTTACGCCATTGAATTATCTGTTCCTTTTTTTCAACTGGACAAAGCAAATGAGAGTGAGAGAGAGAGAGAGAGAGAGAGATCGCTATCCTTGCTGTACGGTGAATTAAATCGAGACCCGACTACTTAATGAAAATGTATGCGACGAGATGGAAGAGTGGGGAGGAGTTACGCACGTTTTCTTTGCATACACTCGCGTAATGTATTATTTTTGGGATTTTATTCGTGTGCACGCGTCAGGATTCGTATAAACTGCACGAATATTGTGAAGCGACATTTTTTACACGAGACCTTTCTGTAATGTGGCCGTATTTACGATGTTTGTACGTTTTCAAAGGATCCTTGTATCATGTACGTTATAGAGTTTACAACGTGCAGATGTTGATTTTTCACGCGCGCATGGAAATCAAGGTTTTATCGAGACACATACAGCTTTCCTTCAAGTTGTTCCTTTTTTTTTGTTCGTTATTCGAACGCAACTCTGATTTAATTCACTTTAATTGGATAATGGTCAAACTGCTTTGACTTGTCTTTGCAAAGACGAGCTAAGAGTTTGATGCTCGATAATTATTCTAGCGGCAACAATATTTATATGCTTTGTTTAAGATGTTTAAAACTTAAAAGCTCTTGTTTTTCTCATTTTCAAGCAAGAAATAAACGTTTACATTTACTATACGCCATCGAAGCAAAAGAAAATGATTTTAATCTCGACGTTAATTCACCTCTATTCCGAGGAGAATTATAATGAATATGCATGATATGCAAACGGTGCAATTTACATGGGAGAGAAATCGAATAGATACTTGTGCTTTCCAATTCATCGTGATATTCTCTTTCGCTAAAGGAAATGCAAAATCATATCTAAAATGACACTTTATACAAGCATCTTGCAAGCGTTTGGACATTGATTCTCTCTTGCTCTATGCATTATGCATAAACAAATTCAATCGTTCGAATTTAATTATTATTTCGAGTTACAATTATTACAGTCCACAATAGGAAAATGCAAATCCTTGCAAAAAAACTCATCATACAACAGATAGAGAGAGAGAGAGAGAGAGAGAACATACGCGCGCAAGCGAAATCGCGAAAACGGAAGAGCGAGAGAGCGAGCGAACGAGAGAGAGAGAGAAGGGTGAATTCTCTCTCTCGGGGTTGGTCGAGAGAAGGGCGGTGGTCGTTGAACCGTCTGCGCGCGCTCTGCGCGAAAATTTTGCACACGCACACTCTCTACTGCTACTGCTGCTGCTCCCACTCCCATTGCATCTTTTTTTTTTGCGCGCACCGATTATTGATCGTTGATCCGCAGCGCGCTCGTCGTGAATACACGCTCCCCCTCTACAAACGTTTCTTCTTTTTTTTTTAAATGCCAGATTATTTCGTTTTCGAGGGTGTGTGAGTGTGTCTGTGTGTGAGAGAGTCAATATAATACATTATTCAACGATTACACGAACGAACTTCTAAAATAAGACTTTACTTACTGATAATAAAATCGTTCTCAATTCATGCGAGGGTGAGATGGAGTGGTTTTTCATTTCATCTTTTTCACGTGATGTTGTCATTTTACGTCATTTTACGTACAATGAATCGCAGTTTTATTTTAACCATTTTAATGTATCGTAATTTGCTTAATGTAACAACGTACGTGCAACGGTGCAACGAGCTTTTTTTATTTTGCTTTATCGCTGATGGTATTCGATAGTATACGAGAGTGCCGCCGTGCATCTGTCATAAATCATTGAAGTCTGTCTCGTAAAAGTCAACTCGACCATCTCTTTCCATTAGTTACATCTCGCACTCACCCTCGTGCGCTCTCTCTCTCTCTTTACTACTACTTGTCTATTCCACCCTCGTAATCTCGATCTGCTTACGTTACTCTCTTACTCGTTCTTTAGCATAATTTTTTTTCATTTTTTTACAGCATCAAAATGTGGGTACTAATGTGACGTTGTCTCGTTTTACAAAAATGTAAATTAATGATCATTTTCGTCGTGATTGTTTCTTTCTTTCGGTTGCTTTTGCGTGAAACGAAGGGTTTTTAAAACAGATATTTTTTGTAGATGTAAAGTAACCGAAGGAAACAGTGAACTAGTGAAAAAGTACTTTACTGAAAAAATCTATTTCTAAAATAGGTGTTGTTTTTGTTTTGACCTCGTCCAAAACTTTTAGCTTTGTATACTTGGTTGAAATTTCTGAGAACATTTTATGTGAAGTATGATGAAAATGCGGAAATTTGTTTGCGAAGCTCAACTCTTATAGCCGTAAAACCTTATATATTTCTATATAAACGAAGCATCATTACGAGCTCGACGAAACCTTCTTTTTGCAAACTTGAGAAAAAGGATTGTATTAAAAACATGTATTTTTATTGGTGCTTTTACCCTCGTCATTTTTAAAATATGCATCAAATAACGTGTACTCACCTGTGTGTGTAAAGGTAACAATTTAAATAGTTGATGACGTCAAAGATAGAAACATTGGCAATAAAAACAGTCCAAAATAGTTCTGTTAAATGCTAAATTCGTCGAAATATTCATCTTCGGCTTAAAACAATCGGATGATTCACCGAAGCTGGTATTGTGTTACCGTTGTATTAGTCCAGCGAAATTAACAGTGCCACACTTGATTTAGACAATACACTACTAAAAATACTTCAGCACGATAATCTTTACTCAACGTTATAACCCTTTCCACAAAATTGTTCAAGGCTTATTAAAATTTACAAACACACAATTCGTTCATTTTCCATGAATTAGATCGCTCCGAAGAACGTCCACGCACGCTGGATTGTTTACGATTGTCAGCAAAAAGAAAGCAGAACAAAAACGACAAAGAGCCCATGTGACCCTTCGTCTTTGTCCACGTTTTTAGTCACGCATACACCCACCGACACTTAACCTACCGACCTAATAAACGGCATATGTTTATAAAAAATCCCAAAGCACTGATTGTTTAATTCAACTGCTATGAATTAGTCAATGATATTTAACTTGATGATGAAACGAAACTTTTCACGACAGGTTCGTCCGAAAAACTCAAAAATTGACGTCGATTTGATTGTTATTATACAGAATTTTATCACTCACTGATGCAGCAAATGTGTTACAAACGTTGTACTTAAAAAAAAGACTAAAAGGAACGTGGACGTCTTGAAGATTTTCAATTGAATTTCAGCACCGAGAACCGGGAAAATGCGACTCGTGGAGACAAGCTATAGTGCTGCTATCTGTCTGCGCTGATGAGAATTAGCTCGTGGACAGAATCAACCAATGAGAAAAGTACGTTATCGTGGTGATTCGTTGATTGCAGTTTATTGCAAATTGCAATGAAAACGACTAACCCTTCACTCGCAACCTGCATCGAGTCAAATGTATTTACATACAACGTTTTGTAGATAAGAAAAATATATTGTTGTCGTTCGCTATGGCTAATACAGCCACAGATCAAGCACGAAGAGAAGCCAGAAGACAGCGAATTTTGGCAAATTCAGAAAGTCGTCTTCAGAAAATCACTGGGAGATATAAAGAAAAGATCACTGAAGGTAAACATTAATTTGCAATTCATTTCATAACCTCATTGATATGTTATTGTCAATTAACTACTTTTTAGAAAATCTGAATAACGATGTCTCAGACTCCTTACCAAAACTTGATGATTCATTTAGATCCAGAATTATGACATCCAAAATCACGTCTATACTTGAAGAACAACGTTTAAACTTTGTGCAGCAAGGTATACTATTATAAAACATTGCAAATGTTATTTTAGGGAATAATATATCATTTTTGTCTTTTATTCTTGAAGACAACGATGTAGGCTTTAACAACTTTGAGTTAGATGATTCGATTACAAGACATGAAAAATCAGATGAGCTTTTTGCTTCAGATTACAGAGTTAGCCATTTATCACCAACTGCATTTGACAGTCAACAGCATACAGATTTAAACAAATACCAAAATTCATTTTTATTTACTTTACTGTACAGTCCGTTGTGTAGTATTTTCTTAGCAATATTTATGAATATTTTACTATTAGCAAAAGTGAATTTGTCTGTATACAAGGTATTTTTTTCTTGGTTACCATTTTTTATCAAGTTTACCACAAATACTTACACGTTGCTTTTTATTTTACAGAGTATAATTGTACCATATCTTATAATAGCAATCACAAGACTATGTTTCCAATATAAAGTTCAAAAATCTCAAGGAAGCAGCTTACTGGTAGCTGCTTTAATTCTATGTAATATAAAGCCAGAAATTGTACATACTTTTCAAAAAGTTTTAACACTTATCAGTACATTTTCTCAAGGCTTTGCATTGTACATTACAAGTTTTACACTGACAAATTGGTTAATATCACTCTTATGGAACAACTCGAACAATTTAATCTTCTAATACTTAAGTGTAAAGGATTCTATGCATTTGGTACAAAATGGAAATTACTATAAAAGACAATTTTGTACATACAGTTTATATTACTGGAATTATTTATTTTATCTATAATATTTAAAATTATGTAAAAAACAGTCTGCAGCATGATCGAGCTATAAAAAATTTATAATTATCCATAATTATGTTTTAACAGATTTGCTTTTAGATTTTTTGCCTAAAATATTTTTAGTTCTAACTACATCTAGATGTCCTTCCCTAATCATTTTTTCTTCCCACTTCAACAGCTCTTCCTTGTACTTGACCATCTCAGTTTTCGATTTCTCAACATACTTTTCTTTCAGATCCTCTGGTATGTTTTTCCATTCTTGACCTTTTTCTCTAACGAACATCTAAAAGTACATATATACTCTAGTTGTATTTTATATATTTGTATATATGATTAAATTAAATGGGTAGTTTTCATATTTAAGATAACAAAGAGGAAAAGAAGATGACTTACATTATATTTCCCATCTCTCCATTCGCCTTTTTTCTCTATCAAGTACCAAAAGAATGGCGAACATGGCTTTTTCGGTTTGCCTAATTCTTCTTGTTTCTAAAATTCATAGAATAGATGAAATATTAAATTTGAATAAATTGATAAATTCTGTAAACAACATTATAAAAGAATTTAATTACTGCTGAGATCTTGGCATGTTCAACGGCTTTTTTTTGCTTTGATTTTGTAGCTTCAATTAAATTTTGTTGTTCTGGTGTGATTGAGTTTTTGTATTTTTCAAGTTCTGCCAAGTAGTCCTGTGTCTCCAGTAAAAATGATTTTTGATATGATTTCTTCAATTCTGGATCACACATGCGCCATTCTTCTGCCATAACTTTGACAATATCCTGTACTTTCAAATCTGGCCGATTTTGTACTACTTTGGGCCTGATTTCCTTTATAAATCTCATGTATGGACTTAGAGGTTTTTTTGGAGGCAAAGGAATACCCAATTTTTCCAGAGATTTTCCCTTGATAACACTGTATGCAGCATGCTGTTCTTCGCAACATTTCAAAGTGCTTCTGAAAACAATATAAAATCAGGAAACATATTTTTTTTAAATTATAATTCAATACACTTAAATCTATTTAAAAATTATGTGACACTTACCTTGAGCATAAAAGGTTTCTGCAGCTCAAAGCATTAAAAGAATTCAAATTAAAAAGTCTCAATGCAGCCATGATTTGTTCTAGTTTCAAACGACTGTGATTGCAATCAGCGGTATTAATTCATCTATTTAAAAAAAATGTTTAATCTTCAGACAATAGCACGTTGGTGTCCTTAACAAATGTTATTCGTTTGAATTTATTAAGGTTAGTTTCGACAACGGTGTGATCTTTTTTTCGCGTTATATTTACTGTTAATGATCGATGTTTACAAATGTCTAAAGCCTAATTAAGTGTGAAAACTTATACTATACCAAAACTAATGAAATTATTTCTGAGTACATCTAAAATTTATGCATAATATAAAAACGTACGCTTGTAGATATATGTGTTTTTATTATGTGCTGTGATATATGTCTGCAATGTTTACGCAGAGTTCTTATTCTTGTCCAGAACTTTAGTTTGTGAGTTTTAAAAAGCAGTATATCAAAGTATATAATTTTTATTATAAATAAGTAAAATTTTTAAATATAACTTGAATATCTTGCTGAAAAAGTATTAGTTTGGATTACTTTTACAAAGATTGTTAATAATTTTTGAAGACGCGGTGTGTTGTTATTGGCCAAAAAGAACTTATCGATACATCTTGACTCAGCTGTAAGGACGTTTATTGGTTGATGGTGAAAATGATGATAATTGCTTAATATAGAACTATACTTCTCATCCTTGCTAGATAGCATTTATTTATCCTTATCGTTATTGTCTTTGTTATTCTTCAGTCATGCCACTTGGTATTTGCACAATAGAAGTTTCAACGTGAATATTTGAAATATAACCACAATTATTTTCAATAAAATATTGTGTTCTACTGGTGACAACAAAATTACAAAAACACATATACAATTTATTTATTGTTTCAACATGGTGAGTATGAAAAGTGCAATGAAAAGTACAATGTTGTAATTGCAGAAATGTATCACTACTGCTATTTTATTACAGCATGGAAGGGTAAAAGTTCGCACTACTGAAGAGCAGGAGAAAATTAAACAGGTAGAAAGATTGAAAAAAGTAGCAGAATTCAAAAAAGGAGTTCAATTTGTTTTTCAGAAGGTTATTTTGACATTTTATAAACAACTATCTACTTGAATTTTAAAATAATGTAATGTATTATAATTTAGAGAAAAAATCAAGAGTGGGATGAGGAATTACTTTCAGTAACCGAGAAAATCTTAGTTCGCAATCCAGATGTTTACACCTTGTGGAATATTAGAAGAGAAACATTTTTGAATAATAATTGGTAGATCAATAATTTGATAAGAAACTTTATAATTTAAGATGTTTCATATTATTTTTATATTCTTTTAGGACTGAGGATGAGCGGTCACAAAAATTTGAAAAAGAATTGACACTAACTGAATGTAGTTTACGAGAAAATCCAAAATCATATTGTGTTTGGTATCATCGCATGTGGATAACTGAACAGTTAGCTAATCCAAACTGGAAAAAAGAATTGGAACTGTGTAATAAATGCCTTAATCTTGATGAAAGAAACTGTAAGCTGCTCAACACAATTGTACATTTAATTTTAAATCAAAGTTTTACACAATAACCTACTATTGTAGTTCACTGCTGGGATTACAGACGTTTTGTTGTTCGTAAAGCAAACATTCCAGACTCAGAAGAATTAGAATTTACAACAACAAAAATTTTAAATAATTTTTCAAATTACTCTTCATGGTATTACAGAAGTAAATTGCTTCAAAAATTATATCCTAGTAGTGTTCATGACCTACCGATTAAATCTGATAAACACGACGAAGGTAATAATATAGAGTGTTTTAACATAATCTCGTAATATAACAATTCAAATTTTTTATTTTAGAATTGGATCTTGTGATGAATGCCACCTTTACTGATCCAAATGATTCAAGTGCTTGGTTTTATCACAGATGGTTACTAGATTTTACAAAACCACAATACACATTATGGCAAGCAGTTTTGACAAAAAATAGAATAATAGCAGTTTTTCATAAAGAAGTTTCTTCAAACCTCCAGTTATATTTGAATAATAAGAAAATAGATTGCAAATGGAAATCTGCAAATAAACAGAACTATTCTTTCATATGGACTTCCAAGTTAAAGATTCCTTCAAATGATAGTTATAGTCAAGTCTCATTGAAATTTGATGAAACGGTTTATGATATGAATAAATCAAATTCTGAAGATGCATGGATTTATAAATGTGAAATGATGGATAAAAATTACAACATTTCTCGCTTGAGAGAGCAGCTAGATAATTATCAACAACTTTCAGTTATGGAACCGAAAAATAAGTGGGCCAAGTTAACTAGTTATTATCTCATGTTACGAATAGATCCAATAGGAAGACACGCGAATATAATTGAGATTTTGAACGATTTAATGAAACTTGATCCATTAAGGATAAATTATTACAAAGATACACGTACGTATTCGAAAAGCTTACCCTTTTATATCAATGGTAAATAATCAAATAATTTAATTTGATTTTAGGTAGCAAGTGTATACTTGACTACAGTCTGAGTTTTGTTGACGACAAGACAGTTGGTACTACCCACAGTATTGATTTATCCAATTCTGGAATAACTACACTTTCAAGCCATGCACAATATTTAACTTTTTATCGCAAACTTAATCTTGGTAATAACAATTTAGGTGACAAACTTTACCAATTGTATGCTCTGCAAGAGTGTGAAACTCTTGATTTATCAAATAATGCTATCACATCTTTGAAAACATTTCCAACGTTGAAATGTTTGAAATCGTTGATACTGTCGAACAATCAAATAACAAACTCTGAAGAAGTTTTTGAAGTCTTGAAACGTCATAATTTAACGAGATTGGATTTGAGATTAAATCCGATTTCTAATGTAAACTCGCTAGTCGTTAAAATCAAAAAACTTCCTTTAAATGTTGAATTAATGGTCTAGCAGAAAAGGTCAATATTTTGTAAATATACAATTAATTTTCCACACCAATGTATTCAATTTGTAATACAAGCGTATTTCAATGTTTGGTCTTTCATTATTTCGTGAGGAACTAAAAAATCTACCATAGCAATTGTTATTCAGCACGTTGTTGGTTAATACAGCCACATAACGAGTAGAAAAAACTTTCATTCGAAAAAATTAGTCAGTAACAGAATTAATCATTTTAATCACAAACGTACGTTATCGCAATAATCGCGCGCGATTTCCCAATGTTGAGCCGTGAATCATAGTATTTTTGAAATTTCGAGCGATAACCGGGCGTGAAAGAAAGTCTATCAGTCAACAAATTAACGGTACACTCTTGGTCGTAACTGGAAAAGTTTTTCAAACTGGGCCAAAGACAAAGGTAAATTAACAAGGCGTGACGGAAAACGGAGTGCGCTAACAGGTGGATGAATCCAAAGCGTAACGTCCACTTGCAGCTGTTTTTTAAAAGTGAACCATTGAAATTATGCACGAGACTTTCGCGTCAACGTAAAATGTTTGAATTTCATCAAAAATAGTATTTGACTACTTGGCATCAGGGTCAACCGGAAATTGATAGTATTTTTAGAAAAAACCCAACCGTGATAAAGAACAACGATACACAAGCACCGTGTAGTTGAAAAAACCACATATCCTTTGAAAGTCGTTGCGGATACGCAAATATTACGCAATTAATAAAAAAAGCTCGCTACAAAAAAATGATGAAAAAATTCACCGATAATGATTAATAAGTGCGTCACAATTCTACGCATCACTTTTGTTTTTTCCTCTCATTGTTATCAGCGTTATTCCCTATCAAAAATTTTTCGTTCAATACCGTATAAACTATTCAATTGAGATTATCTGCAACCTAAAAAAATTGCAGCAGCTGCAATCGCGTCAAGCTTGGAAAAAAAAGAAATCGGTTCCAGGTGGCAGCCTATCTCCAGTGTTATCATCGCTGAATCAGATCGGTAATTAGCCAAGCGAAAGAAAAAAAATCCAGCTCAAAATTCGATCCAAAAAACGCACGGTAAAATAGAAAGCGTAGAGTAAAGGAGGAGGCCAACGACGAGCCGATGACGTACATACGCATGCATTTATAGCGCAAGCAGTGTTACAGAGATATATCTATATGAAAAATCGGTACGATACGCGCGGCGTTGACGCATGCACCGTATAAATTGTCTGCTCCTTTCGCGTGTGGACGCCTCTTACATCGACTCTCACTGCATACTTCGTTCGGAGCGAACGTTAGGTATATTATATGTACATACGTTACGTGCATCGGTAGCCTAACCTAATCTGAACCGAGCCGCCGTGCGCCGTTTCAGTTGGTCTCAGTCGTCAGTAGAGAGCTGCGCCAGTGTCAGTTGCGCCTACGTATTCCGTCTGTGCATGTGTCATATAGGTATATAATACCTATAAAAGAGAAAGAGAGAGAAATCGCGTGTGGTACAAAGCTCAAAGGCGCAGCAAGAGCCTGGCATTCGTAGGAAGTTAGATCGAGGCGACGGAGTGTTGTTCGGACGTCATCGGAAAGTTCGCGGCGGGGAACATAACAGTGTCAGCCGCGACGTAGCAGCATCATGACGCTGTTGCTACTGCTGCTGTGCTTATAGTGGTTTGCTCGAGCTTGCTTCTCACTCTACGGAGAAGAAAGAGAGAGAGAGAAAGAGAAAAGAGACAGATACAAAGCCATAGACGGACAGAGAGCGAACGAGAAAGAGAAAGAGGAAGACAACGAGTGAGTTTTTCCAGGCGAAGGCCGTGCACGTATATCTTTCAGGCGGGGCACTCGGACAGACACAGATACGTCATTGACGATGGCATCCGCCAAGAAGAAGCAGGACGAAAAGAATCTGAAGACGTTGCGCGAGCTGGTCTCGCAGTCCGGTAACAAGGAGTGCTTCGATTGCCAGCAGCGCGGACCCACTTACGCGAACATGACAATAGGCTCTTTTGTCTGTACTACCTGCTCGGGCATGCTGTAAGTACATCTTTGACAAACATATCTTGAGCTTCTAATTATAAATTAGTTATTTGCAAAAAAGAGAGAGAGGGGGAGGGGGAGAGAGGGAGGGAAAAAAGTGGCCTTGCCAGAGCGCGCTCACGTTGTTGTTTGTCAACAGAACGATTTAAAAAAGATTTTGCATTATTTTGGCTTCTTCCAGTCGAGGACTAACTCCCCCGCACCGTGTCAAGTCCATCTCTATGGCTACTTTCACGCAGGATGAGATTGACTTCCTCAAGGAGCGTGGCAACGACTTTTGTAGGGCGATTTGGCTGGGTTTGATGCCTCAGGATTCGACGACGCATAACAGTAGCAAGGACGAACAGAAGATGAAAGACTTTATGAGTGCGAAATACGAGTTGAAAAGATACTATTTAGATCCTGCAATGGCCAGTCAACTGTTGAACCAAAAGTCACAGAGTGCAAAAGCTCAATCGAATTCTGTGTCACAATCAAACTCCAAGAATTCTACCGTCATGAAGGCTCCACCCACAAAATCCATTTCGTCACCTGTGCCTCTGTCCACAATCAAATCAAAGGAGACTGAACTTGTTAATTCGAATACCGTTGACTTTGTTGCTGACTTCAGCAAGGTACCACCTCCTTCGCCACTCACCATTCCACTAAAACCACCTCAGTCTATCCTACCACCACAGCCTTCGTTTGCTAACTTCGACAATAATCCAATTTTCAATTCATCTACAGGTACGTCATTCTTTTCTAGGTCAATGTTCCAATTTAATAAGAAACACCATTGATTAGTCAACATTTTTTCCTCAGCTATTTCGAGCACATCTACGATAAATCAAATCCCACCTACACCTGCTTTTGCAAACACTAATGGGACTACGAATACTCCACCCCCACCACCCGAAGATCGGTATGCTGCCTTAAAAGACTTGGATTGTATGATGAAACAAGCAAGCCTTAAAGATGAACAAATTTTGTCTAGAGCTTCATGGCATGTAAAAGATACTAATAATGGTAACGAAACTAGGTCAACATTCTCATATACATAGTCTATTACATACAAATTCTTAATTGAATCCATCATTTACAGTTGCAAACACAAGTTGGTCGGCATTTGACCAGACGCCTTCTCCATTTATCTCAAATCCTTTTGCTGGAGATACTTGGCAGCCATCTGTTACTATACTCAATAATAATTTTAATAATAATAATAATAACAACAACAATTTTCAACAAATGGAGCCTACCGTTTGCAACCCCGCCAATCCGTTCAGGCAAACGCAAATTCCAATGTTTAATAACGGTAAGTACTTATTGATTCAATGAAATATTGATAAAATTTATGTATCAAGATAAATTTGTTCTTATTATTATGAACTTGTGATTTTTGCTTAGACTTTAATTGGTTTGGGCGCGACGCTCAAAATGCGGAAAATATTTCATCTAGTCACTTATCACCTTTATCCAACAAATCATGGCAACCAACTGTCACAGGATTCAGACCAAATCCGTTTGCTGTACGTATGAATTTAACGGGATAACGAGTCGTAAAAATTACATATTGATTTAATTTTATTTTTTATTGCAGGTTGGTTCTGGTATTGGTGATATAACGCGAAACTCAAATAATCCTTTCTTGTGATCTACTGCATTATTTTCGATCAAATTTTAAGAACAAATATTTTCTACACTGGCGTGTAGAATTGAAAGAGAATTTTTATTGTACATGACGAAACATAAAAATTATCGCTGTTAATTTTAAACTCTCTAGGAGCTACAATCTCTCTTTTATCTTTCTGATTTACATGTAATTTTATCAATTATTTATAAAATTAATTTTGCGAATAATTTAAAATAAAAATTAATAATTGTTACTGTTATAACTCTATTGCTGTAGAGCCGAGATTGTATTTGTAAAACATACTTGCTGCTTGCTTGGATTCTTTTTTATAGCAATTTTTTTATTGATAAAAAAAATATAGTCTCAGGGACTGTTCTTGACGAAGAAAAAAAACTAATAAAAACGTTGAAACATTTGAAAAACAAAACATCGTCTCAATAATTAATATTCATCGAGTAAAAGTAAAAAAGATTTATTGAACAAATTATTGATATTTGTTTCTACAATTGATGATACAGTAGTCGATGGATAAACGTATTCAAATTTCAGTGAACACATACAAAATTTGTAAAAAAAGAACAAAAGAATGTTTTGCGTTTGCATAGGTGCACACTTAAATACTTTATTTACTTAGAAATATTACTAATAAATACAAAATCACAAATGAACACTTAGTCTTTGTTTTAGCTTAATAACAGTAGGTCGATCATACTTGCACAATAATTATTTACTCGGCTGTTACACTCGTACAAGCTAAAAAATTACACGTCTATTCTGGAAAAATGTCATTGAAAAAGAAGACGACCGTAGGTCGCTTCGTTTTATAAATTTCATTCCGCCTAGCGAAGTTAATAAAAAGTTTCGTGTCACACTCTGGTATATAAAATTTGTCACAAACGGCATAATTGGATGATAGTCTATTACAATTCCAGCCGCGCAACAATGACAGTGATTAGAAGCGTCGATGAGGCTGCAGCGAGTCATCGTGTAAGATGATCTCCCACGTTGAATTGGGCATATAAAAACAAATCGATCTTCGAAAAAAAAAAATATATATATAAAAGAAAAAAAACACTATTATGTGACGATCGATCTAGTCGTGTTAGTCATGATTCTCCGTTTCCTCTATATATACGCGAAAGACAATGAGACGATCTTGCAAGGCGATGATAATAACGCGAATCGATGATTGACGATGATAAATACAGAAAAGTGTTTGAGGAGATACAAGGAGAGGGAACGATCTTGAGCTCTTTTTTGTTTTTTTTTTTGTTTTTCATTAGGCGATACAGACGCGGCGTACAAACTAAGCGTTGGACGAATACTCATTGTCATTCCCATCATCATCAGTCGTTAAAAAACAGATTCGCAGTTAGTTGTTGGAGCCTAGCAACCGTTGCTACTAGGGTTACCAGCTTTTGGCAGGGGTCGCACCAAATATAATTTCTCTCCTTGCTTGTTCGTGTAAATCGGTGCTCGCTGATAATGATCTACCAGTTGATCCAATGTATGGAATTTCCTTTGGCCAATGCAGTAAAGTGCGCCTTCGACGTGCACTCTGAAATGCTTGTTACGTCCTGGCGCTTTCAGCGAGACAGAATAATCGCCCATCTACAAGAAAAAAGAAACAAGAAAACGAATTGAGCCACGGAAAATATCGAGTTTCTCGAGAAAACAAAAAATTGACTGGTGTTATTCGCAAGTTGAATTACGATTGTTGTTTTCATTAGGAAAAAAAAACGTCCAGCAATCATCGTCATCGTTGCAAATTACCGACTCGTGCGACATACGAATAATTATTCGTATAACGTACGTCAGTTCGTGTGCTCTGGCGTTCTCCGTTAAACAACGACTTGGATAAGATACGCGTGATACGACTAAAAGAAAGTCGAGTCATTACCGATGTTAATCGTCGGCATCCTTCGATCTAGTGGTTTTTTTGTAATACATAACATGCACCAATGAGACCAGTAAAACTAGATTTGACTATTGGAACCCGTTAATGCATCGATGTATCGAACGAAGACGATCTACGCCGGAAATTGCAGTGATGAATTTGTTGGTAATTGGGATAATTAGAACGAGAGGAAAGCTACTCACGTTCGTTTCGCTGTCCCTAATTAAAAAGTCGCCGTCATGCCCGTGCGTATTGAGAAGTGTATCGCACTGCGAGCGCGTAATGCTACCGTAGTACCAAGGTTTTCCCATGAGATGAGGCCTTTCGACCGCGGCTGAATTGGTAGCACCGCCGGCAGAATTGGAATGATGATCGCCCCTTCGCTCCAACGAGTCACCCCTCTCGCTGTTGGCGTTGTTGCCACGCTCCCGATAGGGTTGCGTCAGGTATTCACTGAGCTCTTGCAGGTAATTTCGTGGCACAAGGCCTATTTGGCCTTGACCGTTTCTCGCTTTATACCATTCGGGGTCTGCTGGTGGACGATCTAGAATCTCCAGTCGATCACCTTTCTCAAACGACAACTCCTGGTCGTTGTTCGAGGAAAACGAATAGAGCGCAACGACGATGTCTAGCACGTTTTCAGCCATAGCATAGGTGTGGAGCGTGTCATCCGCGTCGCCTTCTTCCTGGGTATAATTCGATGGGAACCAGCCAGCTTGCGTGCCGCTTTGCCCTCTCCACCAGCCATCGTTACTCTTTTCAAGAATGAGAATCCTCGTTCCCTTGACCAGGGACAATTCGTCTGGCTGTTGGGCTTGGTAATTGTATTTGACAACAGCTGTGCCAATGGCTTCGCTAGGGTCTGCTGGCAGACGTCTAGGCATTATGGGCGATTCGACCACTCTACTTGGAGAATTACTGGACGGTAATGTCTTGGAACCAGAGCCTTTTTTCACTTTTTTCTTAATGCTGTCGAATAGAGAGGGCTTTTCCTTCTTGACGTAGTTACTCGGCACATATCCCGCTTGACCGCGAGAGCTTTGTACTCTCCACCAGTGCTTCGAATCGTCCAGCAACAAGTATCTCTCATTTTTGCGAAGGTCCAATTCCTGAGCCCCCTGTGCTTCGTAGTCGTATTTTGCGACAACGTAGCACACGTCGTCTTGGTTTGTTTTGCCTACAATACAACGATAAACAATCAATAATAATCACTTCACCAACTAGAATTAACATCGTTCTAATCACACTTAGTACAAGTCGTCAAGTAATCTACAAACGAATGATCATATTTACTCTACTTGTATGAAAAATACTCTAAAAATATAAACAAAAATCATAATTCTAGTAATACTTTACTCGAGTACAACCTACCATGCTTCATGGCTGCCATGTGCGAAAAAGATGCGATGATAAATTATTACTCTTAATTAGATATATGACTATGTCAATACTACGTGCGTCCTTTATTCAGCACGCATCACTTAGTAATAATGGAAAATCAGTATGACTGGAGGCAGTACTATTATGGCAGGCATTCATTCTTTATACATCAACTCTTATCATATATTTTCAGTGCTCGAGTACATTCTGCTTCCTTGACTCGAACTTTGTAGTTTGGGGTACAGCAAATAAGTGCCCAGTCAACACTTAAAAATAAAAGAAAAAAAGGAAAAAATTATTAGTGTAAGGTTCTCTTTAATTTACACTTGAGTTCTCTTTTTTGTTTTTCAAATTATAAGGCAAATGAACTATAGATCCAAGATTAAATAGACGTGTCTAATTATTACAATTTAGATTAACGAAACTGTAATAATGGTTATCGTAGTAATGTAACTTGATGAAGCACTAATAGAACGATCATTCAACCAATGTATCTACTTGAAAAGTTGGAAAATAGGAAATGTGACATGCACATAGAGTATTTTTACGCTCAAATCAATAAAACAAACGTACTGATGTCACTCACATATATACACAATAATAGGCGAGACAGAAAATAAAAAGTCAATCACGACATCGCAACACTATTCTCACATTAGAAAAATAATCACAAGTTACAATTAGTATGCAACACAGACAGACAGATAGAGCGCTCGAACGTGTATATTCCAAAAATAAATCAACGGATCACTGGAGTCTTTCGCCACTGTAAAATAACTATTGTCAACACACGGTCGCAACGCTGACTCACGAGGAGTTCAGCAGCAGAGCAGCAGCAGCACATTACTAGCATAAGCGTATATATACCTATATATATAGAATATATTAAGTTGCAGCTGTACATTTAACTTACCAATCTTTAAGCTGGACATATTCCCTCATGTGCCAGGAGACGGGGGTGCCGTACAGCGGCACGCTTTGCCTTCGCTAGCGCGTATTGTTAAATAATACGCTGTGCGTGGTGTAGGATAGGCTAGAGGCAAGCTTGGCTAGCTTGCTCTCGCTCTCTGTCAATTGATTTTTCGGCTGCTCTCTCTCTCTTTCTCTCTCGCTCTGGCGCTACTGCTTGCGCTCTGTATGTGTCTCTGCCCACGCTAGAGCGTCGAACGTCGAGGACACACGCCCAGCGATCGCTCGCGACTGCTGCAGGGAGAAAGGACCAGCAGCGGTTCGCCTTCGATATATACACGCACATAGACGCGCATTTACTACACGGACACACCTACACGTTCACACGCACAGCGCAAGCTGAAGCAAACGAGAATGTGAGACTTTTTTTAGACGCAGACGGAGAAAGAGAAAGAGAGAGAAAGAGAGAGAGACAGAAAGAGAATGGTTCCGGCTGAGAGACACAATTTTTACGAGGTATACGCTCAAAGAATTTTTTCGTAATAGATGAGATTCGGTTTTGTGGCTAAAAACTATTACTTGACACCTTACGAAACCCCTTTACCCTGTTCCGCCGACTGGTCAAGATACCTTGTCACCTGACTACAGGGATGACGAGATGTGACCTTCAAATTCTATTACGTGTGTTCTAATCGCTTTTTCATTTTAAATTTACAGCCACGCACTGTATTACCACAGGCTATTATTAGATAGATAGGAAGTCTCTCCTTTTTATCTTGTTAATTTTAAGAGGAGTCGAGTATTTCCGTTATTATAACAATGAAACTATGTTAATAATTTGAAATATATTCAAGTTTTACGCGCTTTAAATGAATAATAGTTATTTAAAATTACGAAGACGACTATGCTTTTTTTTTAAACGGGCAGCAAGCCAAAAAAATTTCATTAATAAATCAATGGTTCTTTTTTTATTTTATCACAATTATGTGACACAGCAGTAGATCTTGATTCGGCAAGGTTTCCAGTTCAACAAAAATGTTCAGAATAATATAGTCTTAATGAAATTATAGCTTAAAATACGGATTGTTGTATATTATTCGTAAGCAATCGTTTCCCATCAATGAGAAAAAGTAGTTTGATCTGTTTCTCGTATAATAACTACTTACGATAGTTGCTACTCTTGACAATTGATATCAATCTACATATTTGATTGTTTGCAAACGAAAATGACACTTTGCAAACATAACCTTAGTGCAATCGATCTGTACTCTTTAATCGTACTTGCAAATGACATGTGTGAAAAGCATCGAAGCTCTAATAGAATCCATATTAAAAAATCACTTCAATTTACTATAAATATATTCGTTGTGAAAATTGGCGAATAGCGCGCTTAAGGACTGATAACTCTTGCCGCCGACGAGTGACGTCTCTGTCGGCGCATACGGTCTATGGATAATTCTGTGGGTACGCGCCCTGAAAGTGCGAGTGAAGCAGCAGGAGCAATAGCAGCATAGCAAATCGCAACTACATAGTTTGGCGGAGAGGGACGTGTGTATATATCGGCTTTTCTGCTCTCTGTGTGGTGTTGCGCGCGCTCTCTCTCTCTCTCTCTCTCTTTCTCTCTTTCTCTCTCTCTCTCTCTCTCTCCCTGCGAATTTTTTTCTTCACTCTTGGCAGCAGCAGCAGCAGCAGCAGCAGTAGCAGCAGTAGCAGCAGTAGCAGCAGTAGCAGCA
This sequence comes from Chouioia cunea, assembly GCA_030064505.1. Classification (NCBI taxonomy): domain Eukaryota; kingdom Metazoa; phylum Arthropoda; class Insecta; order Hymenoptera; family Eulophidae; genus Chouioia; species Chouioia cunea. The sequence continues at coordinate 8,049,809 of JAOPFQ010000001.1, forward strand.
GCATCAGTGAACAGTAATCAGTAAAAGTTTGTGGTGTGGTGTGTATCGACGTTAACGACGACATCAACGTAATCTCGACGGTTGTCCTTCCGTATAATAAGCATCAGAGCCAGGCATCGATTCTCCTCGAAGAAGACACGAACTTACTCGCGTTGCTCCCTTTTATCTCCCTCTTGGTCTTCGTCTGAACCTACGGTCAAAGTTCGCAAGTAACCAACGTTCGTATCAATGTTGTCTGGCAATGGTGTGTAAGGAGAACGTGATATCATGGTTTTCAAGTCTGACCAGGTGAGTTATAGAGCAACAGCACTAGCAAACGATTACGTGCGAGCTAGAATCTCTCCCTCTCTCTCTCTCTCTCTCTCTCTCTCTCTATCAGCCTCTCTCTGTCTCTCTCGTTCGCTCCGTCTCTGTCTGGTTCGCGCGCGCTTTGTATGTGTCTTTCTTTCTCGCTAGAACGACGACTAGCTCATGGGCTTTCTAGACTCTCCGAGCACTTCTTCCTTCTCTCCTCTTCTCGCGCTTTTCCGGATCTCGTATTTCGATCTACGTTTATTCTGAGGCCAACTTGTACGCCTTTTTGCTACGCTGGAATACCATCAACGAACATTTTATTTCCTCGCTTGTTGAGAGAGAATTTTGCATGGTTCCCTATTTCTCTCTCTATCTCTCTCTTTCTCCCCCCTCTCCTCTCTTTTTAATGTCATTTTTAACAGGGCGTTTGCATATGTTAGAAAGAAAGATCGTTTGTTTAGATGTCTATGACAATTCATTGCCGTGATATTTGTTAGAATCATCTGTTTATTTACATACGCGTTTTTATGCACAAGAGTACATACGGTGATCATAAAAATTACCTAATTAATGAAATTTATGCGTAAACAAATTTTCTGCTTTTTGCTGTGATGATCTGTAAGTTTCTGGAGAAATATCACTCAATTTTTTCACTTTTGAGATACTTGTATGGAATTATTTTTTTGCGAATCACCATACAGTTGTTACATCAAACTATTATCACAATCAATTTAGCTTCCATGAATAAAATGGAGTCTATTTCCTTAAAATTCCAAATACGCACAATGAAACTTGTCTTGTGTTTTTGCAAACAGTTTTTTAGGAAATGTTAAATGTTACAATAAGACTAAACTTTACCTTAAATATTTTCAAATCATTTTCTGGATGCTTACCAACATTGTACTTTTTATTCATTTATTTAAACATGAAAATATCATTATGATTACAGCTTTGATTTGAAACTACTTATAATTCACTCACCTATCAATGACAAATTATTCATTCTCATTTGATAATGCACTTTTTCATCTTGATATTTCATAGTATCATCAATTTCTGATCAGTCTTCTTTGTAAATATTTTGTTGGTGGTACATGAAGACATAATTGGATGTTAAAAGTTAAGATAAATAGTCATATTTGAAGTACTCATTACTTAATAACGAATTATTCAATGAATGTTTCAGTTATAAGCGCATAGATGTGATGTGCACATTATTAAACATGTGCCTACCGTTTGAAATACGGTACATTGGCACTGTTGTGGAGGAGCTGGGAAAGCAGGATTACAATGTCCTGCGAGATACAGAGTATCGTGCCAATACTTTTTCCGACTTGACCGAGTTGACGAATTTCAACGTAACTGACAAGCGCACAAGAGGAAAGCTTGCTCTGTATACAGCATTACTACACTCGTGCAATCACACCTGCGCAGAGGTCCTGTACAAAATTTTGTCAAACTTTGATTTTCAAGAGATTCAAGCTCTTATAAAGGGGACCAATTGTTCAATGGATGAACAGCCACTGGAGGAATTACTTTTGCTTTATACTATGGCTCTTAATCATCCAGCCTTTAATTACGAGCAGAAAAGTACATTTGGCAATATTTTCCTCAAATTAAAATCAGAAGACAAGAGTCTGAATGATTCTAGGTCTGACTCTTTGGCCTTTAAATCACAGGTAATGTAAATATCCTTGGTTAGTATGTCGTGTGATTAAGTAGAATTTTATCCTACAAGCTTGGCACAAAATAAATATATCGTATGATTTTTTAGAACTGCGTACCTTGTACAAATCAAAATGACAGAATAGATCCAGAAATTTCAACTAACATTATAACTTCTCCACCGATGCAAGCCTTCCAAGGTAAATCGTCCGTTAATCTACTTTTTAAAATAGCTTTTTTAGCTGATGCAAGCTAATCTCTGGTGACATCATACTTTCAGCTCTATAAAAAGTTAAATCGGATTTGTAATTACGCAAAACAAGTTTCCATGCAAAACTAAATTTGTTTTTCATTGATCTTAGAAATCACATTATTTTAAGTTTAATTTGATACAACATTATCTTTTACGCAATATTTGTATTTAAACACTTTTTCTTACATTAAGTAACAAGTGATCATATAGTTCTTTTGCATTTGCTTGATACATGGAATTTACAGGTGAAATGCACGTGAGGAGTAATCCCATTATAGGCGGAATACCAGCAGGAGGCATACCTCTAGCAAATCCAGGACTGTGTCCGATTCCGGCACCCGAGCAGATGAGTATGCCACCACCTGGTCATCAACAATACGTGCAACTGAGTTTTCCCTCGGTTCAACCAATGCAGCCGTGGGCAGGTCAGGTGGTGATAGGTCACAATCAGTTTATGTATCAGCCGAGTGAGAGCAGCATAATCTATTCCCCATCAGGCAGCCAAAAGTCGTCGCCGACGAATTCTCAGGCTCACAGCAGAAGTAGCTCGCCCATCGGTCATATGCAACAGCGTAAAAACAACAGCAATAATAACAACAATGCTAGCAGTAACGGACCACAACAGCAAACACAACGTACTTCGTCACAGCTCACGCAATCTACTTCCAATATTCTCACAACTTCGACGTCTACGTCGAGCACTCAGACTACTAGCTCCACTGCCTTGGTGAGTATTAGTTAAGCGTTTTGTTTGTGTTTTTTGGTCTTTCAATTCTTCGATATGATTTGGTTCACTAACAAGTCGGTATAACAACTCTCTAAGAATAATCTTGTATTTAATTTGTTTCTTGAGTTTTCGCAAGTCAATCGCTCACTTGACCGCTTATAAAATTAATCTTCAAATAGCCATAATACAAGAAATGGTTTACCAATTTTATGCCTTCTCGTACTCGTTAAAGTTATTTTTGCCCGAGGATGAATTTTCACAATCACGGTTACCAGTTAGTCATAACATCGTTAAGATAATTCAAAGAAAATGTTGCTGGAAACTCGTGTTAAATGAGATATACTTCATTTGTGCTTAGTCAATATTTGAGCTATTTTAACCGGTGTTAGTAAGTCGTTTAACTCGTAAAGACTTAATTTGAGACTTTGCTTCAAAGAGTGACGTGAAATTCAAATACGTAGGTTTTTTGACTTGTAAATGCATAAAAAAAAGCAATAAGATTATTCTCGTTGTCACGTATTTCAGGCTGCTCCAATGTCACTACCGCCTCTCTCGTCAATCAGTACGAGCAGAAATCCTGGCATCATTGCAGGCCAGCCGCAGATGCAGCCGTTGATGACTTCTGTTGTGCGACCGCCGTTCGTCTCGATGAGCGGCCATCAACAATGGCAACACAACAATAACGTCGAGCCTACTTCGTCAGCCACCACGTCGGCGGTAACGTCTAAGCAACAGCAGCAGCAACCGCCGCCTCCTCGGTTGAAGCCTACATTATCCGGCGAGTCACTGCGCGAGTCCGGCAACAAGGAAATGCCTAATTTTAAGGGTAACTTTCAGAACAGTTCTAACAACGAGGTACGTTTTCGATTCCAACGCGTGCACGTGAATACGCGCCGAATTGTTTTTGCTGATGGCGTTGTTTTTTTCTTCTTTTTTTTTCGCAGATTAAGAGACTGAGCGACGAAGATATATCGAAGTCAGATATGACGTCGAACGCACTGAGTAACATAAAAACACAAGCGGCTAACGGTTTAATTCAAACGCCGGAAAAGAAAATCGAAGGCCCTATCAATATGCATTCTACGAATGAAGCAATCGAAAACGAGGTAAGCACATCGTACGAAATGATCCGATCAAAGTTTCCACTATTTTCGTTTGTTAATATCGTTTGTTCGCGTTTCTAGATTCTATCCATGGACAATGTTGTGGCCGACAATACCATAGTAAAACCTCCGACGATACCGGATCCAGCAATAATAAACTATCATCCAAATCCTGCTGGGATGCCTAATATGAGGCGGTACACTCCACAGATAGATCCGGCGCACATGCAAATGTTCCATCATCATGCCATATATCCCGGACAGAATCCCTGCTACCAGTGCAATCTCACTGGCGTTCCTATAAACATACAAAATCGTTATGCCAGGTAAGCGCTATTTTTCCTTCACCTTCTCATCGAGTCTTTAACGTTTTTGTTAAGTTTGTTAACGCTCGGCTTATGCTTCACGCAAAGCTCAGAAAATGACGCGACACTCATAGAATCGACGACTTTTTTCAAGTAGGAATCCAGCAACCCTGTACTGCGTAACGAATCTGCAGGCGTTAAGATTGGAGCCCGAGAGTGCTCGCAACTCCCAGAGTAGCAGTTCGGACAGTACGGGTAGTCGTTCACCACCGGAAACACCACCCGCGGTACCGTGGATGAGCAACGATCTCAATTCTGTACCTGTTCAAACCACTGTCGATCAACAGCAACAGCACATGAGTAATGTTCCACCGCCACTTCATTCCATCCCCTCGTCGCAGGAGAGGCGTCAGTCGCGGAAGAATCAAAGTCACTTGATCCGGCAAAAGAGTCATTCGTCCAACATGATCAATGGTGTGGTTCCATCTTTACAACAGCAGCAGCAACAATCTCCATCGCAGCAACAGCAACAGCAACAGCAACAGCAGCAGCAACAACAACAGCAGCAACAACAACAGCAACAGCAGCAACAAGTACCTCCTTCAGCGGTAACGGGGTTCCAAGTGCCACCGGCCTTTGTGCCACACCACTTCACAGGTTTGAGGCCCGCGACCAGCGGTATTTATACGAATTTCACGCCGGCTTACGCGCGACCCAGCTACCAACTTGCTCCGGCCTATCAGCATAACGGTGAGATGATGTATCAGTATCCGACGCATCCTCCTCCACCAGGCAATAACGCTACGGGCACACCTCCGCCACCAGCAGCCGTCCAGACCTCGCAGCCACCTCAACCCCAATCTGTTCCCGTGGCATATGCATCTCACATCCCGCCCAAGGCCTCTTGTTACAATTGCGGCAGCAGCATGCATATTGCCTCAGACTGCAGTGAACAGACCATGGAAGATCTCACAAGGAGAGGTACGCCTTCGCGATCAAAGATATTTATGATTTGTTACTTTGTTTTTTTTGTTTCCGTTGTAAAAGGGACGTGCTTTATGCCATTCTATTTTAACGACAAGTCTTGCAAGACAGGAAGGAACTCGTGGGTTTTTGTCTTTCTCTCGAAAATAGAATTGGTTAAATGCGCGATGTAGTGGGCATTTGCGAGGAAAACTGAAATTTCAACAAACTGTTTACTTAGACGTATACCTTCCTCATCAATGAACAACGATTAAAAGAGATCACACCACGCAACCCTGTCGTGCACGTATTGTAAAAATCAGGAATTTGATTGGACGTGTGTCCCTTTGGTGTGCTTTTAGCTTCGTACCGGTTGGACTATACGACGACGAAGCCGAAGCAAACGATCGGCAGTAGTGAACAGCAAAGCCAGAGCTCCGACAAGTGATCCCCTGCTGCTGGTACTAGGTATGAGCCGAAGCAACAACAGCAATTCGTGAACGATTTCAAGACCAAGTGGGGAGTAAAGCACTGCTCACATCTTAACATTCGCCTCACAATCGCCATGCATCGATGCACTATGGTACTGTAATGAGGCGCCCGTTGAATTTGTTTTTTTTTTGTTTTCAAGACGGGCCATATCTGTTATTCCATTATTCACGTATCATTATCTCACGCTTGATATCGAGTTTGGTTGTTCGGGAAAACATTTATTTCTAACATGGATTAGTGGATCGTGCGTGTGTATATTGCGCTGAGATTTTACGTTTCTTTCTTTTCTTTTATAACGGACAAAAGTTAAGAGGATACAGCGCCTATATTAAAAATGTAAATTAATGATGTTTGGTTAATTATTTTGTTATTATTGTTGTTGTGTGATAAATTTATCAATATTTTTTTATAAATAATTTTCAATTGAGATGTAAGTTTGAATCGGCAATAATGCTCAATGGCCGTGTGGCTTGTTTTTTTTTTCTGCGGAGGTTGAATAATCACGAGCAAGGCTGCTAAATTCAGATGATGAAATCTTGTAAATAACGATGAATTTAAGTCAATTGATATTTCCCGTACGCGTTCGCACCGACACGAGGCATTCTCATCCTCTTAACGTGTACGCGCACGTCTCGATTCTAATGCAAAGGGTAACTGTTTCGTTTTTCTTTTTAACAAATTCTGACAAAACAACGTCAACGTGGAAAAGTGCTAAAAATTAATCTGCGCTAAGCTCCATTTCTCTGTTGTTGCTAATAAGATCTTTAATACGCCATCAACTACTGACGCCGCTATATACGTAAACGAACACGTACATGTCTCATTCGCGAACACACACAAACACACACACACACACACACACACACACACACACACACACACACACACACACACACACACACACACACTCAGCTGAATGCATAATTTTCGCGCGTAAAGGATACCGTAAGTGTTCGATTGTCTAGCTGCCGTTGCGCTCCTATGTGTATTTAAACAATAATTGTAACATGACGAGGTTATAACAATAATAATGATAATGACAGTGGCGATAACTACAAGAAAGCTTGCTGAATAATCGCTGTTTTAAGTTTATCTTTCGTAGAAAAGGTAAAAAGAAAAAAATGTCCAAAAGGGGAGGGGAAGCAAAAAATATAATCTATTCGTGTGATTTTAGTGATTTGATATTATAAACTTTTATCTCCCTGGCGCAAAAGGAAAATAGACAACTCGCTATTGTATAGACAATGACGCTTTGACTTTGTATATTTGTGTCATGTCTCGCAGACGCATATCTACGCAATAAACAAAATAAAAACAAAAAAAAAGAAGAAAAAATAGAAACGAAACAAAATGAAAGAAAAAACACGTCGAATGTACATTAAAGAGACATTGAAATACCTCAAGAAAGGTTACGAAACGCTCATACTTATTATTTTCCAATTCAGAGCGAGCCGAATTGTTTGCGGCAGCTAGTCATAGCTGGTGCGCTTTTATTATAGTAACTGGCGGCGTTGAACAATATTTATTGATCAAAGTCAAATAAATTTTTATTATTTTTATGATCTGATTTGTTTGTAGTATTTCGGCACGTAGCGTGCACGGTCAAATCGTTTTAAATATCTTGCAATATATTTTGTTCTACGACGCATTGTCAAATGATAATTTGTTACGTTAAACTTGACATGGATCGCAAAAATTATTTCGTACTAAATGAAATTTCCTGCCAAAAAATTGTTATAAAGATTTGAAATTCGTCCAAGTTGAATAAACTTAATTTTTAGCACCAAATAGACGATTGAATTATAAATCAAATGAATTTGAATAAATTCTAGTATCAGTAGAAAGGACTGAACTACGGGGAGGGGAGGGGGGGGGTAGAAAAAATGTATTTCTTAGCGATTCATTGATACAGGAAAGAGAATATCGATGTTTCCAGTGATTTAAAGCTTTAAAAATATGAAACTCGCATAGACTTTTTCTCATTTCATTCACTTGTCCATTTGGTAACGAAGAAATTTGCCACTCATATTTAGCTTCTATTTTTATTTAACCATAACAATTTTCCTTTGGAAAAACGTAAATCTGTCGTCTCTGTTTTTAAAGCAAGTTGATAGTTTTCAGAATAATTTTTTTTGTTTCCACATATATTGAAATGTATGCACAAACAAAAATAATCACTAATTAGAAATATATTGAAACGCTTGGTTTTTTTCTGTTATCGATCATTAGAAGAAAAATAACAAAAAATAGTAAAAAATATTTGACAAAGATTTAAACTGTTTTCCCGAAAGTAATTATTGTTGATGGTAGGTTTTAAGAGTGTGTGATTGGCACAGACTTGATCGAATCAGTATTACGCGTATACCATGTCCAAAAAATAATCAAAAGTTGACAAATCAATGGACCATATCAGTGTTGGATGTGCATTATGAAATGAAAAGTTAAGAGAATCGCCAGAACGTAAATAAAAAATCATTTTTTTTAACAGAATCGTTTGACAAAAGAATTTGAGCACTGAAATGAATCTTTATGTAAGAAAGGAATTAAAAAGAAGAAATCATTTGCTAGCGAATGAAAGAAATCTTTATTATTCTATTTTCGAAGTTCACTTTTGCATAAATAAGGTTATATCCCTAAGTAAATAAAATCATTGTAAATCGCCATGGCATAGTGACTTATTTTATGTAAGTAAAACAAGGTTGCAGTTTTGCGAAAGATCATCTGTGAAAATACGAACAAACATTGATTGAACAACTGTTTCACAGTTTGATACAAATAAACGAAAAAAAAGACAAGAAAACTGCAATCTACTTTGCGAGAAATCTAATTGCACAAGTGATGATGTTTCTATAGATTAATATCAAACTTAAGTAATATAAATATCCGAAAAACGTGAAGATTATTTATATGAACGTTTTCTGGATTACCGAGTTATTAAAGTAGCTTAAATAGAGACAAAAAGAATTATGGAAAAAAGTTTTATGACGTCTCTTCCGTGAATGATATACCAGAAATAATACTTTGGAGACTGTGAAAACAAAATGTTATAGCATTGATAAATTTAAGTGGTAAAGACTGATGTAAAACTTTTTCTAATAATTTCCCTCTTTCGAGATACATTTCGCTGTTACACGTGTTTTCAAGAATAATTGAAGAAAATAAAAGTTATGTTATAAGTAGCGTTTAATGTTCAAACTGAACAACGTATCTTGAATCTTAACAGTGGATACTTTACTTCCTAATGACCTATTAAGCGAGAAGTTAAAGTTTGCGATAGAATTGTATAAACGGTGAATGTTCCTGCCGTTGACGTGTCCGCAGGAACACCAATTGAAAGCAATTGGCTCGTCGTGTATTTTCTTCAAATCGCGTATGTATCCTACTGTTTTTCTTTTTTTTTTTCACGATTAACGTTGTTGTGCGAATCCAGTGTATAGGTGTTTACAAAAACAAAGAAAAAACGATCAACTGCCATTATCGCGGGTACAAAGAACTCAAACTAAAGGAGTGAATGAATTTTTCCAAGTTTTGCGACAAAAAGAGCATCGAGCCAGACTTATTCAATTTCTCTCACATTTATCGTTGCTTTTCGTTCGTTGTGCGTAAGATGTTGATATTGAACGTTAATTTTTCGTCGTGATTTTTTTTTCGTTGCTAATAATAATTAACTCTCTTATTACTACTCGTATTAACATTACATTATCATTATTATTATTATTGTTATAGCTGTCATTATCATCGTCAATATTAGTAGTGGTATAATAATAGATGTTGCCACAGAATGAAACGCGTGAATCGACGAATGTCGGACATTATAGATTCGAAAAGCTACGCTAGCTACGCGATTCGTATTCGCTAAATAAAATATTGCGTTAAAACCTATACGTCTTTTAAATATTTAAAAAAGAAAACAGAAAAAAAGAAAAAAAACAATGGTGGAAGCAATATTTTGGCAAAATCAATGTACTTACTCGCTCGCGGAGAGACAACAAATAATTTTGCCGTTATTTTGTCGCTTCGTACACTAGCACAAAAACAACGTTGTTTCTTTCTTTTTATATTTTAATTTAATTTTATAACCCTGCGTTTTTATTTTTATTTTTTTTTGCGATTTTACGTAATATAATCGTTACTCGAAAAAAAGACGTAATATCAAGACAAAGCGGCGCCAATCGATTTAAGTAATTTTATAATAGTTGGACGAAAGCTGACAATGTGTTTTTTTTTGTTTGTTTTTGTACTGCGAGGCATCGGCACTCGACGTATAAATCGTAATGAGAATGAATGAAAATAAATACACTTTTTGGATTCGGGTCCGTTGGTATTTTTTTCCTCAAAAAACGGTACCCATTGTCCAATGGAGAACTCGGCAGCGCGACGACGACGATATTGTTGATAAGTAATTAATAGACGAATAACGTATGCTAAAAAAGGGAAAGAAAAATGGAAAAAAACAAAAAAACAAATCTCAATAGAGATGATGAAACAGCGTCGTAGTTTCGTGTGTGCTTGAGAATGTGTGAGAAAAATCCGCGTGATTATAAATAATATATGATGGTAAAACGATTTTACGAGAAATGAATATATAAATTGTAAATTAAATTGAAAATATATTATAAACGTGATTGCCCGCGTGAAGGTGATTTTAAATGAAATAAATAAAGCGCGAGTACATTGATGAACTATTGCAAATTCGTATATCGATGCCTGTGTACGTGAAATTTCGAGAGAATGCATTTTTTGAATGTCATGTACGAGACTATGTGTGCCACTAGATCATGTAAATATATATAAAATTATAAAAACAAAAAAAGTTTACATACGAACATGTGATGTGTATATACACACTATATATCTATATCTATATATATATATATATATATGTACATGTATATGTATATATATATATATATATATATATATATATATATATATATATATATATATATATATATATATATATATATAACGAAAATACTGAGATATATTTGTAAATTCTGTTATCCGAATGCATTATGAATATTTTAACCTCCTGTAATAAAATATTTAATAAAAAATGTTACCAACCAAATTTATTTTCGTCTCACTATGCATCGACGCATCAGATTCATTTTAAAGATTTATTATTTGATTGCTTCACATTATTAACAACTTTATTATTTTCGTATTAAAATCAATTTGAGTTCTTTACTCAAATATTGAAAACAGTCCATCTATGCTATTTCAATATTAAAAAGCAGAATGTGTCTGACTTAATCTTGGGTTTATCTACTTAAGGAACTTGAATCTTTGACGAGTCAGTTTTAAATTTATGGCCTGGTGTAACTTTTTAATTACAATTATAACGCGAAACGATGATACGTTTTTTTATGACAAATTAAGAATTAACTGGTTTCGTCTATTTTGACAAGATTGAAATCGATATATTTTTGAGAAACTCGAAACGTTAATTCGTAGTAATGAGTAGTTGGGAAATCATGTTACTATTAATATCTTGTTCAATTTCATAAAGAAAGCTAACATTTCGGAATATGATCGATAAATTACAAGCAGTGAGAATTCGAAGGCTGCACCTCAGATGAATCGTATAAATCACAAGAAACCCTGGTTATCAAGTTTGACTTAATGCCCATCTACGGATACTTTTGATAATTATGCTTGCAACCTCAGACGATATCTTGTCAAAGGAAAATATTTTCAACAACAATAATTCGTCGGTATCGATAAGAAAAAGCGATGGAGAACAAAGGCACATTGTAGAAGTGCATTAAAGCCCAACGAAAGAGGATAGAGAGGGAGAGAGACAGGGAGAGAGAGCTTTGGTGTCGGATCGAAGCGGCGCGCCGGCGCACAACACTTCCTCGCTATATTGCGTGTATATTGTGTCGAATGATCTGTCTGTTTGCAGACTACTTTCTTCTCTCTCGTTCTCCGATATATGACGGTCGAGGCATACTTTTATTTTGTTTCAACCTATACTCTTACATACGTTCGTTTATCGATTTCGTCATTTTTGAGAGGATGAATTTGTTCTTTTATCGAATTGCATTTTCAGAGCGTGCGTTATTTTATGAGAAATGCATTGTTGCGTATCGTGTATGTCAATGACGACGATAACGTGCGATTGTTATATTTTGCCGGGTTTCTAATTAAAACGTTATTGGTCACTTTATTAACGAGCTCTCTCTCTCTCTCTCTCTCTCTCTCTCTCTCTCTCTCTCTCTCTCTCGATAAGACGTTGGCGTTTGACTTATTCAAAGTTCCGTTAATTAGTCGTTTGACCCCTTCCGGAAACAAACAAAAAAAAGCTATGAAATCGAAACGCCAAAGAACGTTTAGACAGTCGAGAAAGAAAAAATCTGTCGAGACCCTTGGCCAGCGATCTCTCCAACGTCGTCGTCGTCGTCGTCGCCGTCGTCAACGTTGCAGCAGTAGCGTTCTATCTCTGTCTCTCTTTTTCGACGTCATAGTAGAGGAAAACTGATCGTCGCGAGTGGGTGGTGGGGATTATATAGACGTTGGGGGCGCAAGAACGCGCGCGCGCGAATGTCTATGGAAGGAAAGCGCGTGCGCCAGTGCTTGGCAAGTTCTGTTGGATCGCTCAATATTCATCCCTTCGCGGAGTGAAGCGCGGCGGCGTACACTCTCAGTCTTTGCGCGCTGTCCCTCTCGCCGCGACGTTCCTCTACACGAGTATAACTCGAAACCAATAAAAACGAAAAAAGGGGAAAAAACGCAAACGGACAAGGAAAAGAAGACAAAAAAAACAGACAAAAACAGTCAAAAATGGAGAAGAAGGAGCAATTTTACATGCCACCACCAAAGCTCGATAAATGGGAAAGTATGCGGCTGTTCCTTTACAACTCGGAAACTGGTCAAGTGATGGGTCGTACCGGCTCCAGTTGGGGTAAGTCCAACATCTATTTCGCTTTATCTTTTATTCGAAAATGTGCAACTTTTGGCCGACCGAGGTGCAGTGAAAAAGTGTTTCAAACGATCGCTGAGAGTTTGTTAAAGAGGATCTCTTTCGCTTTTTCGCCCTTAATTAGTGAAAGCAAGAGGGGCAGAGAGATAGAGAGAGAGACAGAGAGAGAGAGAGAGAAAGAGAGCGGTCTGCCGACATTTTGTTGCGGCGCTCGGTCGCTCGCTTGCGCGCACGAGCCAAGAGGGAAAGTCGACTGGGTTACTCTTGGGGGATGATTCTTTCTTTCTTTCTTTTTTTCTGGACAAACTCATCTATTTGCTCCACATGTATTCGCACGATATTCAAAATATCAGAGATTGCAAATTCTATCAAATTTATGTTTTAATCCTTTTGTCGAGGATCGTGAGAGGATGATGGTTTTTTTTCCTTTGTCCTCTCTCTCTCACTCTTGCTCTCTTACTCTTTACGCGAACCAGCAGTTACATAACAGGGCGGTTCGTGTCAACGATATATAATGTGGTTGTATACGAATTTTTCCTTTATCCTCGTACGAGACGATTGTTGAGTACGTTGGTTTTATTTGTTTCGTTTACGAGTTTCGCGATAATTTTGCAGTGCAGTGGTACAACCAAGAATTTCATTACTTTGCGCATCCGGCATTTTATTATCGAATTCACGCTGAGCTTTTGCAATTAAACGCACAGATTTTTTTCCATCGTTTCTTTTCTTTTAAGGAACGTTAAACTGACACGCGATCAATGAAATTTTGCGAGAGACGTGAATCGTTTTTCTTCATCGCGTGGTGTTGGGGAATTGGCAAATAAATCGATAGCGAGGAGAACTTTGTTGTATGTTTCGTTTAATCTCTTTTTCATCGGATTAAGAGTTTTTCTCCGTTGACAACTATTATCTTTTTTTCTTTCCCATTTCTTTTTTATACATGGAAAAATTCAATGTTCTTTTCTAGGTCAACCAAAATCAAATAAATAAAATCGACAATAGATTAACCGCGCATTTATCGTATTCACGCAACGCTCAATTGACATACTTTATAAACAAAGACAAAGTTTTCTTAACAGGATCAATTGACCAAAAATAAAACGAACGTTTTGACTAAAAATTGGCTTTCGTATTTAAATATATATCGAAACTAAGGAGACATAGAAAAGAAAAGCAATGCTGGGCCGCCGTAGAAGAAGCAGGCCAAAGAAAAATTGTTCTCCTCCCCCGCGCCCGTCGTTCGAGAAAATTCGTATGCACTGCAGCTATAGCGCTTGAGTGAGAGAGAGAGAGAGAGAGAGAGAGGAGCAAAGTGCATACAGGCAAAAGAGAATGAGAGGGAGAGAGAGAGAGAGAGAGAGAGAGATCAATAACCCAAGCTAGTTCGTGCGCAAGCCAGAGTGAAGTGTGGTATAAGGGTCGTAGCACTTCTAAAGTGTCGTCGTCGACCGAATGCATTGCTTTTTCTCTCTATATTCTGCTTCCGATACGACGCACCATCACTCGTGTATATAACTATTATCGTTTTTCAAGAGGCGGGGGGAGATAAAATACTATTAGTTTTGTCTTTCCTCCTTTCTTCAAACTAATCGATGTCGAACATGGGAGAAGGGGATATAACGATGATGGTAATGTCGATAATTTGCTTGACTAAACCCTACAAATTAACATGTTGGATGTAATATACATTGCTCTACCAATCAATTTTTCTAAAGTCTTATTCTTTTCCATAATTTACAATTAGTTGCGTGAGACTTTCTGCCAATTAGCATTAAAACTTGTGTACAATCGCTCAATCGATTATACGTCTCGTAGAGGCATAATAATACAAAACTTTTACAAGGTATCCATTTACATGGAACTCTCTCTCTCTCTCTCCCTCTGTTTTGACGAATGTTAGATTGCCAATTCGCGAATCTATTGACGCGGAGTGCAAATCAAACCGAGACCTTTGTATCCAAGCTCTCAAAATGCTTCGAAGGTCGACGCGGTTTTATTTCAATCGCTCTTTTTTCCGTCTTTTATCGCCAACCGTATTCGCCTATAATACGAGACAATCGCCCTTTGCGAAAATATCAATTTTTTCCGTTGATTTTCTCTGGAGCTTTTAAAGATCTTTCGCACTACGTGTGTCGCAACGAGATTGCGCCTTCCAATTTAGGCCAATTAGCCGACGCATCGTAATTGTCAAGTCGCTAAGCTATTTTAAGAGATATCTCAGCAAGCGTTTACGATGCCGAAACCCCAAGATGTGCTATATATAGACGTGTATCTTTCTTTCTTGTTTTAAAAAATCGCGATTCTTTGATCGACCGCCAAGCGACTTTGTTATGGGATTGGAATTATTCGGTTTGATCCAAGTTATCATTGACTCGGAGTTGATTACTCAATACAAGGTTACAAACGCGAACATTGATTTCTTTATTGATTCATCTCTCGGTCGCGTTCGAGAATAGATTTAAATTCAATTTTTCGTTGTTACGTTCTCGCGTGAATTAGTGTCAAAGACGTCGCGAAAACTTTGGAGTTCAAGCGCGATTCCAGCTTTGTGCAACGATCGAACGTAACCCAAGTATCACTTTTGAACGGTGCGAAAGTTGATTTGGAAAGAGGCGCGTACGGGAGATATCTTTTCTTTAGAGTTTGAAAAAACTAAAAAAAAAAACACGAGCCACTCGGAGTGAAATAAAGCGCACGTATACGTCGTTCGTCGCACGGCACACTCGACGCTCATCGGACGCAAGCGTAAAAATAGAAAACGGTGGAGACGTAACTGCGTAATTTTGTCGTAAAAAAATGCAAGCGCAAACAAAATGTCAAAGAAACAAGGTAAAAAAGAGCAAAATAAAAAGTTGCGTAACGACGCGCATATACATGGACGTGTCTGTTTGTTCTTTTGCAGCCAAGATCCTGTTATTCTACCTGATCTTCTACATCGTATTGGCTGCATTCTTTGGTGGCATGTTAGCAGTATTTTATCAGACACTCGATAGCCGGCAGCCAAAGTGGCAATTGGATGCATCGCTGATTGGTAGCAATCCAGGTTTGGGTTTCCGACCGATGCCACCAGAGAGCAACGTCGAGAGTACCCTTATCTGGTACAAGGCTAGTGACATCGGCAATTATCGTCACTGGACTAACGCTCTCAATAAATTCCTCGAGGGTATATACATAAGCATACCGTACTTTTGATCTTTTTTACTTTTACGAGACGTACGGACGTGATACATCCGTGCTGCCGAGATAACGCACATCCGTACGTCTCTGGCCGCTTATGTCTGACCGATAATTGGCTCGCTCTACTGATTGCGTACGACGTACCATCTAAACGACCGTCGATGATTTAGGCTACAACAAAACCGGTGCTGGATCACGCAATCAAGAGAATCGTATGATGTGCGAATATGGAAAGCCACCGATATCGGGCAAAGTTTGCGACGTGATGGTTGCCGATTGGCGTCCTTGTACGAGAAGCAACTCTTACAACTACCATAAATCAGCTCCTTGTATCTTCCTCAAGCTGAACAAGGTATACATACTTTTTGCACGTTTCAACGTTGTATTCGTCTTTGTCTTTTTTTCGGATAAACGTCGTTGGCTTAAAGCTCTATCGGAATTGAAACGCGAGAGCCACGTATACGCGAATTTAGGTGCGTTCAGCGCGCGAGATTGAGTTTTGCTTTTTTCACGTTGGTTTTGTTCTTTGTTACGATAGCATTCGCGACATCGTACGATGGATAACGCGTTGGAACACTGTACAAATATTAAGCTTGCTATATCTGGGGGTAATCGGATCGTGGAACGGTAGAATATTGATTTCTATTTTGGCGCGAGTGAAAACGGGGCGTATGCTCTCCATCGTGCGTGTACGTTCTATAACACAACTTGGATACAAGCAGTAGTGAAGCGGATCTCGACAAAACATTCAAATTGCAAGCTTCGAAAAAGAAACGATAGTAAAAGAGCGACACGAATATGGTACGTAGATCTTCGGCTGGCTGCCAGCGTTCTACAACGACACTTCAACTTTACCGAGCAACATGCCCAATGACCTAAAGAATCACATCGCCAGTCAGAAGCCAATCGAACGCGACACCGTGTGGGTCTCGTGCGAGGGTGAAAATCCAGCCGATGTCGAGAATATCGGACCAATTAATTACATACCACGACGTGGATTCCCTGGCTACTATTTCCCGTTCAAGAACGATCCTGGTTATCTTAGTCCTCTCGTTGCTGTGTTTTTCGAGAAGCCTAAATGTAAGTGGTCGACAAACGACAACAGCAAATTATCGAACGATAGCGAATCGATACAGTCGATTGACGTGAAACAATGATTATTTGCAGATGGTGTGCTGATCAACATCGAGTGCAAAGCTTGGGCAAAGAACATAATTCACGACAGATTCGAGAGGCGCGGATCCGTACACTTTGAGCTGATGATCGATTAAGCATCTTTCGTAACTGTCGCGATCAGCAGCAGCTTATTATTACCATCGATAAAAACCATTACCAACAACAACAATAACAACAGCAACAACAACAATAACAACACAACAACAACAACCATCATCATCAGCGCAGCATTCATCAAACAGCAGCCAACTATTCAATTTTCTTCTATGTCTCTATCTCTCTCTCTCTCTCTCTCTCTCTCTCTCTCGTGCTTGCAAAAGAGTTCACGGGCATCGCGATCGATCGTGGTTGTATACCCGGGGGAGAGGAAGAGGGGCGCTGTAGAAACGCGTGGGCGGCTGCGCGAACGCGAGGGAGCCACATTCTCGTCGATGCCAGATATACCGCATTGCACAAAAAAAGATTTCGTTCTACAACGATACGTATACATACATTTATGCCTGCCGTTAGTTTTTCTTCTCTCGTACGTTTCATTGAAATATATTATACGTACGTATGCGTATTATACAACTGCCGTATTATTTGTTTTTCTCGTTACTCGTTGGCGTAACGCGCTGTGTGTCTTCTTTCCCATTCTTACGTCTATTCGATAGTGTAGTAGCCGTTTGTTTGCTTGCGTGCTTGCTGCTGTTGATGAGGGTTGTTGTTATTAAGGCGCGACGAAAATTTAACCGCAGTGTTCTTGACAACCGTACTCTCTCTCTCTCCCTTTCTCGAAATCTTTCTCTCTATCGGTATTTTCTTTTCCAATTAGCTTCTCTTGTCCTGTCCTAGATTATACATAGCGTCTTTCGATCGCGAAACTCACTACTTGCGTAATGGCATACAATGATACAAACGGTAAATATACACGTTTCGTTGTTTTTTTCTTTTTTTTTAACGATTCCTTTCGCGTGCTTTTCAACTGTCCAGTCAAAGTGTTCACGTCGATTCACGTGGAATTACGCGACTGCGAAAAGAGAGATTCACGCCCGCGACGTTATCAATATACGTATACGGTATATATTTACTGGACTATAATAACGATGGTATGTTATATCACTTGTACAATGTATTGTTTTTCGTTTGGTTTGTAATATTGGCCCTCTATTATTGAGTTCACTAACTGTCCGAGAGTGATGTGTTGGCGATATTCTTGAAAATAAGGAGGGCTCTCCACGTCGAGCCACGAGCGTATTTTTCTTATATATTATACATTATAACTCGTTAAAACGAAGCGACGCGTATTATACTTATTGTTTATTATATGATATATATTATATATTCATACCAGACGTGTCATGGGTGATTCCCGCCTTGGTGTTTAAAACGAAAAAAAAAGGAAAAAGCCTTCTGTTGATAAACAACACGAGATAAGTATTATAATTGCGACGATGAATTAGACTATTAAACGAAAGAAGCATAAGGTCAAATTTTATCTCTTGAGAATGCTAACGTAGCGCATATAACAGGCAAAAAGGTAGCAAAAGAAAAACAAAAGATAATTAACAAAACCAATTGGAGCCTATAGGGGAATAAACAAGTATATCGAATAAAAAAGTATTACGAGAATTCCACGGTGAATATTAATGATTACGCGTAACGTGCTGCTTATATATGACAACAGAGTTAACAAAAAGGAACAACCTAGTTCAACATACACACACACACACACACACACATGCAAACATTAATACACATATAGACGGTAAATAACAGCCAAGATGAAGAGAATAATAGAAAAAAAAGTAATTTTAGCGGCCGGTTGATAGAGCTTCGTGCGACGAAATCGAGCGACTGCCGGCCGACGACTCTCTTTATCAAACGCGTCTCCCTTTTTCCCTCTGAACTTGATTTATAAACAGTATGAGTTGTTTCGTTCTACGTTTATTTGTTCGCGCATAACGTTAGACCGTTCGTTTGTTACTTAGTCTTATTTTTGTTTTGCGAGCACGCGTACAAACGTACGTATGTACTTATTACGAATACATGTAGGGCAGTTTCGTTACTTGAGAGGGGAGTCAAATAGATGAATCGCAAAACGATACAAACAAATAAAGCGAGTCGGCGGCCAGTACGAGATAATGTCGCGCGTCGTCGTTAATACACGATTATTTAATTGCTATGTATAAATATATATTTATTATGATAATTAATTAATGATAATTAATTAATTCGAGATTAAGAATTATTTCCGGGCGCAATCCGGGCTCGTGTTACACATTTAAACTTAGAGACGATTATTATTATATATATATATATACGTATGAACGTGAGTGCGTGCAAGAGAGTAGCGTTGATTTAACAAAAAAAAACAAGCAAACGACAGCAAACCAAAAAATAAAGAAACACGTTACGATAAATGTCACTAAAAGCAAAAAAAATGTGCGCGTGCACGACATTTAAAAATAAATAAAAGATAAAACAGAAAACAACAAAAAAACATAAAGTTTCGAATGTAGCGGCTACTAAAAACCCATACGAACAAAAATAAACTAACTCAACAATATCATCTCTGTCAAATTGCGAGCGCGCGAGTTCCAAGCTTACTTTTGTAAAACATACACACGTACACGCAAACTCTACACGCGATCACCCTCACACACACACGCACACACATACACACACACGCGCGCGAGAGTGTTCGATACGTTTAACGAAGACGCTGCGCAAACAATGCGCAATGACGATCGAGGTATATGTACGTCATGTGCGTCGATCGAGCTTGCGACTCGCGCGCACCCTCCTATAACTAAACTAAACACAAGTATAATGACGAAGGTGAATAGCTAATGATAACGAAGGAAACAAGATTATAAAATGAGTATAAAAATGCTAAACCGAACAAATCCGTTGATACGCAAGAAGAACGTGTGCGAGAGAGATCTAAAACAAACAGACAGACAGTATAACAAATGAAAAATTACAACAAATAAACAAAAAGAGTCACGCCGTTCAAATCTGTGTATACCATACGAGAATGAGATATGAATTGTTTCTTAATAACATATAAGCGAACAAATTACCAAACGTTGTTAAACAAAAATGTGTAGGAGAGCGCCGGGCCTGGGTGTGAGACTGCGAGTGCCTGCGAGACAAGCAAGAATCTTTGTTTGCTATTATACCACGAGTGAAATCAATAAAATAAAATAAAATAAAAAAAAACAAAAAAAAAACAAAAAAAAACAATTGAGAAGCCGCTTTTGATGTGTCGAGAAAGATATACACGACGATTATGCGATTATATGCGAGTGAGTGCAAAATGACAAAGGGTTGCGTACTTATTTGTTTTCGAATTTTTCAGCGAGAGAGAGCATTGATGTATACGGGGGGCAAATTACAAAGAAATAAATGAATTCTTGCACGATATTAAAAACACCGTTACTCGTTTAGCCGATGTATAAGCCTAGTTGATAAAAGAAAATAACAGAAAAAAGAAGAAGAAAATATGCGATGGGCGCTTTTTTTTTGGAAATAAAAACGAATAAGTAAAGTGAGAAATAAAAAGACACTACTCTGACGTATTGCGTCTCGTGTATTATTTTACGATCCCCTCCCTCTCTTTACTATAAGATTGGCGTATACATGTGTATACGTTGTCGTATTGTTCGTACGTTTTGTCATTAATATTTCAACGCTACCTTTAAAATGTCTTTTTGCCATCGGTGATTTTGTAGATAATCAACGCAGTTGCACCTCGTCAAAGGTTTATCGGATTCATTTGACGCGTTAAGCTTGACTGTAGCGATAAAAAAGTGAACTAGAGTATATTTTAGGAAAGGTAATCAAAGCTGCGCACTGTTAGCGTGCAAGCTATCATTTTCGATAATGTGGATCAAACACTCGATCAGTAAATCCAACGATCTCGTGCACGCGTATTTAATTACAATTATTAAAGTCAATCATCGAGCTTTTTCTCAAGAAATAAACAAAGAACCGCTAAAGATATCACGGTATTGTAGATTCCTAGAGATTTTTCAAAAGCCAGTTTCGCTATAAATTTTTATTGAAAAAGAAGCAAACTGCAATGGTTAAAGGTGCCGCTAGCAAGTCGACGGCTATGTGAACCTGATAACCAAGATAGATCCATCGAGTTGAGCAATATATTTATCGTTAGAGTTTTTAATGCTAATTTCAATAAACCTAATCTTGAAATTGCTAATTTATTGGATTTCAAAAAATTAAAGAAAATGTTTAGTTGCTGAGCACATTTTTAAACCGTTATTATTCGAAAACTATTAAAGCTAAGGTATTTTTCTACATGTTGTATTCAACGCTAAGAATTTGCTAATGTAGAAAAATTATTTTAAAATTCGATAACATTGATATTTTCGGAGGAAAATCCATTGGAATATTTCTCATTCATAGCACAGTATACCGTATTCGCTGTACGACGCATCCGCATTACTCACCCGGTTACCCAACATATGGCAACCGAAATATCTTCACTGACCTATCCTCAAATAAAGCAACATGATTGTTACAACACGGATGTTAGAAGACTTTTTTTAAGTAATGAATAATCATTAGACTTCAGATAAGTATTCTTATATTATTCTAATATTAGTTTATGTTATTTTAAATCAATAGTATGCTTGTGACAAATTTAATTGATTTTGGGTATACAAGAATTAGACAAAAATACCAGGGTTATATTTATGTGTGCATTCAATGAAAAAGCAGTTATCAATCAAAAGCAAAAGCTTCAAGTACAGAGTTTATTATGATCCGATTGCAAGTTAAACCTTAATTTTTATTTTTATTAAATCGACAAATTTTAATGGGTAAGAATGATTACTTTAATAACTTCTTTCAAATGTCGGCATTTTATTACAAATTATTTTTTTTGCTACAGAATGATCTCGGGAAAATGAACAAATATTAGTTTTGATGAAAAATAATAATATAATTCTTATAATTTTTAGAGAATTTTTGTTACTTTTTTTATAAAAATTTTTGTAAGATGTCCAATGTTCATTGTTCGAAACGTCGGTAGGTCTGAATCGGGTTAGGTTTGGAAAAATCCGCTTATGGGAAAAATCGAGGCTCACATATGTAACAAAGAACCCGTCTCTCTGTCACCATCATTGTCCTAGTGTCCGAAAAAACCCAAGAGCACATGTGTGCCTTTAGGCATACAAAGTAAAATTTTATAAACATGCGTGAGTCCTTGAAAATCAGCCTGTCTTCTATCGTGCGCGACATAATTTAAGGATAGATGTAGATGAAATTAGAATAGGCAAAAATACATGTACTTGCAATGTCAACAATAAGTATGCGTGCGAATTGTACCAGAAAAATAGCGAATTAATTGTAAGCGCAGGAGTGACATGCCTGCATTTAAAATACAATTGAAATAATTATCTGTTTTTTATTTATATATTTTAGATCATACCTCTCTCTCTTGCTCCACAAGCCCTTTAACGTGCACGAGCGCAAAGGCGTTGTCGTGGCTGTGAAATCCATTCTTGGCTCCAGAGTTTTAATCTTGGAGGTCGTTAGACCT
Source organism: Chouioia cunea (assembly GCA_030064505.1). Taxonomy (NCBI): domain Eukaryota; kingdom Metazoa; phylum Arthropoda; class Insecta; order Hymenoptera; family Eulophidae; genus Chouioia; species Chouioia cunea. Next base: position 8,072,434 of record JAOPFQ010000001.1, read on the forward strand.
CGCGGGAAGTTCGGCTTCCGGGTTTTGTAGGTCACTCAGATACGGGACAGAGAAGCTGCAAAGCTAACCTGTTGTCCGGTAGGCTGGCTAGCGTGAAAGCGGGCGAGAGAGCATGTGAGAGTACGCGGGGAGGTGGCTAATTGCGTGTGGCGCGTAAGGCCCAATGTGGGAAGCCCTCCCCGGCAAACTGTCACGGCGGCAAGAAGGAGTGATGAGCTGTGACGGTTTTCTATTTTCTTTTTTTTGGGCTCATTTAGAGTTTTGCTGTCGAGACAGGCGGGTCACTTGCCATTGCGCACTTGAACTTTGTCCGCGCAGATTTCTTTGTTAACTAGCCTGCGAGCGTTATATTTGACGGCGTATTAGCTTGTTAATGCTATAATCCTACTTCATGTTCCGGCCTTTCTCACGAGGAGTTATTACACCTCTCACTTAGTAAAATAAATATTTCTTTGTCCTCGTCCCTAATATCCATGTAAATTGTGGCAGTAAGGAATATAGTGGTCATATTCAGATTTGTTGCTTGCTGGGATTTGTTTAATTAGACCACAGAGAATATATTTATTGGTATTTATTATAAGATTTGTGAAACAAGTGTTGCTAAGCCTCTCGGTTAGCGTAGCGGCATGTCTGGGGGAAAACCCAACTCGCTTAAATCGTTACTAGATGTTAAACACCGTTGTCTGGCAAAAGCGATGCGGCCGACGACGCGCGTGCTCGTAGTCATGACAGGTCCACGCCTTTCCGAATAGCAGATTGGACCCCGGTGAAGAGGCCCCCAAGAGTAGGGGAATGTCTTCAAGTTTTCTTGCTGGAAAACTTGAGGAGGCGAGTTAGTTCGTTTTTGGAAGGTTCCGTGCGCGTCTTTCTCTCTCCGCTGTGTGTGCCTTGTCAGGTTCAAGAGTGACCCGTGCCGTTTTTAGTTTTTTATGCTGCCGTTTGCGTGAAGCAATTGCAAATTGCTTAGTTTCTTTAGCGCCGAGAACCAGCGACCAGCGCAAGGTGGAGGACTGGCCGACTTGTGGACCAAGTGGAGGACGTGTTGGGTCCCCTAGGTGCCTCTAACCGTGCGGCAATCCTGTCCAGAAAAATCTCAGGATGCTTCGCAGCAAGGGCTGCTTCTTTCCGACTAGAGGCACTCTTCCTCCTCGCATCTGTATGTATGTGCGAGCGTCGCTCGGTAAGTCAAAATTGTTGGGAATGACCATTCCCTGTGTGACTATAAGTACTATGTTAGTTTCTTCGTCTGCGTTTTACCTGTATAGTAAGCTTACACTGCAGCGCTATATTTATTTTATCAGTGGTTAATTTTGTATTTTTTATAAACATTAATATTCTGATGGCTTTTCCTCACCAGTTACTGGGGTTTTTATGCCGGAAGAATATTAGTGCGTGGCTTAGTATATTAAATATCAAATTTAAGAGCTATATCCCGACTATTTATTTACTTGTAACTTACACTTGCACCCATCCATTACTTAATTCAATAGGTTATTACCATCTATATCTTTATTAATCATTAGATTCAACAGTAGTATTACATAATGTCGAATAATTATAAAATATCATAATTCCCATGTATACGTATGTTAATACGTCTACATGGGCAGGTAAACGTTATTTAGTAGAATAGTTGTCTCTAATATAAGATAAGAAGAACATACGCATTTCCTGATTATGGGGTAGACTTAAGATCATGTAAACATAAGTAAATATTGTTAATAATAATGTCGCATTTCCACGACCTGATGGGCGTCTGAACTCCGATACAACATCCAAGGTGGAAATGATAGAGACAAGCTTACCTATGCCAAACACTTACAAATATGTGAGCCCATAAGGGACAGCGTGTCATTCCGAAAAATAACACTACATTGTGAAAACATCTCTCAGGAGCGCTGTCTATTTAAAAATAAAGGTTCAGTAAAAGGAATTACGTGCGTTATTTTACCAACTCATTCCGACGCCAGGATTCCTACAAGTACCCGTGCGCGTATTAGACCTCGACCATCGCTACCGTGACGCACAAAATTTGCACAAAAAACTATAAATCTCATCAAGCAATTGATGACAATAATTTGCAATTATATTGACTAGGGTGTGAAATGCGATCAATGCATTTATATAAATTGCGTAACTGGGTTTGATCAACCGGCCTATATAGGTTTAAAGTATGGTGTTGATTAAAAATATTTTTATTGCAGGCACCACAAATAATTGACTCTATGACAATAGGCATTTCAACGAATAACTTTTCAAAAAGTGCATTTATTGTGTGACCGAGCTCCTGCCCATAGGCCGGAGCCCGTCGTCATTCGCAGCCTCAAGATTAGGGCATATTATTCGGAGGTCAGCGACCTCGGAAAATTCGTTGCTTATGTTTGGCGCGGAGAGGGGAAAGGGGGTGAGTGGCACTTGCTAGTTCATTATGTCTGAAGCCACGGAGCAGTTAGTTTGTTTTTAGATTTTTTTTTTAGAAGCGAGTGACATGTGTTTGGCTGCCTGAGTTTTTTTTTAAGTTTGAGACTGTTAAACCGGTGAGTGCCATTGCCTTACTCTCCCCCCCCCCCCTCCATGCTCCATATTAATTATATTTTTTTGTGTGCGGTGTTTGCGTGCGTTGGGCCTCACTCAGACCTCTTGGCTGTATAGCCGGAGCCTGGCGACGGCTATTTATATAAAATTTAACCGTCGCCGACATTTTTTTTTTAATTTTGATTTTGTTTGCGCTTCGAGTTTTCTTTTTTATTTTTGTTAATAAAATTCGTTTTCTTTGTAACCGCGCGTTGCTCGTTTAGCGCCCTGTCCGCTAACCCTTCCTTGACCTTTCAAGGTCATTAATAACCTAGCGCACGCTGGGCTATTTCGCGCCTCTTACCTTCCCTTTTTTATTTTTTTTATCGCGGTTAGCGAATTTCAACGCGGCTGAGGGAGCCTTCCCTTACAAGAAAAGATAAGTTTTCCCTCTTTTCCCCTATATTTGAGAAATCGAGTTGCAACTGGAGGACAGCAGAATACATTTTTTATTTTAACCTCTCCAAATTTAACAAGCAATTCCAATTTGCTTTTATAGAATGAAGATGTTACACCATTTTTAATATAATCAATTACAATCTGTGTAAATTGATTAGACTGTTCACTCTTACAATCCACATAAAAATCTTTAAAATTTTTTACAGCTTTTGCCAAAACCTCAACCCAAGCATCAAATGCACTTGTATCTATATATTCATATTTCACCTTGCTATCGGGCGTGGGCAAGGTTCTACCTTGCTTGTAAATATTATTTTTATCAATATCAATGCATTGACTTTGATGTAAATGGACTCGAGGTTTTTCATAAAATTCTTCTACATCACAAAAACCAGTAAAATACCACGAAGGCTTTTTATTTGTTTTCGACATCTGATTATGTGATTTATTTATTCAGTCATTCTGGAGAATCAGATAAATTGTGTATTATCTCATGTATAGGAGTTGATCATTTCTTAAATACTTCACTAATTGATAAGTGCACAATTTTTAGTAAACCATTAAAATTAGTTCCATGTACATTATAAAACTGTGTTTCTCGTAGTACTTCATTTTCACTAAGTTTTAAATTATAAACAATACTATATTCACAGCATCATTTAAGTTATGGTGATTAAGTTAATTTGGTATGTTACATTCTTCATAAACGGTTTCTTCATTGACTAGTTTTTGGGATAGTTGAGAATTTATATCAGTTGTAAATAATTCTGTAAAAAAAATATGAATTATATAAATAATTAAATAATGTTAATGATACAAACTAAAATGTTGAAAATCTGTATTATACAAGAGATATTTAATTTTATTTGGCATATGGTAGACAGTTGAATAGTATTATTAACAGGATCCTCCAATCAATAAAAGATCAACTTAAAACCCCACAAATTCTACATAAAAAAAATGCTGCATTTACTGAATAAATTTATCACACTTTTTTAATATGGATATTTCACATATTTTAATAAATATAAATGAATATATTACTGGATTTTCCAAATAAACATTACAATTTTTCATTTCATACTTTAATGATATTGAACAAAAAATCAATGCTTGTCGATATAACCCTGGTACTTTTTTCTAATTCTTGTATACCTAAATTCAATTAAATTTTTCACAGGCATAATATTGATTTAAAATAACATAAACTAATATTAGAATAATATAAGAATACTTATCTGAAGTCTAATGATTATTCATTACTTAAAAAAAGTCTTCTAACAACCGTGTTGTAACAATCATGTTGCTTTGTTTGAGGATAGGTCAGTGAAGATATTTCGGTTGCCATATGTTGGGTAACCGGGTGCGTAATGCGGATGCGTCGTACAGCGAATACGGTATACTGTGCTATGAATGAGAAATATTCCAATGGATTTACCTCGGAAAATATCAATGTTAACGAATTTGAAAATAATTTTTTTACATTAGCAATTTCTTAGCATTGAATAAAAATGTTCGACTGCGAGGATAAATTTAACGAGGCTTGCGTTACAGGGACCCATTCCACTTATGTATCCTCTTGCGCCTGAGCGTTGCTTACCAATGGTACACCGGTTCAAACCGGACGGCGCGGATTTCACCGTCGAACCTACCACGCTACGCCAGTATTACCGCGGTAAAAGTTAAATGCTCCATAATTTACTGTAACGCTGGTATTCAAAAGACGACACTGTCACCGCTCGAAATCAGTGTAAAACTAGTTTTTAATCGAGCTTGCGATCTAATATCTAACGTGGTCCGCGAGTTTATTTAACGAATGTTGCACCGAACTGCGAGCTCACAACAGAGAAAATGAAGACGAGTATTTTTGTCTCCAGAGAAATTCTAAAGACGGAGGATATTTGTCAGAATTATTACGGAATCAAGGCAAACAGAAGTACAAAAGATACGAGTGAATGGAGAACACGATTTTCTTCTTTGTTCGCGTTTGAAGATTATTTATTTCAGTTCAACGGATTAGGACCGACACTCCCTTTCTCTGTTTCTATGCGTGTATTAATGAGCGAGTGAAAAGGGCGCTGTCCTCATCAACGCAAACTTTCCATTATTACACAGTTGTTTGTTTATCGCGCGTACAACTTCAAATATTTTTTTTATTCAAGACGTAGCAACGTGTTTATTAATAGTAAGAAAGTCTCTTTTAATACGCTAACGCGCGCCGATTCTGTCGTGACGCACGTACGACAACGTGTTATGGACGTACGTTCGTCGCGTTAGTAACGTTGGCAAAGAAGAGAAAAGGAACGTTGATCGTTCGCGGTTGGTGGACGTAATATCATGGAGCTTCGAAGCTGCGAGGCTACAGGTCGATATCACTAAGGAACGTCCATCGGCCAGAAACCGATTTCTCCTACGTACGCGTATGCGTGTATAAGTGCCCCGGTACGTCAAAGTTACACGCGCAGGTAGTCGTTGATTATTTCCCTAACGATATTTGCCCGTCAATTTGTATTAATTACGTGTCACGATGCACGAGCATCGTTATCGTCTTAGCCTTATGATTCATCGTCAAAGCCTCGTCAAAAGTACCGAAAAATTGGTCCGTTAACGAGCTCGTCGAAGGAACAAGCCAAAGGAACGATCGATGAATAAATAACGAATAAATCGCGCGAGACGGTGCAGAAGGGCAGTAGGCGCGCGTTCTCGCGTGGGCAAAGGATCGTCGCGGCGTGTCGGTTGCTCGATCAATTCGACGTTCGCGCGGTACCGCTGTTCCTTTGAGTTTCTCGCGTTAATTTCAACGAAAAAGACGCGCTGCATCGGTACACGTGAGAACAGGTAGTTGGAGCGATGCTGAGTCTCCGTTTGCGCGCGTTCGACGTGCATCAAACATCTTGGCATTGAGCTTGTACGCGTGCGTGCGTGCCTGTGTGTGTGTATATACACGCACATAGTTATAAGAGGTTGCTCAACCGTTAGGTTAGGATATATTCGTAAAGCCGCACGACGACGACGGCTTGGAAGCAACAGACTAATGGCGTTATATAGTCGTACCGTGCAGGGCTGTAGTCGTCGAATCGGTGTACCCGTAGCCTCAGAGATCGTACGTGGAGGCTGATATGGTCATTCCTACCATGTCAAATGTCGCGCACACGCAACTTGCTATAGTTTCGTTTCCTCGTTTCTTTTTTTTTTTACTAGCGGCGCACGCACACCCCCCCCCCTTCTCTTTCACTCTCACTCTGTTTCTAGTCTATCAAACTGTTTATCAAAACAATGGAGGGCCCCCCACTTGAAAATCACTAGCCAGACAAAAGCAACAAATGCGTCGATTTTCTTAGACTCGTTAGCGATTTGAGATCTCCAGCCGTAACACGTACAAATTAATCCGCGCTAGATACACAACGAACAAGAAGAAGAAGCAACGCCAGACGACGGCTGCGACACGGCATCTCGAGCTTTGACATTAGCCTAGAGATGATTGGAAAAGAGCTCTTGGGCGATGCATAGATTGCGATTGCCGTGCGCGCCACGCTGGTCTGACCTTAGCCTCCAATTCGTCGACGCTACTCCGTTTATCCGTCCGTGTGTGCGCGCGGTAACACGTACGATGCGGTACTTCACTGGATGGCGTATACTTGCCGCCGCTACTGCTACTGCTCCTCCTGCTGCCGCTACCGATTTGTAGGTCTGCGTGCCGCCCGGACGTTGTGCAAGGACGACTGAGTAAAACGCTCGCCGAATCATTTTTGATTGGCCCGGATGCGAACGTTTTGCTCGTGCGATTTTCCACGTTAGACCTGTGCGCGGGACAAACCCTTTTCTTTGGTTTTACTTTTACATCGCGAACGATCGCTCTTACGAGAGTAGCGCTGCACACGAGAAAAAGCAGCAATTTGACTCTTCTCGTCGGTTGTACGATTACGTCCAGTCAGCGAATCAAGCTTTTCGCTTACTACGGCATATGCCGCACCTGTGACGATCGCGACTCTTTGGAATTGTAATTCCGGTGTTTTTCCGATTGGCAAAGTGATTCTCAGTCGTTAACCGAGCTTCACGAACGACAAAAGACAAAGACGCGAGGCACGACAACGAGTTGAGAGCACTCAAAAGAAAATCGCGAGCGTTGATTAGACACGGGACATTCCCGAGGAAAAGATTTATTTATTCGATCAGACAAACGCACGTCGATGCATTCGCTCGCCTTCGCGCGTCTATTCTTCCTCGAGCTTTTTACCGAGAGACTTCCGCTCGTCTCTCGGGAGTCTTTAAGTAATTTAACGAAAACCGGGTCTAACCGGGTAGAATTCGAATCGTTTTGCTTCGTCTGGTGTCCGTGTTTGCCACTTCTCTTTTTCGAGGTGTTGCATCCTACGCAATCTCGCGTACTTTCAGCAGAACGATCGCAATGACTCGTATGTCCCTTCAGGCTCGACCAAAACGACGTTGAATTCGCATGAAAAAAAAGAAAGAAAATGCGCAACTGTGCACGGTGAACGTGCAAACTCGCGACCTGCGCGTTCCGCTTGTTCGATGAATATTATTTCTCAACGAGTCCGTTCGTCGTTAAAAAGTAGACGAAAGACGACGAAAAAGATGAAAAAGGTTTGAACGGAAAAGGTGGTGTGTTGCGTAAATCGACAAGAGCCAACCGATTTTGAGCGGGCGAGAGAAGAGCGTCTAATTTCGACGTCGATCGAGCGTCGACCATAGTCGAAAGAGCGCCGTTGTGTTAATATTGTCGGGCAAAATACGACACCCCACACGGTACGTTATATACGTGCAGTCGAGCGTCTCTGCACTTCCGCGAGCTCACCTGTCCTCCCCCACGTCTCGGCCCCGTGTGCTCGCGTGTACATGGAAAAAAAGAAAGACGCGTGAAATTGAAAAAAGATCAAATAATAACGAGGGGGGGGGGGGGGGTCCGGTGACGTACGGTACACGTATAAAAGTACAAAAAGTGCATACGATGGAGCGCGTAATATACCGCGTGTACTAACGAAACGACTCGGTGCGCGCGCGGCACAACGAAAGCCGCCAAATTTGTATGGTGCATGGTTGCGAGAGAGAGAGAGAGAGAGAGAGAGAGAGGAACGGACAAAGTAGGAGAAAAAGAGAGGAAGGGGAAGAGAGCAGTGTAGCGAGCAGTAACCGCTTGGGCTTCGAGTTATACTCGCGTACGAAATCCCCGTGGAGGAGAGCTGCTAACGCCTAGTGTTTCGGCTGTTTCTCCTCGTCAGTCAACCTGGCGATGCGACACACGCTGCGCCGCTAGTTGTTTCAGTGTTACTATCATCTCTCTTTCTCCCTCCCTCTCTCTCTCTTTCTATCTTTCTCTATCTCTCTCTCTTTCGTTATCCTCGCTCTTTTTTGTATTTCGAAACGGATATCTTAATCTTTTAAGACTTATTTTTTGTTTAATTACTTGTTACGTTTGTTGCTGCTGCTGCTGTTGTTGTTGTTGTTGTTGTTGTTGTTGTTGTTGCTACTACTGTCGCTGCTTACCGAAAGCAGCAATTTTTCTGAGTGAGAGTGCTCTAGAGACGCTTAATTCAAAAAAAGAAAGCCGTCAAGATGGTTGCGAAGGATATAAGCAAATATCACACCAGGGACTCGTCGAATCCATATGAGAAACCACCGAGTATGTCCATCGGGCAGCAGTTCAAACTGTTTCTCTACGATCCGGAGAAAAAGGCTCTCTTTGGCAGGACTGCTAGTAGTTGGGGTAAGTTTTTTTCATTTGATTTTATTTGTTTGGTGTTGCTGTTTATGCTGATCGTCTTTCTCTCTCTCTCTTTCTCTTTCTACACATGTATAAACCAAGAGAGAGAACGATATAGAATCGGCTAAATGGGCGAGTGAAAAGAGCGCTGACCTTACCAACGCAAACTTTCCATTATTACACAGTTGTTTGTTTATCGCGCGTACAACTTCAAATATTTTTTTTATTCAAGATGTACCAACGTGTTTATTAATAGTAAGAAAGTCTCTTTTAATACGTTAACGCGCGCCGATTCTGTCGTGACGCACGTACGACAACGTGTTATGGACGTACGTTCGTCGCGTTAGTAACGTTGGCAAAGAAGAGAAAAGGAACGTTGATTGTTCGCGGTTGGTGGACGTAATATCATGGAGCATCGAAGCTGCGTGGCTACAGGCCGGTATCACTAAGGAACGTTCATCTACCACAAACCGATTTCTCCTACGTACGCATATGCGTGTATAAGTGCCCCAGTACGTCAAAGTTACACGCGCAGGTAGTCGTTGATTATTTCCCTAACGATATTTGCCCGTCAATTTGTATTAATTACTTCTTACGATACATGAGCAACTTGCTATAGTTTCGTTTCCTCGTTTCTTTTTTTTTTTTTACTAGCGGCGCACGCACACCCTCTCTCGCATTGTGATATTTGGGTGCGGTCTTGCTAAACGTTCTTGTATTTGTTACCATTGCATGTCGTTGTTCGACGAAACTCGAGGGAAATTGAACTACAAAACGACACGATTGGTTTTCCTACCGTGGATAGATTGAACGCTCGGGCGGAAGTCGCGATCACGATTGTCAACGAGTTGAATCAGCGATATTCGAGAAAGTATGACGACGGCCTCGCGTCTTCGAGATCGCGGCGATGACGATCGTTTCCACTTGTATATGTGTATGATTTCGCGTAAAAAAGGTGTTCCCGTGTGCGACGTGTGACTCATTGCGCGGAGAATGTACCGTATGCATGCACGCGCGCAATTGTACTTATACGTGTTCCGCTCGCGTTATAAACCGACGACCAGTCTACTTTTTCGCTTTGTCCCTCTCTCCTGGACACGTAACTTTGCGTTCTCGAGTCGCGAGTCCAATTGAAATAGCGCGTGTGCGCGACAGGGAAAGTAGTTGCAGGGCGAGGATGCGTCAAGTACGTTCGATACACGATAACCCAATAACCCAACGGTTCAAATAGAAGCGTCACGAACGATCGATATTATAACGTCGCTGTTGTCTTCCTAGTTTTCCGAATTTCGAAAACTCCGTCCACAAGGCAAGTGGAATCGCCAACCGGTAGAGATACAGGGAAATGGCAAAGACAAGACCGCTTCGATTGCCGTGACCGTTACGACCCTTTCTCCGTCAAACAGCGCGTTTATCGTGAAACAATAAAAAATATCACGTATACAACGTCCCCTTCGCCGCCCAGCGAGGTATAGCACGCGCGCACGCACCCCGTAGCGCGCTGTATTTATCCCCTCCCCTCCCCCTTGACAACAAGCCGAAATCTCATTAACGTCGTTCGATATATCGCGAGAGGGTTTGCGAGCAGCGGCGGCGGTGGATATTTTGGGAATTCGTTGTCCCATGTGCGCATGTCCATGGTCAAGAGAGAGAGAGAGAGAGAGAGAGAGAGAGAGAGCGAGAGCGATGGAGAGAAAAGCATCGAATCGGATGTGCTTCAAGGGCAAGAACTGATTTGCCTCGCACGCTGGGAGCGTGACTCATGGAAAGCTTTCCGCGGTGCGCGTTCTTTTAATGGGAAAATTGGCGGCGACAGTTCATGAATAAGGTCGGATTCATCGCAGACTATACATGTTGGCTAAAGGACCCCCCCCCCCTCCCCCCAACCTCCTTCGCCATCACTCCCTTTCTCTAGGTCTTATTTATATTTAATTGCTCCGGTTTTACACAGTAACCGTTGCGCGTGGCTTATCGTCGGCCAAAGTCTTCCTATCGTTGTTGCAACGCTACGGCTACCGATACCTTTACGTCGTTGACGACCACGCGTCTACGCTTGTCCGGCTACACCAGGCTCGCTGTACAATGTTAGTGCTCGTTTTGCTTGTTTAGCCTCGTACCTTCGCGAAATACAACGCGACGGGAAACGTGGCGTCAATATCGATACGGTAAAAAGCCGTACAAAAGAGTGCCAGTTCCTCTGTAAACGTCGCTCGCTCCGACAGACGCACGCGTTCAATTTCTTTCTCAAGTACTCGTAATGAGCCGTGCCGCGATAGGGACGCATAAAATAAGGTAGGGGAAACGATCTCGCAGTCCAGGTGGATTTTAGCACCAACGGGACAATTGAAAAATCGACTCTGTAAATCGTAATTATCTCGGGTAACGCGGCACGTCACGCGTGTTACGAATTCGACGCTCGTTCCAAGATCATGGCTCAATAGGTGCGCGCGCGCGCTGCCTTGCAACGAGCCAATTAAGCTCTTCGTTACACGCTTTTCCGCCTCGATTGCGCGTTCGCGACGCTTTTGACAAGTCAAATTTCTTCGATATTTGTATTTCGCACAAAGTGCCTACCCTCAAATTTGCCAATGAGAACGAAGCAATTGATGCAGCGAGCAATACACGTTTCGTAGTCGGTATCTGTCTTTCAAACGTTCGATCCTCTGCCCTCGCGGACTAGTACTTTCGCGTCAAGATAATCGATATACCTGTAGAATGGAAATCGAAACGAGCGCTCTTTCAATTGTCGCGGTTGTCGCGCGTGCGCACTTCGCTCGTAGAGCGCGGGTAAATTCAAAGAACGCATACGTCGTTACGAGTTCTCGGCAATCAAATCATCTCGCTGTAAGTCGAAACATGCCAGCAGTATGACGATCGTCGGCGCATTGGTGAATGAGGCGGAAGCCGTTGAGTCTCTGTACGCGCGCCTCTTGATCGTCTCATTCACTCGGTTACTGCTTCTGCTGCTGTTGCTGCCACTGCTACTGCTACTGAATAGCAATTGTTGAACTTCCCCTCCTCCGTGACGCAACGAGGTCAATTGACGTTAAACGGCCGACGGGCATTACGGGAGCCTTACGTAATCTTATACGTGGTACGTGTACCGGCAGGGCCCGCGTGAAGGGTATCCCACCTTTTATCTCCGTTTCTTTTAGTAGTCCGGGCGGGATTCATTCCGCGCCCGACTTACCGTTGGACTGTAAGGGATGAACAGTTCGATGGAAATGCAAATGCGAGTGTACCTTGGTATCGCGTTGCATTTGTGTAGTAACGAGTCAAATGTAAGAGAATACCGAGGACGCGTGTAACCGATCGAGTGCGGCGTCGCACGAGTGAACCGTCGCAGATTTCATTAACGTGCGTAACAACGAACGTACGTTACGCAAGTGAACAAAATACCGAACAAAACGCCGACGACATCCTTCGCGACCGATGCGATTTTGCGACGTGTTATAAAATCACAAAGCACTACGTACAAAGTCTCCACTGTACGCGCTGTGGAGCACGGTCTACCCGCGTCAATCGCTCGTCTCGCGCGTTCGCAAATTAAATAATCGTTTATGGGACCAATAAATTCCAGTCAAACGTCTCGTGCGTGTAATCGTTGTGGATTCTGCGCAGCCGTAGGTACCGACGCGCACGATTTGTTTCCGAGCAATGACTACTATTGAATTACACCGCCGCGACAATCCGAGATTTTTGATCGGCGTTTGCTCCCGTCTGTTGGGAGGATTACGATCGACGAATGCCGAGACGATGTACAGCGTAGAGTGGAGCGGTTGATTCGTTTAACTTTTACAATTAGGTTGCGCTGGACGATTCCTGGTGCGATACCCAGTGTCGAACGATTCGCGAAACAGCGCTGGCGCGCGAACAAAACGCCAAAGAACTCGACGTTCTTCGTCATAGGTTAACCCGACAAAAACGCGCGACGCCTCTAATTGCACGAACTATCCTTAGTCGTTCGAAAGCCACCAAACGAGAGCCCGTCCGTCCGTCCAATCAGCCCAACGACAAAGTTACGTCTCACGATCGCAGTTCTTGGAACGCAAAAAATCATGCGCGTGCGGCGCATCGGCGTTCGTTTTTTTCGTCTTTTACTCGGAAGTAATTAACGAGCTTGGCGGTAGTCGACGGTACATGCGCACTGCGCGACCTCGGGGAGTATATAAAAGCGCTTGCGCGCGAATTGAATCAAAGAGCAAATTGAATTGCTCCACTTGACTGATCCTTTTAATCTCAGCTGATTTGGTACCTCCTTGTTACAACTTTGTGTCTATACGCGACCAGTCCCACACGTACACCTGTATCGTCCGTGCAAGTTTTACTCTTTTTGTTCGAAGGGACACCGAGACGCTTTAGCGATCGCGGTTCGAAACGGGCTGTCGAACGTTTTTTTTAACGATACCTTCGATCGCGATGGCGTTGGATCGTCCTCCGGCGGACTGTGCCAACGATGGAACGAAAGTACGGTTTGGCTCGACAATTTGCGGCTCCGAAAGTGCGTTCCTACTTATTTTGCGCGCGAATTCGACGAGAGGGTCAGTTTCGATAACGCTACGCGATTTTCGCCCGACGAATCCGAATACAATCGCGACCTTCTTTTTGCAGGTAAAATTGGACTTTTCTACTTGATCTTCTACGGGGTTCTAGCAGCTCTGGTTGCAATATGCTTTTGGGTTTTCTTCCAAACGATAGACCCGAGAAAGCCGACATGGATATTGGAACGTTCGATTATTGGCACGAATCCGGGTAAGCTACTTACTCGTTGCCGTTGGAAAAATAAAAAGCACGAGAGACGCGTGTGCGTGCGCGTGCCTTATCCAATTGTTTATTTAATTAAGACTCATCGATTTCGCGCTTTCTGTTGCTCCGTTTATCAGGTTTGGGATTCAGGCCATTGCCACCAGCGGCAAACGTCGAGAGCACGTTAATCTGGTACAAAGGAACCGATAGAGGAAATTACGAACATTGGATCAATTCGTTAGAGAAATTCTTGCACGGTAAGATGCCTTTTTTTCTCGTATTTTTCTGGTTTTGGCCTTTTACTGAATTCTATCGTCCGGACAACAGTCTACCGTACACCTGGAACGACTCCTGGTAGGGGTGCGAACATTCACAATTGCGACTACGATCATCCACCGGGTCGAGGACAAGTTTGCGCGGTCGACGTTAAAAATTGGCATCCGTGCACCAAGGAGAACGTTTACGGGTTTCACAAATCGCAGCCTTGCATCTTCCTCAAGCTCAACAAGGTTTGTACCTCGTCGAGCCGAACAATTTGACGGGTAAACGCGCACGGACTGAAATACGAACAATGTTCGCAGATATACGGATGGGTACCAGAGTTCTACAACGACACTGCGAACCTACCAAAGAAGATGCCCAACTCGTTGAAGGATCACATCAAGTCGATAAAGAACCCGAACGAGCGGAACACCGTTTGGATATCTTGCGAGGGTGAAAATCCAGCCGACCAAGAGAACATCGGCCCAGTCAACATTTACCCGCGAAAAGGCTTCCCTGGTTTCTACTATCCCTACGAGAATTCGGAAGGTTATCTCAGCCCACTGGTCGCTGTTCACTTTGAAAGGCCGCGAAGTGAGTTGTTTGTTGTTTTGCTATGTCTCAACGCGAATTTTTTCGATTGTTTGCGCATTACCTTTACTAATTCGTCGATTTCACGCGTCCTTCTGCCAGCTGGTATTCTGATAAACGTCGAATGCAAGGCCTGGGCAAAAAACATTGTTCATAACCGCCAGGAGAGATTGGGCTCGGCACACTTCGAACTGTTGATCGATTAAACGATGGACTTCGCCACGACTACCAGCAACACCGTCACCGTCACCACCGCCAACGTCGCTGCCAATGGGCGATGGTCGCTTTTTTTGGAATTAAAAAGACACTACTCTGACGTATTGCGTCTCGTGTATTATTTTACGATCCCCTCCCTGTCTTTACTATAAGATTGGCGTATACATGTGTATACTTTGTCGTATTGTTCGTACGTTTTGTCATTAATATTTCAACGCTACCTTTAAAATGTCTTTTTGCCATCGGTGATTTTGTAGATAATCAACGCAGTTGCACCTCGTTAAAGGTTTGTCGGATTCATTTGACGCGTTAAGCTTGACTATAGCGATAAAAAAGTGAACTAGAGTATATTTTAGGAAAGGTAATCAAAGCTGCGCACTGTTAGCGTGCAAGCTATCATTTTCGATAACGTGGATCAAACACTCGATCAGTAAATCCAACGATCTCGTGCACGCGCATTTAATTACAATTATTAAAGTCAATCATCGAGCTTTTCTCAAGAAATAAACAAAGAACCGCTAAAGATATCACGGTATTGTAGATTCCTAGAGATTTTTCAAAAGCCAGTTTCGCTATAAATTTTTATTGAAAAAGAAGCAAACTGCAATGGTTAAAGGTGCCGCTAGCAAGTCGACGTGCTTGTCGGTTTACCGACCGATGAACCAAACAGGGTTCTGGCGCTTCAACGCCTCAACTGATAAAAACCATCGATTTTGACGAATTTTGAGGATCCTCGTAATTACCGTTGATTTGCTTAAATCGTTTGGCTTTGTAGGAATTACGTTGAAAACGTATCGATACGGCCGATTTCGTTAATTTTAAACTTTAAAAGCTAATTGAAATCCTCGCTTATCGTGATAATTACCGTAACTCCGATGGACTGAATATCCAAGAAAACATTTCGAAGGTATCGATGTTTTACAACGAATGTTTACTTTGAACGAACAAGTTGTAAAGTTAACGTTTGGGTCGTGGGATTCGTTGGAGTTTTTGGTGGAATTATTTGCAAAGGTGATTTTTTTAGAGGAACGTTTAAGCCTACGCTTACTTAACGAAGCCAAATAATTGTTCGCTATTATCAACGAAACGAGAGAAATACGAGGATATTTATCCGTTTGACCCTTGTTCAATGTAGAATTGACGTATTAATTATCAACAAATGGGACTATTTGATAACGAATAGATGGTATTAGCTCTTCTTTTTAATAGCGGAATTGAGAAACCGGTTTACACTGGCTTCGCGCAGTTCCGTCTGGAGGTGAGTATTTGCTATTATTTTGGAACATTTGGATAGTAGTGAATGATCATGTTGAGACAAAAGTCACGTTGAAAACCACCCGATTAAAAGGTCGTACAGCACTGTATAATTTTCGTTTGTACGACAAATTTGGAGAAGAGCATTCAAATACAACGAATTATTCGTTACTCTTATCCAATTTTTTAATTTGACGAGTCGCGTTAATCCTGTAAATTGATACAAACGACAAATGAAAAGACTCGACACGAAATGACAAGATCGGAAGTATCAATTTGTGAAAGAACTGCGACGATTACTTTTGTTGATAACGACGATAAAAATATCCGATTGCGAGGATAAATTTCGCGAGTTATACGTTACAACGACCTATTCCACTTATGTATCCTCTTGCGCCTGAGCGTTGCTTACCAATGGTACACCGGTTCAAACCGGACGGCGCGGATTTCACCGTCGAACCTACCACGCTACGCCAGTATTACCGCGGTAAAAGTTAAATGCTCCATAATTTACTGTAACGCTGGTATTCAAAAGACGACACTGTCACCGCTCGAAATCAGTGTAAAACTAGTTTTTAATCGAGCTTGCGATCTAATATCTAACGTGGTCCGCGAGTTTATTTAACGAATGTTGCACCGAACTGCGAGCTCACAACAGAGCAAATGCAGACGAGTACTTTTGTCTCCAGAGAAATTCTAAGAATTATTACGGAATCAAGGCAAACAGAAGTACAAAAGATACGAGTGAATGGAGAACACGATTTTCTTCTTTGTTCGCGTTTGAAGATTATTTATTTCAGTTCAACGGATTAGGGCCGACACACACACACATACACACACACACACACACTCTCTCTCTCTGTTTCTCGTCTACCCTACTGTTTTATCCAACGCAACACGGTGACACAGTGAATATCGTTGTTTCGTGATCGATAAGTAAACGCTGAAAATGTTTGCCATGTATCTCCTCTGTCGATCTTTATTGTTAGGTAAATAAACTAATTGCAGGTATCGTTAATTTGCCTGTTATTCAACTTAAATTTTCACAAAATTATGCAATATCGAATCGATTAAATTGTCTATATCTACATACGTTACGAAATGTTTGCTTCACGGGTCATTTTAGTTTCGTCGATACTCTTAAGAGACAACAATCTGCACAAGTTTGATATGGAAATGAGTAGAACCTGATTAACACGAGCAATTGTAATTATTTATCCAAAATCAATAGTAAGTTTGCCAGCTTTTATTATTTTTAAATAGTATTCGCGAGATATAGTCGATATAACCGCTTGTAGGTCACGCTTCTGCGATGGAAATCAAATTATACATTAGTGTACTCGGATGATGCTTCTTCAGCATTTTTATTGATAAATAGTGAATATTTCTTATTCAAACAACTGTCGAATGTTACGTAAAAGAACAAATAAGAGATTATCATTAAATTATAGTCGAAATCGCGCAGAACTGGTGGTTTTTCTCGAATTAGTTCAACAAAATATTGGTTGTCTTGGATTCCGCTTCAGCGACCGCTTGAAATACACAATCAAGCGATAGTTTAAAAGACACGTCTCGAGCGAAAACACAAACTTGGATCAAATTGGAAGAAAAGTAGAGTCCCAAGAAGCACTACCTAAAAATCAGCCAACAAGTTGGAAAAAATTAGAAAAAGATAACGAAATCGCAGATTTTAGGTCGTGGACGAGTAAACGAATCCACGCGCGAGATATATATATATATAGAGAGAGAGAGAGACAAAGATAGAAAGAAATTTTGGATTGCAGGTATAACGATTTTGCTGGGAATATAAGGGAGCCTGCGCTACATATCGAGCGGTCTGATGGCACATAGCCCGTATACACAGGGGGTAACTGGTTCCAACCAGATGCGAGAAAGAGGAGAGAGACTGGGACATAGCGCAAGAGGGGAGGATCGCTGGTACGCGCGAACCGGATATTTCCAGATGAAACCAGCCCAGCCACCCTGTGCACCGCTAGCTGCTGGAAATCGAAGTCAGACAACCCTCGCTAACACTCTCTCTCTCTCCCTCCCCCGCCGTTCCTTCTCCACGACCAGCCCCACTTTCCTACTACTGTCGACAGAGCGCAAACCCCCATTGCTAACCCATCTACACCCCCACCATCGTTACGTCCTATGTGTACTCGTATAGACGGACTTGTGCAGCACGTGGATGTGAAACGTACAGCTGGGCTGTATAGATCTTTACACGCGTTCTGTACCAATACCATGCTTGCATGCGTTTACGGAGGATGCGCGCTCGAACCCTACTTCTTGTTCGTATTTTCTTCTTTTTTTCGCGTGATTCTCTGCTGCTGGTTTTTATAAAATCATTGCTTTTATCCAAGCAAAACAATGGAGCGCCCTACTTCACAAAGCTTCAAATACGTCGATTTTCTTAGACTCGTTAGCGATTTGAGATCTCCAGCCGTAACACGTACAAATTAATCCGCGCTAGATACACAACGAACAAGAAGAAGAAGCAACGCCAGACGACGGCTGCGACACGGCATCTCGAGCTTTGACATTAGCCTAGAGATGATTGGAAAAGAGCTCTTGGGCGATGCATAGATTGCGATTGCCGTGCGCGCCACGCTGGTCTGACCTTAGCCTCCAATTCGTCGACGCTACTCCGTTTATCCGTCCGTGTGTGCGCGCGGTAACACGTACGATGCGGTACTTCACTGGATGGCGTATACTTGCCGCCGCTACTGCTACTGCTCCTCCTGCTGCCGCTACCGATTTGTAGGTCTGCGTGCCGCCCGGACGTTGTGCAAGGACGACTGAGTAAAACGCTCGCCGAATCATTTTTGATTGGCCCGGATGCGAACGTTTTGCTCGTGCGATTTTCCACGTTAGACCTGTGCGCGTGACAAACCCTTTTCTTTGGTTTTACTTTTACATCGCGAACGATCGCTCTTACGAGAGTAGCGCTGCACACGAGAAAAAGCAGCAATTTGACTCTTCTCGTCGGTTGTACGATTACGTCCAGTCAGCGAATCAAGCTTTTCGCTTACTACGGCATATGCCGCACCTGTGACGATCGCGACTCTTTGGAATTGTAATTCCGGTGTTTTTCCGATTGGCAAAGTGATTCTCAGTCGTTAACCGAGCTTCACGAACGACAAAAGACAAAGACGCGAGGCACGACAACGAGTTGAGAGCACTCAAAAGAAAATCGCGAGCGTTGATTAGACACGGGACATTCCCGAGGAAAAGATTTATTTATTCGATCAGACAAACGCACGTCGATGCATTCGCTCGCCTTCGCGCGTCTATTCTTCCTCGAGCTTTTTACCGAGAGACTTCCGCTCGTCTCTCGGGAGTCTTTAAGTAATTTAACGAAAACCGGGTCTAACCGGGTAGAATTCGAATCGTTTTGCTTCGTCTGGTGTCCCTGTGTTTGCCACTTCTCTTTTTCGAGGTGTTGCATCCTACGCAATCTCGCGTACTTTCAGCAGAACGATCGCAATGACTCGTATGTCCCTTCAGGCTCGACCAAAACGACGTTGAATTCGCATGAAAAAAAAGAAAGAAAATGCGCAACTGTGCACGGTGAACGTGCAAACTCGCGACCTGCGCGTTCCGCTTGTTCGATGAATATTATTTCTCAACGAGTCCGTTCGTCGTTAAAAAGTAGACGAAAGACGACGAAAAAGATGAAAAAGGTTTGAACGGAAAAGGTGGTGTGTTGCGTAAATCGACAAGAGCCAACCGATTTTGAGCGGGCGAGAGAAGAGCGTCTAATTTCGACGTCGATCGAGCGTCGACCATAGTCGAAAGAGCGCCGTTGTGTTAATATTGTCGGGCAAAATACGACACCCCACACGGTACGTTATATACGTGCAGTCGAGCGTCTCTGCACTTCCGCGAGCTCACCTGTCCTCCTCCACGTCTCGGTCTCGTGTGCTCGCGTGTACATGGAAAAAAAGAAAGACGCGTGAAATTGAAAAAAGATCAAATAATAACGAGGGGGGGGGGGGGTTCGGTGACGTACGGTACACGTATAAAAGTACAAAAAGTGCATACGATGGAGCGCGTAATATACCGCGTGTACTAACGAAACGACTCGGTGCGCGCGCGGTACAACGAAAGCCGCCAAGTTTGTATGTTGCATGGTAGCGCGAGAGAGGGGAGTGGACAAGGTAGGAGAAAAAGAGAGGAAGGGGAAGAGAGCGGTGTAGCGAGCAGCAGAGCGCTTGGGCTTCGAGTTATACTCGCGTACAGAATCCCCGTGGAGGAGAGCTGCTAACGCCTAGTGTTTGGGCTCTTTCTCCTCGTCAGTCAACCTGGCGGTGCGACACACGCTGCGCCGCTAGTGTTTCAGTGTTGCTATCATCTCTCTTTCTCCCTCTCTCTCTCTCTTTCTCTCTCTCTCTCTCTCTCAACTCTCGTTATACTCGCTCTTTTTTGTATTTCGAAACGGATATCTTAATCTTTTAAGACTTATTTTTTGTTTAATTACTTGTTCCGTTTGTTGCTGCTACTGCTGTTGTTATTGTTGTTGCTACTACTGTCGCTGCTTACCGAAAGCAGCAATTTTTCTGAGTGTGAGTGCTCTAGAGACGCTTAATTCAAAAAAAGAAAGCCGTCAAGATGGTTGCGAAGGATATAAGCAAATATCACACCAGGGACTCGTCGAATCCATATGAGAAACCACCGAGTATGTCCATCGGGCAGCAGTTCAAACTGTTTCTCTACGATCCGGAAAAAAAAGCTGTTTTTGGCAGGACTGCCAGTAGTTGGGGTAAGTTTTTTTCATTTGATTTTATTTGTTTGGTGTTCCTGTTTATACCGATCGTCTTTCTCTCTCTCTCTCTCTCTCTCTCTCTCTTTCACTTTCTACACATGTATAAACCATGAGAGAGAGAGAGAGAGAGAGAGAGAGAGAGAGAGAGAGAGAGAGAAAGACAGAGGAAGAGAGAGAGACAGACAGAAAAAATCAGCTGAATGAGCGAATGAAAAGGGCGCTGGCCTCGTCAAACTAATTTTCTATTATTACACAGTTGCTTGCTTATCGTGCGTACAACTCCGAATCTTTTTTTTGTCCATGAGGTAGGAACCTGTTTAGTATCCTTTTTTATTCGTTTTCTTATGGAACGCCGAGCAGGTGGGTGTGGATCGTCTCTCTCTCTCTCTCTCTCTCTCTCTCAGTATCTTTTTCGTTACCTGCTACTTCTCGTTCTCGTGTAGTGAGTAAGAAAGTTTCTTTCAATGCGCTAACGCGCGCCGATTCTATCGTGACGCACGTATGACAACGTGTTATGGACGTACGTTCGTCGCGTTAGTAACGTTGGCAAAGAAGAGAAAAGGAACGTTGATCGTTCGCGGTTGGTGGACGTAATATCATGGAGCTTCGAAGCTGCTAGGCTACAGGTCGATATCACTAAGGAACGTCCATCGGCCAGAAACCGATTTCTCCTACGTACGCGTATGCGTGTATAAGTGCCCCGGTACGTCAAAGTTACACGCGCAGGTAGTCGTTGATTATTTCCCTAACGATATTTGCCCGTCAATTTGTATTAATTACGTGTCACGATGCACGAGCATCGTTATCGTCTTAGCCTTATGATTCATCGTCAAAGCCTCGTCAAAAGTACCGAAAAATTGGTCCGTTAACGAGCTCGTCGAAGGAACAAGCCAAAGGAACGATCGATGAATAAATAACGAATAAATCGCGCGAGACGGTGCAGAAGGGCAGTAGGCGCGCGTTCTCGCGTGGGCAAAGGATCGTCGCGGCGTGTCGGTTGCTCGATCAATTCGACGTTCGCGCGGTACCGCTGTTCCTTTGAGTTTCTCGCGTTAATTTCAACGAAAAAGACGCGCTGCATCGGTACACGTGAGAACAGGTAGTTGGAGCGATGCTGAGTCTCCGTTTGCGCGCGTTCGACGTGCATCAAACATCTTGGCATTGAGCTTGTACGCGTGCGTGCGTGCCTGTGTGTGTGTATATACACGCACATAGTTATAAGAGGTTGCTCAACCGTTAGGTTAGGATATATTCGTAAAGCCGCACGACGACGACGGCTTGGAAGCAACAGACTAATGGCGTTATATAGTCGTACCGTGCAGGGCTGTAGTCGTCGAATCGGTGTACCCGTAGCCTCAGAGATCGTACGTGGAGGCTGATATGGTCATTCCTACCATGTCAAATGTCGCGCACACGCAACTTGCTATAGTTTCGTTTCCTCGTTTCTTTTTTTTTTTTACTAGCGGCGCACGCACACCCTCTCTCGCATTGTGATATTTGGGTGCGGTCTTGCTAAACGTTCTTGTATTTGTTACCATTGCATGTCGTTGTTCGACGAAACTCGAGGGAAATTGAACTACAAAACGACACGATTGGTTTTCCTACCGTGGATAGATTGAACGCTCGGGCGGAAGTCGCGATCACGATTGTCAACGAGTTGAATCAGCGATATTCGAGAAAGTATGACGACGGCCTCGCGTCTTCGAGATCGCGGCGATGACGATCGTTTCCACTTGTATATGTGTATGATTTCGCGTAAAAAAGGTGTTCCCGTGTGCGACGTGTGACTCATTGCGCGGAGAATGTACCGTATGCATGCACGCGCGCAATTGTACTTATACGTGTTCCGCTCGCGTTATAAACCGACGACCAGTCTACTTTTTCGCTTTGTCCCTCTCTCCTGGACACGTAACTTTGCGTTCTCGAGTCGCGAGTCCAATTGAAATAGCGCGTGTGCGCGACAGGGAAAGTAGTTGCAGGGCGAGGATGCGTCAAGTACGTTCGATACACGATAACCCAATAACCCAACGGTTCAAATAGAAGCGTCACGAACGATCGATATTATAACGTCGCTGTTGTCTTCCTAGTTTTCCGAATTTCGAAAACTCCGTCCACAAGGCAAGTGGAATCGCCAACCGGTAGAGATACAGGGAAATGGCAAAGACAAGACCGCTTCGATTGCCGTGACCGTTACGACCCTTTCTCCGTCAAACAGCGCGTTTATCGTGAAACAATAAAAAATATCACGTATACAACGTCCCCTTCGCCGCCCAGCGAGGTATAGCACGCGCGCACGCACCCCGTAGCGCGCTGTATTTATCCCCTCCCCTCCCCCTTGACAACAAGCCGAAATCTCATTAACGTCGTTCGATATATCGCGAGAGGGTTTGCGAGCAGCGGCGGCGGTGGATATTTTGGGAATTCGTTGTCCCATGTGCGCATGTCCATGGTCAAGAGAGAGAGAGAGAGAGAGAGAGAGAGAGAGAGCGAGAGCGATGGAGAGAAAAGCATCGAATCGGATGTGCTTCAAGGGCAAGAACTGATTTGCCTCGCACGCTGGGAGCGTGACTCATGGAAAGC
Source organism: Chouioia cunea (assembly GCA_030064505.1). Lineage (NCBI taxonomy): Eukaryota > Metazoa > Arthropoda > Insecta > Hymenoptera > Eulophidae > Chouioia > Chouioia cunea. Next base: position 8,095,545 of record JAOPFQ010000001.1, read on the forward strand.
TTTCCGCGGTGCGCGTTCTTTTAATGGGAAAATTGGCGGCGACAGTTCATGAATAAGGTCGGATTCATCGCAGACTATACATGTTGGCTAAAGGACCCCCCCCCCCTCCCCCCAACCTCCTTCGCCATCACTCCCTTTCTCTAGGTCTTATTTATATTTAATTGCTCCGGTTTTACACAGTAACCGTTGCGCGTGGCTTATCGTCGGCCAAAGTCTTCCTATCGTTGTTGCAACGCTACGGCTACCGATACCTTTACGTCGTTGACGACCACGCGTCTACGCTTGTCCGGCTACACCAGGCTCGCTGTACAATGTTAGTGCTCGTTTTGCTTGTTTAGCCTCGTACCTTCGCGAAATACAACGCGACGGGAAACGTGGCGTCAATATCGATACGGTAAAAAGCCGTACAAAAGAGTGCCAGTTCCTCTGTAAACGTCGCTCGCTCCGACAGACGCACGCGTTCAATTTCTTTCTCAAGTACTCGTAATGAGCCGTGCCGCGATAGGGACGCATAAAATAAGGTAGGGGAAACGATCTCGCAGTCCAGGTGGATTTTAGCACCAACGGGACAATTGAAAAATCGACTCTGTAAATCGTAATTATCTCGGGTAACGCGGCACGTCACGCGTGTTACGAATTCGACGCTCGTTCCAAGATCATGGCTCAATAGGTGCGCGCGCGCGCTGCCTTGCAACGAGCCAATTAAGCTCTTCGTTACACGCTTTTCCGCCTCGATTGCGCGTTCGCGACGCTTTTGACAAGTCAAATTTCATCGATATTTGTATTTCGCACAAAGTGCCTACCCTCAAGCTTGCCAATGAGAACGAAGCAATTGATGCAGCGAGCAATACACGTTTCGTAGTCGGTATCTGTCTTTCAAACGTTCGATCCTCTGCCCTCGCGGACTAGTACTTTCGCGTCAAGATAATCGATATACCTGTAGAATGGAAATCGAAACGAGCGCTCTTTCAATTGTCGCGGTTGTCGCGCGTGCGCACTTCGCTCGTAGAGCGCGGGTAAATTCAAAGAACGCATACGTCGTTACGAGTGCTCGGCAAACAAATCACCTCGCTGTAAGTCGAAATGAGCGAAGCTCTTTGTTCGCAATCCGTGGCACTTGACGCGCAGTCGTCTCATCGTCAACTCTTGTTTTCCGTTTGAACAATCGCAATCAATCGACATGCTCAGAAAAGTTCAAAAAATTCATAGTTAGCGCGTATCGATTTGTTCATCGGAAAACGGAACACGCTCGTTCAAAAGTATATCTTTCGGAAAAAACCCGGTTCAGCATTGGCCTTGTGGACGAAATAAAAGCTTACGTACGCGTATGTACGTTGCAGACACGTGTGCGTACGTGTGAAAACCGGGAAAATGCGGAGCGGACAAAAGGCCAGCAGTAGGACGATCGTCGGCGCATTGGTGAATGAGGCGGAAGCCGTTGAGTCTCTGTACGCGCGCCTCTCGATCGTCTCGCTCACTCGGTTCCTGCTTCTGCTGCTGCTGCCGCTGCTGCTACTTCTGCTTCTGCTATTGAATGGCAATTGTTGAACTTCCCCTCCTCCGTGGCGCAACGAGGTCAATTGACGTTAAACGGCCGACGGGCATTACGGGAGCCTTACGTAATCTTATACGTGGTACGTGTACCGGCAGGGCCCGCGTGAAGGGTATCCCACCTTTTATCTCCGTTTCTTTTACTAGTCCGGGCGGAATTCATTCCGCGCCCGACTTACCGTTGGACTGTAAGGGATGAACAGTTCGATGGAAATGCAAATGCGAGTGTACCTTGGTATCGCGTTGCATTTGTGTAGTAACGAGTCAAATGTAAGAGAATACCGAGGACGCGTGTAACCGATCGAGTGCGGCGTCGCACGAGTGAACCGTCGCAGATTTCATTAACGTGCGTAACAACGAACGTACGTTACGCAAGTGAACAAAATACCGAACAAAACGCCAACGACATCCTTCGCGACCGATGCGATTTTGCGACGTGTTATAAAATCACAAAGCACTACGTACAAAGTCTCCACTGTACGCGCTATGGAGCACGGTCTACCCGCGTCAATCGCTCGTCTCGCGCGTTCGCAAATTAAATAATCGTTTATGGGACCAATAAATTCCAGTCAAACGTCTCGTGCGTGTAATCGTTGTGGATTTTGCGCAGCCGTAGGAACCGACGCGCACGATTTGTTTCCGAGCAATGACTACTATTGAATTACACCGCCGCGACAATCCGAGATTTTTGATCGGCGTTTGCTCCCGTCTGTTGGGAGGATTACGATCGACGAATGCCGAGACGATGTACAGCGTAGAGTGGAGCGGTTGATTCGTTTAACTTTTACAATTAGGTTGCGCTGGACGATTCCTGGTGCGATACCCAGTGTCGAACGATTCGCGAAACAGCGCTGGCGCGCGAACAAAACGCCAAAGAACTCGACGTTCTTCGTCATAGGTTAACCCGACAAAAACGCGCGACGCCTCTAATTGCACGAACTATCCTTAGTCGTTCGAAAGCCACCAAACGAGAGCCCGTCCGTCCGTCCAATCAGCCCAACGACAAAGTTACGTCTCACGATCGCAGTTCTTGGAACGCAAAAAATCATGCGCGTGCGGCGCATCGGCGTTCGTTTTTTTCGTCTTTTACTCGGAAGTAATTAACGAGCTTGGCGGTAGTCGACGGTACATGCGCACTGCGCGACCTCGGGGAGTATATAAAAGCGCTTGCGCGCGAATTGAATCAAAGAGCAAATTGAATTGCTCCACTTGACTGATCCTTTTAATCTCAGCTGATTTGGTACCTCCTTGTTACAACTTTGTGTCTATACGCGACCAGTCCCACACGTACACCTGTATCGTCCGTGCAAGTTTTACTCTTTTTGTTCGAAGGGACACCGAGACGCTTTAGCGATCGCGGTTCGAAACGGGCTGTCGAACGTTTTTTTTAACGATACCTTCGATCGCGATGGCGTTGGATCGTCCTCCGGCGGACTGTGCCAACGATGGAACGAAAGTACGGTTTGGCTCGACAATTTGCGGCTCCGAAAGTGCGTTCCTACTTATTTTGCGCGCGAATTCGACGAGAGGGTCAGTTTCGATAACGCTACGCGATTTTCGCCCGACGAATCCGAATACAATCGCGACCTTCTTTTTGCAGGTAAAATTGGACTTTTCTACTTGATCTTCTACGGGGTTCTAGCAGCTCTGGTTGCAATATGCTTTTGGGTTTTCTTCCAAACGATAGACCCGAGAAAGCCGACATGGATATTGGAACGTTCGATTATTGGCACGAATCCGGGTAAGCTACTTACTCGTTGCCGTTGGAAAAATAAAAAGCACGAGAGACGCGTGTGCGTGCGCGTGCCTTATCCAATTGTTTATTTAATTAAGACTCATCGATTTCGCGCTTTCTGTTGCTCCGTTTATCAGGTTTGGGATTCAGGCCATTGCCACCAGCGGCAAACGTCGAGAGCACGTTAATCTGGTACAAAGGAACCGATAGAGGAAATTACGAACATTGGATCAATTCGTTAGAGAAATTCTTGCACGGTAAGATGCCTTTTTTCTCGTATTTTTCTGGTTTTGGCCTTTTACTGAATTCTATCGTCCGGACAACAGTCTACCGTACACCTGGAACGACTCCTGGTAGGGGTGCGAACATTCACAATTGCGACTACGATCATCCACCGGGTCGAGGACAAGTTTGCGCGGTCGACGTTAAAAATTGGCATCCGTGCACCAAGGAGAACGTTTACGGGTTTCACAAATCGCAGCCTTGCATCTTCCTCAAGCTCAACAAGGTTTGTACCTCGTCGAGCCGAACAATTTGACGGGTAAACGCGCACGGACTGAAATACGAACAATGTTCGCAGATATACGGATGGGTACCAGAGTTCTACAACGACACTGCGAACCTACCAAAGAAGATGCCCAACTCGTTGAAGGATCACATCAAGTCGATAAAGAACCCGAACGAGCGGAACACCGTTTGGATATCTTGCGAGGGTGAAAATCCAGCCGACCAAGAGAACATCGGCCCAGTCAACATTTACCCGCGAAAAGGCTTCCCTGGTTTCTACTATCCCTACGAGAATTCGGAAGGTTATCTCAGCCCACTGGTCGCTGTTCACTTTGAAAGGCCGCGAAGTGAGTTGTTTGTTGTTTTGCTATGTCTCAACGCGAATTTTTTCGATTGTTTGCGCATTACCTTTACTAATTCGTCGATTTCACGCGTCCTTCTGCCAGCTGGTATTCTGATAAACGTCGAATGCAAGGCCTGGGCAAAGAACATTGTTCATAACCGACACGAGAGATTGGGCTCGGTACACTTCGAACTGTTGATCGATTAAACGATCGACTTCGTCGCCGCTACCACCAACACCATCTACATCACCGCCGCAAACGTCGCTGCCAATATAACTCATCGATTGCGCTTTATCACTTCGCATACGAACGTCCAGGCGGTATTTGACTCGATAAGAGTTCACGGTGTCTGTAGGGACACGCATAGATCATCGATAGAGTAAATTAATTATTCCATCTTGAGAATTCATCGCTGAATGCAAATGTCTTTCTACTATAGTTTATAACTACTTATACGTAGCGACCTATTTGTAGTTCGTTAATCATTCTTAAGATCGAATAGTTAAGTGATTCTATGATTGTGCTCTCTTTGCAAAACGGATTGACGCTACTAAGCACTGCGCAAACAATAAAAATGTATAAAAACGGCAGTTTAAATAAAAAAAAAAACGTTTTTGCCACGTAATTTGATATTCTTTCTTTTTTTTAACAGATCGAGAAATAGATTATTAGAATTTTTCGAGGTTATATACAGAATTACGAATCATATATAATTATATTAACTTGTATCTCGAAGCATTATCAATGATATTATTGTAGTCAACATTCTTCTGCATCAATTAGTGAGCTAATAATTGAACAAATTTGTACATACTTTACAAAGTTGAAAATATATGACATTAAATAAAATGCATCACAAGTACGTCACTGTATTCATTACTAATGGCTAATTTCCTAGTTGTGCATCTTTCGTTTATGCTTTAAAGCGGTCGTTAAACAAGGGATGTTTGATACCTTACGATCAAGATAACGACGACTACTTTAAAGGAGCTAGGCAACGTTGAAAAGTGAATTCAAAAAAATGTCGATGTAATGTGTATAATAGTACGCGTTATACGTATTACAACGCCGTTCCGGTATTATCTAAACTTTTACAAAACAAGTTTTGTTTTTATCCACGACATTATACGGTATCAGGCCATCACTTGAAAACTATAAAGTATCACGCTCGTAATGCAAAGTCACTCTTTACAAAACTTATATAATACTAACATAGTTGTCTTAATATATAAACAATGAGCTTATGTGTACAATTCGTACCGTACACTACGAATCCAGCGTAGAAACAACAGTTACGTCGGTAGCCGCGTGAAAAAAAAAAGTGGCGACAATTAATTTTATAGTCGTGCAATATTGATTTGTGTTTGGGCAGACGTTGAAAAAAAAGCCACAATCAAGCCGACTCCGTTCAACGTCAATTCTTTTAATACGTTACGATTAAGTACAACGACAATACACTTTATGTTCAATAATCACTCGATTAATTAAATTGACGTTTTCTTAACTTACCAGTGCTATTTGAAATACCGGCTTTCTTACTCGCATTTTTGTTTAATTGAAATACAAGATCAATCATTTATGTAGGCAAAATTACTCGATATGTTTCGATCGAATAAATCTCGACACAGCGTTAAATTATTTGTACTTCTGCCAGCATAGAACGGGGGTCAGTTCACTCGAGTCTTTTCTATTAAATGACGTTGGAGAATCAAGTTATACGTGAGATTTTTTGCAACGCGCGTCATTTTAACAAGAAAAGACCGATAATGCAGTGGCGCAACATTGACAAACAAATGTCTTACAATCTACTCAGAGGAGCTATAGTTACACTGGAACAACGCAAACACACGTATATTCGGACAAAACAAAATCGTGGTAAATGACTCAACGCCACAAAATTAAGTATATTTCACATGGAAATTCTGTAGGCATTACACGATGGAATATACCAGTATGATTTTAGCACGGTAGACGTATCTACGTTCAAGTTACGTGTGTGTCGGTTCTTATTAGCGGTTAAAATATTACAATAGTGCTTTAAACGTCATTCTAAAACGTAATAATACGCTTAATACAAGGCGTATGTAACTGGTGTTAAGTACTCGACCAAAGCTGGTTGTTGGCAAAAACTTAAGCAGATCTTTAAGAAATTGGCAGTTGAGTCAGTTATCCTAAGATTTTTACTTCTACGATCGCGCGTGTATTTATTATTATCGTCGCGAATTCATGACAAAATTGTCAATCATCGTGTACATTTCACAAAGGCTATTTGATCGTTTTCGAGATAATTATTCATTCGTTTCCATTTCGCGACATCGTATTTTCGGCAGCAAAGAGGCATCGTTTGGTTCGACTACGTTGTAGTATAATTGTTGTAAAAATATGAGTTAGCCTTAGGCCAATTATGAAAATGTCATTCTTGTTCCCTTCGTTACGCAAGTGAAGTATCTTTGCGGTTGACGATTGTTCGAAGACGTCGATAACAAAGTAGAGAGCCGTTTGAATGATCGTCGATGAAAGGGTTTCTGTAGCGATCGATTCGACGACAACGTTTCTATACGTATACATGTACGTACATGCGTACACGCGTGAATATGTATAGGACGAGGAGTAGGCACAATTCCTCGGAGATTAATTGACGACGGTACGTTAATCGACCTTAAGTTCAAAGCGGACAGCACCACTTTTGTCACCTCGTTCAGACTTGTGGATAATATTCTTCGCCCAAGCTTGACATTCCATTCTAACAACATCGTTCGCTAAAATACAAGTTGTATGATTGTTATTTCGTTGTCGTTCAAGAACAACTGGCAATGAACGAGGTATTAACGTTGTACGTACGTGATAGTCGTGTAAACTGTATTGCTACAATCGGGCTTAAGTATTCTCGTTGATTCGCGTAAGGATAATAGTAACCAGGAAAACCACGAGTTTTCGGATAATAAATTACATCGTCGGTAGCGTCCCCTTTGTTTTGCACTTGTATAGTTTCATTAGCACGGGGTTTTATTCTGTTGCACGAGAGCCACACAGTGTTCAACTAAACAATACAACGAATTATAATTATTCACTCGAATGACCAGTATACGATAGACAATTGCCACTGTTCGTTTACCTTTTCCGGCTCGTTTTTCAGACTTTTTACGTAGTTTTGCAGATCTTGGGGCATGTCTGCGGGTAAGTTTTCCGTGTCGTTGTAATATTCCGGCATCCAGTCGAATATCTAGAAATTAGACGTTAAAATTAATATCAACGATCGATTTTCGCGAGTACGTGTGTTCTTGTCAAATGGAAAATGATAAAAGACACGAGACAAAGTGGACTTTTATCGTGTGGTTTCTCTTTCCTTTGGCAAACTCGTGCCTTGATTGCTTTCGATCAATTATCCATTAGATTCGCGGGAGACAATAACAAATATTCGTCCTGGTAAGTTTGATGAAGGAGGAGTTATACGTCGATTAACCTTGGCGACGCTGGATAAACGCCGTAAAATATCCTGGAATAGAATACGACGCTTGCTTTCCAGGGGAACTTACCTTGTTGAGCTTGATGAAGATACACGGCTGCGAATGTTTGAAACCGTAACGATTTTTGGACGTGCACTCGCCGTAATTTTCCAAATCGACGATACACACTTTGCCATTGACCGGTGGTCGATTGTAATCGCAATGCATTTGATTCATACCACCGTCGACCAATTTCGATCTGTTCCGATACTCTGTAAATCCATCAAATGATCGACTTGGTAAACAATCGACGAACGTGCAAGGTGTAAACTTACTGTCTAGAAATTCGTCCAGTAGCGTTGTCCATTTATCGATCTGCGTTTCGTTCTTTGCGTCGTACCAGATGAGCGCTCTGTCTTTGGTATCGTTGGAAATCGGTCGAAATCCAAGTCCTGAAAACGAGGTACAATCGTATACGTCAAGTTAGCGAAAGTCGCGAGATTGATCGATTGTTCGAACGAACGTAAATACGTGTCAATGGCAAAGAGATTTCCGCGTTGTCACTCGTTTTGTACCGTGAAAAACAATCGCGTTTCAACGTGCATACGCGTACGTCGTTGCGAGGGAGTCGCGTGACGCCAACAATATTAATCGTCAACGTCGACCGGTAGCTAGCGTGCGCAACTTTGTTTTTCTACCAAAGCAATAATGGATTCATGGACAAGATAGCGCCGTTGCACACGGAGGTTCTTGTTTTATTTGCTTACCTGGATTAGTTCCTATGATACTCCTTTCCAGAGTGTAAGTCGGTCGATGGTCGTCTAACGATGCCATTAGTCCCCAAAAGCAAATTGCGCACAATACGGCTAATACGCTGTAGAATACCAAATAGAAAAGTCCCACGACACCTGCAATCACAATCCACGTACGGGGTAAGTACGCGCGATAACGCTTCATGAAGAACAAAAAACCAAGAAGAAGACGCCATTTTCGAAAGTACTTGTGTAATCGCGATATCATCCAAGTTTCCATTAAGCCTATTAATACGTCCGCGCGTATCTAGAATCCACGCTGTAATCGCGAAAAGCATTGGCGCGACGTCACGCGCGAAGCGCAGACGAAAAACGCGTCACACTGCACGTACAGCGACACGTACGAATGACAATTCGCAACAACAAATGTTTACAAACTGCGAGAGAGTACACAGTGTGACGTCGAACGTACCGTTTAAAACGGAAATACTCCGTCTCTCGTATGCAGTTGGCATTCGCCCAGATATGTATTCCGTTGCTAAATATAAATTTTCCTCGTTCGGTAGTGCTTTGAGAAGAACATTGCCGGTACGCTCGTGCGTTAGATGGACGAGCGCTTTGCAATAAGTTTATATAGCGGAAAATGTAAGCTTGGCAAACGGTAAGGGTCAATTACGCAAACTTACTCGTCCGTTGTTTTTTTCTTGTCTTTTTCGTTGGCCCGAGGCGAAGAAAGCTCGTTCGAGCCAGCTTTTCCACGCGAGTACTCGGCTGATTTACAATCCAACGTGAGTGCGTTCGATTAATCGTCAATTCAACGTAATTTTCGTCGTAATTGTCATCGCATTTTTCACGCGATACCAATTTTGGATTTGAAACAAATGTCTCCCGCGTTATTCGAAGAACGTGCTTTCGTACGAGTCATCGGATTCTTGTGATTATTTACTTTAAACCAATGATACATTTACGTATCGATCGAACGTCCTCAACGCGATAGGTAGCATATCCTGGATTTGGAAGATTTTTATCGTTCTCAATGTCCGACACAGCAGAAATAGTCCCGGCCAAATGCTGCTGGAAACTAAGTTTGTAATCGAATCTACAGCAGAGCGAGAACGCGAGAAGGTACACACCGCAATTGTTATCGATCGACAGTACTCGGACAATATTTGGAAATTGGCCTTGTTATTTTGAAGGAGTAAACGCTACTGTTGTTATTTTTTTTTTCAATCATCGCGTGCAAAAATATTTTCGAGCGAAATGCCTTCGTTTTCAGCGCAAAAATAAATCGTGTGATTTCTATTTTAAAGTCGTATCCTAACGGATGATTTTCAATCTTTCTCAACGAATCACAAAACACAAATGTACTTTTACGGAACGATCGACCGTCGTCGTAAACGCCTATTCTAGTCCTTTTCTTCGTTTCTTAACTAACAATCGACGTAGGCTACAATGGAAAAAAAGAAATCCAACGTACCGCGAACTCGCGGTAATCAAATATCGACGCAGACTTGCACACCGAGTATCGGTTACAAACTTAACGAATCGAATACTTTTCTCCGTTGCTGTATTTACTGTCCACTTCGAATGTGATAAACGTATCCCTTCAGGGAGTAAGTATCGCGAGACAAGATGACGTAACGTCGAGGATCATTTTTACGCGGTAATTTATACCACCGGCAGCATTTGTACAGCCGAGGTCAAAGATAACGAAAAGGAGTGTCAGCGCGCGGTGTGCGTTAACACTCGAGCTGTTTTGTCAAATTTGCAAAAAGTACAAACGAACGCGTGTTTATACGCGCTCGTTAAACAGCTTCGGCAATGGCTTTGCGCGCAACGACTCTCCGTACGAACAACGTATACTTCTAAAAGACGAACGAACCTCGCGTAATAATAGCTTACTCTCGTAATCAATCGGTCTAGCTGCATCGATCCTTTCCAAGCGCGAAATATCGATTGACTTTTTTTTTTTTCTCTCCCCGGGAAAAGTCAAAATACACCGGTGGCCCACACCTACGTATGTCAATACAAACATCTGCGCTCTCTTCGTACAACGTACAAACCTTGAATTAATTGCCGCCAATGTAAACGTATCGTCGATGCTAAATTTGACTCGGTTTCATTCGTAAAGAAGGCATTTAACGCAGAGGAAATATTTGCGAAAAAAACTAGAGCTTTACTCGTTATTTTTCGACTCAAGGTTAATACAACTTCCCTTTGATCTATCGCCCACTTAGCGCGATGAGTTCGCCCGATGATTTCTAATGCTCGTGGAGTTATGCTAAGTGCGAACATAGCCACTTAATTGTCTGATTCTTCTCAAGTTCTTTCTGTATGGCAGTTTTTTGTTGTTGCCGTTGGACGTTTACGTGGCTGAATATAATTAGTTCCGTAATTGTTTTGAGTTTTTATTAAGCTTGTTGGGAGCAATTTGTGTTTGAGTTTTTAACTTTATTCACGTGTTAGCATTCTTGCGAAATGTTGTAATTTCCATGCCCAAATTATGACCGTACCAGTAACAATAAATCAATAACTTGATCGTAAATTAACTTATTCAGATTTTCAGATCGAACAACGGCATTGGTCGTTCGCGTTTAAAAAGTGTTAAACGTGCTCAAATAAAATTATCCTTTGACTTTCCCTGCAATCGGCACTGCTTATCTTTTCTTTTGTCGCCATTTACGTGATTTTAATAGAGACTTTTTACAAACGACTCTTTAGCTTGACGCGACAAATTGAAACAAACGATTCTCCGCCGACATATCGAAAAAGTAGATAAAATTATAATCCGGAGGGAATACAAGTACGGGAAAACTTTTTTTAAAGCCAAACCCAATAACCCAATAATTCCAAAACTTGTACTCTATTTCACCGATGGCTCTCCTTCCAAAAAATGTTCGGCAATGTGCCGCGAACAACCCCACAAAGAAAATAGATACAACGTATAACCGGCGAACAAAGAAAATCCAACGCACGTGTGCGTATACTCCAAGATGAAAAAGTGTTTTTTTTTCTACATACGCATGGCATCTGTCTTTGTGTAACAACCACTCATAGTCTCGCGTATATCCGAAATTCGAAAGTCTCACGAAGGAAGGTAGGAATAGCGCGTGCGCCAATTTCCGAATCTTTTTTGTTTGAATTTCTATACGCAGTCGCCCTATACAGGCGCAACTCTCAAAACGCAGAAAATCGATATTGCGCTAACTGGATTTTTCTGGTTTTCCTGCTTTTATCGAAGGTCCCTTGCGCTAAACAAAGCCACGGTTCGGGTACTTCAACGGTCGTTAATACTGCCTGCGTCGCCATTCACATTAGGGAATTTATCGTACATAAGTCGATACAGATGAGTTTGTTGTTGTTGCTAATAAAAATAAAAATATTTTCCAATTATTTATTTGTCCACTCCGGAAAAATGTAATCGTTTTAATAAATCCTATTGATATCCACTCGTATATCGATGCCAGTTGATAAAAAAAAACAACGAATCGTCAACTTTGACAAACGAATAAAGCTGGTTACGTAATTATCAATAAAGAAATAATCAAAATACGTAGTATTGATAAAATCGAGCTAGCGATTTGAAAATAATGAAAATAAAAATAACCAGCTAATACGAACGAAATCAAACAATGCAAACCCGATCTCACAAAGCTCTCTATTCAACGCCCTCGCGAAGTAAGTAAGCGTATTTTTTGTTTTCGCACGGCACACGTCATTGAACTGCAATCGTAACTATTCCCGCAAGCCGTTTGAAAGATCGTTTCTCCGAGGTAGACGTATAGTGCTGAAAAATTTGTAACAATATCTCGTGTGAATCATTTGGGGAAAAGTTAAAGTTCTTAAAACAAAAATTACTAAAAATAGCCGGCACGCTACCTTTGAACCAGGCGTTAGGTTAAAATTGATCAATTTCTTTGCGTATACGTCAACGACGATCTATTCCCAAGTACATCGTCTGGATAAAAAAAAAACAAATCATAGTCGCTGCGTCCGTTTGGGGGAACGGTGACGATCGACGAGTGATGTACGAGGCACGATGCCTTTGAACAAAGCGCGTGCCAATACGAAATTTGTAGCGCGCCAAAAAAAAGACGAAGCGCGCTTGATTATTTTTATTAGACTTGTCTATGTTGCTCAACGCCTTGCCTTTTTATCGGCGTCGTAGACTCGGAAGTAAACGACTCGATAACGCGATAATTCACGAGATCGTAACAAAAAGCAAAAAGCAAGCGTCGGAAGTATGCGTCTTCCGTGCCGTTAGCGGAAGATCAACGAAGACGAAGCCGAAAGTAAGTTTGTCAATGATGGAAATAAGTTACGCAACGACGAGCATCGATGAGACTTACCCCATTGATGAGCATTCCGATCAAGAATAGTACCCTTACGAGGGTTATAAATCCAATCGCGAAATCCTTGCCAACCGCTTCTGCTGTCGGGTTTGCGCAGATAATCAAATTCATAGGTACCATTAGCAGCCTCTTTGCCTTGCACACTCATGTTTGCGCGCACCAAACTATAATCCTGCACACGGAACAAAGGACACTGTATAATCTCAGCACAGCGGCAGCGGCAGTGGCAGCAGCAGCAGCAGCAATATCAAATAGAGTAGGAAGATACACAACAAAGTGAACGAATAGGTATATCAATGCACGAGGTACACGCGACGGTGTTTCGTCGGCGAATGCCGAGCGCGCACTGTGCGTGCTAGTGTGACTCTCTCGTCAAAGACGAAGTACATTAAGTATATACGCACGGGCGACGTTGCCGACGTGTATCTCATCCGTATAGCTATACATGCACACGCACGCACATACACGCACATACACGCACATACACACGCACACGCGCACACGTATCCATCAAAAAGAGATTCAATAGCCGTGTCTATACAACGCTTTTAAAGGATTATCATTGCGATTCAATGTTTCGTCCATTATCACGTTTCACGGTTCTTTTATTAGAATACATCTCCACCACGACCACTGATTTCTACTATTGTTATTTTTCTTCTTTTTTCAAGCACGTTCGCGTTTTCGACCAATTTACCGCAGTTTATAGCTGCCGGATCAGACATTTGACATTTTTTTTGGTTGGGTTTCAGCTTGCGCGCAAGATTGCAATTTTAGTCGGGCCAAACAAACATCGCGTCCTAACCAAATATTTTCAGATCGGCCAACCCGGCCAAAGGAAAATTTAATTGATTTTCAAGCTATAATTGTCGCTTGACTTGATAAAATTTTCAATTGTTTACCTTAAAGTTTATTTGAACGAGTGAACGTCGTTCAACGGTATAATTTATAAAAAAGTTCCGCAGATTGCCGCGCGTCTATCTTCCAAACTAATACGATTGAGCGGATTTTTTTTTCGTTGAAACATCATTGAGCAGCTTGAAAAATCATCAACGCATGCAAAGTTGAGTCCTCAAAAATCGATCGTTTTTATAATAGAAATAACGCGAAAAACGTCGATTTCATTGACATTCAAGGTCATTTTCATAAAATTCGGATAATTGTTATCTAAAGGACACGGACGTATTTAGCGCTCGCTACGTCAAATGTCTTCGAGTGCAAAACAACGCACGTCGATTGATCGAGGCGAAAAAAAACGATAAAGCGTTCGCCGTTTGCAAGTTAGCGCGGAACAAAGCGGATTGAACGCAGACGGATCCAGGTCTAACATAGACGAAAAAAAGAAAAAGCAAAGTACTTGTGCCAAAACAGGTATTCCCTCGTGGATTCGGACATCATGGCAACGCTGTATAGCTTTGAGCAATTCTTTTATTTGTATCCCATGTGTATACCTGTTTACTTGGCACGTGCGAGCGAGAACGTTACCTGTGTGCGTGTAGCATATCAGCTGACGTCAGGTATAGGTCTTTTCGCGGATAATAGGTAACGTCGGTTTTTCAACTCTGCGCGCCTTTCATCCTTGCGACTTTTTCTCTTGTTTATAATCCTAAAGAGATCTCGAGTGATCGTTCTTCTTCGTTTCACGAGCACGACGAAGGTTTGCGGACGCAGATCTTGATATCAGCTGCGATGATATTACGATCCCGTACGGCTGGATCGCACTGGATTAAGACAGTCTGTACGGGATAGTATATTGGGTGCGCCCACGAGAACGGCTTGGATATCCAATTGTGCAGCGATCGTTGTACGTACAAACGTTGGAAAACGTGGTTTGATGCGCTTTTAACGCTTCGAAGAAAAGTAACGTATCGATTGGTTCGAGGTGGCGAACGATCGCGGCTTCGAGTGTTTATGACCGACGAGCAGACGCGTGCGTTATTTTTAGTCGCTACGAATACGAGGGGTAGGAAAAAAGAAAAAAATAGAACGACACTGAAACGCCTTTTGAACGTCAAATTGATTGAATTTCACGTTGACTTTGCAGTCGACGCGTAAGCTCTTCGTTTATAACTCGTTCGTTGCGAATTTCGAGAATCGTCAAATTATCGCGTACTAATCGCTCGTATAATTGGCTGGAGTTATTTTTACCAACTAGTCGCCGTATCGCGTACTCGTGTGCGTTTGATTTGTAGTCAAAAACACGCATAAAGAATGTCCCGATACTTGACGATCAATACGGCTTGATAATTATACAACGAACAAACGAAAGATGTACATCTCTGTTGTAACAACTCGAAAAACTTTCAAACTTTGTCGCTAACAGAGCCGATGAAAAGAAAATAAAAAAATTATACCTACGTTGTTGAAGAATCGTCCTCGTCGTTATATAAAATAGAAACGCGATCACCTCGTTAGACGCACGTTCGTTGAATGTCTCGCGACCTCGAGCCTTTTGAAAGAAAACGGCGCGTCGTAAAAAAACGACAGGGACGAAAGCAAAAAAAATGAAAAAAACAAACACTTTTGAAGAAGAAAACGAGCGATCCGAAACATTGTTTATATCTCCACTTTCACATTCGGAAAGTCGCGATTGATTCGTTCTCGGCTAATCACGCGTGCTTGTACCCTTAACAAATCAAACGACCACGTCAAGTTGTGGATATTTTATCGTTTACAATATAGCGCTATGGCGATCGGAAAAAAAACGCAGGGAACAGGCGAAGCAAGAAAACGATCGTAAGTTAAATGTGAACGGACGAACTAGGATTTCTTGATCATTATTTTGAAGTTCAAATTGTAGCGATTTTCATTGTCGATGTTGCGAGCCCAAGTCTTGCATTCAACGGTTACCTGCTGATCAACTGCAACGAAATAATTCGATCGATCGTAAAGTACGCGTTATCTTTGTCGAATCTCGCGTGTAACATTGCTCGCAATCTTAATGGAATCGTGCTTTAAGGATGACACGTGTCGTCAAGTTCAACGACTGACTCTCGGTTGAATTTTCGGAAAACACACGTACGCGTACACATCGACCAATTAGAGTCCAAGCAAACAACGCGGTTCGACGACAAGGACTTGATAAAAAATTCATCGAAAGCTATTATTGGCAAGCCCGGATAGACGTACGAGTCGTTGTCACCTGGCAAATTGTTGAACCTCAAAGCGATCATGGGAGCAAGATAATTGATTTGTCCGCTAAACGGAAAGAATTCCACGGGGAAGCCAGGTTTCGGAAGGTACTCTATTTCACCGAGTTTCTCTCTGTCCTCTTGGCTTTTACCTTCGCACGATAACCACACGTGGAACTGCAATATATTATCGGAAGGCTTGACGTGCGTTGACCTTTTGTAACAACACGCCTCGTCGAAGAACGAAGCTACGTTAAAACTTTTAATCCGTCGCTTATTTACTACGGCTAGTAGCGCACAGTCGTTGATCAAACGAGTTCTATATAGAGGAAAGTCACACACTTGTCCCCCTCTCTTGGTATGATATTTACGTGAGCCTCGAGACTGCTGCGTGTAGGTGGGTTTTTGTCAACACAAACCGATTCTCATTCGAGCTTATCGTACGCGTGCTGCTAGTCTTGACCGGATTGTATACATGTATATATAAATATATATTTTTCTTTTTATTAGTACCGTTAATTGCAATAGTATATAGCGATAAGGAAGACGAAGGATAGTGCAGCCGATAAGAGCGGATAAGAGCAACAGCACGATTAGATTACCCAACGAGGCGGAAGGATCGATAAAAGAACAAACGAAACCTACTCGATGAGATCGGTGAATGATCTTTTGAAGCCATTCCGGCATGTCGACCGGTAAAACGGAAGCTTCGCTGTAATGTATCGGCAGCCATCCGAATCTCTGTAAATAATCAAAGACATGAAAAAAAAAGCTTCGATCGTCAGTGAGTAACGCATGAATTGAATTAATTTTTCGAGAACCTTGTTGAATTGAATGTAAACGCAGGGCTGCGGCGAGTCAGCGGTGTAGCCGAACGGCGCTCGCGAACATTGTCCCAAAGTTGCGACGTCGAAAAAGCACGGTTTCTCGGCGTTCTCGTCTCGCACCGATCTGTCGTTGCAACTCTCGTCGAACTTGGACTCGTTGACTTTGTACCCTGAAGATCGCGCGGAAGATTTGTTTAAAACGCTCTCTGCGTAACGATCGACGCACACCGAATCGAGATTGAACTTAACCAACTAAAAGTCGCTCTATTTCGCGAATGTACTTTTGTGGTTGTCCCATCTCCGTGGATTCGTCGACGAGGATGCGAGGCGACCGTCCATTCGTAAAAATGTTGGGCTTAAAGACGACACCTTGACGCGACAACCAACACCATAATATAGCTCTTTGTGGGATTTTCGAAATTGAAGGTATATACGGACGAAGGAGCTCGCGTAAATACCGGGCCCGTGTAGATTCAGCACGGCAGGCATGTTCCGTCGACTCGGCTCGAGCCAAGCTTTCACCGATTCTCGGTCGTAATCAAAGTACGGTTTGCCATGGCAAGCAACGTTTTTGTACGTTATCCACAATAGAAACCCGGTGAAGGAGAAAAGCACGACGTAAAAGCACAAGTAAAAGATTCCAACGTCCACTGCAAATTTCGGGATAAGTTGTATTGGTATTTTTATTACCGTTGTTACTTTCTACGAGTATGCCAAGAATCGCTCGCGAACGTCGATTTGACAATGCTTACACCATTCTTGAGCAGTTCGGTCGAGAAAAGCTCGTCTTTCGGGGTCCCAAAGAAATCGTTTGAAATTATCGATTGGACCGAAATCTGGTCGGGGTTTCCTTCGCCTGTAATACTCGTCGTCGTGCTTAATATACATCGTTGCGCACGCGAATTGATCGTTGATTCGCGGATAAACAAACGTAACCTATATTTATCAACTGTTTACGTGCCTTTAATTTGAGAAAATGCGAGGGAAAAAACGTAGATAAATCCGTGTGACTCGTTTCGTCGGCTCGATATTTTTGCAACGCGCGGTTAGCGAAACAAATGCCGTCGATCCGTTTCGGCGAGCTAATAAAATAACTTTTGAAGAATAACGCGATAAAACAAACGTTTCAAAAGAAAATGCATCGAATGAGTTTTGATACGTTTACGATTCGTCGACGTCGCGGCATTATCGGTATCGCGTTTATAACAACGAGCAATCGGACAAATATTACGTAGTAAAAGTATCGTTGGAACTTTGATAACTTGCTTATCAACGGATGATTAAGGACTTTTTCTCAAAGCGTCAATCGCGTTCGCCAGATAGCGCCACTAAACCGTGCTTTAATTTGGTACCGAAATCAAGTTTTAACTATAGACAAGTTTGAAAATGCACCCAATGCAAGCTTCGTCAAGATCAATCGAACGTCTTCTATACGCTTTCAAATATTTGGAGAAATAACGTTAAACGCATTGAATATAATCGCAAGCTCGATCTTTAAAAATTTGAGGAAGATCATAAGTTGAATGAAATTGTCGATCGAATGGTGAAAACAAAGAAAAGTCCGAAACGTGGGCTAAACGTCCGATATGGATGAGTTAATCGCGGCGTTTTTCTCACCATAAGCCTCATTATGCACTTGTAAAACTGTGTACGTTGCACATGTATCCCTCTCTGTCTCTCTCTCTCTCTCTCGTATTCCCTTTAATTCGCGCGCGTGTTACGGCCACCTACGCGCGCGCTACTAAGCTGCGAGTCTCATTGGGGTATATGGAAGCCACGCGAGAGTGAGAGAGAGAGAGGGGGGGAGAGAGAAAAGAGACCGTGAAGATTCCCAGGCACACGATCTCTCGCTCGCTCGTTCGCCTCGCGCGAATCAACACGCGTTAGTGCCGTATTCGCAATTGTTTTATGTATATATACATAAATAGATATATACGCTCATTTTTCTTTGCGTTCGTTCAATTTTTCGACGCGAGTTAGGTTAAAGTTCAAACAAAACCCAAAGACAACATTTAGATTTCCGAGTATTTATCTATTGTCATGCGAAGAATGGAGTTTGACTATATTTCCAAGTCTATTCTTCAGGTATGACATTGACATGTGTGCTCCGATTAGCTCGATTGAGGCTTCCTAATTTTTCGTCATTAGAGAGACACCGCGAGCTATCAATTATTTTGATTATTTTTGCCAAGCGATCACTACCAACGTTTTTCGTACTTGTTTGTCCTTTTCTTTACCCCACTGTTCAATTTTAACGCCGTTCCTATGCATTTCGTTTTCGAATAAGAATCAACTTCCGAGTACTACAATAGTGGTCGTTGCGCGTACTCTGAAAATGCTGCAATTTGCCGTTTTTATTACTTGCAAGCTCAACACCAATCAATAACAAATGACTATGTAGAACGTCAATTATTAACGGCAACACGCGCCTCTAATCAAACTACAAATCGTCGATGCATCGTTTCGCTAAAATAGCGCTGAATTTTTGAATTTGAATCAAACTTTCAAACGAAGAGCGTTCGAGTTGACGTATTGTTGCGCGCAAGCTCAGTTCGAAGTCGCACTCGTTCTACAACAATCGGTCAATTTATTACGCCGTTGGTGGATTTACACAACGCGTTTCCAAATAAACTAACCAAGTATAGTCAGTGAAACGATAACAACGTCAATCGGTTCGCCGATAACATAATCACGCGTATTTTCGAAATCCATAAAAGCTCTCGTCAAAAGTGAACCACGAACTGGCCAAATATATCGCAGAGAATGGAAACCAAAGTATATACGTTCCCTCCCGAGGGCACCATTGCCCGAAAGCTACAGTCCTGAGTAGTGCGCGCGCGCAATACCCATTTACACGCATACACCTTTTTCAAGTTTTAACACACGCGCGTGTTCGCTTACACGTATAGGTATTACCAGCATATATACGTTAGAGATTCATGCGCGGGGGCTCGATACGTTGCGTTAATGTAAGCTAGCGCGTGTATACACACACACACACACACACACATACGATATAGGCGGGCTAAGTCGCTATTTGTCTCCACACACCGATCTTTCTCTCTCTCTCTCTCTCTCTCTCTCTTTTGCGGAATAGACACGCACACACACGCACGCGTACGAGGGGATTTCTCTGGCGTTTGTTCTTCAGTATGTGCTTGCGCTAGCTCGCGCGGCTCTCGGAACATTATTCCGTCATCTTGGCGCTGCTCTCGCACGGTTAGCGGCGGTGGCGACGGCCCCCTGAGGTTTTTCGCTGCCCATATACTCGCGCGAGTAACGAAGAGTGCGCACGTACACTCATGCACATACGTATACACACTTACAGAGCAGAAAGAGCGAACGAGCGAGCGAGCGAGAGAGAGAGAGAGAGAGAGAGACACGTCGCGAGAGAGCATTGAGTGTATAGCGCGCGCGCGGAAACGAGTTATTATATCGACGACGAGAACGAGATCGCACAAGTTTATAACGTTAAACAGAGACTGTGGTGGTGGTGCTGCTGCTGCTACGGCTGCTGCACAACTCTTTTTCTAATTGTGCAGTGTTGTTTGGCGCGCGAAGCCAGGTGAAAGCAATACGTATAATATATATATATATGTGTATATATATGTATATATATATACACGTATATATATAGGTATAATAGCAGGGGCGATCGTTCGTTGTTTGATGCAGCTGCACCTGAGCAGCAGCAGCAGTAGCAGCAACAGCGACGATGATCATCGCTACCAAGACCTGCACTACAATCCAACTCGCTATTACACTACTGCAGTGAGTATTAATGTGTCTCTTGTATCGTCTTTTCTTCTTCTTCTTCTACTACTACTACAACTACAACTACATGTGCCTTGCCCTCGCGAGTGCGGCGCCTACTCGCGATATATCATGTGATCGCAATTTTATAAGCCGTACAAGTGCGTGTGTGTACGTGTGTGTCTGTAAGTATACCGTGGACGTACACGCGATATTTAGGTTAGTTACCCGGGGAATCGCAAAGTGGATGTAATCGATAAGTGGGTTAAGAACCCGCCTCATTATTATAAACGACACCTTTGATATTGTTTCTCTCGTTTGTACAGCTTATAACCACAAGCGTTGTTTACATCGTTTGACAGTTCCGTCTTCTGCTTCTCTGTCTTTCTCTCTCTCTCTCTCTCTCTTTCACTTTCATGTGTGCGAGGGTGGGGTTGCTTATACTACACTCTTGGGGAGGTTAGCGCGCAGGTGAACTAAGAGAAAGAGAGAGAGAGAGCTAGGAAGAAATATACATTTTTTCGGACTGTCACCTCGCACCGACGTATCGATTTCCCTCCCAAGGGCTCAAGCTTGATATATATATATATATATATATATATGTATACTCTTTCGACAGAGTGTGTGAGGAAGAGAGAGAGAGAGAGAGAAAGGGAGGGAGAGGAGCTTAGGTTGTATAGTACGTGACTTGGATGTGTACTGTGACGGCTACGCCCTTTGACTTTCGCACCTGCTCCTTTAGTCCGTGGTGTGCTTAGCCAACGATCGATTGCGGATTAGACACTTTTTCTTTTCGCCCACGTCATATACCCGCTACATACTTGTTCGTTCGTTCTTTTTCCAACTACTTCTTGTTTATAGACGAATCGATCTAATTTAACTGTCTCTCTCTCTCTCTCTCTCTCCCCCTTCTTCTCCGCAACATCGTTTATTTATGATTTAAAAGCTCCCTTGCTCGACTTTCGCTCGCTACATTTTTCATGTGCATTGGGTATTATCTTCAAGAATAGAATCTTTTCTGTTTTCTTTCTATTTGAACCGTTGTTGATTATATATGGACTCTTTGTAAATGGTGAGCAGACACTTTTCAACTTGTTGACGATCGTGAAAAGCCGATTAATGTTTTTGTCTCTCTCTCTCTCTCTCTCTTTCTTTCTCGCTCTTTCTCTGTCTCGTGCGCGCGCTTTTCCTTCGCGATTTTTATATAATTCTAGCTTTATTATGTAATCTAATAAACTGTTCTCGGTTTTTTATCAATTCGTTGGTTTTCCGCAAGGGCCATGAAAAATAAAGTAACATTTTTTGAGCGATTTGTAAATCTTTGTGCCAACGGCTATATTTAACCGCGTAAATGAATGGGAGGTC
Organism: Chouioia cunea; assembly: GCA_030064505.1. NCBI lineage: Eukaryota > Metazoa > Arthropoda > Insecta > Hymenoptera > Eulophidae > Chouioia > Chouioia cunea. The sequence continues at coordinate 8,117,308 of JAOPFQ010000001.1, forward strand.
AATGAATGCTTTGCAATGAAATCACCCGAGCCAATGTAATAAAAATATTTGGCATCCAATTCTTTGTTTTTTTCTTCAGAAATTTATTTGAATGATTGTCTTTCATTCTTCAGCTGGGTATCATTCTAAAGGTGATTTGTTGACTGCTAGTTATTTGGGGAATCAAGTGATTTATCAATGAGGAAAGTTGTATGTTTTATTTACATACAAAAACAAAACAGGAAACAAAAACTAGGAATTCTTTGATAGCAATTTATCTTAAAAATATCAGGCAAAGAAACTGCTTAGATTAGATGAAAAAAATCTTGTAAATTTACAATTTTACCCATCGAATTGTCAGCAGTGGGAGAAAGAATATTGTAATGTATAGAAAACATCATGTGATTTGGAAGGTTGCCACAGAAACATCTGATCTTTTAGAAGTTGATCGGAGGCACACAGCTTTTATTTAAATATATATAGCACATAGGTTAGCTTGGGCCATAGCTTCCCAGATATTTTAGCAGAACAGTGTTACAATTTTAAAAGCCCAATCAAATTTAAATGCACCAAATTAATTTTAGGTGGCATGCAGCTGTTAAAATGAACTTTGCAATATACTGTAACGGAATGACTGCAGCTCTGTATTTGAGCTTTGAGCAAGATGTATTTTTACTTTTGAGTGCTTTTGATGGTATACTGGCATGATAATGTTTATCTGGTAAAACATGCCAAAAGCTCCCAACTGGTCATGTGCTGATGCAAAAATATTTCGCATTGAATCAAGGTTTTTGTGTTGAGTAATCGTGATATTATAAATAAACTCATTGAAAGTTCAATGACTCACAGTGTTTGCTAAGAATGTAGCTTGGGATCATGCAAACTTGCTAGTTCTCTATGACAATGATCATCTGTAGTTGTCAATAACTGATCAATTTATGGTAAATACAAATATAGTTTTATCATTGAGCAGTGATTGGTGACTGCATCGCAGCCAAGATGCATGCCATAGTATTATCATATTTTTATTCCTCACATAGTTCAATATTATGAACTTTATCTTGTTTCCTTCAAGGAAAGCTCTTCAGAGGCCAATGTCTCCTTGTAAATCACATTGTTTACATTGGCAATAATTGATCTTTATACTTCATCGTTGTGTAATTAATGTTGAAACTTAATTTAATCTGGCAAAAGTTTCAAAATCAAAAAAATTTCTTGCTCCATTAATATCAGCAAATATAATACAGAATGAGTGGTAGTCATAACCCCAAGTCGTCACAATTGGCTTGATTTTGAAATTAATGTGAACGATATTAGGCACACTTCTTACTGACAAGGATAGTATATCATTTCCGGAGCACTAATTTGATCAGATTGTGAGCGATGTTTCATGCTAGCAACCTTGATGCTAGAGAGTTGTGACTTGTATGATTGTGAGATAGGCAAAATATTCTATTTTACAATATATTTGTCCAGTGTATTAATCTATCGCTATCTTTGTGTTATCCTTTGTTTTTGCAGATGAATACTGAAACTTCAAAGGAGATTACGTAAGCTGCAATTATTGACAATGCCACCAGCTTGGAGCATGGACAATCCAGCTCCGTAGTGCTGCTGCCATGTTGGTCACGCAGTCTCCCTGCCCTATGGACAATCCATCGAACATGCTGTCTACACTTGAGGAAGAAAACAATGTTGACATTGATGATGTCTTCCCGCCGCATGTTGACACCAGCAATATCATCATTCAGCCTGAGTCTCCGACCAGCAAGAAGCAAACCCTCAAGACTTTCAAGGAAGTTAATACACTTCTACAAGCTGATAGATTGCGTGAGGTAAAGCTCATTCTCAGGGAGAATGCCTGGCCACTCAACAATGTCATCAGGTCCCAGCTTTGGCCTGCACTTATCAGTCAACATGCCAAAGGTAACAATACTATGGAAGGTTATTACTGGGACATGGTGAGCCAAGTGTTAGGAACTACAGGTCAGTTTGTATCCGATACTCTAAAAGTAGTCACTTACATAAGGTGATTCAATCTTACTAATTGAATTGTGGTTTTTTACAGAATTACCAGAGCAATCCATCATGTTGCCACCATTTGTTGACAGTACACATTGTTTATCGTATAACTTGACACGCAAAGGTAGAAGTGTTGCGGACAGAATTGTATCTGTACTAGGTTATGCATGTCCAGACATAGTGTACAGTCCATCGCTTTATCCTATTACTGCTATTCTTTTACACTTCATGCCAGGTATGCGTTGTGAACTTTACTACAAATTTAAACTAAGGTCGTTGTATTATGTGCATTATTATCGAATTTTAGAGGAACAATGTTATCACTGTGTGCAAAGCTTAGTGGCATCAAAGAAGAAAATGTTTATCACGCAAACAAAACTTGTTTATGAAGTGACATGGAAAACAGTAGAGCAAATCACAAAAAAACATGTGGTGAGTAATTAATCTTTCGGTAACGGAATTTATTCTAGTGTTTGATCAGGTAATAATCAATAAACTTATTGCAGAAATCTGCTGCTGTGCATTTAGCTAGGCACTGCTCAGGATCTCGAGCAGAGAGAATCTACATGGATTGGATCTGGTGGATTCTGCAGTTACTTCCATTTCAACATCTAGTCAGAGTTATGGACTGTTTTTTGCATGAAGGCATTAAAGTGAGAAACTATTTATGAATAGTTAATAATGGGCTGACAGAGTTACAAATCTTTATTGAATCAACACGTTTTGTTTTTCTAGGTTTTTTATAGGGCAGCTATGGCTATAGTTTTATTATTTTATAAATATTCATCACCGCAAAATTCGGAGTGGATGACCGAGATTAATAAAAATGGAGTAGATGCAGCTCTTTCTAAATTTTGTAGACAAATGCCGGTACATTTTACTTTGAATCATAAATGATTTTGCTACACTGATTCTGTTGTTAAAAAATCCTTAAAAAATTTGTTTTATAACGATTACAATTTATTCCTCGTTATTTCAGGTAACACCGGCAAAGTTTCTACGAACTGCATTTGGAATTCGTAATTTGAGTTCGGTTTACATATCGAGGGTATTCATTAGCATTGAAATAAACTTGAAAACCCGGAATGTCATATCGGGAACAAAGTCGTTGGTAAAATCGCGATCGACTGATACTCTACCAACAAGTCAATCGCAAATGAACATTCAAATGATGTCGCATACTCTCACGATAAGAGAGGTAAGTGGATTAGTTACAATGCATATTCGCAAATAGAGTGCCTTTTTTTGATTACCGTATTAAGTATTGTTTTTTTTATTATACATTTGATTATTTATTTGAAATCTTAAGTAAAGAAAATAACGAGTATACTAACGTAGAAATGTATACGTATTATTTTTCCCATTTATTTATATACTTTTTATTTATTTTTTTTCATACGAATGTTTTACTAGTTATTTCTCTTTATATCTTATTATTTTAACTCTATTCTACTTTCTATTTTCTAATATGACAATAACAGTGGTGCAGGGTTAATATGACCGCACGAGCGTCATATTATAACAAACTTGGTTTTTGTGTAAGATCTATGGTCGCTTAATCATTTTATTCAATGTATGAATAATTGTACAACACTCGATTATTATCGTACATGGTTGAGTGGTGACATTAATTGATTTCATTTTGTTACATAGTGAATCGCTATAGACACGTCAAGTTTGAAGAACTATTTACCGAAATAACATTCGATAGGACAATTATTAAGAACAACGAAAAATCAATTATCACAACTGAAAACTATAAAAAAAATTTTCAATCATTCACTTTGTTTTCAGAAAGAATGTGAAGACACGTACAAAGAACGGGTATCGTATAATTATCTTTTTGGACAATGTGCCGTTCGTTTCATGTGCTACCTTTTTTCTCCTTCAAAAAAAAAGCAACAAACTACCACTTTGAGTTACACTCACACGTTACTCTCATTCATCGCGACACTGTATAGCGTCGACGGCTTTTATCGCTGTTACCATAATGCGCCGCCACATATTGCAACCGCTGCTCTCATTTTTTTTCTCAGCGAGTGGTATTAATATTTATGATCAATTTTTATAACGTTATTTTTTCCTTCATTTTATTTTCCGTTTATTTTGAGTGCATCTGTATAATTATGTGCAAACCTAATTAGAAAATATACGAGTATTTCAATCGATACTACCAAAAATTGTCCTGAAATCTTGGCTGAATCGGTACATTCTATCTTCAAATAAATCAATTGTCAGTTTCTATTGTAAGCACATTTCTTAATAAGGTATCATAGCTCACAAGAATGGAGAGGGTTATTTTTCTTAAAAACATTTTTTTCAAGTATTTTTAAAGTAAAGTATTCAGCAACAAATAACATCTTTTCGTTGTTCACTGCGTTTACGAAGTTAATTGTCATCGTTCTCAATCAGTTGCTCGTACTTATCACGAGCGCATTATGATCCTTCAATTTTTTTTCTTTTGCCGATCCTCCCATTTCCGCGGCTCGCATCAAAGGCACATGATGCAAACAGTTGGTTTCTCTAAACAAACAAACGAAATATTTAACAACTATCTCTCTATCTGGAAACAAACATCGCAAGAAAAATCATCAAAAAATTGATCAAATATAGCAGCATCTCACGTTAAAATCATTTACTATCGTTCTTCAACAAATGCAAAAAAATAGGATGGAAAGCTTTAAGCGATCATGCATTGCTGTTTGCCGCATGTAACTGATCTCGAGTGGTATTATTCTGGACTAAAATCGAATCTTCGCGTAGGCTCTCTCTCTCTCTCTCTCTCTCTCTCTCTCTCTCTCTATTGCTCGTATAGCTTTTGCTCTAACAAAGATGTTCTAAATGTAAAAGATTAACTTGTATGGCTGTAAGGCATGAATGCTTTTGACAAAAGAAAAAAAGAAAAAGTATGCGTGCGTATGCACTAACATTAATTATAACGCCGACGAAAAAAGCTGCCTGGTTTCAGAAGAAAAAGCGGTTGTTCGCAAAAAGTATTCGTAAACACACAACGAACGCGCTGGCATCTGTCTATTTTCGTTCGATCGCAAAGCTTCAAACCCGATGCTCGCGCGCGTTAACAGACAGCGTTATAAACCGTGAGTGTTGGTTCACCGTCGAGTTTTTCTTAAAATAGATTTTACACAAAGCTAACGTAATTTTTAAGAGAAAGAAAATGCCACTGGATGTAATTATTAGGCTGGAATTTGTCGTTGAACGTTTTATCATTTTGATTAGAAACTTTTGAGGAAGTTATAAAAGTAGATTTTCCTTTTGGACATAATGCAGCGAAAATTTGATGATTTTTTATACATCACATTAAAATCTCATGTTAATTTAAGCAATTATTCCTTATTGAAAATGATTGCGTTCGGAAATTATATCTCGAGTGATTTACACAGTGAATGCTTATATAACTCCCACAAAAATACATATATATGTTTATAGAATAATATTATACATCAAATATAGACCATGAAAATATCTTTAATCATTGATAATCAAATTTCACATATTACACATGTCTTTATTTACCTTTTCTGTTGATTTCTGCTTTGAAAGCTCACAACGGACTTTAATTTTTCTTGAGTTAAACTCTGTCTTTCAGTTTGAGCATATATAACTGTTTATACATTATTCGTTGAATATGTAGGTGGACAATTCTTTATTTGACATTTTTCTAATTTCGACTATTTATGATCGTCGCATCGATGTGTATTTATTTTCTCTTTATTCATTTGTTTATTGACTTATTTATTGTTTAAACAAATGGTTAAACACTCTCGAGAGAGAGCATGTACGAACGAAAAAAAGAAAAATAAGAAGAAAAAATGGAACAATCTGATATAGCTGCGTATTATGTCTTTGTGTGTTGCGCTGCATTTCTCGGACACCCATATCGGTGTCTGTCTCCCTCTCGCTTGTTCGCTGATGGGGGTGTGTCAAAATAAATAGGGTGCGCACAGTCCTGGACCACGACCCGCCCACGGCATTTATCCCATACAAAACTTACGCTCTCAGATCCTTGAGGTGTCCGACGTAAGTAATCAACGACAACGACAACAACACCAATGCCGTCGACAGCTCATTTATTTATTTTCTCTCTATTTCGTGTTCTATATCTTTGTCACTTTGTAGGTGATATTATCGACCTCGTGTTTGCGGCATGTTATTCGATGTCTTTTTTTTTTCTTTTTTTTTTTTTCAATAGAACCAAGTTGTTAGACTAGTGTATACGCTTGTTTTGATTAGTCGATGGAGAAACGTTGTGTTTACGTTTGCTACTTAGCGATGGGTAATTATTGGTTAATTTGCCGTTGCTACATCTATACGCGGAATAAGTATGCTTGTTACCCGAGAGAAGCAACCTTAAGAGAAGCGGCCGAAGAGAGGAAGACATTTGTCAGCGATTCAACGTGTTTATTGGTGTATTTGTTAACGTACGTTTATGCGGCATTTTCGTTTTGGACTTGAGCGTCTGATTTTATTTAGCTATTTGTTTAATTTGGCAAAACTGCTATTTATCCAAACCATCTTACAATTTTATTTTAAATACTTGACTTGAAGCCTTTCTCATCGAACGGGTTCGCTTTTGAAATGTTCAAATCTATCGGACAATTTTGACTTGCAATCGGTATAAAATCTCGAATTAATACTCAATTTGTACTTGGCAATTTGTTTAGCCCACGATACTTATTGCTACTGAAAACATGCGCTTGTAATTGTTGTCTGTCGTCAATTCACCGCTAGGTTCCGTCTATTTCTGCTCGAACATTGTTTCATCGTCATTTATTTTGCATCCCCCTCCTGGCTTTGAACGTTTAAATTTGTTGAAATTTGCGAGTGCTTTTAAATGCATGTACTTGAACGTATATTGTACACTGGTTATTTGGCATGGTCGAATTAACGATAATTTAAGATTGACGTTATTACGTACAAAGCACCCTCACTTGATTATTGTATTCTTTTCTTTTATTAAATGACATTGCGGAGCATTTGTTTCAATTAAACGTTGTGAATTAACACGAATAACGCAATATTTTGTACACTTCCATTTGACTTTAGTAGTTGCGTACTCGTACAACAACTACAACGTTACGCCAGATTTGCCCACGAGAAATATATATTTTTATCGTTTCGTCGACAATAACGAATTATTCGATGAAAACAAACGATGAGTGCTTTGTAAGAGATATAGGAGCTTGCAGAAACGAGCTCGTCGTATAATAGCGTAAAAAGCTTAGGATAAAGTGTAGCTTTCGTTTTGAAAGAGTTTGACGTTGAGTCGGATCGAATGAGCACGTGTGATATTCATCGGACCTACACTCGACGTCAGACTCTGTCTTTGTTGCATCTCGATATTTTGCATTGTACTCAAACGCATGAAGTTTTACTTGGTTGATTGCTGACCGATCGTTTTTTTCTCTTTGTTTATTTGAATTTTTTAATTTTCACATCTATGAACATTTGTCTTGTTATTTATCTCTCAATGAAATTGAAAGAAAAACACTCGAGTGAACACAAAATAAAGATAGAGTGAAAAGCGAGAGCTGCTATAAACTCTAACGAATGATAATTGATGAAAAATAATCAATCGCGATAAGGTGAGCGAGAGGAAAATGAGCTTTCTTGATTGTCGACAGCTGTTCACGTTGTGGTCCTGGCTGCCCGTAAGGATCACCATGTATCAGCCAATTTTACTGTACACCACCGAGGAACACGGCTGCTCGCTCACAACTTTCTACGTGCGCGTAGAAAAATACGAGCCGACCCTTCTCATGATAAAAACCTGCAATAACGAAGTGAGTATTTGTCCGTTGGTCTCGCTGTTTACTCCACGTTCAACTGAAATAACTCCCTTTTGTGTTTGTTCATCGAAGGTATTTGGAGCTTATTGTTCGACAAGATGGTGCGAAAGGAACCTAAAGGATGACAAGGGTAACAGGCAGGCGTACTTTGGCACGGGAGAAACATTCCTGTTTAGTTTGTTCCCAGAGAGGGCAAAATATCCTTGGGTCGGTATGGATACGACCAACGATTCCAAAGTTGATCATTCGGCGGAATTGTTCATGGCTGCCGATTCAAAAATGATCACCATCGGCGGTGGGTACGTATAATCCTGCCTCTCTTTCTGGTTGTCGTAAACATGCTTCTTATATACCTCGAGATTTATTTGATTTTCTTTCCGCGCGTTTAAAGGGATGGCCAAGCAATCTGGATGGACGAGAATATAAGATTCGGCAAAACGGATCGCTGCTCGACGTTCAACAATCCGCCATTGTGCGCCAGCCGTGACTTTGAGATTCGGGTCCTCGAGGTCTATGGTTTTCACGGGGCATAAACAAGCTGCAACGCTACCCAAGTATTCTAATTTCCATACTGCCAATTAGGTAGCGTAACGCGTAATCATTCTTCTTCGCTCTTTATCTCACTTTATCGCCTTTCCTCTCTACCCCCCCCCCCCTATCTCTCTCTCTCTCTCCCTCTCTCTTTATTTCTCGGTTGTCATCAAGTCTTGTTTATAGCTCAATGTTGGAACTTTTCCCGCTTCACGCGTGAGTGTCTTGTTAACACTTATTACATTCATTGACCTAAAACGTACATATGTTTAATTGTGAATGTCTATTAACATGCCAGTAACGTCGCGTGCACTTATGTTGATCGAAAGGAGGAAAATGCCTCGATTATTATGGAATCGTGTGATGCAAGTTTTGACGAATCGATATCATCCTGCAAATATTAAACCCTTATTCGCCTGCCTTCCTGAACGTATGGGTGATGATCGCTATGTGATTGAGACTGGCAAGATTTATTATATCTTTTTTCTATTGTATCGGATATTTACGACGATGGATTTGTATTTTCATTCGTTAGAAGTCATTGCATAGTCTAGATGAAATAAGTATAAGTTTTTTGAATGATTACTTTTCGCTATTCCCCCTCGTAGACCTTGTGATCAAAAACAATAAAAAACGATAAAACAAAAAAAAATATTTGACCGATCGTGTCTTCATGGAAAATAAAAGCAAAATGAGCTCAGCAGCAGCCCATAGTTCTCATTTACAACGTTGACAATAATAACTCTTGAGTAATACGAACCGATCATTCAAATCTTCAAGTTCGGTATTTCTTTTCTTTACGAATGATTACTTTGCAAACGAAATTAGTTCAACGCGACTACTTAACAAAGTATACAAAAAATTATATATTCATTGGACCAGAAGTTAATGATACGAAACAACTTGTATATATTTATTTAATTATGTCTATTTATAATTTCTAAGATCGCATTCATGTTTGTACAAATGTGTTGTTACATAACACTTTATTTAATTTAGCAATGTTACGTACTAGCTTTAATCTGCCGTTAGAGACAAAACGCAATGGCACGAAAAAAACATTTGTTTTTATATCGTATAACTCACTTTATATCTCTGTATATATTATACATATATATAAATATATATAAATAAAACGAAAGAGTAGTTAGTATACTTATCGGACAAAAATTATTGTGATTGGCAGTCGGTGCTGGCTCGTTAACTCGTGAACTTAAAAGACTAATTGAATACGTCTTTTTGCAAAAAAACTTCCAGGCTTTATATCGATTCGCTTGTTGGAAAGAAAAGAAAAGGTATAAAGTATTTTTTTTGCTTACATTTTATTCCCGTTGTGACTCGTATTGCTTAAGTTTTATGTCACTTTTCTCTTTCTTCCTCTCTTTCCATCTCTCTCACTTTCTCTCTTTCTCTCTCTCCCCCTCCCTCTCTTTGTCTCTCTCTCTTCCTTCCCCTACGTAAGTGGCTGGCACCACGAGAAAAAAGTGTTTAATCTTGTCGTTTACAAATTCTCGAACGAGCAACGTGTGAAAATTCGAGCGCATACGTGCGTGTGTATTCTTTATTCTTCCTCCTTAATACATACGTACACATACATATACATATACATATACACATACACATGTAAGCGACACATACGGAAATATATACTCTGGTAAAAATATTTCTCTGTATAAAGTATTTATCTCTGAAAGAAACTGAGAAACAAGAGCAAGATAATTCGACATGACTTCAAACGTAGTATTATAACCGTGCAAAGGATATGACTGAATTTATGAATGACAATGATAATAAAAGAAAATAATAAATAATAATGTTTTGTTTGTTTGCTTGACGGCAAGATTGTATAAAAAAGCGTTGCAAATTTCGAATGGTATTTTTTGGAAATATTTTTACCAAAGCGCGCGTGCGTACTTGCACCTATACACTCACAAAGAATATTATTACGATAGGAAACAGATGTATGTTTGGTAAAATAAGAAAAAAAAGCAAAAAAAAACAAAAGACAAAAAAATCGCGCATGATTGTGTCTACATATTGGGCAACGCGTATGCGCATTTTCATGATGTACAAATCGCATATTGTACAAGATTATATGTGTGTATGTGTGTGTGTGTGTGTATGTACACACACACACACACACACACACACATATATATATATATATACTGTTAGAAGTTTAATTGTACATGTTATGTAGTTGAATAACAAACGCCTCAAAGCCTCCTTGCTCGCCTAGTTGAAGAAAAACGATTTAGAATGCAAGCACTTTTGCTCTTCACGACATCACAAACGAATCAAATTGAGCGCTATTTGTGCGTATCGATGCATATCAGACTCACGTTGACACGTGAAACGAATTTTTATTAATTTCTGTTCTTTGCAACAAAATAAAAAAAGTGATATGGTTATAGTCTTTCCTCACCGTATTATTGCGAATTAATTAGTTTATGTATGAAACAAAAAATTCCTCGACACAATCTTACATTTGGATTGTTCTTGAAGTATTCTTTACAGCATCAAAAATTTCTTATGTAAACGTTGGTACTCTTTCATTACTAAAGCAATTACCATGTTCGCTCACATTTTGCTCTATTTAACGAATAATATGCAATTTCTGTTGGAAGCTATTAAACAAAGCATACGAGAAATTAGTCCGTTGATAAGAGTCAATGCAATAAACGTTTGTTTGAAATAATCAAGTGTTAAAGGTAATGAGAGATGCCAATGTAAGGTATTAATTTTCATTTAATGTAAAACTACGAACAAAAAGCAAGTAAAAATATTATAAATATAATTATAATTGTTACATTTACGTAGCGTTTGTCGTACAATGTATAAAATATATTTAAGGACTCTCCCAAATCATGCTTATTACGAGTGACCAGTAGTAGCGCTATGGATAATCAACAAACTAAGCTCAGTTGTTAGCTTTTTTATATCTGTTAATTTGTAATTCTTCTTTTCTGTACAGTGATAGCATTTAATGTTTCTGTTGACGACGAGTACATGGGCCGATGCTGTCCATTTATGGCGCGCATGTGTAAATATTAGATAATCTGTAAAAAAAGCAAATTTATCGCATTTCTATTAATTTGAAAGTATTATGTTTTTGTACTGATTACCGTAGAGTTGTAAAATATCGACTATGCATACTATTCTTTTTTCATATATTAATTTTTATACAAAATAAACAGGTTTACTATATAGACTAATCGTTTAAGTTATGTTTACGCCGATATACGTACATTATCGATTTGTTTACTAGAACGAGAGTGATGTTTACGAAATGCACAGCATCAGTTCTTGTACTCGAAGGTCTCAACGATGTGTCTAACACTAACAAAACCTGCACACGTACGTTTTAAGCTTGTACAATGGTTGTAGTCCCTTTTCTAAGCATGTTTTATAAGTATAAACATAAAGGTTCGCATAGAATCATGTGTCAAAGCGAATAAAAATCTAGAATTTAGATTTTCTTTTGTAACAAAAATAATCAATACAAGAAATTAAAGTGAGTATAAGATAGTCAGAAACATAAACAAACAATAATTGCGTTTGTTAATTGATAGACTGTGAACATCATTCGTCATACTTGAAAAAAAAACAAAGAAAGTAAAGAAAATTTAAATTGTAATTTATACAAGTGACAAAAAAAATTATTGAAAAGCAAGAGACTTTGGCGATGCTTACGCGTACGCCAATATGCATAAGTTATTAAGTAAAAAACCACAGCTATGAATTATAGACTTGCATCGTCAATTTTGTTTGTAGTGTATCGGTAATAAATATTTTGCAATGGAAGGAAAATGTTTGACGCTAAAAAGGCGACCCAAAAGCATAAAGTATTTAGTGTTGTTAAACGTAGCGCATATTGCGAAAAACCTTGGAACGGCTACTCGAAAAATGATAAAAATGATATGGTTGACCTTAAAGAAAAAAAATAATAATGCGTTGTACGCGACAAGCGTAAATTTATAAACGGAACTATATATACACTTTCGATGGTTTTCAACTAGTATAAAACCGTAGCCTAATTTGCGAGAGTAAAAGTGACGTACACAAAATGGTATTATATTATACACGAAATAAATATATACACATATATATATGTATATATGTATATATACGTATATATATTTGTATATACATGTTACACGCACACACACACACACACACACACACACACACACACACACACATACACACGTATATATATATATTTATATATATATATAAATGTATATTATACATATGAAAGAAAATAAAATATACGATAATGGAATGGAATGTTTTTAAAAGCTTTCCGTGTGTAAATTAATGTTATATTATCGCCAGTTGTACTGTTTCCTCGATCAAAGTTGTTGCCTGATTATTATTAATTATTATTATCATTATTATTATAATATGATATACATTATCGTCATATCATCGTCGTTGTCATAGACATAGATTATTGAACAATTAAATACAATTCTTGTTAAATTAATTGCTCATGATTTATTTCATCACTAGTCCATGTGCCTCGCATTTTTCCTTTCACACAAATACTATTCCATGAAACAAGTGACAAACAAACAATACGCAATCGATCCTCGCCTGATTCATATTGCGCAACTTTGGTTTTACTTCTCCAGCCTCGATCGACGATTCCTCTAATTATTTTCCCTGGTGATTCTCAATTCGTGGCCTACATGGTTAACAATACTATCATTTTAAATCTTCTACCGAGTGTGTTGAAATGTTGGTTTGTTTTTTTTATAAACGCCTTACCTACAATACGTTAAAATGCGCCTTTCTTTGCTCAACGTTACGATTCGCTAAAAAGTAACGTTCCAACTCAATAATAAAACCTTCGGAAAATCGTAGCGACGTTAAAAATCGCGTTTCGTCGAGTGCCACGGCTAATGATCCACGAAGAAGCGTCCATACGTCAACAAAAAAACTAAGCGAATCTTCTTGCCAAGGTGCAGACATTACGTCGCGTCATCGTCGTTTTTGTATAACGAGGCATAACTCTTCCATATTTGTACACGGAGAATCCAAAATCGTCACAAAAGCGTTCGACCCTTTTACGGAACATCAAATTGCTTTCGTTATTGCTCTCGCACATTTACGCGTAAATTAAGAGAGATGTTTGATCATCTGGTTGTTTTCATTTTGTCAACGATTCTACGTGTACTAATCGATAAAGAGAGTTTCGCTTTTGTATTCTTTTGAGTGGCCTTGATTTGTCAGTGCTAAACATCCAACGAATTATAATTATTAGCGACAAACGATTATGGAAACGATGGATAGGGAATAACGCTTGTCATTTAGGCAATTGACACGACTCAAGCGCACGTGTACGACACGGAATAAAAAGAGTAAGAGAAAAAAGTGCGCTGCGCGCGAGTTATGTGTAGGCTTTTACAATGTCATTATGCGCAAGCAGGCAGACGCGAGACTGTCGATCCTTTGACGCTCGTAGAGTCTCGTCGTTTTTCAAGCAACTTGCACACGCTATAGGTGAGTTTTTTTAATTTTTGCCCGAATTTCGCGCGTGCGTTAATAACGTACGTCTGTACACGTGGATAACGTTTTCTCCGAATAAATAAAGGTCCTGCTGGTAACACTTTTAACGCGAACGATATCAATTAGTTTCGGTTTCAATTGTCAAGCCTATCGGGAGGAAACAAAATAATCACAGGCTGCACGTGTTGGTAGAAGTGGCGGTAAACACTTGTGCCCGTCGTTATACAATTGTACGATGGCCGGAATAAACCAATTAATGTAATTTTCGTCACCGTACAGTGGATGATTGAACGAGTGCAAACTTACACGAGATACGTTAGTTACATTGCCACGATTTATAGCTAAATTTTACAACGATCAAAAGACAAACGAGAGCGTTCAACGGGATTTTCGTTGCATTCGTTGACGCGTCTTATTGTGTACGACCGCTCGAAAGGAAGGTCAACGCTTTATCTCTCGGCCAAAAGTTCTCTGACCGCCAAATATAATCGTATTGAAAACTTGTTGGAAAAAATAAATAAACAAACATCACCACTCGCGTACAACTGCCAGCGACATTCTCGCAATTTTAATACACGTATACAAGATTTTTCGAAAAGAACGAAAAGTGAAGGCTCGCGCTTTATACCTGATACTCCTAAGTGTGGTCGCAATTCGAAAGGTACACCAATCCGTACGAAACAAACGCTTTTTATAGGTGCTGTGACAAAAACAAAATAAAAAAAACAAACGTGCACACACCTGACTGTTTAAACTATTTTTCGCATAAATTGTCGTATTGTATCGTACGCGCACAGGTGTTGTTTCTCTTTCTCTCGCTCTCTAGCTGTTTGCGTTAATGAGCGCGCAACGAAGCTCGTTAAAAGTTTCGAGCGGTAGCGCTCGGCAGTTGGTCGTGGTTTCCGGGCAACGTTGTAATAATCTTATCGCCGAGTTTTTCGAGGATGCGATCAATGGCGTGGACCTTCGTACAAACGGCCGTTCTACAGTGAACGTTACGCCGACAAGGTGCGCGCGCGCGCGCGTGGGTTCTTTCACAAAGGTATAGTTTTTTTATTTGGACGGATGCAGTTGAGCCTCGACTGTCTCAATTGTCAAGTTTTGTCCACTTATCGAGGCTTATATTCGTGCGCTAAAGTACACAAGGACTGCATTTTCAACGCAATTACTACATTAGTAAGGCGAAACGACGATCCGGCGCTTACAGCCAACGCACCGTACGTTCGTATACGTATAAATCGATATTGTTCGTCACCGATATCCGGCTCGTTGCAACTACGTATATTTTATACAATATCGCGCACGAAAACAATAACAAAAAACACGTACGTCGTAACGCGACAATTGGAACGTGTCAACGACAATACATCAATTTTTATCAGCGCACGTTTCATTAGCACATTCATCGGTTACTTATCGTCCATTGCATAATCGATCCAACGTCAATAGAACATTTTTAACGTATTTTCACTAATCAACGTCAATTGGCGCTTCTCCAAACGCAATAAAAGCGTATCGATCGATGCCGACAATTATCATCGGTACGAGCGCGTGATGTGCACACGAATACAACAAAAAACTACACAAGAAGAGTCCCTGACGCATCGCGACCTCGTCGATTTGGCCGAATTAGTATGGAAAGCGCGTTCCTGTGGCCGCGGCAGAGGTGGTGGCGATACGCTGTACGTGGAGGCCGACCGATCGCAAGCAAAGTAAAGGAGCTTAGTCGGCGAACAGCCGTCGCCAAGGCTGCATAGGTGAAAGAGAGAGAGAGAGAGAGAGAGAGAGACTGCAAGCGTGACTTATCACTCGCTAGTTCTGCGAGCTTTTCATTTTTGTTTATCTTTCCGCGCGCGTGTCGATTTGAGCGCGCACGCTCTTGGTTCGGATGGTAATTGCAGTCAAGTTGACATAAGTGTACATGTATATCAAGATTAGGCGCATCGATTTGTTCTTTTTTCTTGTTGACATTGATCGTTTCGAGTGCGAGTGTTGTCCAAAAAAGAGATCGTTTTGTATATTCTTATTTATATTTCCTTTAGATCCGACAATCCACATCGAACTACAGCGTGGGAAGACCACTTGCTCCGTCCATATTTTATTTGGATCGCGAGAGATTTTTCACGTTAACGTCAACGCGAAACGAGTTAAACTAGAAATAAATTAGAAATCGCGTTGAATAACCATCGTCGAATTTCATCGAATAAACTTGATTCCGTAAAAAAAAAATAAATAAATAAATAAATAAATAAATAAAAGAAGAAAAAGAAAAGAAAATATGTAATGACGCAACGACAGGAGTGCACGAGGAGGATGTCGCAGCTATCGCGACTGTCGCCGGAGGACGCCAACACGTTATCGGTATCCGCGCGAAACTACCGCAGAAGTAGTTTAGCGGCAACTCTTCACGCGAATTTCATTGGACTTGGAGGTCATCCTGATGCTTTTGACGTTGCCAGACGTAGACTTAGTAACGTCAGTGATGTGGTCTCGAGAAAGATATCAAAGACAATTGGGTGGCGATCGCTTTCGGTATCCGTCGAGCTTACCGTCTCGCAGGTACGTATCGCATGTATACGATAAACGTTTGCTTTCAAAACCGACCGAACGACACAAGGTAGTCAAGTATTACTCTCTTCTGTTTCTTTGTGCATCGAAGTATGATTTATTGATTGGTTTACAACGACGAGCGTACATAATTTGACATGAAATTTTTGTTCGTTGGCGCGTCAAGAAAAAGAAAAGAAGAATTATTTAGCGTACAAAGAGTGTGCTCGTTTGTCAAATTCTTTCTTTTTGTGAAATCGAATAGTAAGACAACCGAGTCTTAATTATTCAAATAATACTTCCAATTGACATACATTTCTCAATGTGATCAATCGTTCGTTAACTTCGTGTATAAAACGGAGACTAAAGAGTCAAATCATTCGACGAATCCAAATGAAAAACGAATTGATATCCGCTAAAACGTAGAGATTTGGTTCCAAACGTTAGTCAATTAGCCCTTGAGACTGATGAACATCGAGACCAGGAAACCCCTGTTTTTATCCTTGTCGATAGTAATGTGATCGTCCTTGAAGTATCGCTTGAAAAAATGCCTTTTCAATATATCTTTACGAGGCTGAGACAAGCAAGCTTTGAGCTAAAAAGACAAGAACAGAGGGACGGGGTGGGGTAGGTAGAGAGCAAGTCAATGATCACGTATCGAAAACGCAGACATTCAGATACATAGGATAATCGTATAGAGAGCAAGAAACGTTCTAATTACCTGGCCATTGAAATCGATCGTATCGCCAGGAATGGTGATTGTCAATAAATAACGAAACTTTTTATTCAGACAATTGTAATTGGATTGCATAGTGATAGATAAATCACCAATTCTGTCGATGTGTACGTTGACGAATAGTAAACCCAAGCACTCGCAATGTACAGCATAGTCGTATAATTTTTCCTTATCGTATTCTAGTTCCCAGTTTGTGTAAAAAGTTCTGCCTAACATCGTCAGCTGGATGTCGAATGAAAAAAAACATCCCGCCACCACCACCAGCAACAACAACAAAAAAAACAACAACAGTAATTAATCAATTGTTCGAGATGAATTTATCGACGTTTCATGTATACCTCGGTGAAGTTTTCTCTATGAGACGAGGTGACGTGAGTGTACATGTTCTCGGGCAGCAATCGCGCTGGACAGAATCCGATACGGCATTTAATCAGCAAGTGCTCGTTATTGACGACGCTTAGACCCGACGCAGTCGTTTGAACATTTTGCTCGGTTTGCGTCGAGACGGATCTTCTTTGGCGACTTCTGCTTCTGGTTCTGATAAAGTTGATATCGCTACTCGTCGACGCAGTCGATGCAGGATCGGTCGTGGCAGGCGTTTCGAGCAACGACGACTATATTATCAGACGAACGAATGAGATAATGTATGGGGCCACGTGAAATAACGCACACAGACTACATGCACTTACGACGATGTCGTTGAATTTGAGGCAGAGTTCCTCAACGGCTAAATTTCTCGTGAGTTTACTGAAATCTAATTGACAGAGCGGGCATTTGGTCAATTTTCTCTTACATTTTTTGCAAAGGTGGTGACCTTTTATGCACATAATTACCGAGCCGACAGGACGCTCGTAACACACTGGACATCGTATCGCTTCTTCTAAATCTTTGGCGTACTGTAAAACGCAAATGACATTATTGATAATTGCACAGGAGAACGGTACCAAGCCGACTTCCAAGCCGACTTCCAAGCCGAGAAGTCATACATCACCTTGTGGCGAAGAATAGAAATCGCATCGTCTTCCATGATGTCGATTAATTCGTGCAAAACTTGAAAAATCGTTGAACTTTCAACGCGTCGAATAGACGTTTGTCGCGAATCGATAGAGCGCAACCAACGTTGTGCACTTGTCGATGCTTACGAACGTAAACAAAAATATAAGCTACGCTCTGGCGAGCGCGTCGTTATCCAATCGTACACTGTTGTTAAATTTGAACATTCGATCGTAATCGCTGTGTACGATTGTCGTATAATTATGACTATCCATAGGTATCCTCGAATACATCGTTACGGTTGACATTTCAAAGGGTAAATCGTTCCGAACACTGCGCGATTACAACCGTTTGTTGTATTCAACGTATCGATAACTTGCGAATGTTCACTTGTACGCACGTTTTTTTGATCTGACACTCGTTCGAATAAAGGAGTCGCCAACTCGCGTATTTCTAGCAAATTGTTGGAACGTTGTTTTTAGACGCCGTTTGAAAGCAGGTGATTCGATGGTACTTTTGAAATCGACTTGAAACAGCACAAAAAAAAGTCTTGCAAATCCGCTATACGCCTGGTATTCTTATATACGATTCAGCTTATCTTTCGTAAACAAAGTACGGTATTTAAAGACGAACAAGAGTGCCGTGTTAGACTAGTAGTCGTGCAAACACTAAAAATTCGCACAAGTACCAGATCCAACCGTCGGCTGATTCGACAAAACTTTTTAAACACTCGCGCGCGCGCGCGCGTGCGAGAGAGAGAGAGAGAGAGGAAGATATAGGATAACGCGGCAAGCAAATTTTCCAGCCAGTCTGAAATATATATGTCAGTCATTTTGTCGCACTGGCCGACAAACAATAAAAAAAACCGAAATACTTTTTTTTCCGTTGTTGTTGTCGTTGCTGTTGTTTTCGTCCAATTACAATCTATAAATGAATCTAACAAAAAAATCAGTGAATGATGACTTGATCATCCAACAGGGTGCATC
This sequence comes from Chouioia cunea, assembly GCA_030064505.1. Lineage (NCBI taxonomy): Eukaryota > Metazoa > Arthropoda > Insecta > Hymenoptera > Eulophidae > Chouioia > Chouioia cunea. The sequence continues at coordinate 8,136,423 of JAOPFQ010000001.1, forward strand.
GTTGTGCGGTCAATACATGCGAAGTCGTCTCAAGCGTTCAGGGATATTTCATCGTAAGCTTGGCTTGAAACGTATGCGCAGTGCAAAACTATTGGCCGGCGGTGCATTGGTACAAGAGGTTTATCCGGAACTAATTGCAGTGGGCGCCGAATTGGAAAAGATGCATCCCAAACTATTCGAACGAATAGCTCGACAAATTGGTTGTGGTATTTTCAATTCCGAGCAGAGGGTTATCGATGCACTCACTGATATTGCTCGAGAAATGTTGAGAGTTGGCGAATGTAATTGGGCAAAGATCGTTGCTTTGTACGCTGTTAGCGGTGGCATGGCTGTGGATTGCGTAAAACAAGGCAAACCAGAATTTCTCGCTGCAATTCAAAAGGGAATGACGATGGTACTCGAGGAAGATCTCGCTGCTTGGATTCAAGCTAACGGTGGATGGGTGAGTTTTATCGAAACATTCGATTTTCAATGTTCTTTCTCAATCATTTGTACTCGCGGCGTTTTTCGAGAACTATATATATACATATATATACACGCACTTTTTTTTTTCATTTTGCCGTCAATGTCGTTTATCCGTAAAAAAGAAAAAAAGCGATAAATTATTTGACAAGCGAGAGCTCGCTTTGAAAGTAGTTTTGAAAAATAAATCACGTCGCGCGCGATTTACTGGAACTCGAATCTTGTGCGCGTGCTCTTACGAACAAAGCTATACCTTTTTTCCTTCGTATTCGATCAAATTTTCCAAGCGCTAACGAATCGCTCGTGTATAATTTATTTTATCGTTATATTTTCTTTTCAGAGTGCCTTGGCATTGCGATACAGGCCAGTACCAAAGCAGATCGACTGGCCAACCAGTACGGTGATTTTGTTCATTGCCATAACTACGCTGTTCGTCGGTATCGTTGCGTGGGTTCTTAGAGTACTTTTACTGTGACGAAAGTTTTTAATACTCTTTTTTTCGTACTGGAACAGCAAGTATACTAGTATTCCAGATAGTACTTTAGTTCTATTTGTATATACTGTACAAAACTATTTAAAATATAAAGAGGTATTAGCATTTACGGGGAAGTTGAAGAAACAACTTTCAATATTCTATTGCTGTGTGGTTATATTTGTAAGAAATATTTTGAGAGTTTGATGCATTTAGATATCGTTTTCGGATCACCCGCTAACATGTAATATGCAAGTTTTTATAAAAACTATTTCGGCCAAGCATACTGTTCTTTTGCATACTTTCTACCCTGTGTACCCTTCGTTGTAACGAGGATCTTCCGATAAAATAAGGTAAATAACATTTAGCCGGTTGAAAGAAAGTTCCATAGATCCATAGTTTAATGCATTTCTCAGATCAACGCACAAACTGGGAGTTTTCTACACTTTTATTAGTACACTTAACGATATCTTTACAAAAAATCACACGTAACACCTTTACCCATGGAAACCCGTAGACTTATCGTTTAACTTTCCGAGGTCGTTGATTTGTCAGCCTCAATGCTATTCTTCTCGCTATTTTTCGACTCTTGCCTTCGAAGCTCCCTCGCTTCTCTTTCCTTTTCTTTCATTTCTCTCGCTTTCTCGCGTTCCGCTCGCTCCTTCTCTTTCATCTCTCTTTCTTTTTCTCGTTCTTTCTCCTTCGCTTCCTAAAAGCATGGACATTTATGAGACCAACCGATCTTCGATAAACATTGACAAATCAAAAAAAAGCAACAGATTTACCCTCTTGGCAGCTTGCGCTTTCGCTATATTATTGTACACGGCGAGGTAGCCCTGGTTGACTTCTTTTTTTTCGAGGATCTCGAGATATTGTTTCCGCGCGTCTAGTACTTCGGCTAGCATTTTTTTGTGCTTCAACGCGAGTTCGAGCGCTCGATTCCAATTGTACATCTCTACGTTCAGTTTGATCGCTTCGGTGACTAGAGCGTTCTGCAGTAAAATGCCTTCGGCGGCTAATAAATCGCCGGCGAGGAGAGCCATTTCTGCTAGTCGTTCCGTTTCGTTTGGCATTTTCTATAAAAGATTTATCGTGAGATTGCGTATTTCGAGGCCAAGAAAATGCGAAGAGGACAAATGAAACAAGAACAAACAGCGCAAGGCTTACTTTGATGTAACGAATGTAATCGACTTTGTCAAATCTATCGATAGCAGCGCAAGCTTCCTCCGCGATATTTAATTGTCTGCTGTCGATTGCCATTACTGCTAAACAGGTCCACAGTGTCTCGTTCTGAAAAGTTTGCGTAACAACGATAAAGTACGATCGAAAAGAGCGATACAACGTCGTGTGAAACGTTACTTGAACTATTCGGCAGACTGAAACAGCATCTTCCCAACGTCCATTCAATACATGGTGATGCAAAGTCGTGAAAAATGTGTAAAAAGACGAAACAACTAGAGCTCCGTCGCCGCGTCGAACGGTTACAAGGCCGTTGTTAACGCTCACGATAGTGGGTTGTTTTCCAAATTCACTAGAAAGACAAACACGTCAACGTTACTCGCACCTCGCAATTTTCTCAACAACAGACGAGCCGTCGAATGTCACCTGCTGTCCTTGTCGACGCGTGTCTTCCGTATAACTTTGCGGTCGCTGTAGTGAACGCAATTCGGGCAAAGCCAAACCGACAGCGTCGTGTCGAGCATACCAGCCAAGACGTTTGCGTCGGTGGCCCATGCGATATTTTGCGCCATCACAGCTGTGGAACATGGTCGAGATTTTTTCGTTTTCTCGCGTGAAAATAAGCTCCCTCGCGTATACTCACGTATCTTACAAACCTATTTTACAAACGCGACCAAAGCCAGCCGAGCGTATGGAAATCAAAAGCAGATCACGGTTTGCGTCTACGAGTGCAAGTTGCCGATCGTTCGCTCCGCCGACGTAGTTCAAGGCTAAACTCGTAACCTCTTGCGCGTGAGTGTACGGCTGAGCCTCGGTTATTGGCTTCTTCGCTGATATCTCTAAAACGTGTATAACTGCAAAGAGCGACCTTTAGTTTCTTTTCAAATCACCAAACGTCAAATCACCGATTGTACGCATTACGTTTTCGATTGGTTTGATCTCGTACGGCAATCGTGTCGCGGCAGATGGACACGCAAGGTGGATAGAGCGGCTCGGCCGTCGTGTTTTTCCACTTTGGCGTACCTAAGGATCTGCCTTGATAATTGTACAACGACATGGTGTTCCACTCGACCAGCGCGAAGTGTCTGCAAGAACAACAAGCAGTAAGGTAACGGGTGCGCTGACGTTCGCTCGTTCGAAAAGCTAACTGACTTATCGGCGAGAAGAACCGCCGAGACCGAGCCATTCTTCAGATCGAATATCGCAGGTGTGTTCCAATTTTTCACCGAATAAACGTGACATTGAGTTGGCGTTACAGCAACCAGATGCTCGAAACCAAACTCTAATTGTACCACTCGATCGGCTATGTCCAATGTTTCGTTCACGTCGCTACCGATCTCGCTCACTTGGATTGCTTTGCGTTTTACCAGAATAGCCTCGTAACCAGCGTGCTCGAGTTTTCTGAAAGTTTTCCCATTTTCATCGAAGACGTCTCGAGACGCTGCTTTTTTGGCTAAATTGCCAAAGTGATTACCTCTCAATGGTGTGGGCTATCAGAACGCTACCAGAGCTGGATGCCAAAGCCACTTGCGTTCCGTCGCTCGACCAAGCAACGTTATAGATGCTACCCGCTTGGATCTTTTCCGTAGAGTGTGGCCACTGTTGCGCGATAACGTCACAGCGTTAACGCGCTGAAAAATGTTATTTTAATTGGAAAAAAAAAACAATGGCGCTATACGTACACCGCTTTTGTCGCAGAGCTTGAGGGTATTGAAGGAACCGACGGCAAAGTGACTACCGGAGAAGCACCAAGTTGCTGCTGTAATCGGTTGATCGCCGATGCTACTAACGTACAAAACATTTCCATTGGCGTCCCAGACCTTTGCAATCGGATAAATCGAATAAATGACGCGTGAAAAATTAACGTTTATTACGTGAATATTATCGTCGTCAGCGTGGATGATTGGTCACCTTGTAACGACAGTCTTCGCCACCAGAAACGACGAGATTGTGAAACTGATTCCACGCGAGAGTGAGCACGAGGCCTTCGTGCGCCAACCACTGTCAGCGACAAAGTACGAGTTTATTGCAAACGAGTTGTACGACAATCGTCGATCGGTCGATACTTACTTTGTTGGGTTTGGTACTCGCTGTTAACGATTGTACAAGCAGGATCGATCCTTGCGAGTAAAGAATCGACGAACCATCGGGACTCCAAGCGGACGCGAATACTTCTTGATTACCGCGAATCGCAGTTGAACGTAGCATACCGCTACGCGACCATACCTTTATCAATCCATCTTCACCGGCTGCAATAAAAGTGTCATTGGCAATTTTCAACTGTACAACTGTAATGATTAGGTATAGGTTGACATCGGTGTATTTCGCTACCCGTGAACAGAGCTGTTCCATCGTGACTCCACTTGCCGGATAAAGCAGCGCCTGTGTGCGCTTGAACTGATTTTTCTATACGTCCAGCTCTACTTACGAGGTGAAACTTTCCTGAGAAAATTATGCACGATAACGAACAGTTTTTTTTCAATACTAGGATCGATCGATACAACGTAGGTATGTTTACCATCATCCGTCGTAATCAACAAAACGTCGAGCGATTGCTTTTTAACAGCACCAACACCCGTCGACTGAACTGGTCGTGGATGCCACTGCATATCCGTTGGGTAAAAGTCGTCGGCTAACTCGGCGACGACTTTTGAATTGATAACACCACCCTCGAACTTCCAGCATATTAACAAGTGATCATCCCTGCGTGATAATTATTGATTCGTTTTAACGTGCTTTTCGGACAACGATTGGATAAAAAGATGTTGCGCGAAAACAACACGTTTACGTAGATACTTGCCCACACGAGTATATTTCGTCGGAGGCGATCCAAGTTACGCACGTAACGGTCTTGCTGTGTCGATTGGCACCTTGCTGTTGTGATATTTTGAATTTCATACTTCAGCAATGGTCAAACTATTTATTCGATACTATATTCTGGTTTGACTTGATCCTTTTTATTAAAAGAATCAATTCACGGATGAAAGCGAGAGAAGCGGGGTTATACGCCACTTGGAATATAGTTTGCAGCTGACTCGCGCTTCCACGGCAACGCGATTGCCACAACAATTTAAGCGATTCTCTGATTCGTTTTTCTCAACAGAATCGTGTGTATTTGTAACGATCGTCATAGGGTTCGATCGATCGAACAATAGTCAATATAAATGAACGATCAATATATTTATTTGTTAATATGCATAAAAAACGTAAAAATGTAATAAATGATAAATTTAACGAAACGTGTGTGTTAAGATGAAAAAATGCAGTTTTGCAGATATCTTTATTGTATAATTCTTGTTTTCGTACATTTTCGCCCTACACAACGATGCACCCAGTCACCCTAGACAACACACATTAACATGAGCCCACGTAGGACTTCACAACCTTCAACAGTTCTAGGATAGCGACGCTTCAAATCCAAACCAACCGACTTTTTCGCGCCGCTTTACTCAATTATCTCAGAGCTATATGGAAGATTTCGCTCACTGCGAAGCTCGCTATAATAGTACATATAAAATACAGTATTTATAAAATAATATTATAATTTGTACAGTCGACAAATTAAATATATATATATATATATATATATATATATATATATATATATATATGTATATATGTATATATATTTATTTATTTATTATTTTCTTCTCACATGTTTAAAACTTAATGTTTCTTTATACGTTTACTCTTCCTATTGTTATTATTTTTTAAATTACATGTTTAATTCAGCGACGGTTTTAATATGAGCTTTCATATAGTTTATATACAATTTCATACTGCACTACAAACAGCACCACGGGTTTTTAATCGACGAGTATTCCAATGAAAGTATCCGCTGCTTAGAGACAATCGCTCTCAAAAATAATCTTAAGTTTTCATTAAAGTTAATGCGAGTTACAATAAGTAGGAATTTTCAAACGATCGATTAGAGCGTATGTTGTCTAATTTTCTTTTTCAAAAGATTGCCTTAATTGGAATTTACTTTTAAGTGTTCGTAGTTTAAATAATGAAATATGTAAATAAATACATCTTTTCGAAAACAACAATCACAAAATTGAGAATGTTTCGTTTTTTCTTGTGTCTTACTTAATTACTAAATATTTTTGATGTATCTTTTGCGCTCTTACATTAATAATAATTGTTAAAAATCCAGGAGTCTCGATGTTGATATTCTCTGACCACGCAGAGATTACAAGTTTGAATGTTTTTTGTTATTTGTTGGTTAGACCTTTGAAAAATCATTTCATTTTCATCACGAACAATAATTTATTTATCACTGCAGATTTTCTGCTTACATATCTAGAAAAACATTCAAGTCGAAAATTTTGATTGCTTTTTATTTTAAAAATCGAGACCCTAGATATCTTACAAAACTAATTTAAAATCATGTGATATATTGTTTCTAATTTCTCGACAATGCATAACAATAATGGACGTATACTATAGTGCGCAAAACTTTTTTTCGTACAATCTTATCTATCTTGTTTTACAAAAAATACTTCAAATATCAGATCATAACAACGTATTCCTGCATACACCTACATATACATATAATTGTTACTGTATTCGAAGACAATGAATCGATTTAAAATGTAGACACTTACAATTATCTTTAATTCAAGCAATGTCTACAGAAGTTATCTTTAACATTTAAACTGCTTTTAATATTTTGAAATTTCACGAATCATCTTCGAAATGTTTATATTTTATCAATAATTAGTTTCATAATTAATTAATCAATTCATTATTATCGATATTTTTCGTCAATATTCAGTACATATTTCTATCAACAATTGTTGGCATCGCTGCTCCCTTCAATAATACCCGCGATTTATATTTCCTACGATAGCCCACCTTCCAAATCTTAAATAATTACATAGCAATTTTAAGCAAGTTTCTGTAAAATTAACAGACAATCCGTATGGGATTATCATTTTACGTAACGAAATTTCATTAATTCTAAGAACAATTCGTATGTTTCCCTCAACACTGATTTTCGAAAGATTTTCATTTTTTGTTAGTCACTCGATTGATTCGTAGAATTTGAACAATTGAAAAGTTACGAATATGAGCAAGTTGTAGATGACAATTCAATAAATAACACGCGTAAAGGTTTTTTAAAATTGAGAGAAAAGTGTTGTTTTTAACCAGTGAAAATAAGTCGAATAAAAATATGGCACCAATTCATTGAAAAGCTGTGGTTACGTAAATCTTACAAACATAAAAATAACATAAAAAATATGTTTTGAATGACTCGTAAGTTCTATTGCACAAATATTGGAACATCAGGTTACGTAATATTGCAATAATCGCTATTCGTAAATTATAAATTTACGCAATTTTAATATAAATATTGTCTCGACTTATAGATGTTATTGCGAAAGCGTCTTTCGTATGTGATGCATAAACGAGAATGCTTTTTAATACTGTTAGTTCAAAAATAACCGACACTCTCACGGCATCTTTTGCATAAACCCGTTTTATTTACTTATTTCATAATTGAAAATGATTTTAAAAAGAATTTCACTTTCAACGTATACATGAAATAACTAAATACAAATAATTTCTTTTCAACAAGTAAGGCGTGTAACAGATAAAAGAAAAATCAATTTTTTTAATGTTAAACCAAACGAAACATAGATAACTGCATTGTTACGCTTTCGTGCATCAAGTTTATCGCATTAACGGTAACTACATGTTTGAAAAGATATGTTAAAAGAAAATAGTTCAATACACGCGTCAAAGTTTAATAACGTCTAGGGAAAAAATAAATTTGTAAGTTTGATGATTGTAGATTAGTGAACTGAATAATAGAAGAATATTGCAATTTTTGCATTGGAAGCATTCTACAAGTCTAAACAGTCTTGTGTCATGGAATGGCATGAGACATTACATGTTATTTTATAACACTACGTATACGCTGAGCTTTTGGATGAACAGTTTCTATTCTAAGAACGACGGTATTACTAATATCGTTAATACAAAAAGCTGCTCTTCATTTTATTTACACTTCCGATTGTTTTTTATGTGCTTTAACAAGAAATTTTATGTGATTTTGCCACTGACGAGTAATTTGTATGCTAGTGTCATAAGTGTCATATTTTGATTGCTGAAACTGCTATTGTGCATGCTTTGATTGAGAATTATTTTAAATCAGATCAAATTTTCTAATGTTTGATAGATTTGAGAAAATGTTTATCCAATAATTGAAATCTTGTAAGCTAACCTTTACTTATTCGTTCATCATTGCGTTTTTGTAAGTGGTATCATTGTGATTATTATAGTTTTTTTATCAAATCGATTACCGTAGCACCTACAATCCTACTCGTTTCAATATTTACAGTACATCTCCTATCATACACAAGTAATCAATCAGTCGTGAGAGCGAGATGAGGTAATCTCCAAGTGCGTCTCGTAAATGAAACGGAGTGTCGACGTCTCTTATGCAGTACAATAGTTGGAAGTCTCAATTCAATGCGTGACTGTTACGTCGTCTGAGAAATACGCGGTTATTAGCTGGATAAACCCTCGTTAAAAAAATAAGCGAACTGCCGAGAGCAAGTTTTACGGGAGCCTGGTTACCCCCAGGTAGTTTTATGAATACTGTAGCTACCGCGGCGACACCGTCATCCGTTGGCTCGACCGCCACTGGCCTTACGTCGCTGTGGAAGTTGACCACTTTGTTTCGTCTGCTTTTACGATGCGGTGAGTTTGGACTACACTCGCCTTGACTCGATGGAGAGCCCTGGAATTAGAAATATGTTTCTCATATATTCTGGTTCAGGCTAATTTCGGTTAACTTCAATACGGTTACACAGTGAGAACTCGTTATACTTTGAGTTAAAATAATTTACCTCTCGGTCGTACAAAATCGTAGCAGAAGCGAAGGGCCTCTTAGCCATGTGTAGCATCTCGACCACGTGTCTCCTTCGGGCCCGCCTGACATCAGCCGCCTGTTTGGTTTTCCAGGCGACGACACACGCTGCCAAAAAGAGGAAGAAACACGAAAAAAATACCGAGAAGAATACGAATAGATCGATGTGCAATTGATCTTGTCTGAAGAATATCATTCCATAAGATGCTTGTTCATGGAGCTCTGGAAACGGTGGATCCACAGCTCTAAGTGCAATATGGAACTTTGTCGAGCCAAGTTCGTGTCTGTCTTGAGGTAATGTAAGCACAAGCCGGTTGGTCAGATTTCGTACGAATAGGAAGGTATTGCGCTCGTTGATTGTGACGTAAGTGGCAAGTCCATCCGCTTGACGTTCTATAACTGTATATTCGACGCTTGGATTCCATTGCGATTCGCTGTCGTTTGATGGGAAGTGATAGGAGCTGTAAGGGTAGTAATCGACTTTGCGCTCGCGGCCACGGAATGGACCGTCGTCAGGCCAGATGTACTCGTAATCCTTGCGCCATTTGAACTTCTCATCTAGCTCGACCTGTAAAAGGAAATGAAAGTTTAATATAAAATTTTGAATAGAGATTCTTCAATGTTTAAGTGAAATACAAGACGATTGCACTTAAAGAAGCAATAAGTTGCTCACACATAATTAAGCTTCGAATTATGCACAGCGCAAACTGCCTTCAAAAATTGTCAAATCCACGATATTCCAATAACTCAAGATCGAAATCAGTGGAAGTGAAAATAAATAAAAATACGTAATATTTCAACAATAAATAAATAAGATAAAACACAAACGTGACACTCTCTGGTGCATCAACAATTTCAAATCAAAACAGTGTTTTCACAATCTTTATAATTTTGTTATTTCATAAATTTTTTAACAAGTGTACCTCGTTTTTGTTTAAGAGTTGAATAATCATTTCCATATTGATTTATTGAATCTCAAAATAAACGTTGAGATTTTAGAAAAGCGTTAATATTTTCAATTTAAACAAAATGACGAAGAGAGTCCAACTCACCTTTTGATAACCAGTAGATGAATTCAAGTTAACTACAAATGTATCGTCGCGAGGACTAAGGAATAAATCCAGTGCACCTTGGGTAACATCGATTATAATCCTGATGTCAACGTTCATGAAACGTGGTTGAACCATGTAAAAGACAGTTTGCCCAGGATTCAATGGCTTTGGCTTCATTTTGCACTCATCTAAATAGAAAATATGGGTTAGCTACAAATAATGTAATAATAAAAAAACATTGATATTTTTTATTAAAGAAGTACAAACCGTAAGGTCCTCCGGAGAAAATGGCAAAAAGCAAAAATTAATACATATAAATCTCATAGAGATTATCCACTTACAATGAGTTGTGGTAATGTATTTTTTATATGAATGTGAGTGGAATGTGAAAATCGTTCAACTTTTGACTTGACACATTTAATTTAGATCGCTATTAAATTACTATTAATCTAGTGAAACAATTATTTATTCGCGAGAGTTCGATATGTTTTCAATTTTTAAGGCAAATAAATGTTTGAAACGAGTAATTGAGTCGAAAATTATGATACTATTAAAGTATTGTAATGCACTGTTGACACGACAGCACATAATTACCTATTAACTTGGAATCGAAACACATTTTGTTATCAACAGTGACAGTTTTGTAGCATTGATGGCCGTTGGTAGGAGTACCGGCATAATTTTCTCTACATTTGCTACACTGCACCATCCAACAAGGAGTTAGTCCAGAGTTTCCACCTTTTGTTGGGCCACTAACACAGGATGATTCACTTTCCGTGTTATTTCTACAGTCGCATTGTTCACCTGTCACTGGATCACAAGTAAAGCCGTGTCCGTGACATTCGCATCTGAAAATTGCAATACATCGTTAGGTGTAATTCTAGAAATACCTTTTGTTTGTTAGGTTCACAGGAACTTACGATCGACAGACATCTCTTAAATCTTCCGTCCCCCGGAAATAACCAGAAACACATTCACCGCATTTATCACCTTTGGTATTATTGGCACAGTTAACGCATTTTGCCTTAGCAACAGGTCCTTCAACTAGTTGTTTCTTCAACAGCTCAATCGACATTTTGTCAATCGAATTTGGATCCTGAAATAACAGATGTAAATTAGTTAAAGACTGAATCGCCTTGAATAGCCCAATAATACCAATGATCGTAAAACTCACCGGAACGGTTTGGCTCTCGTTAATACAAATACGAGTATGTCCATTGCAGTATTCAAAGCACGGCACGCATTGACCATTGTCCGCGGGATTGCCAACGTATAATGGTTTACACTTGTCACACTGATATCCCATTGTATTGTTATGACACTCTAAGCACTTGTCAAGTTTATCAGGACCCGCGCAATCGCTGTGTCCGTTGCACTGACACTGTATCGAGCAGTTTCTACCAACGTAACCAAAGTCACAGTGACATACGTTAGGCTCAATGCAGGTTCCTCTTACACAGCCTTGAGTGCACATCGGTACGCATGTTTTCCTACAAAAAAACAAGTATCAACCTCAAATGGTGCTTTTCAAAAAGAACAAAAATTCGATGTAATCAATAAAACAAAGATATTAACCTCCCATACTCGTTGTATCCGTGCGTCCTGTGGTAAAAATTAAACGTACAATTAAATGCTTGTCACGACATTACGTTACATCGACAATTAATTTCTTACATTTCAGTTTTGTATCCTTCTCCGCACATACATTCAAATCCTTCGTCCAAATCAAAACATCTTTCACTCTTTGGCGAGCATGTATGGTGGCCATTTTCACATTCGTTTTCTGGTGGACAGCGTACATAATGCCACGAGAATTTTAGCGACGGTATAATGTTACTCAAGGAAATCGTAGCATTATCGTGGTATTCCACTATATGAGATTGAGCCGTCGTTGTAACAGCTGCGCAAAAATTTTAACGTAAACTGACAGTCTCGTAAAAATGTTACTCGACATTGCAACTTACGCGTTTCAGGTTGAGGGTACTGCTGGTGATACAACATTTCGCAAGTTCCGCCAGCTGGATGATCGAATCCTGGAGGAGCTTCCAACGAGCCTTCCGTGCAAATTCCTTGACCGGTGACGTTTGTAGAATCCAAAGAACACCAACCACAGTGAGAATGTTTCAAGCACGTACTGCACTGCTTAAAGGCGGAGCATGGCTCGGGGCAATACTCAACGTTCGTGCTACGTAAAACCAGGCCACAAACTCCTCCAGCGCAGTAAAGCGGTTGATACGACGGCGAAATGCACTGCCGAGAGTTTTGGAAAATAAGTATCGGGAAAAACAAACGGCTCTGATATACGACGTTTGTCAATCGTACGTACCTCGTTTAATCGTGTAGACCACCTACATTCTCGCCAGCCCCCTTCAGCGCCTGTACCTTTCAAGCAACTTTTGCAATCTTTATGCTCCGAGCATCTCTTTTCACACTGAGTACTTGTCATTTTTATACTGGATCTATTGAATATATCCTCTGGAACGCAATTCCAATCGTAGGCGGGCTCAGCTGTCAACTTCAACCCCAGCTCAGCTAAAAAGATAACGATAAAACGATAACTCGTATCGTTAGCATTTTTTATCGTTAATCGATAAAATGAAAAAACTAGATTCGTCATAGAGACTTACACGTCTTCAAAACTTGTCGAGTCCAAACGCAATTGCCTTGACAATTTTTACATTTCTCGCAGTCGCTAGCCGGGCACAATCGCTCGCCGCACTGATTGACGTCCGTGACGAGCTTTTGCCAATGCTTACATTTGCTCTGCTCGTCACACTCTTTATCAGCGGGAATACATTTGCCGTGGCAGTCGATACACCATTTGCACACTGGTTCTTTTTCTTGGTAATACGGCCATTCGGCTAGGCAATCAGTACACGTCTTGAAACTTTCGCATTTTCTACTAGACATCCAATCGGCATTGCAAAATATACCGTTCGATCTATGAGCTTTTGTTACGTTGACATCGCATCTAATACAGTTGCGATAAAACGACGTATTAAATTGTTAGACATCGAAAAATATATATTCATTGTATTATTTATTGACGAAATTAACAATGCTCACTTTTCGTCCCGATGTAAGGTTTCCTCGTTCGAAAAGCAGTACGACGCATTTTCTCCACTGATGGTTGTGACCGAACAAAACGAGCATCCATAGTACTTTCTGCAGGTAATTTTATCCGTCCACAAGTTACACAGATCTTCAGGTATGTGAATTAACGTTACGTGGCTTTTGATGCTTCCGTCAAATCCTCCAACAACGTATACTGCATTGTTTTCTGGATCTGCATGGGTCATCGCATGAGCGTAAGCCGGAGGAGGTGGGTTCCCGATTATTTCCATATCTTTCGTTATGAGACGTATCCACAAGTTGCAGGAATATTTGTATGCTATTAGTGAATCGGTGGTGTTGTGCGGATTCTGACGTCCACCAAATATCACCATGTACTCGTCCGTAGATACGGCTGAATGAAGGAATCGAGCTTGCGGCTGAAAATAAATAATTGTCCAGTTATTACGACAATTTCAATCGAAACAATAGTCCAACGATAACGAAATGAAATTCGCGAAATTATTCGTAAAGCAGAACCCAACTGCCTCTTGGAGTCTGTCTCGATATTTATCTATCAAGCAAAGTTGTTTTTCTTATTGTACCATAGGTTATACAAATGTGCCACGATATTGTTTACATTAATATACCTCGTCCTAGTAAAGAAAAGCTCACCAGTACCGTTCCGTCAGAAGCATCATCGTCGAATGGCGGGAGCACGGACCAGGTTTTCGTTTTGTAGTTGAGAGCATAAAGCTTGTTTGATATGAAAGTTCTATTGATAGCATAAGTATATCCGCCGAAAATGTAAAAACTCTTAGATTTACTATGAAACACAGTAGAATGTCCATAAACGCCGAGTGGTCCGTTTCCAATAGTTTGTACAGCATCCCACTTTTCCGTTTCGAGATTGAACTCCCACACCGTGTCCAAGTAACCGTATTTGGGACTAAAACCACCAATTAAGACAAGGTTTTCCGATTCACCTCCGTCTCGGAATAACGTAAGAGTGTGTCCTGCTAAAGGCGGTGGTTCTCTTTTCGACATCGAGTCGTCGACGATCTGCATCCAATGCTGATTTTGAAGGCTGAATTTCCAGAAATCGCTCAATGTATTGTTGGACAAGCCTTGCACGCCTTCTTCTTTCATCGACAATCCACCGTAAACGTATATCTGCTGTCTGCTATGTACGATTTCAGCCGCATGGAAGTATCGCCCCTGAGGCATCGATGCCTCCGAAGTAGATTCTACAGTCACTGGCATCCACGTGCTGTTTTTGGTATCGAACAGTCGAATATCATTTAAAGGCCCATGACTCAAAGAGTAGCCTCCAAACATCCATAGGCTACCACGTCTATCGGCTACCAAACTGTGCCCGAAACGTGGTAAGGTTTTGCGTAAATGATCGAGTTGGTCGGCCAAATACTCGCTGTTAAATAGCTCCGTAAATACTAGTTGATTGTTCTATAAAACATAATTATTGACGTATTTTAATCAAAACTATTGATATGTTCGTTTTAATCGTCAAAATAGATGGTAATAACGTTGATACCTTCATATTAATGGAGCAATCTTGTCCTCCGAAATCGGATGCGCATACGCAATGCCCATAGCCTTTCTCGCAAACACCTTGTTTCTTTGCGGCAGAACAATTTTTAGGACAAATTTCGATGTCACAGTTGATACCAACGTATCCAACTTTGCAAAGACAGTTGCCATTACGACACTCCCGATTTGGAGGGCAACTATTACACGTCATAACGACATAACTAGCGTTAAAGCCTTCAACCTCGTCGAGCTGTTTGTAATGGACGGTGAGAAAACCGGATCTCGCTTCGACAGTGACAGGATAATCGGTACTTTCCGTGCAATAAACACCCAGTAATTGACTTTGATGACTACTCGTCGAGGAAACAAAAGTCGGCAAACCGTCGTACACGTAGACGCTATTCTCTTGGCAACTGACGTTAATGTCATCGTGAATTGTGAATTGGATGACGCTCTGAATACTCGGTGTCATTGAATAAGGCGACAAACCTGTGCATGATTCAATTAAATTTGCACGTTTTACGTTTTCATTGACCTGGTATCAAGTGTATTTTTATTATTTAATTTTTATTCGTGAATTACCTGTCTTTGGACTAATAATCCATAAACATTCTCGCGTGAGCGACCCACCAAGATGACTCTCCCATAAACTAAGTTGAGAGTGTCGACTTCCAAGACCTTGTTTACCAGTGCCTTCGTCGTCGAGCATTCCGCGAGACATGCAACCATAGAAGCACATTCCTCCTTTTCGTGGGTCACCATAGTATCCTTTTTTGCACAACTCACAACGATTCCCTTCGGTATTATCCTTGCAGAAACACATACCCGTTTGGGGATCGCAAGTGCCAAGTTCTACGTCGCCATGTTCGTTACAGTCGCACTTTTGACAGCCCAAGTTGGTTGTAGCATTGCCGTAACTGCCGGCTTTGCAAGCGTCGCAGTAACGTCCTTCTGTCCAATCTTGACACTCGTCGCATACTCCTGAAAAGCATCAAACATAATTAATACGATCGCTAACATCTACACAGCAATGAATATTTTTGTGAAATTACGCACCAGGCCCTAGAGAACAAGTCGAGTGATTGAAGCATCCGCAATTTGTACGACAATCGGGGCCCGTCCAGCCAAGATCGCATTCGCATTTGTAATCAGGAGCTTCGCTGCAGTAACCGTTCACGCACTTCTCGTAACACGTCTTGGTGCAATTCTCTTTGCCGTCGCCATTGAAACCACGTCTACACTGGCAGCTGTAACTACCGTGGGTATTGGTACACTCGGCGTTGGCATGACAATCGTGAAGACCCAAGTCACACTCGTCAACGTCTGGGCATTGGGCGTATGCCCAACCGGATTCGTGCGCTTCTAGCGTTGTATTTTGGAATTCATTAATCACCTGGAAAAAAGGTAAACGTTCAATTATAACGTCAATTAGTTACGAAAATTAGACAATTGTTGCCTCTTACCAAACTACAGTTGACGTGAGCTTGATTGAAGTCGCCCTGCACACAAGCACCAAGTATTGGATTATCTAGACTATAGCACCAACCGCAGCTGAGCGAATGCAAACAGTTGGAACAGTTCGCGTGTCGGCTACAGCTCTTGCATTGATCGTTGCCAGTTAGCAAGGAGCTTCCACGCGAAGTGACTCCCATGAGACCGGCCTGATCGGTCCACTCGCGACACAAGCCAAATTGATATTCAGACGTGTAAACGGAGAAGGAAAAGCACTCTTGAGTTGCTTCACACCAGACGCAACGACCACGTTCGACCAGACATTGCGTACAATTGGAACGTTGTCTGCAAGGAACTGGGCACTGATCGAGGCTGACTACTGCGTCGGGCATTCGACCTATTCTAGCACAACGAGCTTCTTCTGTCCACCTTTAATTGAATTATCAAGCGTGTCATAAACGAATAATCAAATTAGTTTTTGTTAAAGATAACAATTGAAGAGTGAACGTACCATTCGCAGATGCTGGTACTGACGCAAGACTCGCAAGAGATATAATTGGAACAGTTGGCGCAAGTTGCCGGAGTGATCGTGAGATAATGCCATTCGCGTACAGTTTTACCGTCCTCATCCCACTCGACATCTGCAACGCAGCTTTCGGTTTCGTTGACCGCACGCGATAGGCATCTATTTCAAGTGGAAAATAATAAATGTTATAAATCAATAATTGTAAATTGCAAAAGAAAGAAAGACATAAGCAAACAAAGCAAATTGACAATGTCTCAATTGTATCGAAGATGAAGTAAAGAAATTACTTGTTGCTGATGTCACACCAACCGCAAGCCGCATCCGTGAGACAATGCAAGCAGTTTCTATATTGCTCGCACGTGCCGTTCTGATATGGCTCGAGATACTCGAAGGTGAATACTTTCGGATTCTCGGTGCGACGACTGTGCATTATCTCCATCTTACTTGAGTGCGCGTAACTGGCCGTAACCATTCTTCTGGATTCGAAATTCAAAAGATATCTGCCTGGTACGAAGGTAACGTAGCTCGATAACGACGAATCTGCAGTGGTACGTAATGGTATACACTGTGATGTTTCTGCCGTGAGATTCGCTACTACCATCTGGAAAATATTCAATCGTTTAAAATTCATCTCCACGATAACAGGATCATTCGAATGAATTCGCGAAGATTACCAGATTATGCGTCATATTATTTCCCGAGACGTGAAGGGTGGCAGTATTATAACTAACGCAGATTTTTAACAATTCCATCTTGCTGTCCCAGATATTTATAGGCAGTCTCAGGAACCCAATCAATTTAGCAACCATCTCGCCCCCTCTACCCGATTCCATCTTAGCACCTTGAGTCGACGGTACGTTGAAATCCACCGTTGTCGCGTTAACGATCATCACGGAATCCGGCTGCGAAAAATTAACCGGTGGGTTGTATTTCAAGAATGTTAAGCCAGGCCTCCTATCCATTTCGCGACACTCGTCGACGCGCGTTATCTCCGTGCCTTTTGTACCCCACCAGCCAGGTATCTGCGAGGGCGTGTCATCGCGTAAACCACACACACCATAATTGTCATCTTTGTGATGACAGCGTGCATTCTGAACGCACCACGTGCACGTGCCCAAATTGAACTTGTTCGAGACGGAGCTACGACCGCGAGAATTTGTGCCCCAACCACCACCTGGTTGACCGTGGATCAGACACGAATGGCAGTCGCCAAGAGCTGGACATACTCCTGGGCAACGAGTTGTTTGTAGGTTGGTTGTACAATTGCTGACGACGGTGCGACCGTAGCAGTTCTAAGTAATGTGATTTTCCTTTATTAGCGATCAGACTTTATTGCAAAACATACGTTTGGAATTTTTAATATACCTCATCTGCAGAACACCAGCCGCATTCGGGGTTGGCAGCACATTCGACAAGACTCTTGTGTCGAGAGCAGTAGTGCTCGGGTTCCATTACGTCGCCATCGCCTGGAGCAAGCATTGGGGGTAGAGTGTAAGCAAGTAAATCGGCGTTGACATTGCCGTGATAACCACCGACTAGTAACAAAGTGTTTCCACTTCTAACGTCGGATGCATGAGCGAATACACCTTGTTGTTTTGGATATTGTGAATCTAGTAAATGCAATGACAATAAAACAGTTAACAAACAAAAGTCGCTACCGGAAAAGGCAAATATTTTTCTAAGCTCACCTTTGTCACTTATATTCAAAACGTCGTGACTCACCCAGGCATGACAGCCCAGATGATACAAGTACATCTGATTATCGTAACAAATTTCTTCTTTGTTATGCCTATGCGAGTAACCACCGAATACCACTAAATAATTACCTACAATAATACATTTTTGTTTTGTAAAAAGCATGTTTAGAAAAGTTTATCCGTACTATTATTGGGTTGTCAACATTTTATCTGTCTTACCTATGATATTGCAGGTGTGAAACGCACGCTCTCGTGGAACGTAAGTATCGCGCAAATGCGCTCTTGGGTAATGAATTTCCGACCATACTCGTCTATCGAGTTGAAAAACGAACATTCTGTCGGACAATTTGCTGAATCGAGCTACACTTGCGACTACACCACCGTAAACGAGTAAAGAATTCGTAGCTTTGTGATAAACGGTCGAATGAGCTACAACTCTCACGTCTAGTTCTTTCCCACCCCTTGGCCGAACTTCTTGCCATTTTTCAGCACTTGCCGTCGAATCAGCTGTTGAATATATTTAACAATAAACTAATCAAAGTTAATACAAGTAAGCTTGTCGAACTAAACTTACTCAGATTTAATTTTATTTTATGTAAACTTGATGAAAATTCTCCGTCTACAGTACTTCCTCCGAACAAATAAATATATTCTTCGGCTAATGTCAACGTATGGCGGGTTAGTCTTGGAGGATAAAATGGTGAATTTTTGGCGCGTAGTGTCCACGATGTATTGTTCACGTTGTAATACCATAATTCATTAGAAAGAGATCCGTCTTCTACTTTTCCACCGTAGATCACGAAACCTCCTATTTATAATAATGACAATTTAAGTTCTACGCGATTTTACATGAATCATTTGTCAGAAATCATGGAGAATTAGATTTACCTTTGTATTTACACGCTGCATGTCCATATCTTGGAGAAGGTTTAACAAGTTCCTCAACGTCTGATTCTGTAACACCATCGCTTACGGGGAACTGCGTCGTAATTTGAGGTTCCAAAATATCTTGTAGAAAAGCATTCTCTTGCATTGGTGTTTCTAGAACTCGTTCTTCCCAATCAGAACTTTCGTCAATACTAGTAACGTGTCGCTGCTTCTTATAATGTACATCGTTACCTAAGTTTCTTCGATGTCTGAAATTGTAATTTATTGAACAATACAACTAAAAATCCTTGAAATTTACACGGTTAACCATGACTAGTGAATTATTACCTTGTGTGCGACGACGGTCTAATTCTTCTCGTGTGTTTCTTTCGTTCTTGATTGTCAGTAGTATCGTTATTTTTTATTACGCGTTGTTGTAATTTTCTGTCTCTATCTCTATGGTCTGGTGTTTTTGAATCTCGCCAGCCATATTGAATACCGTCATAATTCTTATCCCGATGAGAGGATGTGTTGTTTTCCTTGAAATTTAATAACGAATATCTTGCCAGTAACTTCCAAAATATCGATGTTGGAAGTCCGTATTGTACGTGGGCTCCTGCTCCAATATTTTCCAATTCACTGGCGATCAGCATTGGATCTAAATATTCCGCTGCGGAAGATCCTTCTAAAAAAATGTAATCAAGCTAACAATTGTCTTGTTCGAGATTTTAGGCTAAAGACAGAAAATTGTTTCACATTAAACTTTACCTAGAATTGTGCCATAGTCGTCTTCCCACTGACTCGTAGAAAAACGATAAATTTCCAAGTCGCTTAGTATATAATTCAGATTATATCCTCCAAAAACGTAGATGGAGTCAGTTTCACTTATGTAAACAGCAGTATGTCCAGCTCTAGGGGTCATTCCACTTTCGGAATGAGAAAGCCAATGCCACCTGAAAAATCAGAAAAAAGTACAATTATTTTGAAATCGGTATAACTGATATTTGAATCACTAATTTAACAGAAAAAGTTTTACACACCTATTTCCTTCAGGATGAGTTTTATGCAGTGAGCACGATTGACCGGAGTATCCGCTATGACATTGACATTGCTTTAATCCACAAATTCCTCCTGTACCACAGTTATTTGGACACAATGGTCTTGCACAGTCTTTCCCACCCCAATCATTTTCACAAAAACAAGTATTATTTATACATTTTCCATGATTTGTACAATTATTTGGACAGTCCGTAACGGAAAATTCAGCGTGAAAACCATCTAATACATAATTAGTATCACTATATAACAAAATTAGCATCTGTAACGCAAACAATACTTTTCATTATCATTTTTGTGAGAATCTAAGAGCATGAAAAAAACCAAATATATACTGACAAATCCTGACGAGGCTGTTACTTGTTGGGGCTCTGTTTTCCCACTGAAGCTGCCCAATAATGGAGATCTAAATGAGTCTCCGTCGTAGACAAATACATAATCATAGCTGCATTCTGTACCCATTGTACGAAAACTCAAAGTGATGAACTGGCGACTGCTGTTGGCTGGATGAATAATAGAATCGTTAGTTTAATATTTTTCAATCTTAATTATTGGCGTATAAAAAGCAATGGAATACCTTTGATCAACCATTCGCAATGAGAGTCCTGTGTATAGTTTGAGCCCTTGGGTCCATCGCTGATCGCACCCCAGGATTCTGTAAAAATTTTCCTGGTTTTGTCGCATGGTACTTGTTTGGCTGAAGCCTGAGGGGCCAATAATATGCCCCTCAGTAGGCAGCTCCAGGTTATGATCCATAGCGCTAGGGTTGCTGCCAAACCCATCACACCGATACCAAGGAAGATTTGTTGCTCGAGAGGACAATAGTCATCCCGTTGACTCTGAGATAAATGTCCTTTCTTTTATCTACATTAACAAAAACAAAATTTCAGCTAGTTTGAGTTAAAATATGTTTGAATTTATGTATTTCGACATTAATAGTTGTTAGTGCAAGCTAATAACATATTGATTTTGTACTCCAGTTCTGTTGATTTAATATACATATAAAAAATAGATATGGTAGTACTGTGATTATTCTTCAAGTGCTTCACTAGATTAGATTCATATCATAGAACATGCCAAAGATATTAATAATAAATAATGCAGTACTGTGATTATTCTTCAAGTGTTTCACTAGATTAGATTCATATCATAGAACATGTCAAAGGTATTGTGTAATGGTATAATTAATGGTTGCGTGCTCAACACTATTTTTAAAAACCGCAAAAAAGAGGGGAGAATATAATTGCAAACTTTTGGATGGTTTTTTATAATAAACTAGATTTTTTTCAAATAATACTCGTGAGTAATAACAAGTAATAAGGTCATCACATGTTTGAGCAATGCATCTACGATTGTAAACACAAAGTGTTGTACACATATTTCACACAGTGAATAGAATCATCTTGCAATTGCAAACCCCGAGAGCAAATTAGCTCCAAAGAAAAGTAAGCCAGCAAGATGTACACAGGCCAAGGATAAACAACACGAAAACCTCGGCGATGCACTAAAAACCCAATTAGCATGCTAACGAAACGAGCGCATAAATCACTGACACATTCAACGCTGCGGCTTCTGGCTGCTGCTTCCGAATAACACCTTGGTTGATCCCCGTAAGACGAGTACGCAGCAGTTCATAATAATAGGAAATGTGGATGATGTTCCATTGCAAGAAAACACGACGTAGTGACAGCCATACGGCAGTAAGGAATCTGGCGAGTTTTATAGGCACCAGACGATCACCAAATCACTACTTTTTTTTCTATCCGCGCCTATGTTTCGACGTTGCTCGCCAGGCTCTGCATCATTATTTGCGTGCGCGAAAGTGAGACAGGGAGGGACCAGCAGCTCGAAGCTTTACTCCGTCTTTCTTTACTGCTTGTATACTCGTATACCTCTACTGACTGTTACACTTCAAAACATACGATGCAAATATCATTTGTTGTTGCCCGAGATTACACAGCTTCTTGCAATATGCCCTTTTTCATCGTTTTAATGTTGTGCATTTGTAAAATGTACTTAGCTACGTTGGTCTTGAATAAAATATTTTCGTAAATTATACGCAATATTTTACTGGAAAAAATTTTTCGTTTACTATGTTACTGCTCAGGGCGCTTAGTCATCTTCGTCCGTTACTGCATGTGTACAACATATAGGCAATCGTATAGTGGGATGTAATCGCCTTCAAGGTATAGCTCTTCCACTTTATCTCTCTTTTCGGTATTCCGTCTACAGTTATTTGAAATAAAATAAAGAAAACACAGTTGATTGCGCGTCAAAATTTTGCAAAAATACACAAATATTTCAATTATTTATTGCAATTTATTTTAGAACTTCAAAAATACAAATGTAGTGCTTCTACTGATTGTGTCGTCAATGTTTACGTGATTTAAATCATTGAAAGCTCTAGCAGAATGAAAACAAAAACATTTTAACAGAAGTGTATCATAAGGTTTTTAAAAAGTATGCGAGGAAGCAAATTCAAAATTACCATCATAGGTCGAGTGTCATTTTTCATAGTAAATAAAAATTAACATTTTATGTAAAAAGAGTTCTGATTTTTGGTAGGTTATGTTTGATATAAATCATCGTTCATCGTGTATCTGACGCTAAAATTGTGTTTTTTTTTTGGCTGTAGACTGAAATTTTAAAAAACGTAGAAAAATGTCTCATTACCGCAAAGGTTTTGGTCCTCGAGATGGACATACATGGAGAAATGAAAGATCAGGTGATTTAGGATAATTCATTATTTTCAATATATATAACTATATAAGAGTATATTTATATGTACTTATACTTTAAAAATATTATTGGCCCAATAATTTATGTACAATGTTATTTATTTGAGCAGAAGGTGTTAGCCAAGACTCTGGAAGTTCAGAAATGTTGCCAAGCCATTCTCAAAGAGGTGGCCAAGGTGGTAGAGGCAGCAGAGGTGGTAGAGGTGGACGAGGTGGACAAGGTGGCCATCCACCATGGCTCAAAGGAAAAGAAATTGGCCTTTATTATAGAAATAAACAGGTTAAGAAAAACAAAGGTGAAGATAGAAAAAGAGAAGCAATGCCAATCAAATTGCAGCTTTCTACAGAAAGAAAAATAAGAGATCTGCTTGAAATCCCAAAAAGTTCATATGATAAAAGCTTTAGTGTAAAACAAGAAAGTGATCAAAATGATTTTGAATCTAGATACAATCACATTAATGAATCTCAGTTTAAAAGAAAATTTATAAATATCATTAGTGGAACTTTGCAGGATAATTTAAACAAAGCTTTCACTTCAGCA
Organism: Chouioia cunea; assembly: GCA_030064505.1. Taxonomy (NCBI): domain Eukaryota; kingdom Metazoa; phylum Arthropoda; class Insecta; order Hymenoptera; family Eulophidae; genus Chouioia; species Chouioia cunea. The sequence goes on from JAOPFQ010000001.1 coordinate 8,159,941, forward strand.
TCAAAACTACGAAAGACTGAGAGCTTAGATAACAAATTATTAGATGAATTAGATAGACAAAAAACCAGTAGTAAATATAAAGAAATGTTCACATTCCGGTCAAAGTTACCGGTATTTGAAAAAAGAAAGCAAATTTTGGATTTAGTTAAGCAAAATCAAGTTATTCTTATCAGTGGAGAAACAGGTAAAAATACGTATATCTCGTATAAATTTTGAGTGCAGATTATAAAAATTGATTTCATGGAAACTTGTAGGTTGTGGCAAGACTACACAAGTAGCTCAATTTTTACTAGATCATGAAATCGAATCTGGCAGAGGTAGTACTACGTGTATCGCATGTACACAGCCAAGAAGGATATCAGCCATATCAGTCGCTGAAAGAGTCGCTGCTGAAAGAGCAGAATGTTTAGGAAGTTCAGTAGGATTCCATATTCGATTAGAAAAGTAAGTTGATTACAATATGCTAAATGCTTATTTTAATTTACACAGTCATTGCTTCAGACAGTCTGGATTGAATACTAAGTCACATTCAAATTTATGATAATACTACTCAATTTATCAAAGTTCAAATGTAACATGAATTAGTCTATTAATATATTAATATTCTACCATAAAAGAGTACTAGCCAGACCATATGGAAGTATTGTATTCTGTACTACCGGAATGCTATTACAATTCATGCAAATGGATCCAGCCCTTAGAAATTATTCGCATATTATTTTGGATGAAATCCATGAAAGAAGCACTCAAAGTGATTTTATAATAACTTTATTGAAGCAAATTATTCCCAGGGTAAAACTATTGGTTTATCTTCTAATAATTTTATCAATTATTATTGATGTTAATAAAATTCTTTGACTTTTACAGAGACCTGATTTAAAAGTTATCTTGATGAGTGCCACATTGAATTCTGAACAATTTTCAAAATACTATGATGACTGTCCAATGATACATATACCTGGATTTACTTATCCTGTAGATGAATTTTATTTAGAGGATGTCATTGCTATGACAAAGTACGTTATTGATACGTTTTTTTAATATTGTTAGTATGGACAAACAATATGGACTAAGTATTTATAATTTAGGTTTAAATTCCCGGAAAATATAATGCCAAGTCAAAAAAAGAAACAAACAAAGAAACGTAGAGCAGCTATAGAAAAACTCAATGAATTTGAAGAGATGATTCAACCGTACGTGCGGCTTTTAGAAAATTCGGTAGGTTACAAGTCTACTAAAAAGCATTCCCGTGAGCATTTGTTTGTTTGTTTTTTTTTCCATTTAATTACAAATGTCTTTTTTTTTCAGAAAAGTTATCCACCACACGTATTACATCAGATAAAAAACCCAAAGAGTGAAGAATTATCATTGGATTTGATTATCGAATTAACAAAATATATTTGTTTAACGAAAGGCCCAGGGGCGATATTAATTTTTTTGCCGGGTATGCAAGATATTTCAAAATTGAATAAGATGATGTTAGAGAGCGGTAGTTTTCCGATAAGTGAGTATTTATTTCAGATTAGAAGCACATGTAACTTATTATTATTTTCTATGGTTTTTATTACACTTTTTAGGTAGATATGTCATTTACCCACTACATTCAAGAATGCCGACCGTCGATCAGAAACTTATCTTTGAAAAGCCACCGTCTCATCTTCGAAAAATCATCATTGCGACAATTATTGCGGAAACTTCAATAACGATCGAAGATGTCGTATACGTGATTGATTGTGGTAAAACAAAGTTATCAAAGTTTGATGTAGACAATAATATGCAAACTCTAGATGCTGAATGGGAGAGTGTGGCTAACGCTAAGCAACGCAAAGGACGAGCTGGAAGGTATTTCTCGATTATTTCATCTCGATAATTATCATCAATTACAATTGTAATATGTTGCTTATTGAGAAGAACCGTTTGATTTTGTTCTTTCAGAGTACAACCTGGGATATGTTACTATCTGTATACGAAAGCTCGCAAGCACACGTTCGATCGCTATCCATTGCCAGAGATGCTTAGAACTCGCTTGGAAGAGGTAATACTGCAAGTGAAAATCTTGCAAATAGGAAAAGCGGCCGAATTTTTATCCACAGTTATGGATCCACCAGATTCCAAAGCAATATCACTTTCGTTAGATTTATTAGTACAACTGAACGCACTCGACGAGCGGGAACATTTAACGCCATTAGGCTACCACTTAGCTCATTTACCTCTAGATCCTCGAACAGGTATGAGGGTTTCCATGTAGTTTCGGCTAATTTCACGTCTTGTACGCCCATTAGGGAATAATATTTCACAGGAAAGATGATTCTATGGGCTGCGATGTTTTCATGCATCGAGCCAATTTTCGCGATCGCGGCAAGTTTGTCGTTCAAAGATGCTTTCTACTGTCCTCTTGGCAAAGAGGACGAAGCGCGAAAAAAGAAATTAGAGCTCGGAATGAATCAGTTCAGCGACCACATAGCCTTGGCGGAAGCCTTGCATCGTTTCGAGGAACTAAACCGTCGGGGAGGCGCATACTACTTTTGCCGACAGTATTTTCTCTCGTATAATACACTGAAATTATTGTCGGACATGAAGCAGCAGTTCGCTCGCTATTTGTGCGAAATGAAGTTTTTACGCAACGAGAATCCGAGAGACGATTCAGCCAACAGGAACTCGCATAATAAGTCGCTCATTAAGGCGATCGTCTGCGCTGGATTGTATCCAAACATAGCTATCGTGAAGTAAGCTATTTTATAATTCATCGTTTGTTGACCGTGCGCTCCAATTGTTCCTTTCCCGATTTCACTCAATTTTGTTTCCAGGCGAGCATCGAGAAATGGCGTGAAGGCTATAACCACGGAAAGAGAATTAGTGGAAGTGCATCCAGCCAGTATCAACGAAAAAGTACATTCCTTTCCTAGTCCATATTTAACTTATTTTTTGAAAAGAAGATCTACGGGCATCTACTTGTTCGATACAACGAGCGTCAGCCCCGTTGCCTTACTCTTTGCATCTCCTACTAGTTCTTTAGGTTCGTAACGGACGTCCAACGAAATTCCTCTTATGCTACTTACTGTTATCTGATGAACATTCATGTATAATTGTAGGCGAAAAGTACGGCAAAAGCGTGATTACCGTTGCCAATAATTTATCTTTTGTATGTGAACAGAGTACCGCTCAAATAATCCAGGTACTAATGGCGTATTTGATTGTACAAAATGAACGTTCGATCGTGAATAGCTAAAAATGAATTCCATTTTCCAGAAACTGCATGAAAAACTAGATAGCCTGTTAGAGTATAAAATTACTCATCCAGGAATGATAAATTGGAATGGTCACGAAGGGAACATTTTGAAGTAAGTTAAAATTACCGTAACAAAATTGGTATAATTATTTGATAAGATTAAGAATAAAAATAAGTTGTTCTTAGTTAGTCTAAGTTACGAATTGTACATAACAATATTTTGATGTTTTTTTCCTCACTTTTCTAGCGCTATAATTCAGTTACTATCAGAAGGCGACGAGAATCTAGGCTTGGACTCGGGTCGCTATCACGACTGGGAAGATTTCGACGAAGACTGCCTAGATTACGACGATGACTAATTATCATGCATCGCTCATTATGTGAATGGCGAGTTGTTCACATGCTCTGCCTTGACGTTCTGCTCTTTTTTTCAAATGACTATTATTAGCATAATTGTGAAACGCAGTCGGACGACGCTCTAACTGCTGTTATAAGTAAGGTTCTGTACATACTAGTGAAAAAAAAGAATCAGAGCGGCTTTACAAATAAATCGTAGAGAAAAGTTTTTCTAAGAAGCAATACCCACGCGCATATATACATATATGTACATTTTTATTCATTTATCTTCGGTCGTACATTCTTAACTCGATGCAACAAATATTTTTCCAGAAACAGTCTTATGACCTACAGAATAACGTTACCTCAATAAATCATAAAGCTTGCGATACCCAAATCGCAACAAGTCTGAATCGCTTTTGGTCTTTTTACAAAATGAGGACGGCGGCAGGCAGTCCGCGTGTTTTTGTCCGTGCTGGCTACTATACTGCGCGTGTGTGAATCCAGGAAAGAAAGAGAGACGGGAGAAATTAACATTCTTATCGTTGGCACATGCAAGTGCACGCTGATAAGGTGGAACGCGGGAGAAAGCCGATAACCTTAGGCGCGCCGCCGCTGCACTTGTTCTTATTCTCGTCGCGGCGCCTCTACAATTCTGCCTTCTTCCATTATAGCGCAGCTCTTCTTAGATCTTCTACGCGCGTTCCAAGAAATTCATTTGCTAACTTTTTGTCTTTTTATGAATAAATGATAAATATCGTTCTTTGTGCACTGAAGCGCAACAGCGAAATTTTAACCGAACGTTATTGTTTAACGTGGAATTTAAAAAAATACCTCCAGTAGCTTGGTTGTTTCGTAGTTTAAAAAACTTTGGACAGCGACTTATCTCGAACATGTTGCAAAGTGTCGCCAAGTGCCTCCCGCGTATAACACCGTATCACGTGCGAAGCGTATTCATTCGAGTTTCATGAGCGTCATTTGAAGCACTTACAAGCCTACCTACTTGGAGTAACGAGGGTCAAACAATCGGCAATGGTCTAATAATTGCGCGCTTCAGTGGGTACACGTACACTTGCATCATATTTTTACGCTTAAAATTGTATTTGTACAATAGAAAACTTATTTATCAGCCATCTCTATGCACGATACGACTTATTTAGGCAGCTCGATAACTAGCGAGATGAAAATAAAAGTGCATTGCATAGAAAAAAATGCTTCGGATAAGATTAGCAACGACGTAGATAGCTTTCGAAGTAATTGAATTGTTTCAATTTTGCCTTTTTTTCAAACAGAATTACTCATAAGTCGATTGTAATTGCCCTGTTTTTGTTTATATTTTTTTTATTGTACTCGAACGTGTCAAGGAATATTACCAATTCCACTTGATAACATTTGGAAATGAAATTTTCGTGCATAATAAAACCAATTGAACAGAACTCAAGTAAACTTTCAAGCGCATATCAATTTGTTACCATGATGAGTTATCAATTTTTCCAATAATCACCTGGCAATCTGTAGAATTACACCAAATAATACGGCATTTTCGCAGGGTATCAATTGATAACATTATTTGCAAACAAAGTCGATCGAAATATTCGTAATTGGTTTATCGTTGATAAAGCACGATGAAAGTACGCTTGATTAAAAAAGAGAAAAACCAAGTGAATATAACGAAGGCATCGTTCACAAAACAATTTGCGCAGGATTAATTGAGAACTCAATTTACAAGCAGGATGCTGCTCTTCTTCTACGCGGATTAAGGGGTTCGCGTACTCCGCGCGGAACGAGACGTTTACTCTTTATTAAGACGTACTTCATCTCCATTCGACTTTTTGAAGGTGTTTTAGATGGGTGGCCCTCGGGGAGTGTGAGGGGGGGGGGGATAAGAAACGAAATTGGAGATGCCTTCGAAGTTTGCTGGCAGATATTTAAAAAACGTCATCGTGACGCAAGCTACATTGAACCAAGAAAAACGTTGTAGTATACGTAGGAAAATAATTACTATGCTCTACGCCGCACGTACAGAGTTTTTCTCGTTGATTGCTCGTTGATCTTTAATTATTCAAAGGTTCGCTTTAACTGTTCTAACGGCTTTCAGCTTTCGACACACGACTATCAGTAGATGAATGAAATTTCCAATAAATTGTTCAACGAGGAAATATTACTGTTACGCAAAATCACCAGGAAACAAGAAGCTTGTCGTTAACTTGATTACTCTCATTTTGATGGTTAAAAAATGAAGAAAAAAGCTTGTAAACCGACAGCAGAACAAAAAGCGTGTATACAAATGCGCTGTAGCAACATCAGCATCTCGAAAAGGGAGTGCGAACAAGGTAATGAGAGCGAGGGTGTGCAGGCGACGCGGAACAGAGTAAAAAAAATGAAAGGGGGAGAGCGGGAATACGATAATTGCATTTCCTGCTATGCGTGCACCGACGCCGACGACGACGACGGCGGCGTCGTGTATATATGCATATATGCATGCATATTCGCTATACGTTGTCGTGCCAAATCGACCGGAAAACGACCGCTTTTGCATTTTTTTTAACTCGCTCGAGAGCTTTTATTTTCAAAACGAAAATTTATTGGCTTGTGAAATATCGCTGAAGATGAGATTTGACGTATCGTTACAGAAATAAACTTTGATTTCGCTAATGAATGTTCTTTTTCGAAGCGATCGTATAGCTATACCTAATTAAAAATTCAAAGAGCTACGTATTTATCGTCTAACGTGTGTTATTTTCAACAAATTCCTACGATAAAGTGTACTGAAATTTAGCGTAAACTTATCGGGACATCGTAATGTTACTTTTGTAAAAAAGTCGATAAATCAAATCCATCAAATACGTTCTTGTTAAAATATCAAACGACTTTCCCTTGAATAGAGCGCAAATGCAAAAATCTGAATCCGAGCCGCAAAGCCATGTACAAATAATTCTATTTCAAACTTTAGACCCAAACCCACCACGCGTTAAACCTTCAAATCTTACCGCACAAAATTTCAACGAATGGCACAATTAATATTTGTAATAATTGAAAATAAAAAAATATATATTTGCCTTGGTATAAAAAATGTAAAGTGGCCAAGCGCGCAGAGGCTTATAAAACGCGAGTTCGACAGCCGAAAAGGAGCCCGTGCACGCGCCGCCCCGAAAACCTCATTCTGTGAGCTCTCTCGCGCGAGTGGTATGTGTGTGTGTGTGTGTGTGTGTGTGTATGCGATTATTGGCCATGAACTTCAAGGACGTACAAAGAAATCGACTTTTATACATGGGCGAGGATGTTGCGGCTGTTGACGTGCAGAAAAAAACATCTTTCGATCTTTTTTTTCTTTATAGTGCGCAAAGTATTTGGATCGAGTGTTGCTATACTCGTGACCAGAATCCTACTTGCGCGTATACAGGCATTGTATTTGCGATAAATACCGAGTAGTAATTGTTCAAAGTGATTAAAACTCGACTGTAATAATAATCAAACGATCGTTAGATCACCGCATCGAAAAAACACCCGCGAAACAATAAATTTAATCGCAATTACAATAAGTTGCTCCACAATACTCTTGTCAGTAGAACAGGTCAACCTCGTGTACAACAGATTTTTTGTCGTCTTCGTTCTACTCGTAATCAATGCCGTAATCATGAGACACACGCGCACACTCATGCTATACAAGCAAGGTTGCTTTTTTGTATGCTGCGGCACAAACAAAAATGGATTGGCACCTAATGATATTGAAATTGTCCTATGTATGCGTGGTGACACCAAGAAAAGGAACCATAACTGAAAATGATATTAAACGAGAACAAAGGCAAACTATTGTGACAGCAGTAACAAAAATATATCAACGTGATATATTGTTATATTTTAAAACTTTGCAAGGGACCTAAACATATATAACAGTACCCTGATCATCTTTGCTCTCTCGCTTCGCATACACAGCTCTATACGCTATAGGAGGTTCAAGAACCTCTGTTCTATACTCGGTATATCTAGCATCCGCCCCGCAGACTCTCACGCGCGCGCGCGCAACTTTTGCCGTTGCTCTAACCATCCAGTGCAGCAAGTGTATTCACGTGTGTGTGTGTGTGTGTGTGTCTGACTCTATCTTGGGATTAATTTTTTCGTTTTTCTTTCTTATACGGACAATTTTCTAGAGATTGAGTTCAGGTTGTGGATGATGTGTACGTTTTAGTGTTTCGCGTTCAACTGCGTCATTGAATTTTGGATCTAATAGAATGAATAGATTCAAACCGTATTATTAACATTGTAAATATAAGCATAATGCAATGGATTTCGCTAAAAAGAATTGATTACGAAAAAATAGAATGAACGCAAGGACGTTGAGAAACAAAACAAATAAAAGTACGATCGCTTCGCACGTTGGAAAAACGATATAGCCGTGAGTACAGTGGTGAGTTCCATTTATCAAGTATAGCTATATCAGTTACAAAGTACCAGTGAATTACAAATGTCAGATCGGAATCTAAAACGCGTCGCAATTAAAGTCGAATAAGCCGGATTCTTCGGTGTGTTATGACAAAGCACTATACAACACGTGTATGTATACAATAAGAAACAGAGCGAATAATTCTCGAATCTTTTGTTTGCGGTTAATCGGCGAACAATTCAACAATAGCCTATAGTGTTGCTGGTGCTGGTGCTATTGCTGCTACTGCTCTCATGTATATTAGCATAATCAGCGGTAATAAGGCATAGAACAAGGAAATATTCAATCTGTAAATTATGCTTGTCAAAGTTCAACGAACCCCTGCGGCTATAAAATCCCAAAGGAAGACAAAAAAATGAGACAGATTCGTCGTATCATATGTATATGCATAGATCACATATAACGAAGAATGCACTCTGGTCAATTTAGGACGTCGCTCGCCTTTGTGATCATATATATATAAACCAAGTAGTTCAAGGGGATACAATTATTTGATTGTTTATATACATGGTTGTGCCACGTAATTCATTTGCACTGGCTGATTACGAAACCGATGCACACATTCTTCTTCCTGCATACGAGAAAGATAGATAGATAGAGAGAGAGAGAGAGAGAGAGAGAGAGAGACAGAGTTAAGAGGTGGAGAGTCCTGATATGTATATATACATATACTATTTAGTGTGGTTCAACGCCTAGTGCTCTAATTACCGAGACATCGTCGTCGACATCTTGCGATCGATTGTTTAAACGTCACAATATTGCACGTGGCTATTGAATTATTCGATTTGACAGAGAGAGAGAGAGAGAGAGAGAGAGAGAAGGAGAGCAAAAGAGAGGATGATGATGATCACGATGATGACGATGATGAGATCATTGAAAGATTGCATTCATGTGATACAGCTGATCGCCGCCCCATTGTGTAAGGCCCAGTACATGTTTATGCACTTGCGCGAATACGCGTATGCTCGCCCGTCCTTTTTATTTCGAGGAAGTTCAGGATTTATGTTGCGAATGTCAAAAGAATAATGAATGATTAATAATCAAATTCTATGGTCAAGTTATAATGAGTCAATGTTTGGTACACACATAGATGTATATAGTGATCACTGTGCGAAAGAAGGTCTGGAGTATTATAAGTTTGAGCATGAGAATCACTTGTGACAAGTCTACTATACTCGCGCACGAGCGCAAGAGAGAGGGAGAGAGAGAGAGAGAAAGAGAGATAGAAGGAGACGAAGAGAGAAATCGATAACAATGATAGACAGGTTGCGCATTGTTCGCAGGCAAAAGAAGATAATAGAAAACGGAAAATCAGTAGTAACAGACAGACAGTTCGAAAAAAAAGAGACAAAATGATCGATCAGCATAGAAACAGCTAGACAGCGCTTGGAATTCTCTCTCTGCTGACGTGCAGTTGGAAAGCAGTCGAAAACGTCTGATGATTTGCACAGATGAATCGTCAAAGTTACGTTTGGGATAATGTATTTTTATTTTCGAAATTGTTGACTTATCCTCTGTAAAGTGCGATAACGTTAGTATCTGTTTCCAAATTAATACAATAAACGACAAAGAAAATTAGACATTTTCAGAGGACAAGCTCGAGAAAAATCAATGCTCTCGTTCGCGCGAGCAAGAGAGCTTGCAAGCCCGCCGGCCGGCAATAACAAACGAAATTTCCCTGCGCTTGCGCGTGCCATTTCCCATACACACAGAAGAGAACGAGGGAGAGAGAGAGAGAGAGAGAGATCGAATGCAGCAGACTTGCATGTACCGGTAAGTGCACATGTACTTGTCTCTTGCACACATACGCACAGTCTTCACGTCCACGACTGCGAGTAAACGGGCAGTAGGGGCTGGCTTATATAGCTATAGCGTTGCAGGCGACGGTGGCAGCTGCTGCATATCCGGCGATGCATATAAACTCCCTCGCTTTTCCCGTGATGCGGCGCTGCGAACTGTGGAGTGCGCCCTGCACATACACATACATACACTTCGATGTTCGTAAGCCCGCGCGAGAGAGTTTCTCTCTCTCTCTCTCTCTCTCTCTCAGTTTCTCTGCTCTCAAGCCGCGGCGCGCAAGCGAGGCAAGTCAGTCTGCGTCCGAGCGCCGTAAGTGCCGCGTCGCTGGCGACCACGACGAACACGGTCTCTCCCTCCTACACTATATACCATCTTTCGCTCATCTATCGTCAATTTTTTCATTTAGAGATAACACGCGGCACCAATTCTCGATTGTTATTGTTGTTGTCGTTTTATATAATAAAGTAAAAAAAAAATTGAACTTTATCATTGTCGTGTCAACGCTAACGATCGATCGATCGTTCATACGTGGATTGTACTGTTTTTTTTCTTCTGTTTATCATCGCATAAGCGCGCTCGCGCGCGCGCGCGCGCGTGTGTGTACATGTGTGATATGCAAAGAGAGAAAGAGAGAGAGAGGTGAATTGATATATCGGCGACAAGAGGTGAGTTATTGTTATTGTTATTATTATTTTTTTTTTGTAAAGAGGAAAAGAGAGAGAAAGAGAGAGAGAGAGAGAGAGAGAGAGAGAGAGAGAGAGAAACGGAGGCTGCCCTGCTGCTGCGGCAGCGATATACTGCTTGTTGCAATTGTACCGGGCGCATGCGTTGAAAGGGAAAGGAGAGCCTGCTCTGCACTGCTGTTGGCTATACTACTACTGCAGTTACTAGGCTATCGAGACACACGGAGTAGTGCGCGAGAGCGAGAGAACAGTTACCGGTGTATATGTTTGTTTTGCTCGGCGATTAGATGCGTTGGATCAGCTGATGTCTCTCTCTCTCTCTCTCTCTTTCCCTTCGACCACCTATATTCATTTGAAATTTTTTTTACGTCGGTACAAGTTTTTATTTTATTTTTCCTCTTCGTAGTCTACGTTTTGCTCAAGCGGGCACGCGTGTGTTTGTGTCGCGAGGGAGAACGATAAGAAATCTATCTTTTTTGCCAGTCGATTCGGATACGAGCAGAGTTCGCTCAATAATGCAATGTCAGTGTCATTAACATTATCGCACGACACTCTTTGTGCTTGCGAGAGAGAGAGAGAGAGAGAGAGAGAGAGAGAGAGAGAGAGATAACGAGAGAATTATCAGTTCAACTAGTCTCGACGGTTCCGACACTTTTTAAACTGTCAAGTTTGCCCAAAAGTGATAAACTTTCATTGAGCTTTAAATTACATTTCTATTAGCGTCACATACAAACACGTTATATTACATTTGGTTGGATAAGTATTAGAATAGAATCGTGATTTTTGTTGTCTCCTCTGTTTATGACGACTAGCGGTATAATTATCATAAGATATACTCGATAAACTCGAAATAGAGCTTTACTTTTCTCTTTCTTTGTTTCGAAGACACATGTGTGTCTGCACTCGCACGCGCGTGCGAGCTCTGATTTAAAGTCGCGCGAAAGATTGTGTGTGTATATATATATATATATATATGTAGGTAAGGGTATAAGCGATTCGGCTGACTGAATATTCATATACCTGTGGCTCTCTGTCTCTCTACTGTATTATGTGTGTCGCCTTGTTCGACTATCTGCTGTTATAAAACGACTTGTCGTGATAGGTCTAATACGATAACGACGTAAAGAGAAAATGAAAGAAAAATGAAATGGTAATAAACAATTTGCACGTTGCAAATTTGAAGCGGTATTTTTGTCCTCTGATTTCGTTGAGTAGGTCAGCTGTATTCAGATGTAGTTAATTTATTCGATATATCTTCTCAATGGGAGGGGGCAGGGAGAGCGATCGATAATTACGTCGCCGTTAGAATTTATCTATCGTAAAAGTATACAAGAGTATTGTCCGATAGCTTTAACCAAACGAAGTAGCTTTGTTTAAACAACGTCTGTTTTCATTTTTAATTATTTTTTGTTGTTTTTCAACAAACACAAATGAGTTGAACGTACTTTTCGAAATATTATCTCGAGCGAGCCTTACGTATACTTATACGTGTATATTCTCATCCCGTGGAGTAAAACCCGAAGCGCACACTGTTATAATCTCGAAAACGAACGCGCACGCGTTCGATAAGGTCAACGAACCTTCGCCCGATAAAGCATCCATTAAGAATACACATCGCTTTCGAAGGAAACTTGACAATAAAAAAAATAAAACGAAACAAAACGCAGCTAACGTCATATATATGCATTTTTGTTTACAGAGCTTATAACGAAGCAGAAGAACGATGCTTGGCAAGTCGTCCACGTCGTTGTTAAAACTTGCGACATCGACAGCAGCATTATTGTCATCATCGTCGTCGGCAAGGATTGCCGAATGTATCTCAGCTTACCATTGAACGCAAAGTTACCACTGCAAAGTTGTTGTTGTTCTTGTTTGTTGCTCTTGGAAGATAGATAATATACCACATAGTGTGTTCGTGTGTTGTGTCGGTAGTCGAATAAATATATATATATATATATATGTATATATATATATGCATATATATGTGTATATATATACGTATATATATACCTTCTAAATAAATATATATATACACATATAATGCTAGGCAAGCAGCAGATGCGGAGCAATCGCGGCTCCTAGATTTTCTTTCGTCTAATATCACTCTCTCTCTCGTTTTTTTTTCTTTCGGTTGTTTTTCCTTGTCTTTTCGACATCCTTTTTGCTCGTAATCGAGGGTGCGCTGTTGTTTGTTGTTGCTGTTGCTGCGCCGTTTTGAAGAGGAAACAAAAAAAAAAGGAAACGAGATTCATCGGAAGAGAGAACGAGAGAAAACGGGTGTGTCGCTAAGGCGGCAGCGGACATGATTATTTCAAAGGATCTGTTCCTTCTCGGCGACCAAGACTACCTGCGCCTGCCCAGCAACGAGAAGCGCCAGCAGCGGGCAATGGGACGTCCGATCATCAATGCTCCCAGGTTTGTCAGATCCATTCACGCGTAATTTTTTTCTCTTTATCTCTTTTGGCTTTTATTGGTTCACATTGGGTTTTCTCTTTCGTTTTTTTTGTCAACGTTGTACATCCGTAGGCAGTACATACAAGTACAACGTTGCAAGTGAAAACGTCGTTTTATTGATCTCAATGAGAGAGCTTTATAATTGACAAGGTCGCTCGTCTATGTCTAATAATACACGCGCACATATCCCATATACACATGCTAGATTTCTCAGCAATCGTTGCCACTGATACCAGTTTTCTCCGATGATCAAGTCTCGATTAGTTTTTGATCGTCAACAGCACAGAACAATCGAAATTTCGCGCTTCGGTGTAATCGGTGACGAACAATATCCCAGCGTTTACGATGAGCATACCTTATTAATTCGTATTGCGCGTACGCGCTAAAAAATAAAAAAAGGGTAAAAACGTCAACGACCTCGCTTTGACGATTCTTACGAAATTCTTTGCGCGTGGCGAGATAAAAGATGCCCGATGCGTGCATCGTCGAACGGAAATCGCGACTCCGGTGATTGTTGTGGGTTGCGATTGTATGCACAATGAAAATTGGGCATTGTCGAGGAAGAAGTTGTTGTTTGTTGCTTTCTTTCATTTTTATAAAGCTCGAAATCGAAAGTAATTATCGGGTGAAGGAGGCGAGAAAAATCATTGAATAAAAACGTTCGTGTAAGGCCTTGAAACGGCCATTTAATTTTCTATACGCGCGCGTGCGTGTGTGCAGATATACACGTTTTAGAACTGCGCCGCCGCCACCGCGAGGAAAACCTGCTCTTGCTCGCCGAATACTGGTTTCTCTCTCTCTCTCTCTCTCTCTCTCTCTTTCTCCTTCTCTCTCGTGAGGAACTTGTAAAAATCACGAGACACTTTTCTGAATATATATTTCTATCGTGTGTGTGCGCGCGTATACGTGTATAACGCGCGTACGATGTATACACTAGCGAGTGACGTGTGTTAACGGATGTTTTTTTACGGTAACATGCTTTTTTTGACATCAATGTAAAGATGTTTGTAAAATTAAGAAAAAAATTAAACAGCGTTTTTAAGAGACACGTACGATATCGAGTTGTATTTTAATTGAACTCGCAGAGTATTCACGTGGAACATTCCATCTTTTGAGAGAGAGAGAGAGAGAGAAAAGGGGAGAAAAGGAAAAAAAGAAAGAATATCAGCGCTTTACGAGAAGGGTTATAAACGTATTTTTTACAGAGATTATTGAAAACTAACGCACAAACCTGTTCCGCAAGTTGTATCCGTATTAAACTTAGACGGTTGTTCCAGTACAGTTAGATCGCTTGGAAAATGCATTTTGCAGGATTATTAATTTTCGTAACAGAACTCGCAAACACGCTCAAGACGTAGATATTATTATAACGAGAAAGCTACGTGTGCGACAATGGATCTAAGAAAGATGAAAAAAAAGCGTCGTGCTAGCGACCCCAATCATAAGCGGATTTTTCAAGCTTGCGCACAGTGACGTACGGTAAAAGTGAGTTCACGCGCGTATATATATATATATATATATATATATATATATATATATATAAATCAAAATCGATCGCTCGCGTTCATTCCGTCAAGAAGTTACGGAAAAAATGCTGGGAAAACTTTGAAATCGATAACAAAGTCAATGCACTTTATACGGACGATTATTACGTATCGTCATTGATTTATTATTTCAAACTTTCTAATACGTCTAAAATATGTGAAACGTAAAATTCGGAATGAATCGAGTGGAAAGTTTTTTTATCCGTCCAAAGCTTACGTAAAACAATGTAACACTTGTGAACTTTGAAATATCAATCTTGGTAATTTGTACACGTTGCCAAGATAAACATCGTTAATTTGTACGATAGAGTCTCTTTCTTTCACTTATAGATAACTAGTGCAAAGCAAGATTATCAAAGCCGAGTAAACAAAAAGAATCACGTACAACTTACTGTCAGCGGCAAGTCATTCGCAAATCATTCGCAAGTCATTCGCACGGCTTATATAGCATCTGTTGACAAAAAAAACGAGGCGACGTTTTAATTTAGTCGACAAACAACATCATCGCAAAACAATTATGCATTCGATTATGCTAAAGCCATGTAATTGCACGCTCGCGAACCTAATTAACATTCGATCTCCCCGAGATACGGATCTCTTGCTTCGTTGCCATAAAAGTCGCGTGTCTCATGTGAACCGGTCGCAAAAACGTTTTTTTCTTTTTCTTCTTTATTTCTTTTTCAAGAGTTCTATGCGCTGTTGCTACTGCTGCGTTGCTTGTGCGTATATGCGTGTGCGTGCGTGCGTGTGTGTGTGCGCGCGTGTGTGTGTGACGTAAAAACAAAAAATGCCAGCGTCGTTCGGACAGATTACTAAGTCGGGATGCGTTTGCCATCCGTCGAAAGCAAAAGTGACGAGAGTGAGTCAAACTTCGCGGCGAACAGAAAAGTTAATTACAGCCGCAGAAGTGCGCGTTGACTTTCAGACGGAAAAAGAAACTCGCATTCGAAAAATAAAAAAACGTGCTAACTTATACGATGCGCCGCTGTTTTGGGATACTTCTATCTCTCTCTCTCTCTCTCTCTCTCGATAGTTTGCTTCTTTGTCTCTCATCTTTACGTATCTTTTTTCGTTTTTGAGAACGCTGGAACGACGATGAGATGGAGTCTTTTTGTTGTCCATTCTCTTGGGGAGTTTTTTTTAGGTTCGAATTGACGCTGGATTAGTTACATTCAACAATTGGATCAAATCTCTAATTGAATTTGATGATATTTTTGAAAATAGAATGTATGTCGTAGAGCGATTAAGAAGTCGTTCGTTTTGATGGGAGTATTTCGAAATGAGAATTACCGATCGAATGTTGGATCGATTACATTTAAAATCAGCTACTGCAATATGCAAATATTTTATTAGTACAGTTCAAGAGTTGGTTATAGATCAAACATTTACTCGTAAAGGACAGACATCTATTATCTCGTTTTCTCGAAAACTTATTCTTACCAACTGCATCAAAATTTGTACGAAACAATTCGTTTAGCGATATGCCAGGTTGCTCGCTGTTTGACGAGCAAATTAGCACTGAGCTCGAAAAAACACACACACGCACACACCCACTCGTAAATTCTCCCTCTCTCGTCGGCATGTGTTTTTTGGCAAGGTCGCGACCCGTTTCGGATATGCAAGCTTGACCGTCAAGCGTCTTTTCTCTCCTTTTCTTCGCGGGCTCTTTTTTCGTTTTCTTTATCTTTTTTCGCTTTTTAATTCCAACGTCAATGGGTTTTTAATTGCTCTGCGGTTTGCGTAAATTCTCTTGACAGTGCTATATGGTAATTTCGTAATTAAAATCGACAATTGTTATGTTTCGGTAAAGCGAACAAAATACAAGTATCGTCATTGACCTTATGTAATTTTAGAAAGCGCGTTATGCGCTTGTTTACCGTATAAAAAAGTGTTTCGAAAATAGACGGAGAATTAAAACAATAACAAAGGAAGTCATATACTGGTATGTCTATCTGTCTGTCTCCCTCTTTTTATTTATCGCAATCTCGCGCGGCTATGAATACACACACCTACACGCATGCACACCGCAAACAAATTGACCGTAGCCTGCAAATTTTTTTCGAACAAATTTATGGCGTGAATTTAATTCAATTTTTTCACTTCGCTTCGTTCACCCTTAATTAACAAGCGCGAACGTACGTACGCGTATGAGCTGTTACGAGGCGGCGATCGATCAGGCTGCCAAAAGCGTATATTTATATAGGCATTGTCAAGGGAAGCCTTATCTAAGGTGCAGCGCCCCGAGACTTTTTAGTACTTTTTATGCCCTTATCACTGACAGAACTGATGCTGCTGCTCTCGTGAATCTTGCAAACGAACGACTAATGACTTTTTTGGGTGCTTGCACGCGAAGCTTTGTGAGTCAAGCTTTTCACGACGACGGGTGCGTATTTCTTTTGTATGGACAATTGGTCGAGGTTCAGTAAGCTTCGAATTATTTACGAGTCCTTTTTCTTTTTATCAAAGCTATGCACTTTCTTACGAGAGCTTTTTTTCTTGTAAACACGATAAAATTTGTATTTTTGTTTTTGAAAAAATACATCGAAACAACTAGAGCGTATAAAGTTGAATTGAAAGGAAAAACAAGTAAATTTATTTTAAAATCAACTAAAAACCAACACTGTACTCTCTTGTCGTTCTACATCGAGCAAAGAAGCGCATCTTCAACGAGACATAAACATTATGCGCAGTGTCACGTCTCTCTTTCTTCTCTCTCCCTAGGTGGTTTCCTCCCTCTTGCTCATACACGCTGTTCGTTGTCGCCGCCCTTTTACTCGAAAATTACAACGACGACAACGACCGAGGGGTGATGCTATCCCTCTCTTGAGGTATATACACGAGAAAGCTTCTCTTGTTATCTCGAATGACAAAGAAACAAAAGTAATCGATTTTTCCGCGACTACGAAAATAATTTACAGTCTGATTATTAGTGTCTTTACTAAGAGCGAACGATTCGAAAAGACAAAAAGAAAATCTTTGTGTATGTGTCTCACCTCGATTGATTTACGCTGCGATTATTAATAAGCTCGAGGTCGATAATATTGAGTATATGTGCACACAAGGCACACACGAGATAGATAGATAGATAGATGGATAGAGATAGAGAGAGAGAGAGAGAGAGAGAGAGCCTGTGGTGTGTGGAATTATAACACACTTTAACGTACACTTCAATAACTATACAAAGCCTTAATTTCTCTCTGCTCACAGGCCATATCGCCATCACCACCCATAACGGAATAAGAAAGAAAGAGAGAGAGAGAGAGAGAACGTTTTATATAATGCTCTCCTCGTCGTCGTCGCGTATACGATTCTTTACGCTCCGTGTAATAGTCATTCAATCGCAACTTGTGAATCATCTTTGTATTATTTAGTTTGTAAATTATTTTCATTCTCATCTTCAATTTGTTTTGTGTATACACAATATTAAATAGACATTTCGAACGTCAAACTTTGGTTTTTACATTTTTTTTAATAACACGAAACTTCTCTCGACATCTACTTGTATTTTCTAAACGATGCTTTACACCATCAAGAGATAACAGAACTTCTTCGTAGTTTTCGCGTACTAGACAAGTCTGAACGTAAAAAATACACTTAATTAACATTCGACGAATCATCTCTATTATCAATTTGAAAAAAAAACTTCTCACCCGGAAGTTTTATATCGCATATACGCATACGTCATTATCACACGTTATTTATCTCCGTAAAAAAAAAGTTGTCAAGCTTGACGCTCGCGCGCGCGTGTGTGCATACCAACGTCGGCAAGAAGAAGGTACAATATACCCTTAACCGATCAAACAAAATCAACCTCGTTGAACAAGCTTTTTTCAAAAAATGTTGTGCTTTTAGGACGCGTTTACAAATACATACGTGTACGTACACGCTTCACTCTGTGTTTGTTATATATACACTACGTCGTGCTTACACTTCTTACGGAACGTCAAGTCTTTTCCTTACTTTCAATATTGTCTCGCGCATTTTTTTTTAATTTTATTTCAACAACTGGTATATAATATCATTTTCCCTACAAAAATCCAATTCAACCAAAGAGAAGACTGCGCAGATACGTATAACTATATGACACATTCGTAGCTCATCCCGAAGCCGGTCAAGAACGCTCTCTTCTTATATACCTGATGGAAAAAGTCAGATGAAAAAAAGGAGATAGAGAGAAAGAGAGAGAGAGAGAGAGAGAGAGAGAGAGAACGAAGGCCTCGGAGGATGAAATTAAGGGCGCGCGTGCAGTTGCGATTGGGCATTAGCCTATATATTCCTACAATGCAAAGTGTTATATACTGTATCAATGCTCACCGCCACAGTGCGGCGTGCTTTTTGTCTCTCTCTCTCTCTCTCTCTTTCTCGCCGAAAATGGCCTTGGAGTTGCCGCGATCCGCGGTTACTTGGCCGCGTTACCTGTGTCGCCCCTCCCCATGCTGTCGTCATTAGAATTGAAAATTCTCTCGAGCACGGTAAAGCTGCCGTTGCCGCCATCGTCTCTTTTGCTATTATGTATGGTGTATGTATTTGTGTCTCCAAGAGTAAAATTGAAATTACGCGATGCCTTGCTGTCCGTATGTTATTATTGTCGTGCGAGAGGCAATGCCATTGACTGTCGCTTAAATGAGCTTTGTGCGAATCGAGCGAACGCGAGGTCGACTGAGATTTAATTGCAGCTAAAGCGCGATATGTAAATTGTGTCACTATAATGCCGCCGTTAATGCTGCTGCTACTGCTGCTCGTGATCCTTTTTTCCAATGATAACGTAGAAAACCACACAGTGCTGGCTAGTTTTACACGCGATAACGAGATGTTTCGTCTTGCACGTGCACTGTATACGTGTGCCTAGAGGTTTTTGAATTTTCTGCACGGTAATAGTCTGTATAAGTTACGAGGAGAAAAAAAATTTGGACTGTCGCCAGATCGAGACGCGCGAGGGGGAGTCAAAAGAAAAACAAAACGTCAGATATTATATCGATCTGAAGATAAGTCGATGTTCTTTAAAAATTCCAAAGTATCACGTGGTACGGTCTATTTTTGTTGCAACGAGCTTTTCGGGTCAAGTCGAGTGATGTTCCGTTTTTGTGCATAGCTATTACCGGTTGACATCTTGCGATAATATGCAGATTTTGCCGATGATCGCAAATCGGTAATTTTCTCATCTTTTTATATATTTTTTCGTCTTGCGAGTTCAACGACACGTCAGGTCACTCAACTTTTATCTAATTCGTGCGCGTCGTGTGGCGCCTTTTTTTTAACGGTCGTTCACGCACGCGCGCGCGCGCGCATTAGATTACTCAATAGTCCTCATTGAATTTTTAATAGAAGTGTCTGCGCTCGGTGTTATTATACCATTTTTTACACGTTAAAGACCAGAGAGATTTTTCATTATTACAATCGAATGGTTCTTCGTGTTAAAATGCTTATATCAATTTTTCCACGATTATCAGTGGCCAATATACGAAACGAAAAAAACCTAATCGACATGGCTGCTAATCCAACATTAGCGCAAAAAACTACGACATAATCCATTGAGCAACTTTTTCGTACTCGACATATTCGTTTCTTCCATTTGTCAGGTCTTATTTATGGCAATTTCTTTCTTTTTTTTCATCGTCGAAAATGTAGATTCACGTTCCTATATAATCTATAGTATAATAAATAAATGGCGATACACACAAGCGTAGACACAAAATGTAAAAGAAAAACAAAATTAATGTTTCGCAACATTGGCATACGCATATACGTACACACGAGAGAGTTCGCACAACGATGACGATGACGACGACGACGAAATCGCGTACCGTTAATTGCGCTAGATTCAACGCGCGGGCAAACCAGAAACGCCTCTCTCTCTCTCTCTCTGAGCGTTAGATAAAGAGAGGCGGCGGCGGCAGTGTTTTTTTTTCGTTCTTTCTTTTCGTGTGTCTTTACTGTTAGGAGAGCGTGTTCGCGCCCACGATTGTCTGGTTTACCGTTAAATGTATATCCCCACTTCACCCCTTATGGGCGTGTGTACGTGTTGTAAAATTATCTAATATAGAGCGGCGCGTGGGTTGTATTGCACGTGTGATTGATCGTGCGAATTGTCAAGCGAAGCTAATTGTAATAGTTGGATTGATTTAGTATATACGATACAATGGAGCTAATTGTCGTATATATAAATGCATATACACATAATCTCTACTCTGTAAAACATCAAATCATCTTTCCTGCTTTGTTGAAGAAACGTCATTTTTCTTGGCCAATTAGCCTGTCATTTGCTTAACAGTATCGACAATTTGAGACGGACAGAGAGAGAGAGAGAGAGAGAGAGAGACAGAGAGGGATGGACACTACTGTACTACATAATAATTGAGCGTGTGCGCGTTCCTCTTTGATTTTTTACGGCGAAAATTGCCATGCTTCTCGTTGTCATCTGCAAAATTGTATTTGCATAGCCGTCAGGGACAATCCCAATCGGCGGAAACGCTCATGGAGGTTTGTATATATATATATATATATATATATATATATATACACGATACGTCGTAGTGACTTTGTGAAACTTTCCGTCCAAAGGGTTGCCCCGAAGCACCTTATACTTGCTCTCTCTCTCTCTCTCTCTCTCCCTCTGTCACTGACCTGTCTCACGCAGCCGGTTGTTGATAAGCTGCTCTTTCTCTCTAGAACGTCGGCCAGTGATGCCTCGTGGAACGTTTATCTCATCGTCGTTGAATTTTACATTTTATAAATGTTACACAATTATTGTTTAAAATGAAAAAAAAATAATTTGCAAATAATTTTGCGATCTGATTTGTTCGCATAACGATAAACGAACGTGTTATAGGCTCGTAGAGATGATAAGAATGTTAAGCCAACAGTATGCACGTACATATACATAGCCAATGAATAGCAAGCAAGTAAGGAGAAAAAAAAATGTAGTACAGTGAATGGTTAGAAAGAAGAAGGCAGAGAGAAGAGTTCTTTTCTGTTGAGAGTTACTTTGCGTCATTAATCGTACACAAGTACATAGGCTTGTTCCCCTTTCCTTCAGCCTCCTCTTCCATCCTCGATTTAGGCGCGTATATAAATATATAATACGTGTGCACGCACCTTACAGCGCTCTGCTGGCCATACAAAACGTTTTCGACACGAGACCAAGTCCTAATAACGTATACGTTAAAAAAAAGAAAAGAAAAGTATAATGTGTACTCTTCTCATCTCGCTTTGCTTTCGTATAAGTTCGCTCGCTCGGGCACGCATATTATCTTATTATCGCCGCAACAGAGAGAACACTGCGCGCGGTTAATCCAACAGATAAAAGCCATGATTGAATAAATGCCTCCCAGTTGCCTCCCTCCTTCTCTCCCTCCTTAACGCAAGCACACGAGATCAAAAGCGACTGTCACTGTGATTTGTCAAACGAGATGAGGATGAACAGTTGTTGTTATTATTATTATTGTTGTTGTTATTATTATTATTGTTATCATTTGATAGGTTGTCCGAGAGAGAGAGAGAGAGAGAGAGAGAGAGAATATATTACGTAGCTTTCGAACGACTAATATATCTATCGTAAAATTAGAAGAGTGCACATGGAATGTTTCTTTATTAGTTGTTTATAATATTATATTTCAAACGGTTCATCGTTTCTTTTCTATCTATCACAAGTATTATACTGCTCTTTGATTACCGAAATTTTCCCAGACATTTACGATACCTCGAAATTTCGAGAGGATCCCTACAACGCACACGTACAATTATCCTTGTCGCATCGAAAAGTATATGCAAAATTTGCTCGTAAAACCAAAACTGCAAAGATATATTATATGCAGGATAAACCAGACGCTCATTAACAAAGACATCACCTCTCTCTCTCTCTCTCGTCATATCAGGATCCACCTCTCTCTTTCTCTCCCAAACAGAGAGAGAGAGAGAGAGAGAGGATCCGTAAAGAGAATTGCGCGGTCACTGATATATTTATCGAGTTGGTATATATAGTTTGCATCGGATATAATCATAAATCAGTCAAACAATTAAGGAAGCCTGTGTTTTTTTCTTCAATTGAGAAAAAAAAAGTGCTAATGAGTGAACAGAGTTATATATCTCGAGGTTATAAATGAGCTTGCAAGCGAGCGAGCGAGCGAGCGAGAGAGAGAGAAAGTGTATGTGTGTGATTGAACCTCGAGGCAAACCACACTTAACGAAACATTTCCCGGACACACTTCGGGTTATATGCCGAACTGAAGGACAGGGCCTTTCATACGAATTATTTATAGCCCATAAGTGTACGCGTATGCGTGTGCATGCGTATAAGCCCAATATTCCATTTACACACATACACGTACAATTTGGAAGAGTAAACAGAAGCATTCAAAGAAAGAGAGAGATGCAGCAACAGCAATTTAAAGAAAGTCGCTTGTGGAATCAAGTCTTGGAAGATTGCATTAACAAATGTTACGAAATCAATCATTCGAAGAGAGTACACTTTTGTAGAACTTAGGTACAAATAATTGACGATACAAATAACGCCCAAGTATTCCCTGGCTAGTATATAGACTTGACTCGGCGAGCAAGTGTGTGCGTAAGTGTTCGTGTAGCTTTGGCCAGCGTAGGGTTTATTTCTGTATAATGCTTGCGAGCCGCGCGCTTCTCGACACGTCGCTTGTTCGCCAACAGGGAACGGAGCATGCCTCTCTTTTTCTCTCTTTCTCTCTTTCTATTTGGCTTAGCTTTTATTATTATTATCGTCATTATTATTTCTATCAGCTATATTAAGCTTTCACTTTATTCGTTTTAACGTTGTTTTATTTGCGTGACTTGTGTCATCGGAAAATCGACGATAATCGTACTATAACGAACGCTCAAAACGTTCGAGCGACTTGAAATTTTTAGCGACATATTCGATTTGCAGGGAAAGCAATAAAAATATATAAATTATTCGAGCCTCGAGTGTATACAATATCGAGTTAATTATAATCGCGTTGCCGCGCGTCATTTTAAAACGCAGCGCGACACAGACAGTTAAAACGACGTTGGCGTCGAGTGACATGGCTTTTGCTCTCTGTCTCTGCACATAAGCGAAGAAAATTTGGTCGTTGTTGTCGGTGTCCACGACCTTCGTCAAAGATTTTCACTATTTACACTATTTTTCCTCACGATGGTTATGCATTCCAAAAACGTAACAATTTTCAGCCGTAAAATTTTATCGTTAGTCAATTGATGTAAGCGAATAGCGCTTTCCCAAACGATTGGGCATTTCACTCGTACCTTGCATTTCTTTAATTAGTACTTCTTTTACGCGTGGTATAAGGTCGCCTTTGACTGATCGCGACGAATAATTTTGATCGGAAAACAAAATTATTTTTATTTTACTCGCTAATTTTAATTTTTCTTTCTGTTTCAGGTAGGTAAATCTTGAGATTCTGTGATTTTTAAAGTATATTGGTGAGTCGTTAAGAATTCGTATCTGTTCGAGTGTATCCAATTAATAGTGACATTGAACAAGGGACAATAGCATCTTGCTATGAAATTGGCTTATGTAATGCAGTTAGAATAAAAAAGCGTATTTGTATTCTGTCCGAAATGAATCAAATTTTAATAAACAAGCGCGTGATGCGCAAAAAAGGAGAGAAAAAGACGTGTAGAAGTCCCGTTACAAAGCTCACTGAACTCTCTCTCTTTCTCTCTCTTTCTTACTCTCGAGCTATGCAGAGAATCTCGCTTCAGCGAAGGAATATTAAAAAGAAGAACGAAAAAGAGAGTGAGAGAGAGATAGAGAGAAAATGTATGGCTCCGGGTCGACATCCCTTAAATTTCAACGCTCGCTCGGTCAATTGGAATTAGCTTCTTCTCCTCTCCTTCAATCGTAAAAAAAGAAAATAAGAAAATACGACACGTGCTGTTCCTCTCTTTCTTCTAATATGCTTTTAACTTTCTCGAAACTGCGTAGAGCGCAGGTAAATTTTTTGTTGTTGTTTTCGAATGATGCATTCTCGTACTCTTAGGTTATCGTCGTGTTTTTTTTCCTTTCTTTTCGAAAATTCCAATATGCGGGCGTATACGACAAATACTAAAAAAAAAAAGAAGTACATGAAATGTAGAATTATTCTTAGCGGTGATACAAAATACACTTATATTTAATCGTAAAAATGTCACCATTTATAAATCGTTCAAATCTGCACATAGTAAATTTGCTTCGTCTGGACGACAATAATTTTGACATGGCGAACCCGAAACAAAACTTTGTTCTTTTCAATTATAAATTATCTAATTGTTCTTTTTGTCTAAGAGATTGTAATTGTTAAATGCCGCAAGCTCATCTTAAGATAAAAGGAAAAACAAAGGATACCGAGCGAGGGAGAGAGAGAGAGAGAGAGAGAGAGAGAGAGAGAGAAAGGCCACCCGGAGCCGAAATTACAAGGAAAAAGGCTGCGGCAGTCAGTTCGTTGGTGCTGAATGAGATTACGAGAGTCGCTTGCAACTGCAGCGCGAAGCGGACGAAGCGAACGAGAGAGAAAGAGAGGGAGAGACTGAGTTCGAGTTTGGTCGGCTGTGCAGTGCGAGAAAAAAGAGCGACGAGGACGTGGTCGAGCGAGCGAGAGAAAACGAAAGAAAGACAAGAGGGAGGCAGAGAGAGAGAGAGAGAGAGAGAGAGAGCGAGAGAGAGAGAGAACGAGTAGCGATCGTTGAACTCGGCGCACCGGCGCGGCTGCAGCAGCAGCAGCAGCAACGAACAGCAACAGCAGCCGCCGCGCGTTGCACTTTGTGCCCCACACACACACACACACACACACACGCACACTACTGGGGCACGCCCGACATAACAAATTACACAACAATTTCCTTTTCGTTATTTGCTATTGCAATCTCTCTTTTTCCCTCTGAGTAGCTTCAATTTTGCCATTTTATTTTCGCACGACCCGACACACTGCTATCTTATAGATCAAATGTAACAATAGATTTATTAAATATCGTTTCTCGATTGACTGAATATTATTTATTCCAATTGGAATATAAGAACGCAAATGTGACAAAATGTTTTTTTTCTTTTCTTTTTTTACGACACACTTACGCAACCGCGAAAGTGAATCTACAGAACGATAAGGGTTTCCTTGCCTATAGACCTATGATTAGATATTATCAACAATATTATAATACATATAAATTCCACATCATCGAAGGTCAAAATATGCCTTTCTCTCTCTTTCGAAAAGAGCATCGAACTGACGCAATAATGCACTTTTATCTTCTAAACCGATGGCATTGTCCTCTCTCATTTGGTTTCGGTCGATATTGCCGGTGCGAAAAAAAAATAAATAAAAGGAAGGATCGAGGAGGAACAGTGTGAGATGGAGAGAAAGAGAGAAAGAGGAGAAGGAGAAAGGAGCGCCGAGAGTGCGAGAGCGAGTAACGATGTCATTAGTTTAGTCAGTCAACGAGTCAACAAGTTGCGAGGCCAAAGAGAGAGAGAGAGAGAGAGAGAGAGAGAGAGAGAGATTGAAAAGTGACAAGAAAAATATTTCAATGCCTATTGCACCGCATCTCAAGAGGGAAAAAGAGAGAGATACTGATAGAGGGAGAGAGAGAGATAGAGACACATACACAGAGAGGTCAATGATCGTATGAAATATTTCGGCGTGAAGATTCTTCTTTTGCGGTTGCACAGTATCTCGATTTCTTTCGCGCATTAGTTTGGTGTTTTTAACAATCAAAAAAATTGTCATGGCATCGCTCAAAGATTACGCAGTAAACAAAATAAAATAATAATAAAACGATCAAAAGCATCGTAATAACATTGTAACGACATTATAATTATCGTTGAACGATCGCGCGTCGTATCACTTTCTCGATACAAGTAAAAAAACCGAGTGGAAATCTTGGATTGCGTAATACAATCACACACGCATAAGCACGAAAGCACATACAAACAAGTCTTAGAGAAAAAGAAAAGAATAAAAAAGAGAGTAGTAGTAGGAGGTGGAGGAAGAGGAGGAGGAGGAGGGGAGTGCAGACCGACGCGATTTTGGGCGTGCAGGCTCGTTCGCATTTCACGCGCGGTCAACGACTTGCTGCGTGTCAAGTAGCTGCCGGCCTTCTCTCTCTCTCTCTCTTATTTGTTTTAGTGTGTGCGTATGTGTGGCTTTGTGCGTGAACGTGTGTTGCGACTATTTAATATGTTAATGGACTTGCGCGCTCTACAGGCAGTCGCTCTAATTCGATTCTCGATTATGTGTGCGTATGCGCGCGTGTGTATGTGTACGTCTATCGGTTAGCTTTCAGTTTGAGCAACTTTCTTGCGATCGATCATGAGCTTGATTATACGGTGCGATGATAAGTAATTTGAAAAGTCAATCGTGTAAAATGAATTGTCTCACGTACGACTAAGGTTTTAATAGAAAATTTATCGAATCGTACGTAAAATTGCTTTGAAAAATCAACAACTCGCACATCGAATTAATAATTCGATGCGTTATTTAACATTGTTCGCACGCATAGTTCTCGCGTCGTCGATTTTACGTAATTGAACTATTCGAACCCCACAAGCTCGAATAAAGAAGTGTAGTAAAAAATTTAATAACAAAATGCAACTTGCGTGATCAAACTCGCGGCTACTCAAGTCAGATTAATCGAGTATAATTGCAAGAATTACTACAAAGACGAACATTTTGTTGTTGTATCCATTTGACTATGCCGAAACGTTACGTAGTAGAGTGTGTATACCGATTGGCAAACATAGAAAAGCGTTGAGAATGGAGGGGATAACGATAAAGTCTTATCGTCGTCGGCTAATAATAGTCGAATATATATATATATATATATATATATATATATATACACATGAACGTTAGAAACGTGATTTTTTGAGCAAACATTAATCTCTCTTTCTCTCTCTTTCTCGCGCACGAAAGGAAGTCACGATTACCAGCGAAGAAAATGGTTCGACAGATAATCGACAAAATGTTTCTGCGTGTGCGCATTGCTCAGTTCAGGTGAATTATCTCATTCGAGAAATCGTTCGTATTGTTCGGTGTTTAGTGTATTTAGATTTATCCTCATATTTACTGTTTACTGTTTAAGAAAAAAAAAAAGAAAAAAAGGAAGGAGTAAACACAGCCTTATATACCTCTTTCTTAATGCTATGTACATTCAAATTCCACAACAAACGCCCAGTCGCAAATAAATACGAAGGGACTACCCTTTTTTTCATCTTCTTTCTTTTTGAACGACCCCAACAACCGTATATTTTCCTCGCGGTTATGACGACCCTTCCTCTCTTTCTACGTGTGCGGTTTGACCGAGCTCACTTTGTGGTATACAGTACATGTAGTATTTTGCATTGCCAGGTATTTTTTGATTGCTGGTGCTTTTTAGGCTGTGAAATTAGTTCTTTTTCCTTTTTGATTTTTTTACCGGAGACGGCGATGCGTTTGATGAAAATTTGCACGGTCTTTCATTAAGACACTTCGCCGTCCCGTTTTAAAATTCACACGTGAATACATTGACATCGGTGTTTTATCGAATGATGTATGGTTGTTGAAAGCTAATAAAAAATTATTGGCTGAATAAGCAATTTTTCTCATTGAAAATGATAATCGCTTACGAAATATCGACCTTCCTAGGTACGAGTTTACGAACAATTCAATAATGCGATGATCCGATTGTTTCAGTTATTTCTGCGTAATTAATCAATAATCGGTATATCGAAGTTTACCATTACGGTGAAAACCCCATGATGGCGCATTGTATGAATTACGAACCTTCGTACATTGTTTCTCCGTGACTGGCATTGATTGTGGGCAGACGCGTGCATACACATACGTTGAGCTCGCGCGCTCATTCCGCGTGCATCCATACGTAAAAAAAAGCTTCCCTGTCGCCGTAGTCGTCGTCGTCGTATTGTCGTATCTCGGCCATCGCGGTATCGCTAATCACTCGCTCGAGCAGCCATTCATTTGGTGTGACATGTCGCAATGCTTCGAGGCATATTTTATGCTTTTTTTTTAATCTAGAAAAAGAGTCGTGAGGGAATAGTCACAAATAGACCTTATCAAATGCAGTATAACGTTTCGACGACAGAAAGAGACCGGATTTGGGATTTTAACCACTAACCCGCTTTCGTATCTCACCGCAATGGCTTTTTCCTTTCTTCCTCACCAACATCATTTGATATATTCACGTATACGTACACCGCGTAGTAAACTGCGCATACAGAACTGTGCTTTTTGTCCTTCTTTCAACTCGTATATGGTTAATATATTCGATTCTTTTTTTTTTTCGCTGTGCATTTTTTTGAGAAAGGATTCGTTGTTCGCCTCTTATTTCTGTTCAAACACACGTTCTCGTGTTTGTATGAATGATCTTTCCTGAAAAAGAAAAAAAAATGTTACTACGTAGACAAATAAGCAAGGATATATCTCTCTTTTTGCATCTGCAGTCGAAGCTTTTTTCTTCGTCATTTGCATACGTTCTAAATTTACATTCAAAAATGTCAGGCTAAACATCACTTGTAAATTGACGGTATCGCGTCAAGAAGTAAAAACATCTATCGTTTCTTTACAAACCTCTCGGATCTCTCTCTATCGCTCTCTTGGTCTGTCGGATGAAGTCATCTATTATCAAAAACGCACCCATAGCATCGACCAAACCGATAGCTGCGCGTATGCATGTGAGTAAGAGATAGAAAACTGGGTGTTTAGCATTATAAGAGATCGCGGATGAATGACGTCAAGAGTGTGGTTGGCAGTAAGAGAGAGAGAGAGAGAGAGAGAGAGAGAATCTTGCGCGTCTGTGTGTGAGTGTCTAGGCTCAACTGGACGAACCTGTTTCCGTGCTTCGGCTGGCATCGCGTACCACACCAGCGCAGTGCAACGCAGCACCACCTCGAAGCTGCATACAACAGCAGTAGCAGCAGCAGCGGCAAGCGTTTCTCGGCACTGATAATTTTGCCGCTTGTTCACGCATAATTTAACTCGGGATAGTTACACAGTAGCAATTAGACGACGTTAACGGCTCCTCCTCGCCGCCTTTTTTTCGGCACGTAGCTTTTTCGTTAATTGATGTTCATATACTCATAAGCGCCGTTATGATACAGGTGAAAACTGCATTACCCGTTAGACATTGCACAAATACGCGCAGACACACACACACATACACACATAGGCACAACCTTTACATGCGTTTAGGGATATAGTTGAAGATTATTACGATGATGATAATGACGATGATGATGATGATGATGATGATGATGATGATAGGGCGCAGACTTGGCGGTGCAATCGGTATGCTGCAGAGTGAAAGAGTAAGAGAGAGAGAGAGAGAGAGAGAGCCGGATCTCCCCGCATTCCATTGCAGCCAAGGACTCAAACCGCGAGGGTCCAAGGTCGCGCTATGCACTCTATACTCACCATGTGTATGCGTGAGCGTGTGTGTGCGTGTGTGTGCGTGTACTCCTCCTGTGAATCCATTGGTTCAAAAAACAAAACAAAGAATGATTTAGAACAAAGACCTAAGTCATTCGATTTAACGAGTTCAAGTATGTTGTGCTTCCTTTTTTTATGCTCTCTGATAGGGGTTTAGCAATGAATTTTACGACGGCGAGATATACCCTGCCCCGCCCTATTCGACTCTTCGACTAATGACCTTAATAATAGGTGTTTGGCTAATTCATCAGCATTTTACGAGGTTCTTTTTGTGTGCGTCTACCTGTAAATGTATCACAGACTTGTTTGTTTTTATGTCTTTCTCCATTCTTTTTGTTCGGTTTGACGTGTTGAGTAATTCGCGAATGATATTGTAATTTTCAAATGCACTTCGTCGCGAGAGCTTTCGGTTACAATTTATTTCCAGCGTTGAGCAAATGAAATTTTGTTATCGCGTGTCAAAGCGTTCTGTATTTATAAAGCATGCACAATTACGCTTAACCAATACTCTTTACCTTGGCGATACCAATAAAATTATCATTTAACGATAAATCCTCCCATTGAGCTGCTAAATTATTTAACGAAAGTGAGAGAGAAAACTTCTGTGCTATATGTATATTTTTTCATCTCAATCAACTTGAAATCGAATAAACGCGTTGGAAAAAGAGTAACATCCGTCATTTGCCACACCCGTGCAAACTCGTGCGACTTAATATCGTTTAAATGCAAACGATTTGATTTTTGCGCTATGAGCGCAATCTTTTTCCGGACAAAAAGTAACGCGAAGAACAAAATAAATAGTACCTGTCATACCTACCTATACGTATGCATCGAGAAACTTCAATAGCTATTTACCGTGTGACTATAGTGCTAAAGGAAACCTACTTGCCATTAATTTCAAAACGAAGCATAGACACACACACACGCACGCGTCAATTGAGTAATCTCGTATAAGCTTGGTACTTTTCACGCGAACGAGGGAAACGTACGTTTATTTATTCATTTTTATGTTTTTGTTGGCTTGGTAATTGATCGTTACTGTTCATTGATGACATCGTCAACCGTTGGGGAGAGGCACTTATTATCATCGTTATTCCATTTTTTGCAGCAATGATATTTTGAAAAATGAGCTGGTTGCAAAGTCATTTGTCATACACCAACGGTATCAAGATGATTGAATATATTTTATTTGCAATAATGATCAAGGAAAAAAAACCAAATTATACGCGTGCTTTCTAATAGCAGAACACACGGTAACAATGTCAAGCTCTTATAGCACGGAAATAGAGTCTCTTCAAAGAAGCAACGTAGTCTAGTTGAGAAATGACGAGAGCTAAAATTTAAATTCAACTTTCTTGTACCCATTTACTTCGGCTTCTTTTTTCTTCTCTCGTGCGATATTAAAAGTCGAGAGTACAACTGAGAGACAGAGAGAGAGAGAGAGAGAAACTCGCACCACGTCATCCAGTGGGTCGCGCGCACAAGTATACGTGTGTGCGTTTTACGCGACACCCGTAAACGACCTTCGCTGGTGTACTATACTCGTGTGCTCGACAACGATACGTCGGCGATTCCTTTTTCTTGTTGCAGCTTCGCCGCCGCCTTTTTATGTCAGCTTGCTAAAGTCATGCTATTACTCGTGTTATTGATTTTTTTCATTTTGCGTTTAGTTTCTCTATGTTAAATACCTTGTTTTCTTTCCTTTGATTTTTAAATCACTATATACCGTCATAAGTGTCAAAAAGTGAGAGAGAGAGAGAGAGAGAGAGAGAAAAGGAAGGATTTGTAAAGTCTCCGGGATACAAGACAATGCATCGTGAAATATGTTCGCATATGCGCAACGTTGCCCTTGAAAAAGTACATAAACTACATCTTGTGAAGTTTCGAGTACGTCATTCTCGAAACTTTCATGTTTCTCCATCGCATTCAAAATTTTCATAATTACACATCTACACTAGAGAGTTCTTTTTATTATTTTGTTTATTTAAGGCGAAATTTTAATTTGTGTGGAAAGGCAACGAGAGCGGTTTAAAGGTCCAAAGTGCGGTAATCATGTAGTAATACACGAATGTTGCGTAATTAAATCGAAATATAGCCTCTACGCCTCAATGCCTCTCGAAAGTACAATGTCAAGCTGTGTACACGTCTCTGTGTTGCACGTAGGTCGACATCCTTTTAAAACGCGAAAGCTGTAAAGAAAAAGAAAGAAAAAAAAGAACGTGAATTGTGTTACAGTAATTGAGTGCCTTCAAATAAAGTGATTTACGGGGTAAGGAGAGCATTTGCGTTGAGAGGCCGTTTTTTAAGGTTACAATTACACGGTTTTGCAGGGAAGGGTTATTTTCGTGATATTTTAAAAATTATATCAAGACATCTTTATTAGTCAGCTAAATAGTTTACTTGACTGAAACAAAATTAAAAGTAGTTGATAATTCGCTCCGAATTTATAATTCTTATCATGTCGTTGAATAGCCATTGTTACCCGACAATAAGAAAACCGTACGTTCTCAAAGTCACGCAACAACGTGCGGACAAAGAGAGGGAGTAAGATATATGTATATGTATAAAAGTCGGACACATATACATATACATACGACGCACGTAGGTCGCAAGCTCGCGCAAGTAAAATCTGTCGAAAAAGGACAATAAGAAAAGAACGGACTTTGCAGCACAAGGTCACTCTTAAAATTCTTTCATTCGTGCGTGACACTCGAATTATTACGTGTTCGCGATCGATGCCTGATTCACTCAAGCGTCGCGCAAGATTAAATTGCGTATTTGTTTTCTTATATTATTATAATCGAAGCTGTCGTTGACGTACAATGAGATTTCATACACTTGCGGTGTACTTTTTTTCTCACATCTTACACGGCCATTGCGGTGTGAACATTGCGGCCGGACGAATATATCTATGTGTGTATATATTTAGACTGCAAATGCTTATTATTAGACTACCTATATATACGTGTGTGTGTGTGTGTGTTTATCGCGTAGACGAACGCTCTGCATCGATTAGCCTTTTATTCTACTTTTGCGTACTACAGGTGAGACGATACATAGTGCGCCCACTTACCCGAATTGTCATCATAGCGTGACTTTGCGATTGGACACGGTAAAAGGCCTGTATACTCTGTTAGAGAGGTAAATCATCGTCGTAAGGTTTTTCGCGAGCAAAAGTCTTGGAGGTAGCCTAATTGTAGTCCGTGCACATTGTTCGCACTTTTACTTATCGTCTAGTGCGTCGAAATTCTCCCTTGCTTTTTGTTTCCACGCATTGAAGATACAAAAAACGTGCGATTTTTAGCACCTGTGAAGGACGCTCGCAAAATTTTCGGCGACTAAAGACGGGCTATGCTGCTATACAACACTTTAGAAGGATGAGAACGGGAGGGAAAGAAGCGAGACTTTTTGAAGTACGATGACTCGACGCGATGATGCACATTCCGAGACGTCGTAGCCGTCGCTGACTCAATGTCAAGGTTGCAAACGACAAAGTGACGGATAACAGAACTTTTTCTTTTTTTTTCCGCTTTCGTTTTCATCTTCTTTTTTTTTGTCGACCATATGAACGCTCGTCAACGTTGTGAGAATCAGTCACTCGTTTTTTTCTTACAATTTGAAATTATAGTTGAACACGAGAAGCCGAACTTTTTAGCGCACTCGATTTGAAAATATAACGTGGGTTAGTTTGCGCAATTCGCAAGTTCATTCGATGTATATAGATCGTGGATACATATTTTGATGTTTTTTATAGTTTGAAACACTAAACGGTTCGACAACACCGATAATTAAAAGGCAACAGCGTAACATGAAAATTAAGTACGTTAAATCGTAACGCCTGGTCATAATATTTCCGAAATTCACAGCATCAGATACCTTGAAAGAGCGAAAGAGCGTATAACCATCGCTCACCTCTCTCTCTCTCTCTCCAGTAGATAAAGTGCACCGGTGTAATTTATGCGCGGGTATCCTTCGTCGACCTTGGACGGCCCCCCGAATTAGCGCGGAAGCGAGAGAAAGAGAGAGAAAGAAAGAGTCTGCGTGAAAAAATCATGGAACAGCTGCTGCTTTGATGCCCCAGATAAGCCATTTAATTTAATACTGTGTTTTATAGGTTAGATAGAAAGGGGTTTTGTCATTTTTTTGCTTTATCTGATATGGCCATTTTTATCGTTGTTGTGTTTATTTATTCAAACGATAATTGCATCTTTGCGATACGTTATATATAGTTTGAACGCAATATTGTTGCAACAATAATGAAATAGCGAAAGTATACGTAGAAAAATTGTATTTTGAAATTCATTCAATGATTGTAACTATTTCGATATTTCTATATGCGAAGATGCTTGGATCTTGTAATCAGTTTACATACCAAACTTTGTTTTTTCTGCGTCTGATAAGATACTTTGTTGTTCCACTGAGAAGGTGAGAGGGGAAAAGAGAGAGAGAGGAACTGGAGGTTTATTCAAAAACATAAAGACAAAAAGAAGAAACGTTTCCCTGCGTGAACATATTACCAATCAACAAAGATTATATATTTTAGAAGCAAAGTTGTTATCTTTGGCTCGAAGAATCTAATGTACGCGACATTTCAAAGGCAAACGAAAAAAATGCCAAGCAAAATACAGAGTTGTAAAAGTTTAACGACAGCCATAAAGTAAATATTTGATATTCACGTTCAATTTTTTTTCTTTCTTTTTTATAAAACCTCGGCGAGCATCTAAATTTACCACTTATATGAATGTTTGCACTCTCTCTTTCTCTCTTCTCTCACTCTATCTTTTTCAATTGCGTTACTATATATACGTATTGCTCTATAATACTTTCTAACAGAAATTGTTTCTCGGAACGATCGTTGATTTTTCTTAAAATACACGAAAGCATTAATCAGCGTTGTCGAAAGCTACCGCAAATTTCGCAAGGTCACGGGACGAAAAAAAAGACGCGTGGGCGTATGCTTTCTTTTTTCCTTTTGTATATTTGAAGATCGTCTGCGGCGATATCTCGGAGTTGTTATGATTGATGACGTTTGCAGTGTTGTCCTTGTCCTCGACATTGGAAGCTTCGATTGATACAGATCTCGAAGATTAATAAGAAAAGCTCGTCAAAATTATAATTCGGTACACGCATTTAATTACCATGACATTCTTGGCTAAGCGAGCTTGCACC